>BSBN01000914.1:4800000-5419489 GCA_027924645.1 Cunninghamia lanceolata | reverse complement strand
CTTAACTACCGTGCAAACCTTTTTATGTTCTCCTTTGATGTTGTGATGTAGGTGGCTCATCAAATGGACATCATTTCTTTGCATCTCATGGAGTCTTGAAAATGGCTTGTGATGGGTTGGATTTATAGGATTTTGGGATGATCATTGGATGGTCAAGATTGGTTTTGGAGATCAATGGATGAGGTTGTTTGAGAGATATCAAGCATGGAGATCTTTCCAAGTGGCTTGATTTGGTTGGTGGATGGGGGATGTCCTTGGATCAAGGACAAATCAATGGTGGAAAAGTGGTCTTGGAAGAAGGGGATAGTGAGGATCAAGTGAGGAGAAAATGACATTTTGAACAAAGGACTTGCCCATGACTTTGTAAGAAGGCCATGTGGGCTTGTACAAAGGCCATACCTTTGTACACATGGGGGTTGTGAGAGTTTGAATAGGGTTAGATTAGGATAATGGAATGTGCAAGTGAGGGGTTATTTAATTAAATAGGTTTAGGCAACCTAATCAAAAGTGTCAAAAATAGGGAATTAAATAAATACAAATATTTATTTAATTCATGAGATGGGAAAATGGGATATTAGATAAATAAAATTAATCTAATGTTTGAACTATAGGCAAGGGTTGATAAATGAGTAATTAATCATTAATGCTAGGGATAGGGTACGAATGCATGTATAGATGAATAGTGAAAAGTATGTGAATAGTGATTTTGACAATAAAATATTATTTAGTCATGGTTTCAAGGGGAATTGATCAATTAACTATCTAAGCATGTTTTTATTTAGTTAATTGTGGAGAAAATATAGTTTAGGATGTTTAGGGATGGTTTCTAGGGATGCCCTGATTGTAGATTAATAGTGACAAGATGATGAGTGGATAATTTTAGGTGTTTGCAATCGCCATCCTCAAATCCCCTCATCCCTTCATCCACAAGTCCACCAATCCCTCCATCCACACATCCTTCTCCCTTAAATCTCCTCAAATCGCTAATCATGGTCAACAAATGCACACATCACCTAAACATGAAGTGATCACAAGACCCATGGGATTCAAAAATAAAAATTTAGATGCCTCCTTACACAAAGAAAAAAATCCACAAATGCCTCAATATTATGATGTCATAGGGCATCGATACCCAAAATAAAAGACAAATCTAAAATCCAAAATGCTACACAAGTCCACACCTCCAAAAGAAAAAATCCAAAATAAAAATGGTGTGGGTTTCCAAGAAAAATTAATCAATCCAAATGGAGCATCAACATCCCACTGTATCAAAAATTCCAAATCCCAAAAATCCCAATAGTCCCTCATCTAATAAAAAAAATTAAGAATCCTAAGTCCATTTGGGTCCCTAAATCCCCAAATCGGCAATCCCAAAATCCTTATCTATATCCCATAATAAAAATATCCCCATTGCTCCCCACCCCCCTTAAAAATATAAGCTTCAAAATCCATTATGGTGTGTGCAATCATTGGTCTTGGTTCCCCTCCACCCCATGGCATTCCCTCATGAACCCGTACCCCCATCTTATGTCCCCTATCCCACATATATCCCCCATCACACCCACATGATTCATTCTTTCACATAAGTTCACCCATTCTCCATCATTACCATACATAATCCATTATCCCCCATCCATCTCATCCAATCATCTACCAACATACATGCATGTAATAACACTTGACATGTTCTATGTGCCACATCTATCCATAATGGGACCCTATCACCTTTCTATGGATAAAAACTCTCAAGTCCCCATCTTCCTCTAAATCCTTTCCTCCATCCTTCCCCCAATCTCATCTAAATAGAAAAAAAAAAAAAAAAAAAAATTTAAGTAGTAAAGAAAAATCATTCATCCAATGGTGAAAACCATTTCATGGTGCATTGGATAAGTACCATGATGAAAATGCATTTATGGGCATCACGTGTAGATTGATTAGATCTATGTGTCTTACACTTGGGTACAAGTTGTCTCATCTATCCCATCCTATCATTTCTCTCCTCTTCTGTCTTCCTCATCCATTGTATCCATATAGCTATCCCATTGAACCAACCCATCCTTCTCTCCTACTTTTGATCTTGATAAGGATGGGTGAAAATGTTGAAATATTCTTTGTACATCTCTTGATATAGCTAATCTTTTACAACTAATCCTATCACCCTATCATTATAAACATTATATTGCAAAGTCAATCGTCGCATATCTAGAGTGGGGCTTGTTATTTCTATGTGACATAGTCCTTGGATATCACATCATAAACCCCTCCACCCATCCATCCTATATCCCTTATCCATCCCATCCATTATCGCCAATCCTTTTATCCATCTATTCAATTCTCCTTCGTCCTTGCCCTTTGGACTTGGTTTTCCCTTGTCATTGGTATCTAGCACAAAAGACTATCTAAAAGAAATCCAATACAAGCCAATTTATTAAAAATCAAGAAATAAATCTAAGTGCAAGAAATCCTTAATCCATGTCAATCTAGCCAATCAATCTAGTCAATCATCCAAAAGCATACCTCAGTTTTGTTCCTAGTCCTGTTGTAAACCTGATCAACTTAAATCCATCATCAAATCCAATCAATTCCTTCTTAAGAAATTTGTCTATCTTAAGTAGAAATCAAATCCAATCAACTCTTGCTTAAGAACTTTGTCTATATTAAGTATAGAGATCTATCCTCATCATCAATCAATCAATCATTAGTTTCTAGCTTGACAAGGGTAATAACCTTGTTTTTTTTGAATTATTTATGCATGCTTGCTTGCTTTCTTCTGTGTGTTATTATTTTACTTACATTTGTATCAGTCCTTATAGCATACTGTCACAACGACATCATGGTCTTCCATATCATGGTGCCTAATGGCATATGTTTGCTTGGGACCATTTCCTTTTTGATTCAGTCCTTTATGCACTAGACACATCATCACCCTAGTATTTGTACCTTGGTGCATAATGTTTAGTGCTATATCAAATTATATGGTTCTCACCCAATGCAACATAATGTATCATTCATCCATTTCACCCATGCCTTATCTTTCCTCCATCTCCTCAACCAATCCATTTCATCAATTTCAAGAGCGTACCTATGTTCTTCTAACCCGCCTATCCTCTCAAGGGGGCATCACATCCCTCCATCGTTCCTCCTCGTCACTCCTTCAACTGGCTAGGGCATCCCTTTCCATCTCTATACGCCTAAAAATGACATGACTATGTCCAAATAAATATTCTTAATATTTATTTAAGTCAAATTCCTCTGTTAATAAATAAACAAATTTATTTATTTGATTCATATTCTTCCAACAATTAAATAAATATCATTTATTTAATTAAATTCCAAAACTCTTCTAATTCCTCCAACAAATTAAAAAATACCAAATATTTAATTAGTTCTTCCAAAATCATTCTAAATTAAATAATATCGATTATTTAATTGTTTCTTCCAATAATATCTTCTCTAAATTTAAATAAATCAAATATTTATTTAAGTTGTCCATTTCTTCTAAATTAAGTTATCTCTAAATATAATTCCATCAAATATGCACATGTAATTGAATATTCTAAATATTTAATTGAGCTAAAATATCTTCTCATCCTCATGCAATTTCCATCTTCTAGTTCTATTCTCTTAACTGATTGATCTATTTTGTTGATTAATTAATCTCTTCAGTTAACTCATTCTTCTATTTTATTAATTCCTCTCATGTAAAATAAAGTAAGACACTTGTCTTCTTCCTATTCGCACATGTTCTCTCAAGGTTTCTCAACCATTGATCTTCTCTCTCACAAGTCTATAAATTGAACCTTGTTCTTCCATTTCATTCATCCAAGCTTTAAGTAAACTTACTCTGCAGGAATTATAGTGTGCCTTTGGCACTAATTCCTTCATTGCTTGCGATCAAACTTGTTACTACACACCACTACCATTGTTGTGAAGCTCATCTTCATGGTGAAAGTATCATAGCCATTCCCATTTGAACATCTTGGAATCATAGCAAGGAAGTGCACCTTCTAAGGGCCATATTCATAGACAAGATCATTTGTGATAGGCGATCAATGGAAGCTGAGAATTAAAGGAGGTTTGCTTTGTATTGTCCATTGTTTGATTGATCTTTTTTGTTCATTATTTCATTGTGTTTTGGGTATCATTGATATTATTATAATGATTATTCATTTAGATCTAATTTTCCCTTAACATTTTTGGCATCCACCATGGGGCCTAGCCCCAAATTTAACCCAAAAACTAAGTTTTTGTGTGTTAGAAAGCCATACATAGGAAGAAACCATGCATCTGACACATCCTAACACGCATCTGCTATTTGTTTTGGTGCATACATTCTTTTGGTACATACATTCTTTCAGCACATATAGAGCATGTTCCGGTGCATTTATCCTCCCATACGACACATATGTCAGTTTGATGTATACACTCTATTTTCCTATGCTTTTGACCTCTATCTTAGCGCATATGTACTATGGCACTTCTGAGCTCTATTTCTGTGTATTCAAGCTCTAAAGTTGCACATCTGATCTAGGCAGTGATTTTTTAGGGTTTCCTTGAAGTTTTTTTTGCTAAACGCTAATGTCTGTTTGTAGGAACACTCTTGATCTATTTGTAGGCTAGGTACTAGTTTAGAATCATATAGTTGCACTTGTTAACTCACACTTCGATTTCTAATGGAAAAATAAATGGATGCTCATGCAAATCTCACATAGTCTTAACTAGGAAGTCAGCAATTGACTCATTGCTATCTTGCATATCATTGAATCATTGCTATTGCTATCTTTCGTAGTTAGACACATTGCTATCTGGGTAAAATTGAACACATCATTGCTATCTAGGTAAAACTAAACCATTGCTATCTCGATTATCACTTCAAAGTTAACAAATTCATGCTATCTAGGTAAAATTGAACACATCATTGCTATCTGGGTAAAACTAAACCATTTCTATCTCAATTATCACTTCAAAGTTAACAAATCCATGCTATCTGGGTAAAATTGAACACATCATTGCTATCTGGGTAAGATTGAACCATTGCTATCTTGTTATCACTTCAAAGTTAACAAACTTCTATGCTTGCCCAAGTAGATAGCTCATTTAGTTTTTTTCTTTTTAACTAGGGGAAAAAGAACCACTATCTTCTATGTTTTGGGAATGATACCAAGCCTATGCTCTCCCCTATCTTGGGTGACCAAAATGCTAGACATATCATTCCCGCATGTGTTTTTCCTTTAGAGGGGCCTGCTCTTGGATACCATTCATCCAAGTAGGAATGACCCTAAGTGGTAATAGGCTAAATGTCAAGCCCTACCAATCCACTATAAATAAATTGTTTTTTGAGTGAAAGCTTCAAACAACAAGTGTAGTTGTGTTATACTGACAGCCAACCTCCCCAAAAACCCTCCAAGGCACAACCCTTATAGGCTGGGAGACTCCACAATAGAGAGTAGTGCTGCCGCATGTATAACCACTCAAACGGTTGCCTTCATTAAACACCTTTTGTTCTAGTGGCCAAAAACCCTTGTAATCCATTTGAAGCCTAGGATTGTACTTGCTTTTTCTTTTAGTCCAAAAAGAGTCAAAAAATCACAAAAAAATAGAAAAACATGAAAACATTCTTTATGTTTCCTATGTCTTCTTGCCATAAATAGAGAAAATTAGATCAAAAGAGACCATTTTGCAACCAAAGATACCAAAAACATCAAAAAAATTACCAAAAATTTGCAAAAACAATTAGAAAAACTAGAGTTGTACATGTACCTTCTTAAATTGTACATTTGTTTTGACTTGTTGCGTATTTGATGTGACTTCCTGTGCATATATAACCTATTGCTACGCATTTGCTATTTACCAGTCATGCACATCCACAATGACTTGATGCGCTTATACCCTCTACTTCTACACTTCTATTTCTACACATGCGTGACAGTGAGCGTCTCCACCTCTTTTTGTGAGAAAATTTTCCACCTTTCTGAGTACCCATTTTAGTCTTGTGTCAGTTTCTATGGAGATGACAACTGAATTAGAAGAGCTTGCTCAAGAATTCAAATACCTAAGATTGCAACTAACCTTAGACACCTCACCCCAATGTCGTATAGCAATTTCTTAAAAACTCCAAGTCATACAACAACACTTTGCAATCTTACAAGCTAAACAGGCCAGTACTAGCTATGCCTCGCCCTAAAATTGTTCATTCTCTACCCATCTTAATGATACTCGTGACAAGGCAAGCACCACCTCAGGTTGGAAATTGTATACCACTCTGTCTACTAGTCTTCCCTCACCATCTCCTATAACACATGGCCCAAAGCATACTATTCCTACCATGGAGAACTCCAAGTCCACCTATCCATTAGCTCACTCCTCTACCTATACACCTACCAATGATGTGATCCAAGGGCTCCTAGCAGAGAGTCAACCATATCCCCAAATTCTGGTCCTTGACCTTATCAAAGATTTTTCCAATGCTATGTCAAATCCTACAACCCCGTCATGTAGTCTGTAACCCCTTGAGCTGATTAAAAAACCTCCTACCATGAACCAAAGTCAAGGTCCATCACACCTTCATATTGTTGACCAAGATCCTATCTAAGAGACCTCTATCTCCACTTCCATTCAAAAAACCCAAGAGTTATGTCAAGAGCACACTTTAGAGCATGTGGAAACATCAACCCCTTGTCTAAATCAAGATCAAAGCACTCCCATCCAACCCATACATAACCTCTATCTTTTCGATGATCCTATACCTATACATGAGCAAGAGATCCAATTTCCAACCATGCATAACCTATATCTTTTCCATGATCAAGATACTACCTTTGGTGAAAAAGCTATCCAGGAGCAACTTGATCCTATACATGAGCTAGAGATCCAATTTTGGCCCCTCCATAACCTATATCTTTTCTATGATCAAGATATTATCGTTGATGAAGAACCTATACAAGAGAACATTAATCCCATCACACTAAATCCTATCTATGATCAAGATCCCATCTATAATCAAGAGCCTATCTATGATCAAGCAGACCATGATGATCCTCTTAGCCCACTTTATAACCCCATCTTCTCCTATCCAAGATCCAACAACTCCCACTTCCTGTGATGAGACACTTGCCTCCCAAGAAAGCATAGGAGATCACACCAATAATACTCCTCTGTCATCCATTATCGACCATGTTGCAAATCCCCCACCATATATCCTTGGTCTTACCACCTTCATTCATGAGTATTCCTCCTTAGAACACCAACAACCATTATCCTCTATCTCACCTTCTCCATCCAATAAAGAACTTATGTCTAGTGTTCCACCTACACATAATCCTAATGTCCATCACATACTCCAACATATGGACTATCAAGGTAAAGGATTAGGCCTTCACGAACAAGGTATTTTGAAGCCCGTCCATGTCAATATTCCTCTTCCTTCATATGGCCTTGGATACACACCCCAAGGTGAACAATCTCAAGATGTTGGTACTTCCTCTGCTCCTTCTAAATCCTCCATTCTATCGCAAATCCTTTCCTATCCCCAAAACGTAAGTCACCATCCCACCTCCATCATTATATAATTGTCAAAAGCATGTAACCATACACCTTCCACCATCCAATATACCTCCGCTACTTCCAACCCCTAATATCCCTCCATGCATTTTACCACTTCTTCCAACACCTTATCCATCCATCTATGAATCTTCTAACAATCCCAATCATGACCAATAGATGCACATGTTGTCTAAACAAAGAACTTCCTCAAACTCCACTTCCACCATCTCAAGAGAATTCAACCATAAAAATATGGATGCCTCTCCCTGTCAAGTCAAAAATCCTAAGTCCTCATGACCTAGGATACAAAATCCAAGAATCAAAGAAACATCCTTCTCAAGAGCTGCATACACCCACACACCTATATGACAAACTAAAAAAGGTGTGGGTTCGCATCCAACAAATGGTTACTTCTGAAGCTACACAAAAGTTGCATACACCCTAGGCCATACCTTCATAGGTACTATCTAAAAGCAAAATGGTTTGGGTAACGAAGAAAAAAGCTAGCATGTCAAATGAGGCATCCACCTCTCGAGAATCTCAACCATCCGCTTTCTCCCATTCCATCCAAAAGTCTCAAATTCCTCCATCCCAAATGACAAGCAAAGCTCAGAAAAATACTTAGTCTATGTGGATCCCTACATGCCTAAGTCATTCATCCACAAGCAAAATTCTTCATTACTTCTTACACTACTTTCCCATCACCAGCTTCAATGTTTATCATGGTATGTGCAACCATTGGTCATGATTCCCTTCCATCCCACAAACATTTTCATATACCTTCATCTCCCCTTCCTTTCACTATTATCCTACATATCTTCCTCATCCTATTCCTATGGTCCATGCTTTTACATAAGCCTTCCCTCCATATTCTGCATCATAATCCACTGTCTACCTACACCATATCACTATCATACAGTCTCCTACCAACATCTATGAGAACACCTAACATGGTCCATGCGGTGACATCTTTCTAGTGGGACTATCACCTTTCATGGAACCTAGCAATTGAGGTCCTCTCTTTCGTACCCACGTTCTCCTGTCCAAATCTTTCAAAAAAAAAAAGAAGAAGAAAAATCCCTTCATCCAATGGTGAAAATCTAGAAAACAGGTGCCTTGGATAAGTACCATGATTGAAACCTGGAAAATAGGTGTCATGTGTAAGTTGATCTTCTACATCACTTACACTTGGGGGCACCTTGTCTCATTAGTATATCACTCTTCTCCTATCAGTTTCCTTCCATACCATTTCCTATCCTATCCTTCTATCCATTGCATACCTATATTGTCCAGTCTATCCATCGTAATCTTCCATTCCTCTATTTTTGATCTTGATAAAGATTGGGGGCACAATGTTGACAAATGTTTTAGGTGTCTCTTGAC
Source organism: Cunninghamia lanceolata (assembly GCA_027924645.1). Classification (NCBI taxonomy): domain Eukaryota; kingdom Viridiplantae; phylum Streptophyta; class Pinopsida; order Cupressales; family Cupressaceae; genus Cunninghamia; species Cunninghamia lanceolata. The sequence continues at coordinate 5,410,564 of BSBN01000914.1, read as the reverse complement.
ATACCTTATCCCTCCCAAACCAAGCAAATCCTTCATTATCCTCTTATCCTCCTATTGTCATAAGTGTTGCCATGAAAAATTCTAAGTATTCTACCTACAATGGGGCACGTTATTCCTATGCGACATAGTCCTTGGAAATCACATCCTTAAATTCCTTCTACCTGACCATCTGTATCTACTGTCACCCATCCATCTACCTATCCATGTTTTTTTCTTGTCATCAGTATCATCTAATCCATGTTTAATCCATATCTAATCCATATCTGATCCATATCTATTCCATGTCATGTCTTATCTATTCCATATCTGATCCATATCTTAGGTCCATCGAAGTCACCATGAACTGCATTGCCTCTGTGTTGTCATGTAGGCAAGGCCATTATTCAAATGCGCCCCCGAGGCTCCACTGTCCCATCTGTCACATGTCTAGTCCTTCTATCTATCTGAGTCCACACCACTTTCTATCACCTAGGTCTTAGGTCCATTAGGGTTTACCCTGAACTATGTTGCCTCTATGTCGTCATGTAGGTAAGGCCATTTAGCAATGAGCCCCCAAGGCACTAGGTTAGTCCCTTAGGGTCCGTCTCACTAATAAGGATTGTGGAACCTTTCACCAAGCAAGCAAATGCAAGCAAAGCCTACTTTCAAGCAGTAATCCTAATGCAAGACCTCATCCTATCCAAAGAAAAGAAAGCAAGTACCTAAAGCAATCTAAATGATTTTACCTAAATTATGGTAAGAAACAAAAACATCTAAATGCAAAAAAAATTTGTGGTTGTGATCATGGTTAAGTTACAGCGTCTTGATTTCTGTTATTATGTCTTTCTATGCTACTTGAAGATGCCAAAAGCTAGAGATGCTATGATGGGGACATGATTATTTTCTTTGTTTGTTTTTTGTGGATTAAACTTTAGCAATGTGAAGCCTTATCTAATGACATGATCAACAAAAGATCATCAAGGACTTCAAAGGTCTAACATGAAAGGGGGCAATCCTTGTCTATTGATATGCAAGAAATACTTAGGTCATCTCAGTTCAATTATACCTAGATGCTTGTATTAACTTGCTAAATCAAAATCCATGTAAGTGATACTTAGGTCATCTTGGTTCAATTATACCTAGATGCTTGTATTTTCTTACAACATTCAGAAAAAGTACCCAAAAAAAATTGTTTAATGATGAAATATGCACTTCAAAAATACTTGCACCATCAAGATGTCAAAAAGAAAAAACCATTCACATCCACAAAGCATCCATACCATTCACATCCGCAAAAGCATCCATACCATATCCCATGCAATAAAAGATCCAAACCACAGAGTATCAATGTTTACAAATAAAAGCTTGTGAGTCCTTCTGTCAAGTCATTCTTCTATCAAATCAACTTTCCATCTATCATTGTATCTCTCGTCAATAGTTCTAGTAGTCAATCTGAGCAGTCATCCACATGCAAGTCCATCCTTAATCCATACCAATCGAGTCAAGTCAATCTTGTCAAATGATCCAATCACAATCAGTGGTCTTGATCCTTGTCTGGTCGTAAACCAACTCGATCAATTAATCAATCAATTATCTTATACATGATGTTGCATTGTCAAAATCAGACCAACACACATGTCTTACATGACATGTTTCATTTCCTGAAACTAGACACTATCCTATCGTGTTGCTCTAAGGATATATCATTCCCCGCCATCACAACACTGTCGTATATCAATGTCAATTAGTCATTGGTTTACCACTTGATAGAAGCGATACCTTGTTTGTTATTGTATCATTTGTGCATACTTGCTTGCTTTCTTTCTTGTGTGTGTTATCATTTTATCTTGCATTGCATATCATCCAACTCTTTCTTCATCCTTCTTCATGAGATTGTCCGTCTCTCATCCTTCTGCCTTCTTCTCGTCCAATCTCCCGAGGGGGCATCCTATTGTCATAACCTATACCAGGGGCAAACTGGGGCATGTATCATTATTCAACAATCAATTTCTTTGAAGCAATGCCATAAACTGCATTACATCAAAGAGGGGCAAAATGTATACGCCAAAAAATGACACGACTATGTCCAAATAAATATTCTTAATATTTATTTAAGTCAAATTTCTCTATCAATAAATAAACAAATTTATTTATTTGATTCATATTCTTCCAACAATTAAATAAAAATCATTTATTTAATTAAATTCCAAACTCTTCTAATTCCTCCAACAAATTAAAAATACCAATTATTTAATTAGTTCTTCCAAAATCATTCTAAATTAAATAATATCAATTATTTAATTATTTCTTCCAGTAATATCTTCTCTAAATTTAAATAAATCAAATATTTATTTAAGTTGTCTATTTCTTCTAAATTGAGTTATCTCTAAATATAATTCAATCAAATATGCACATGCAATTGAATATTCTAAATATTTAATTGAGCTAAAATATCTTCTCATCCTCATGCAATTTCCATCTTCTAGTTCTATTCTCTTAACTAATTGATCTATTTTGTTAATTGATTAATCTCTTCAGTCAACTCATTCTTTTATTTTATTAATTCCTCTCATGCAAAATAGAGGAAGACACTTGTCTTCTTCCTACTCGCGCATGTTCTCTCAAGGTTTCTCAACCGTTGATCTTCTTGTTCTCTCTATACCGTTGATCTTCTCTCTCACAAGTCTATAAATTGAACCCTGTTCTTCTATTTCATTCATCCAAGCTTTAAGTAAACTTACTATACAAGAATTATAGCACGCCTTTGGCACCAATTCCTTCATTGCTTGCAATCAAACTTGTTACTACACACCATTACCATTGTTGTGAAGCTCATCTTTATGGCAAAACTATCATAGCCGTTCCCATTTGAACATCTTGGAATCATAGCAAAGAAGTGCACCTTCTGAGGGCCATATTCATAGACAAGATCATTTGTGATAGGTGATCAATGGAAGATGAGAATTAAAGGAGGTTTGCTTTGTATTGTCCATTGTTTGATTGATCTCTTTTGTTCATTATTTCATTGAGTTTTGGGTATTATTGATATTATTATATTGATTATTCATTTAGATCCAATTTTCCCTTAACACCATCCATACCCTATCTTCTTTGAAATGATGTTACTTATCTTAGTCGTAACATCATCTCAAAGAGGGGAAAAATGTAGACACCTGAAATTGACCACATCCTAGACATCGTCTTACGACACCTCCTAACCCAACTTTCGACACATTATGACACCTTCATCCTAGGAGTCCCCTTTATCATTCCCTCTTCCATTAGCCAATTAATTAAATAAATTATATTTATTTAATTAATCAAGATTATCCATCCCACCAAATTAATTAAATAAATTATATCTATTTATTTAATTAATTTTAATCCATTTTATCTATTTCTCAAATTAATTAATTAAATTATATTTATTTAATTAATTTAATCCATTTTCTCTCTAGTCAAATTGATTAAATAAATCTTATCCTCCCACATCACCCTTCTCCAATAATTAATTAAATAATTCTATTATTGATTACTTATTAAGAGTCACATGTCTAGCTAAAGTTAATCACCCAGATTCATTGAACTTGGACACTTGCACAAAAGTCAAACTAGATTTACATCTCAACCATCTATTTCATACTAGATCTCCAAATCTCAACCATTCACATAAATATATGCCCTAGAAGCCTCCATCTTTTCCTAATGTTGTCTGATCAAATCCTAACCATCCATTGCACCTCTTAATCCTAGCCTTCCATTCCTCATATAATTTTTAGAAATCTTGAACAAGATTGAAAAACTAGGAACTTTATAAGAGAGATTAAAAGTTAGATAAACCAAAATGCAAAATGAAAGCAAACCAGTGAAACTGAGAGATGTAAATGTCGATGTGACAAAATTGCATTAAGAGATCAAAGCAAAGAATGACAGAGTAACTAGACAATTCATTCAAGATATGAAAATACAAGCTAGGTAGTGAGTTTATATAGACTAGAGAGGGAGAGGTGGCAAAACTGACCAATAGGGAGATGCCACCATATGGGCTAAAGATAACAAGAACATCTTCGTAAGATAGCAAATGCCACCTCCCTTGTAGGATGCGGACACCTCAAATCACCCACTCACTAATTAAACTCACTTTATTTAACCTAAGCAAGATTAATAAAAGTGTAGGAAAAACCTAGGAAATAGGGAAAATAATTAACCCACTAGAAAAATAAAACCTACACTAACACCTCCCCTTAAGCGTAGCTTAGGTGGGTGGAAAGATGGGTCCCGACAAATCACGCCCGATGAGGTAACCATGTACAATGAATTTTCCCCAAAAAGAAGAAGCCCCCCAAAACAAAGTAGAGAGAAAACCACCCTAGAATGGAGAGAGAAAAGAGGAAGACTAAAAGACCCCCTAAAGTGGACACCAACCACACCCCCAGCAAATCTCGCAAATGAAGAAACTTTCTCTCAATGAAGGGTTTGGTGAAGATGTCTATGATCTGCTCATGAATCAACTCCTGAATGTAGTGCATATGGATCTAATGTGTTTGGTTTGTTGATGATGGACCAGATTGCGAGAGATTTGTATCACACTTTGGTTGTCACGAAAGATGATTGTAGGCTTCTGGAAGGGAATACCAAACTCAGTGAGAATGTGATGAAGCCAAATGGTCTTAGTAGCAACATTAACTACTCCTTGATACTCATCCTTAGTAGATGAAAGAGAAATAGCAAATTGTTTCTTGCTCAACCAAGAAACCAAACTGAAACCAAGAGAGAAGCAATATCTAGAGGTAGAATTGCGATCCTAATAATCAACCACCCAATCTGATCTGTATAACCCACCAAGTCAATATCCATGTTTGATGCATAGTCAATCCCATAACTATGAGTGCCCTATACATAGTGAAGAATTTGCTTAGCTACTTTCAAGTGTAGCTCATGTGGCTCCTGCATGAACCTAGAGACTAGGCCCACAACATATGACAAATCAGGCCTCATGTGGGTCAAGTATATGAGACTACCAACTAATCGGCAATACAAGGTAGCATCCACCAATGGTGAAGTATAGTGAGCCTCAAGTTTGACCTTGAATAGAAATGGAGTTGGTGTAGGCTTACAGTCAGCCATGTGAAAGAGGGAGAGCATATCAAGTGCATACTTGGGTTGTGCCATGAAGATACTAGATGAATATTAAGTGATCTCAATCCCTAAGAAATAGTGTAGAAGGCCCAAGTCTAACATCAAGAAAGAATCATGAAGGGTAGTTTTTACTACCTTGATGGTGGATGAGGAATTCCCTATAATCAACAAGTCATCAACATAGAGAAAATAGAATGTGAGAGTATTATCCTACTATAGAATATACACATTTGGATCAGAATGGCACCGAGTGAACCCAACTTATAGAAGGAAGGAGTTCATCTTGGCATACCAAGCCCAAGGGGCATGTTTGAGGCCATAGAGAGACTTTTGAAGATGACAAACAAGTGAAGGATCATGTACGAACCCTTGTGGCTACTCATGTATATCTCCTCTTAAAGGTCACAGGTGAAGAAAATCACTTTTCACATCCATTTGATGAAGTTCCCAATGATGGGTTGCAACAATAGCAAGAACAAGTCAAATGGAGTTCATTTTGGTAACTGGTGCAAAAGTTTGAGTAGTCAATCCTAGGAACCTGGGAGAATTCCTTCATGACTAGGCAAGCCTTATGCTTATCAACTAACCCATCTGTAGAAAATTTTGTCTCATAGATCCACTTGCATTGAACAAGTTTCCTTCCCTCAGGAAGGGGGACTAAATCTCAAGTATGGTTCCTCTCTAAGGAACTGATCTCTTCTTGCATAGAAGCATCCCACTTGGGGACATCAGAAGCTTCCTAAAAGGACTATGGATTGAAAGTTGAGGCAATGAAGAGATGTGGAGCATACTCAAACTAAGACCTTGTTCTTCTAGCATCTAAAGGATCACCAACCCAATCACCTGCTAACTCCAAATGTTTGACTAGCCCAAAGAGGCCTAGTAGGAGAATCATCACCCTCTGAATGATGACTAGGAGCAGAGGAAGATGAATCCTCATCATCATCATAACCATCTGAAGTGGAGGAAGAAGACTCCTCATTTAGAGTAGGAGGGTTAAGATCCCTAGAAGAACTATCATCATGTCGTAATGTCTCCAAAGTGATGGTAGCTAGAGAAGTGATAGGAGAAGAACTAGAAACATCCTCTTCGAAATGAACACTCCTCTCAGTGAACAACTCATGAGTGGTGGGGTGGAGAAGCCTGTAACCTTTGAAACAATCTAGGTACCCAACAAATATGCAAGGATTTCTCTGTAGAACCATAGCCTTATGTTTCTCTACTAAAATGTGGGCCCATGTAGGAGAACCAAACACTCAAAAGTTCTTTACTATGAATTTCTGACCGGTCCAAGCTTGAAAAGAAGTGACTCCCTTCACATCTCGGTGAGGAACCTGGTTTTGGATGTAACATGCATAGTTGATGGCCTCCACCCAATATTGAGGTGCTATGGACCTGGAGTGAATTATACAATTGGTCATTTCTTTCAGGGATTTGTTTTTGCATTCTGTGACACCATTCTGTTGTGGACTATAGGGAACTGTGTGCTGAAGATTAATGCCCTCTAAAACACAAAACTATTTAAACCTCTAGTTGACATAGTCCCCCCATTATTTGTATACAAAATCTTGATGGACTTCCCAGATTGTTTCTCAGTAAAAGTTTTTAAGTCCTAAAAATACTCAAAGACCTCAGACTTCTGTTTGAGAAAATAAACCCATGTGTATTTGGAAAGATCATCAATGATTGTGAGAACATATCAAGCCCTGCTGAAGGAAGGATTTAGAAATGGTCCTACCAAGTCGCTATATACTAACTCCAAAAGCTGTGTGGCCCTCCATGCTTTGTCTTTATCAAATTTCTCTTCAGGATGCTTCCCAAGAATGCATCCTTGGAAAACACCATCAGAAAACCAAATAGAAGGCAACCCTAAAACCATGTCCTGTTGGTTGAGCTACTGCAAGTAGTAGTAGTTCAAGTGGCCAAACCGCTGATGCCACAAACAACTCACCTAATTTGAGTGAGTGGGCAAAGAAAGTTAAGGAGAATCAGGAACAAAGTGAGAAAACTAATATAGTCTAGAATGATGATTAGCTTTTCCCATAGCAATTGTAGACCCATTATGCAACTCACTGATTACCACTTTGTCTAGAGTGAACTCAACCCACTTGCCATAGCCCTAGTGTTAGTGATCTAATAGATAGAAAGGAGATTAGTTGACAAAGATGGAACACAAAGAACATCATGAAATGTTCCTTCGCCCATGTCAATGGACCCTCTCCCATGCACTTCAATAGGAGTGTCATCACCCATGAGTATAGATGGCATAGAACATGGCTCCAAAGAGGCAAAACCATCTTGTGACGAAGCCATATGGTGCGAAGCACCTGAGTCAATGATACAAGTATCATGTTGTGAAGCAATAGAAACTAGAGTCTTGCCCTTTCTTTTCCCCTTAATTTTATCTATGTCCTTTGAAGATTCCTAAGATGAACTATGTTTGAATGAATTAGGTACCCTGATATTGTTCTTCTCAAGAAGATGTGTCATATGATCTATCTGTTTCTTAAGACACTCATGTTCATCATGACCAGGTTTCTTTCAATAGGTACACTTTTCCTTCTCCTTCTTAGGCTTGTCGCCTTTGGAAGAAGAGGCTAGATTAGCTACTTTTGGAGTAGCCCATTTCTGATCTTGTTTCTTCTCTCCTTGGTTTTGTTGTTTCTTGTTCTTCTTACCAAACCCTTTCTGATCTTTAGTGCCTTGATTTGCAGCTAAGGCATGAGATTTAGAGGGCTTAATTGTGCCCATTTGAACTAGTTTATCTTTCTCCTTTGTGAGTTCATTTGTAAAATCATCAAGAGAAGGAATTGTATAATTGGTTCCTAAGGAACTTTTAGTGGCATGGAATGTAGAAACAAACACAATAATTAGGACCAAGCTTGGAAAGAATACTTAAGATCAATTGAGAATCTTTCTTTCCAATCCCACACTGTTTCAATTGTAATCATATGGCCTTTAGCTTACTGAAGAAGTCCTGAATAGTATCAAAACTAGTAGGACTTAACCCTATGAGTTCATTCTCCAGTACATGTCCTCTTATTTCATCCTGCTTACCAAAGAGATTTTCCAAACTGGTCCATACATCATTTGGTGTAGAAACAGTTTCAATGTGAAAAAGTAAATATGGAGATACAAACATACACAAGGTTCCAAAAGCTTCATCCAACTTATTAAACCATTTTGGCTTTTCTGCAAGTAATGATGGCTCAGTTTCAAGACCCATTATTACTCTATACAACCCTTGCCTCTTTAAATAGATTTCTATTTTATATTTCCAATCAAAGTAGTTGTAGGGTGTGAGTATTGGTACTTTTGTTTAATCCATTTTATGGTAAAAAGAATATTGTTGTTGTAGTTGTATAGAAAAAGAGAATACAGAAACTCAAAGAAAGTACACAAGACACCACCCTTTTCACTCATTCAATGAACCCCCCCAAGAAAATATGATTTGGCACTTTATATTTAGTGTGATTACAATTACCACAAGCAAGAAATGCTAAGTGGATTTGATCTCAATGCTTTGCAAATCCTCAATCGAATGAGTGTATTCTAAAAGTACAATCCTGGAACCAAACCAAGTGAAACAAATAGCACCACTACAAAGTACTCAAAAAATCATGCACTTCCAAAAAAGAATTGCCTCGATCCGAGGTCGTATGTGAAAGTTATGAGTCTCTAAAGTTCCCAAAATGAGAACTATGTAGTGTCACCTATGAGAATCTATGATTTATGGAAAAACCATGCACCAGAATCAAGAATCATCTACACCATTGCGTAGAGCATGAAAAATTTCAAGAAACAAAGCCAAAATGAGTCAGAACAGAGTGTTTGAAAATAACCTTCAATTTCACCCTTGCCAATGGAGAGGAAGATGGTTTACAAAAGTCAACCTCTGCCAAAACACTGCTAGAAATAGAGGTTCACCAAGTTTATAAGTCCTCCATCTAGATTAGAACTTTGCCAAATTTGGAAGAGTGCCAGTTAAATGTGGAAATTTACTAAGTTTAAAGATTCACCAAACTTTCCACAAATATAGCGGCACTGCTAAAAATAGAAGAAGCCACTAAAAATAGGGATTTGCTAGATTTAGGGATATTTTTGGCACAAAAGCCAAATCTGGAGGCACAAGTTTCAAGGCCAAAGGACGCTGAATATAGAGATTTCTTTTTGTAGGTTGAAGGAGGATGACTAAATTTTTTTTGATGATAGTACAAGGCTAAAAAGAAGGGTAGGGGTTGAAGCCTCACCCGCTACCCCTAAATAGGGATCTGTGGCCAAATAAGGCTCACATCCCTGTGTATAGGGCTTGGTCCCAAAGGGGAGGTCAATGCCCTCATACAATGGTCAAAGTCCCCCTCAAAAATGTTAATTGCTTTACAACGCTTAAAGTTCTTGCAACGCTAAGTGCAGGCCTTGAGGCCCTATATATATACAAACTTTTAATAAAAAAATACCTCGTATTGCATGCTATGAGGCCAAAAATGGCTTCCAACAAAATTCTTTTTGCCTTTTTGTCTCCTAGTAGTGAAACTAGGCAAATTTTATATCAAAATTCATCTGAAAAGCCTCCTGGATGCAATGGCAAGGTCCTTTTGGCCTAAAAACACTCCGAACGAAAACTGAGTTCCATATCTAAGTAAGAAACCCTCGTTCCACAACTGTGTCAGATGATCTCCAAATCGGATGAAATGAAATCCAATCTTGACTTTCTCAAGCCTCTTGGACACATTGAAACAACCAAAAATGCTTCCAATATAACCAAAAACATTGTAATCACCCAGATCTCACAAAATATGCATGCAAAATAAAGAGGTTAATGGGTCTTGATAAATCCTTTTTGATTCTCGAGATCATTTAAAAATGCAAGAGAAGAGCATATGAGATTTTCAAAATCTCACAAAGAAATCAATCTCTCAATCAAGAATCTATGAACTCAAAACTCTCAAAACAAAAACTCTGATACCATGTTAGAAATCTTGAATAAGATTGAAAAATCAAGAACTTTATAAGAAAGATTAAAGTTACATAAATTGAAATGCAAAATGAAAGCAAACCAACAATTCTAAGATATGCAAATGTCGATGTGATAAATTGCATTAAGAGCTCAAGATAAAGAATGGTAGAGTAACTAGAAAATGCATTCGAGATATGAAAATACAAGCTAGGTAGTGAGTTTATATAGACCAGATAGAGGGGAGAGGTGGCAAAACTAACCAATAGGGATAGGCCACCATATGAGCTAAAGATAGAAAGAGCATCTTCCCAAGATAGTAAATGCCACCTCCCTTGTAGGATTCTGACACCTCAAATCACCCACTCACTAATTAAACTCACTTTATTTAACCTAAACAAGCTTAATAAAAGTGTAGGAAAACCTAGGAAATAGGGAAACTAACTAACCCACTAGGAAAATAAAAACATACACTAACAATCATGAATCTATAAATCAAACATCAATCAAGTCATTATCATATCAAGAGCTCTCAAGTAAAGTTATGCTGCTAGTGTGAGTAATCAAGAGTAATTAGAGGTAACGTATTATGTTATATGCTTTATCTTATGTTATTTACCTCTAAAATTATGTGAAAATTTGACATAGAAAGAAAAGAATTATGTGGTTATGCTTATGATTTTTATATGTTAAATTATTGGTAATGCAAGTGTATCAAATGAGAGAATATAATATAATTGCATTCCATTAAATTTTCTGAATATTAGAATTAAACATACTGTAGACACCTAAAATTGACCATGTCCTCACAACCCTTTGACATCCCCTAGACATTCATCTTGCAACTTATTGTCACCCAAGTTGTATTAAGTTGTGTATGTTCTCTCCTTGCGCTTCATGTGACCTTGGGGATCAAAATCACTTAACATCATCTTTCCTATAGGAGGCCTACTTGGGGATTTCATCACCCCAAGGGATGACCTCAACCACAAATTATGATGGGGTATATCAAATGGGGGAGAATGTAAGTTGTACCTCAATCTAGTCACGTAGTCATTGACATAGCCTTGGGGCTTAAGTAATTCTGGACACAAAGTGAAGTTACTTGTCACATGCCTTCAAAAGACTAATGTTCACAGACATGGACCCCATGTACCTTGTGTATGGGGCCACCCTTAAATAGCTTGTACATCCTATCTTAGTACCTTTCATCTATTGTCTAGTGTGGTGCAAGATTTAGGTGATCAAGCTCAAAGTTACTCACCATGTACTTCATCGAGTAGAGATAAACATTCTCTTTGGGTAAGGCATAAAATCCTCCAAAGGAAGGGATATTAGGTGCAATGCCTTTATCCCTAGTTATCCACTCGAAAAGGTATTCCTAGTTAGGTAGAAATATTGATGAGGTATTCTATTGTGTGGGCCTACACTACGAAGACACGACTACTTGAATAATCTAGGGTGTTGTTGTGTATTGCATGTGTGTTCATTTTCATTAGCCAAATCCAAATCATTTGCAAAACTTATGCATGTGTGTATGAACATTGTTTTTTTCCAAGTTTTCCAAAGTCAAGATTTAAACCATCCCCAATCACCTTCTTTTTCATCCAATCTAGCCCACATCACCTCCTAACCTCCCTATCCCCATCATCCTAATCCATCATCTAGGACCCTAATCCTAATCAAGTTATCCTAATCCAATCAAGGTCCTATTCCTAATCTTTTCTATCCACCTAATCAACTTCTTAATCATAATCCCATCCTTGAGGCTCATCCAATTCCTAGCCTATTACCCTTCATCCATTGTCATTCTTAATCCACATCCTTCATCCTAGATTTTCAACCATGTATTTTTATGCACAAATACAAGAAGTCAAACGTATGTATGAAGAATTAGATCCTATTGCTTAAGAAGAATTTAAATCTTTCCATCCTCTAGCATAATCCCTCATAGGAGCCTTTAAAGATTACCCAAATGATCCAATCACATTAGCTTCACCATCTCCCATGTCACCCCTATCAACTTCATATCAACCTTCATCCCAATATAATTTATCAATACCTCAATCTTCTCCACGTCCTGATGCAGAGGCATCCACACTATAACCTTCGCATATAGCATGGATGTCTGCAGACCAACCTCATCATCATCATCTTCGCCATCATCATCATATTTCCTAAAACCACCAACAGCATCATCATATTTCGCGTTACACAGTCAGCATCATCATATTTCGGACGATCACAATCATCCTCCTGCCGACTACTGTTCACCTCCTCCGCCTTCCGCCTAACATCATCATCATGATATTCAGCGGGCGCACACATCCTGCTGTTGCACTGTTCATCGGGCTCTGAACTCCATCGGCATCATGATGACCTTCAACACTGTCTTCGTCAGCAGGATATCAAATATCCAGTTGCTCAAATATCCTGATGACGATCACCTTCAGCAGCTTACCTTCGATGCTCCGCCATCCGACGATACAAACAACAGCATCATGATCTGCTTTATCCGGTTCTCTCGAAACCTCCTGATGATGTTTCACACTTTCTGCCGATGCCGATACTTAACCACTTAACAACGGCAGGATAAACTCGCATAGGGGGATATCTCAATATCCTGATGACGATGACATCATATCCTGATGACGATGACGTCACCCAATATCCTAATGACCTCTTCAACACTTAGTCGAAAAACACGAACTTTCTCTCCCGCATCTACTCGTGATACGCGGATGATTGGCACTCCCGATAGATGATCCTGATGCCGATGCAGTCCTCCTCGGCTCCTCCAGATGATGATCACCCCGACGAACTTGCACTTCATGCAATCGACAACATCATGCTCTCCTTCACTTATCCGGATGACGATGCCTAACCTGTCTGCAGGATATTTGCAGAAATATCCTGATGATGCCGTCTTGACCAATTTCCAATCTTAGCGAAATCTCACTTCGCCGATCCTCCAGGGATGATCCGATCCAGTCGTAGGGTGATCTCCCACCTCGAACTTCTCAACTCGACCTAGCACATGCCCATGCTAGGGTCTTCAACATCTGTCGACCGCGATCCTGCACACCTGCATGCAAACGGAAAACAAACTACAATCTAACCTACTGTACATTACCATTCCACCGATTAGATGAGTCAACCGGTGGAATGGATCAGTGAATCCATGAAACCACTCAAACCAGCAGATCGATTTCACAAAGGAGATCAAGCAGAAAACGAAACAGGATCTTTATTGATTCAAAGATGCAATACAATATGATGTTCCTCACACAGAACACTCAACCTCCTCTGCTTAATGCAACACTATACTACCGATCGATGATCTACAATCAACCGATCCTCATGCTTATAAAGATTTGCCTACGAGTACTACTGACCTGACTCCAAGCGGCTGGGAACTCTCCAGGCGGCTGGGAGATCCAACCGATCAAACATCATGACAGCTGTTATAACTAACTAGCTAAAAATAGCAAAAGCCTCGTCAGCATGATCTTATCATGATCAGCATGACCTTATTACATGCATTTGGTCTTAACAGACCTTCTTGGAAACACAAACAAGACCTAAACTACTAACTGCCTCATGAAGGCCAGCTGTTAGGTAGGTGCTCCTGCACCATACTCCCCAAAAGAAAAGAACTCATGTCCCATGAGTTTAGTATGTGGAAGTCCTCCACCTTTACACTTTGCCTTGTCAATAGTCTGACCTGCTCCAGCTTTGTCTGCTGCTGTCTCTTGGCTGCTCCAAGACTTCTGAACTGTAACTTGCTTTCTGGCAAGTAATTCCTCATGCCTGTTGATGTAGGCTTTTCTCTCACATACCCTGTGTTTGTCAGGTTGCCTGACCAGAACCTCTGTCTGAACTGCCCCTTGAACTGCAGCAATGTTCAACTCTATCTTCCTGTCAATCTTTATAGGACAAGCAATAGTCCCAACTATGACAACATCCTTGTCATTCTTCTGAACTGGTTGCTGTGTGCAAACCTGTTTCTGCACCTGCTGCTGACCCCTGTCAGTCACAACTAAAACTTTCTTCAGCTTGTTGTCTGTAACAACTCCTTTCCCTGCAGTATCCTGAACTGCCTTTATGCCTGCTCCACTAGGCATCTGCACAGATTCCTTCTTTCCCATTAAAATGATTTGAGCTGCCTTCTGTACTGCAGCTTTTGCCTGCAATGGCATCAACTTAATAATCTTCCCATCCTTCTTGATGGTGTAGGTATTAGCATACCCATCATACAGTACCCTTCTGTCAAATTGCCAAGGTCTACCCAACAGTAGGTGACAACATTCCATAGGCAAAATATCACACAAAATTCTATCCTGATATGGTCCAATCCGAAAATCCACATATGCCTGTTCAGAGACAAAAAGTGATTGACTATCACTCACCCAAGATGTCTTGTAAGGGTGTGGATGTGGAATCCTTTCCAGCTTCAGTTTATCCACCATTTCCTGAGATACCATGTTGTCTGTTGAACCAGTATCAATGACAACCTTACATACCTTACCTTTGCTCTTGCATGTGGTCTTGAAAAGAGCTCTTCTTTGCATCATATCCTTTGATGCCTGCAAACTAATTCTCCTTAACATCAATGATTCTCCACTCTCTGGATATCCATAATTCTCAGGACCTCTGTTTGAACTCTGTGCACTTTCTTCTACTTTCTCTTCTTGTACCAGTTGTACTCTCTTGTCACTAGTTCTATCATTTCTGGATGATGAACCTTTGTTTTCTGGACATTTGAAAGATGGATGACCAAACTCTCCACAGGTGTAACACTTTCCTGAAAATGCAGTAGAACCTCTACCACCTCCAAATCTTCCTCTATTACCTTTCCATCCACCTCTGACATCAGACTGTCCCTGTCCTTTACCAGTGTCTTCTTGACCCTCATTGGTTTGCTTTTGTGCAGGGGCTGCTCCTCTTCCCCTAGTGTTTCCTCTTCCTCTCATGGACTTCTCATGTCCTCTATTCATCTTTTCTTCAATCCTGATTGCCATTTGATAACAATCCTCCACATTCTTAGGGTTAGCTAACACTAACTCATCCTGTATATTAAACCTCAAACCAGCCAAGTACCTAGCCACCTTTTCTACCTCATTCTCATGATGACCAGATCTCATACTTAACAGATAAAATTCCTCAGTATATGCTTTCACATCCCTGTCTTTCTGCTTCAAAAATTGCAGCTTCTTAAACATCTGGATTTCATAATCCCTTGGCAAGAATTTACCTTTTATCCTTGCTACCATCTTATCCCATGAAGTGATCTTTGACTTCCCTTGTTTCCTTCTCTCAGATTGTACATAATCCCACCATACCAAAGCATGACCTCCTAACTTGGTCTTTGCAATCTTTACCTTCTGATCCTCAGCAACATCTTCACATTCAAAGTGATTATCAAGTGTAGCAATCCAATCTAACAACTCATCTTCATTCAAGCTTCCAGTATATTTGGAAACATCAACCTTTACCTTAGGTTTTTCACTCTGCACTGCCTTTAACAGTTTTGCCAATCTCTGGTCTTCAGCATCCAAATCTTCAGCTACCTCTTCATACTCTTCAACAGTATCTTCTTCTTCTTCAGACTCACTGTCTTCTACCTCCCTCTTTTTGTTCTTTTCCAGGGCTGTCAGCCTGGCTTGAAGTGCTTCAGCAAGCTCCTTCATCTTCCTCATCTCTCTAGCATGTTTTTCCTTCATCTCCTGCAATTCCCTTGCAGTACCACTACCTTTAGGAGGCATTTTGTCAACCTCTCAATCAACACACAACACAATCAACTCTACCTCTACCTCTGCCCTTTCGGTGACAGAATCAACACACACCAGCCCAGACCTTTTGCTGAGCTCTGATACCACTATGATGCAGAGGCATCCACACTATAACCTTCGCATATAGCATGGATGTCTGCAGACCAACCTCATCATCATCATCTTCGCCATCATCATCATATTTCCTAAAACCACCAACAGCATCATCATATTTCGCGTTACACAGTCAGCATCATCATATTTCGGATGATCACAATCATCCTCCTGCCGACTACTGTTCACCTCCTCCGCCTTCCGCCTAACATCATCATCATGATATTCAGCGGGCGCACACATCCTGCTGTTGCACTGTTCATCGGGCTCCGAACTCCATCGGCATCATGATGACCTTCAACACTGTCTTCGTCAGCAGGATATCAAATATCCGGTTGCTCAAATATCCTGATGACGATCACCTTCAGCAGCTTACCTTCGATGCTCCGCCATCCGACGATACAAACAACAGCATCATGATCTGCTTTATCCGGTTCTCTCGAAACCTCCTGATGATGTTTCACACTTTCTGCCGATGCCGATACTTAACCACTTAACAACGGCAGGATAAACTTGCATAGGGGGATATCTCAATATCCTGATGACGATGACGTCATATCCTGATGACGATGACGTCACCCAATATCCTGATGACCTCTTCAACACTTAGTCGAAAAACACAAACTTTCTCTCCCGCATCTACTCGCGATACGCGGATGATTGGCACTCCCGATAGATGATCCTGATGCCAATGCAGTCCTCCTCGGCTCCTCCAGATGATGATCACCCCGACGAACTTGCACTTCATGCAATCGACAACATCATGCTCTCCTTCACTTATCCGGATGACGATGCCTAACCTGTCTGCAGGATATTTGCAGAAATATCCTGATGATGCCGTCTTGACCAATTTCCAATCTTAGTGAAATCTCACTTCGCCGATCCTCCAGGGATGATCCGATCCAGTCGTAGGGTGATCTCCCACCTCGAACTTCTCAACTCGACCTAGCACATGCCCATGCTAGGGTCTTCAACATCTGTCGACCGCGATCTTGCACACCTGCATGCAAACAGAAAACAAACTACAATCTAACCTACTGTACATTACCATTCCACCGATTAGATGAGTCAACCGGTGGAATGGATCAGTGAATCCATGAAACCACTCAAACCAGCAGATCGATTTCACAAAGGAGATCAAGCAGAAAATGAAACAGGATCTTTATTGATTCAAAGATGCAATACAATATGATGTTCCTCACACAGAACACTCAACCTCCTCTGCTTAATGCAACACTATACTGCCGATCGATGATCTACAATCAACCGATCCTCATGCTTATAAAGATTTGCCTACGAGTACTACTGACCCGACTCCAAGCAGCTGGGAACTCTCCAGGCGGTTGGGAGATCCAACCGATCAAACATCATGACAGCTGTTATAACTAACTAGCTAAAAATAGCAAAAGCCTGGTCAGCATGATCTTATCATGATCAGCATGACCTTATTACATGCATTTGGTCTTAACAGACCTTCTTGGAAACACAAACAAGACCTAAACTACTAACTGCCTCATGAAGGCCAGCTGTTAGGTAGGTGCTCCTGCACCACGTCCCCTATCTATATACCTTACCCCATCAACATATTCCTACATTTTCACCAAGGACAAACATCATTCCATCATCCCTAAAAGTAACACCAATCCAACCAATAATACCATCATACCAACCTCATCCATCCATATATCAAACTAATCCTACATCAACCTATCCCACTTCTTGCAATATCACCCAATATCTATATCAAGATCTCCTACAACAAGAACATGCTAGTACTAGCTATCCCTTAAGCCAAAATTTTATGTCCATGAGTCATCCTCATCCTCATGCTAACTTTGATAAGGGAAACACCACTCCTTCCTTTACATCCTATGTATATCCTCCATATTCATCCAACCAAATGCTTATCCAAGAACCTCCTAATCCTATCCAAACACCATCATGTAATCATACTCCTACTATATTCACCCCTAGTATCCATCCGCTAGACCATCACCCCTCATTTCAAGATCAATATGCCCTCCTTATATAGCTTCTCTAATCTAGATTTCTTAGTGAGGAGGCCATAATGGGGTTTCTTCTTGATGTAGAAGCCAAGAGTTCATCATAACATTGCCTTCAAACTCATGAATAAGCCATGCATATCTAACCCTAACCCTAATCCATTAAGGCATTCCTTAACCCACATAAATCCTAACACATCAAACCTTCCATCTAATTCCAATTCCAATCCTAATCCTACAACCTCCGACCTTATTTTCCATCCATTATATTGTCCATCCACCCATGAACTTATGAAGGATGTGATCCAATGGCTATTAGCAAGGAATCAAAAACTAGTATGCATTCAACTATTATCCTTGTTCCTTCCTATCAAAGGGTTTCCACGTATCATGTCTATTCCTCAATTACCATCCCCTATTCTAATGCTTATCATGTCTCTTGATAAACCTCTTAACATAAATGTAAATCAAAATCCCTCATGCAATCACATTGTCAATGATTCAATGCCTATCACGTGCATTGAAGAAACCCAAGAGCTATGTCAAGAGTCCAATCCAAAGCATGATTAACTTTCTCCCTCACCAAGCCAAGATCTTGAACCATCCAATATCATCAAGACCACATTACCTAAGAACCAAATACTCAATTCACCTCCCCTCATGATTATCCTAGCAATAAGAGTGAGCATGAAAGCATTGTTGATCAACTTGAGCACTCACCCCACTTCATGGCCTTTATTCGCAGTGAAAAAACTTCTCCTTCTATCCATAATCCCACCAACACTAGTCCTATCCATCATCCAACAAAAACATCCACTTCCCTTGATGAGACACTTGGTCACCAAGAAAACATAAAAAATCTACATTTTAATGAGCATAATATTAATCATGATCTTATTGATCCTTCACCATCTCCCATCATCCCTTTACCATCGCCTATTGATCTCATTCCAAATTCATCCTATCCTCTTGGACTCAACACCTTCATCCGTGGTGGCTCTCTTGTACAAGAGGAACAACTTCTATCCACCACCCCACCTTCCCCATCTAATAATGGACTCACATCTTGTATCCTAAATAACAAACATCCCATCGTACATCACATACTCTAAACCATGAACTATCAAGGAAAAGGTTTAGGCCTTCATGAATAAGGTATCTTGGAGCCCATCCATGTCAAAGTCCATTCACAATCGCATGGCCTTGCCTATACATCCCAAGGAAAATAATCCAAAAATATTGGTATCACTTCCATGCCTCCTAAATCCACTTCTTTCCATCCCAAAATTGGTGCATCCCATCACAACTCCAAATCATATGTCACCATCCCTCCTCCATCGTCCTACAAATCATGAAAGCATGTGACCATACATCTCTCTCCATCCACTCTTCCTCCACTTCTCCCAATGCCTAATATTCGCATCCTTAAATCTCCTAATCCCTTCGTCTACAAGTCCCCTAATCCCTCCATCCACACATCCCATTCACTCAAATGCCCTCAAATCCCTAATCATGATCAACGAATGCACACATCATATAAACATGAAGCTATCACAAAACCCATGGGATTTAAAAGTAAAAATTTGAATGCCTGCCCACATAAAGAAAAAACTCCATCAAATCCTAAGAACGATCATGCCACAAGGCACCTATCCCTAACGTCAAAGTAAACTCCATCCAAAAGACCACAAAAGTCCACACCTCAAAAGGAACAAGCAAAAACTAAAATGTTATGGGTTCCCAAGAAAAAAACAATTAATACAACTGGAAAATCCCAATCCCACTCCACCCCCAACTCACAAAAATCCTGATCCCCATCAAAACATCCTAAGTCCATTTGGGTCCCTAAATCCCCAAATCGGCAATCCATATTTCCATTACTCCACACACCCCATCACTTGGATAAGCTTTAAAATCCAATGCGGTTTGTGCAACCATTGATCTTGGTTCCTCTTGAACTCAGAACATTGCCACATAACTCCATCTTCCCATCTTATATCCACTATCCTACCTATCTTCTCCATCAAATCCTTATGATCCATGCATTTCCATAATCCTTTTCATCATCCATTGATCCATCTATCCTCCATCATCCATCATCCATCCACTCCATTTCCATCTCATACAATCATCTACCAACATCCATGTGCATAATGACACTTGACATGGTCCATGTGTGACATCCATCTATAATGGGACACTATCACCTTTCATGGAACTAGACGCTCGAGTCCCCATCCTCTTCCAAGTCCCTCTTATCCATGTCCCAATTCCATAAAAAAATGATCACGCCACAAGGCATCTATCCCTAATGTCAAAGAAAACTCCATCCAAAAGACCACAAAAGTCTACACCTCAAAAGGCATAAGCAAAAACTAAAATGGTATGGGTCCCTGAGCAAAAAACAATTAATCCAAGAGGAAAATCCCAATCCCACTCCAACCCCAACTCACAAAAATCTTGATCCCCATAAAAACATCCTAAGTCCATTTGGGTTCCTAAATCCCCAAATTGGCAATCCATATTTCCATTACTCCCTACACTCCATCACTTGGATAAGCTTCAAAATCTAATACAGTGTGTGCAACCATTGGTCTTGGTTACTCTTGACCCCAGAACATTCCCACATAACTCCATCTCCCCATCTTATATCCACTATCCTACCTATCTTCCCCATCAAATCCCTATAGTCCATGCTTTTGCATAATCCTTTTGAACATCCATCATCCATTGATCAATCTATCCTCCATCATCCATCATCCATCCACTCTATTTCCATCTCATGCAATCATCTACCAACATCCATGCACATAATGGCACTCGACATGGTCCATGTATGGCATCCATCTATAATGGGACACTATCACCTTTCATGGAACTAGATTCTTCAGTCCCCATCCTCTTCCAAATTCATCTTATCCATATCCCCATCCCATAAAAAATACAAATAAAAAAGAAAAATAGTAAAGAGAAATCCTTTGTCCAATGGTTAAAACCACCCTAGTGTCGCCTTGGATAAGTACCATGATGAAAACCTGGGAAACATGCATCACGCATAGATCAATTATCTATTTATCTTACACTTGGGGGCATGTTGTCTCATCTATCCCATCCTATCATTTTTCTCACATCATTCCACCCATCCATTATATCCTCCTACCTATCCTATGGCATCATCCTCTCCTCCCTTCCTTCTTTTGATCTTGATAAAGACATGGGAAAAATGTTGAAAAATGCTTTGGACATCTCTTGATATAACTAATCCTTTATACCCAATCTTATCACCTTATCCTCACAAGCATGGTCATACAAGATCCTAAGTCTAATATCTCAAGTGGGGCATGTTCTTTCTATGTGACATAGTCCTTGGAGATCACATCCTAAATCATCCATCCTTCCCATCTTCCATCCATAATTCTTTTGGCCATCTATCCACTTCTTTCATCTTTCTCCTTCGACTTGGTTTTCTCTTGTCATTGGTATCTAGCATCTAGGCTATCCAAACTGCAATCCAATGCCATCCCATAACATATCCAGAAATCTAAAAAAAATCAAAATATCCAAAACTCCTAGCAATAAATCCAAATGCAAGTCATCCTTAATCCATACCAATCTAGTCCAATTATCCAATCACATACTTGGTTTTGTTCCAACCTTGATGTCAACCCAGTAAACCAATCAATCATCAATCATTATCAATAGGATATATCATTCCCACATCCTTGTGTTGATATAGGTCCATATATCATTCCCCACAATGAAAACACTATCTTAATCCATTAATCAATTGATCATTGGTTTTCATCTTGACAGGGGCACAACCTTGTTTGTTTTTGAATCTTGCTTGTTTATGTGTGTTATCATAAATGATCAAGTGCATTTATTTCAAGTCCTTGCCACATATTACTACAATGACATCATGGTCTTCCATATCATGATGCCCAAAGGCATATGTGTGCATGTGACCTTTTATCTTTTTTGAGTCAATCCTTTCATGCACACAACACATCGTCACCCTGGTCTTTATACCTTGGTACATAATGTCTAGTGCTATATCAAACTATATAGTTGTTCACTTAGTGCAACATAATGTTCTTTTCGTTCATTTCCACCATCTCTTAACCAATCTGTTTCATCCATTTAGAGAGCATACTCGTGTTCTTCCAACCCCCTTCCCATCCTTACGTTGTTTATCCTTGTCATTCCTTCAAGTGGTTGGGACATCCTTTTCCCTTCATCCATACCTTATCTTCTTTGAAATAATGTTACTTCTCTTAGTTGCAACATCATCTCAAAGAGGGGCAAAATGTAGACACCTAAAATTGACCATGTCCTCATAAACCTTCAACATCCCTTAGACATTCATCTTGCAACACACAGTCCCTTAATCCCTTTCCCAAATTAATTAAATAAATTATATTTATTTAATTAGTCTATTCCCTCCGTCACCTAAATTAAATAAATAAATAATATTTATTTAATTAATGTAGTTATCCTTTTTAGCCAAAATTAATTAAATAAATCTTATTTATTTGATTAATTTATCCTCCCATCTGTGATAAATAATTAAATAATATTATTATATTTAATTTAATTATTGAAAGTCACATGACTAGCTTGTCCTCATCCTCATCTACTTGCCACAATCAATTATTGAGTGTCCCAAAAGTCAAACTAAGTTTTCATCCTAGCCACTCATCTCATACTACATCTCTCAATCCTAGCCATTCACATAAAGATGCCCTAAAAGCTTTGTCATTATTTTATAATCCTCTCATCAAATCTCAACCATCCATTTCATACTACATCTTCTAAATCTCAACCATTCACATAAGGATATGCCCTAGAAGCCTCCATCCTTGCCCTAATGTTCTCTCAACCAATCTTAGCCATTGATCTAAGCCATTGACAACATATCTTATGTTGTCAAAATCATCATAGATCTCCCATCATCATGTATCTATAATCTTTATCTAATGTTATTATTAGAGGTAACAAGGACTCATTTGGTGATGTTGAATATGGAATAGATATTTGCATGTGTTTGTTCCTTATTTCATTCCATATTTAATTTTATGTCTTTAGTAAGGAATTCTTTGTGTACTTGGCTACATATAATTTCATATAATTTTTCTCTATGCATGAAAGAGTTGTATTGTTATGTGCATACACTGAGAAAATAATGTATTATATTTTTTTATTTGACTTGTATGTAACTCCTTTTTAACTATATATATTTATGTATGTATATATATACTAACTAATAGGCATAACTTAGCATAACTTGTTATGTATATGTATACTAACTGATAGATTAAAAGCTTTTTAAACCCCCTTATTGGTGTAAAACACCTAAAATCTTTTGATAGCTTTTGAAACATGACACATTTTGTCCTAAGACCCTTGCATAACCGCTTCCATCATCCATTAATTATTTAATAAATTATATTTATTTAACTAATCCATTTTTTATCCCATTTATCCTCTAGCCAAAATAAATTATATTTATTTAACTAATTTCCTTACAATTTAAATAAATTAAATATTTATTTAAACTAGCCCTCACCACATAATTTAAACTAGCATAGATATCTTAAATACATCTATTAAAAGAGTCTCAAGGAGTCTATATGCCTATATTGAAATTGTTATTGAGGATAGATAGTGTACATAGTAAAAATCTAAAACAAAGGTCATTAAAGTAAATATTAAAGATTGAAGAACCCTAACCCTAACTCTATTAAACTAAAGTAATACTTTTTCTTTGTGGTTTTCAAAGATTTGTTTATGCAAGAAAAATATTAAATAAATTATAATTTATAGGTTCCATAATTTAAGCTCCACTTGCACTCTAATTTTTTTTTATTTTAATAAGCATTTTATAAATAGAATAAGAGTAAATAATATGCAATGCCAAACTTTCTATAAATAATAGCAGTAGCATTACATCACTTCATAAATTTATTTTTCAAGGAAAAAACAAAAAGAAAGATGGGTACATAGTGCCCTTATTAATTAAACTTCTCCTTCTTATGGATTAAACTTCTTCTCCCAATTCAATTTGCTCTCTATTTATTATTTGATTTGATTTTTCTACTACTTATATTTATACACAATATTTTATTGGCTTTATTTTTATGTTCATTGATTTAATAAAACTATGTGGGCTATATATTTATAATTATTTAAAAAAATCTGTCTAGTTATTTAAAAAAATATGTCTTCTCTATTGTTTTATTTATGTACACAATCACACTAGGGTGCTCTTTAATATTTTTATATGTCCGCTCTTTCATAGTTTTTGTTAACAGGCTCATGCCATTACACTCCACCCCTTCCTCTTGGGGCAATAATTCTATTATTTAAATTATCCTCACACAAAATTGTAGCCATCCACATCTTCTAATCTCAACCATTCATCCTTGATCCATGTCTCACCTAATCCTAACCATCTATCACTAATCTAATACTAGTTCCTATCCCCCACCTCCTATAAATAAAACCTCAAGCCATTTGGAGAATCACATCTTCATACAACATCATGATCTATCATCTTCATACTAGTTGTTATGCTAAGCAACCAACACATCATATCATTCTATCCATAGTAGGGTTTGGGTGCAGTGTACTCCATTCTATTGAAGTGTGAAGACTTGGTTTGAAAGTGAAGGTATTGAATTATTGCATTTATCTTCTGTTGTTCCTTTGATCAATTTTTCTACATACAATAAGTTTCATATTTATATAACCTATGCTATTGAAGGAGTTCAGAGAAAAATTAAATTTGAAACTTTCTTTTATATTAAAAAATAGCAAAGGATTAGGGACGGCTCACACCCGTGGGCTCCCAAAGGGGCATGTCTATTTGGAGGCCAACCCCTCCCTTCCTTTGATCTCTATTAATCTTTAAAAAAAATGAAAACTATGTTAAACAAAAAAAATGTGAATAGATTTATGTTTAAAAATATTAAAAAATAAGAAAATAAGAGGGAAAACAAGAGGAACCTCATTCTCTAACAGAAATAGGTAGATCTGTATTTTACTCACTCTTGTTATAAATTTGTACAATTTTTTGGATCCTTATCTCTCTCATGTTTAATCTGTATAAACACAATGCACCTTATTTCAGAAATCTAGCTCTCAAATGTGGAGAGATTTTGAATTATCTGTGAACTCAATCAAACCCTGGATATAATGGATTTTGTTTTTAAAAAAATACATCCTCTTTTCTCTGAAATATATGTATGTACATAATTGTATATATATAAAAACCATAAAAACCCTCCATGTCTACAAAACAAAACAAAACTAGAAACGAAAACATAAAAATATTAGCATAGACTTTGAGAACAATAAAGTATTAAATCCAAAACAAATAGGGGAAAGAGGGGTAAAATTAAGAAAAGTCTATAAATTTTACCTCTTCATCCGTGCACACACAAAAAATATTCTACAACAAAAACAAAAAAGGAGAAAATGGTGTGTTTGGGGTAAATAATAGCCTTTTATATGTTTTAATTTCATTTTAGAAAGTTGTTAATTCTACAATTTGTTACACAATAAACTCCTAAAATTTAGCCCACTTAGATTTACAATCTTTTGACTCTTAACATTTTAATTGAAATTTAAACTTTGATTAATGCCCTTTTCATTTAACTTATCATTAGAAATATGTAAATAAATTGTTATATAATTGATTTATCATTTTATGATTTAACCCTATTTATTAATTAATTGAAACTCAAAATTATGTTATATTCTAATTTTTTTTTAAAGATTGATATATTATATTCTGAATTTTAATTATTAGACAATACCACTTTATTGTGGGGCCTACCCAGAGGTATGAAATGGCAACTACCATGTTCTTGGTCGGGTAAATATTTACCCCCTTTCAGCTTCTTTTACGGCTTGCCGTTAAAATAAGAGAGAAACAAAAGATAAAAATAAGACCGTATAAATAAGACAAGGTTCTACGGTGGCCTATCTATACGGTAGACAGACATACGTGTATACGTTACTGACGGAATTGCAACATCATACTAACAGACGGTCCGTCGCTTATACGAGCTGACGGTCAGGAAACTGTAAACGGGAAAACTTTCGCGTCATCTGACGCGCAAATTTGAGATCCTTTGAAGCCAAAATTTTAAATGAAGCTTCAGCCCGCCCATGAGAATGCCCGCCCAATTTTTTTGCTCGAAAATTTAGACCGGGAAATAATAAAGAATGGAAGAAACCAGAAATAAATTAGCACAGGCAGAGTCTCTGAGAGGTCTTTTTGCTTTAACTGCTGCTGCTGAGTTTCTGCAATGGAACGCCTTACATATTTCTGAATCTTCATATTTTTCACCCTCAGATTCTTTCGTCTCTTCGCCCTGTGATACCAGGCAAGCATCCGCACCAAGATATTTGCAATGAAATTTGAAAATCTTTATAGCTTTTTTGTTATTTCATCGTTCATGGAACAAAGCATTTATAGTGTTTTTTGAACTTTGTGAATTTCATTTACGCTTATTCTTTGATGTTTGCTTTGTGTAAAGTAGCGGAAACTGTTATTAAGTGAATTCTGATACAGCTTTAGTTGAATTTTAAACTGAATTTTGTGTATTTTCAATGAAGTAAGTTAAATTTAAGCTTATTTTGCAGTGATTCTGAGACTTCTTCCGGGGAGGAAATATTTTCCAAAAATTCGTACGACAGGCGTATAAACGACTCTTCTGCTGAAGAATCGTCTTGCTTAACAGGCTTTGCGAAGAATTCAACAATTGGAAGCCAGAAGACTCAACCGAAGGCTTTAAGGCTCGTTCATTTGGCCACAGTTGCTTGCTCCACTCGATCTGCCTTGTGCGAATTTAATACTTTAAATTCGTTGGAGTTAAAGGCATGTTAGATCTCAACTTTTATCACAAAACCTTAAGCTCCTTAAATTATTATTTGCTTCATTCTTTTGTTATGAAAGGTCAGTTTCCAGGCTTGGAATTAGTCGATAACCAGACGTGCTTTGGAGGATTTGTTGTCTTTTAGATTAGTTCGCATTTCTCGCAAGTATACTGTAATTTGTGCTATAACTTTGTTTCTTGAGGTGAATTGATGCAATTTAAGTGCAATGCTCAGAAAATATTAAGTAATTCATAATTTTGAAGCTAAATTCTAAATATTGATGTGTCTAGTAGATCTCCATTTACAGGGAAAAGGTGTTAAAACTTAAGTAATTTAGATGAATTACTTCAATTTGAGCGCATTCCTCTGGAAACGTTTAGGAATTTTTGAGCTTTGAGCTATTATTTAAACATTACTACACTTAGCTAATACTCATTTGCTTCTTGAAAACAAGTATTGCAATTCAAGCGCATACAGAAAATATTATCTAAATAAGGAATTCTCAGCTGTAATTCAAACGCTAATGCATTTAGCTGAACATCATTTGCAGCCTAAACTGAGTTTAAGCTTAATCTTAGGAAATGGATTGCTACAATTTGACTTCATTGCTCCAAAAATTTAAATAAATAATAAATTTAGAGCTCTTATTCGAACCTTAACTCGCTCAGCAGATAGTCAATTGCAAGTTTCCAGAAATTCGGAGCTTTCATTTAAACCCTTACGCATTTAGCTGGTCGTTATTTGCAATTTAAGTTCAAATTTTGGTTTCCTCTCAAGTGCTCAATCTTAGGAAATGGATTGCTACAATTTGAGTTCATTGCTCCAAAAATTTAAATAAATAATAAATTTAGAGCTCTTATTCGAACCTTAACTCACTCAGCAGATAGTCAATTTCAAGTTTCCAGAAATTCGGAGCTTTTATTTAAACCCTTACGCATTTAGCTGGTCGTTATTTGCAATTTATGTTCAAATTTTGGTTTCCTCTCAGGTGCAGACTACGAAGAAAATACGTTCAGCCAGGAGCTTTAAGAATAACAAAACGAGCTGTGTAGGTTGGATCTCGATGCAGACTCTAAAGACTGTTAGTTCGCTTTTGAATTCTGAAGATGGATCTCCAGGAGATGGCACCATCGACACGGCTTCTACAGGATTTGCCTCCTCATCGCAAATCTCTCGCACGAGTAGGGAGAATAATCTCTCTTCCCGACAGAAGAAGCCTCAGCTGAAAAGAAAGGGAAATACTCATCGTAAAGCAATTCCAGACAAGAGCACGCGGTTTGAGCTTCGTTGCATTGCTATTAGGAAGTTCCTTGTCGATCAAAGATCTTCTTCTGAGACGCGTATTCGCGAAAAATTTGGCAACACTCCTGATACCAGCAAGGCTCTCAGACTGTAAGCCTGAGGATTATTAATGCCGTTAATGAAGTCTTTATCTTTGCTTATGCTTTATGCAATAAAATTAATCTGGAAAAAGGAATGAAATAAAATTTGCATTTCTGAATTTGTTATTGCAGCCTTGTGAAGCAAAACCGAGTTAAACGGTTTGGAGCTGGAGGAAGATCCGATCCATTTGTTTACATGGTCAGGATTTTTCTCTCATTCCATTCCAGTCGAAATTTTTCTGCATTACGAGTTTAAAAAGACAATAAATTAAGGCTATAACGTCGGATCCATTAAATTTTATGGTTCATACTACACATCATTTTTTGAAAAGAACTTCTCAGATTTATTTTATTTTATTTTTATGTGTATGAGAGTATTTTTACGTTTGAGTGTCAGCTTTGTGAGTCAACATAACATACGTTTATATAAGAAGATTGCAAATATAGCTTCTGAAAACAAATTGTATATATTAACAGACAGGAAATTGACCTTTTGGCAGGAGATTTATGATCAAAATCCGAATGTGCCAGTTGCACACAATTTTAATCCAGAAATTCTTTCTCTGTGGCCTAGAACTCCTCTATGTTCAGAATCTAATCTTTTTGAGATGATGGATTATAATCTTTTATTTTTTATTTCGTAATGTGAAGCTTAAAGTTTGCTAATACTTATCATTTGCTTGTTCTGTTGTGCAGACTATAGTTGCTCTAACGTTAAGTGAGCTTGAAATGCTGAAGGAAAGCGGAGGGTTCTGAAAGATGACATGTAATGAGTTCATTGCTCTATTCTGAATAGATATCTTTTTGTTTAGTTCGCTGTAAATTGGCAAATATTTACAGCTAACAAAATAGAGACTTAAGATTAGCCCTGAGAAAAATAAAACATTTCTTTTGCTACCAACTCATCAATTACTCTTTCAAGGCTTTTGAGTAGATGTATTTTTCCGCAAGGTAGTTAAAAAAGCGACTACCTATAGCGAAAAGGGTCCGCACAATTTGTTAAGAGAAAATATATCTTGAAATTAAGAGGTAACAGACTTCTATACCTTAGAACCTTACAAAATATTCTTGCCATGGAAGTTTCAATGTCTTTATTGAATGGTCGGTAGATATATGTTTAAGGTTTTTTCAGAAACAAATGTTTAACTCTATATGTTTGTAATCATACAGTTCATCAACATAGGAATAAAGGTCGGAAATTTTATATTAAAAATTTGTATGTTTGAAGTATATATATATATATATATATATATATATGAAAATACTAATTTTTTAAAAAGAATTTTGAGTAAAAAGATAGAAAAATCAATTGATGAATCAATCTTAAAAAAATATATTTTTTAGAGGTCAAAATAACACAAGTATAGTTGTTTGTTGCATGATTGAATATTAAAAAGAGACTTCAATATATCAATTTACACAATGTAAACTTGTTGGTTTGTTCTAATATCAAGACCCTTCAGTTTCATAAGAGATTCCACATGCCCCCTCGATGCAGCAAATTCCCTAACCCTAGGTTACAAGATAAAGTAGATTATTAGATCCAATGGAAGCTTGAATTATAAATTCTAAAAAATATGAAATTACATTCAACACAATAATTGAATTATTTATCTCTTGACATATTTTGAGATAATTGCAATCTACCTTTGACTCCTTTTGATCTTAGTTATGTTCTTCAATGCTTGACAAAAGTGGTTATGGAGCCTTGAGGTAGGTGTAAGAACCATTCCAATGCTTGACCTCCCAAACTTTGAGGAAAATGTCGTAGCAAGTATATATCATCATAGGCCATCTCTTGGCATGTCATAAAGAGATCTTTTACAGATCTTGAGGATCACCCTTTCCTTTGTATTTATTGAATTTTAGAATCTCAAAGAGAGGAGGAAAGGGGATTTGTGAGATGGTTTGATTGAAAGGATAAGGACATAGTTCTTCAAACTTATATTGTTTGTGTTGATTTGATGACCTGAGTTGTAATCCTTTGATGGAATTTTTTATTTCTTTTTCATTCTTGATCAAAAGGAGTACTGCGAGGAGGAGGCAAAATGAGAAATGAAATTGGTGGGCTCGGTTGGAGATGTTGATGAAGGGAGTTGTTCAAAGGTGTTGGGATTGATTGACTTAAGCTTGATAGTTAGGGATGAATGTCAGGGGTATAGATTGTTTCAGAATAGTTTGATTGGGGAAAAATCGATTCATTGATTTGGATTATTGGTTGGTTTTGGGAAATTCTTGGTTAGGTTGATTTGAGTTGGGATTTTGATTTGATTGGGATGCTAGATTTTCTTAAGTAGGTTAGTAAGTATACCACGTGCACTTAAATCGAGAAGACTGTGGCTTATCCTAATCAGGTAGATTATTAGAGGATGCATTATTTGGATGATATGGGGTACTTGAGTACCATCCTCATTAGTTTGGTCAATGTGACAATTGGTGGGGTCATGATTTGGTTGAGTGGATCCTTGATCCAAACAATTATCATAGTCTTGAGTGGATGGCTCAAGACTGATAATATTGATAAGGTTCTCCAAATTGTAGCCAAGAGGGAGTTTAGCTCCTAATTCAATAAGGTGTTAAAGTAATAGGTAGTTGTGACTATTGATGAATTGGTCCACTAGTATTTACTTTGGTTATGAAAATTCTCAGCTTCACTAACATTATCAGGGAATCCTTTGTGCGAGGTTGCCCCGACATGTGAATTGTGAATGAAACCTTGCCCAAAGGGGTTATTTTCATTAAAATTCATCATTAATCTTTCTTGAAGTTTAGTGATTGGGGGCATAATAATGATGACTTTGATTGGATGATGGTGGATTGATTTTAATTTTGAAATTTTATGGTTATACTTTAGGATTGATGATGACCTTGGATTGGTTTTGATTGTTGGAGGTTCAGTTTGGATAGGTATAGGATCTCAAGTAACTTGATGGTGGAATTGATTAAGGTTGAGGACCTTGAGTAGCTTGATGTTTTGATTGATGTTGGTAACTCAATGATGATTGCTTTGAATTTTGATTAGGAGGTAACTTGATGATGATTAATTTTTATTTGAGGAATAAGGTCTAGGACCTTAGGTAACTTGATGTTGGATTTGGGGTTTTGTTCAAAGGATCTAGGTCTTCAAACAATTTAATTTGGGATGATCAATTTTTTGAATTTTGGATTGGGGTTGATTTGATTTGGTGGATTGAAGTGGTTAAAGTGTTGTGGTTTTGGGATTTTGGTTTAAGGACAATGTTTGATTTGGGTGGATTTTTAGATTGGTTTAACTTTTTGATTTTTGGGATTTTGGCTTAAGGAAAATGTTTGATTTGGGAGATTTTTAGATTAGTTTAATTTTTAGTTTTAGGATTTTGGGGATTGATTCACAAGATCTAAGATCTTGGATGGATTGATCTTAGGACACAAAACTTTTGGATTTACTTAGAGTGTGGATTTTTAATTCGTCAAGATTTGGATTTGTCATGTTTTCAAACTTTGGCCTTTTGAGGATTATTTTGATTTTGTTTTCTCTTTTTTGGATATTTTTAATGTTTTGATGGATTTCACACAAGGTGTAAACAATGCAAGCACAAGAATAAGGTAATTATTCAAGTGAGATTATTTGGATTATGAGTTTATGAATAAACCTAAACTTGGTTGTGAATAGTATTAGCACATGATATCTAAGCGCTAACCCAAAATTCATTTTTTTTGTGGCCTACTATTTCGATTCCAAAGGAATATGGTGAGTAAATTCCTAGGGATAACTACTTATTGGTGTATCATAAGTTACAAACAACCTCAGGGTTCTCTATTCTAGATTTGGACAAGGCTTTTTAGGGGTGTCCTCATTATACCTAAAAGTATGTGAGGCCCACATTTGTGAAATCAAGGTGTATGTCTAAAGGCTTGGCTTGAGAAGGAAACCCACTCTCACCCATCACTTATCAAGATATAAAGTTTCTTCCTAACTTAGCTAAATGATAAATGCACCCTGAAGAGTCTTTCAATTCTCTTCCTATTTTATATACCCCACTAGAACATGTGGGTTTTGGTTGCCACTTGGTGATGAAATCCAAGCATGCCCACTAAAAAGAAATAAAGAAAGGACTACCAATTTTTGGTTTTCCAATATTTCCTTGTAGTCTGAGGAAAGAGCATACTCAGGAACTATCATTTTAGTAAATAAAAGTGGAAAAGGGACGCTTTTGATTCTTAAGATCACCTTGCAATGCAAGAGAAGAGCATACACACCCTTTAGTACACAAGAGCAACAATCAAGTTAATTCACCTTAGAAATGATAATGTAAAGTGTGAATCAAAATATGAAAAAGGGATGCTTTTGGTTCTTGAGGCCACCTTGAGGTGCAAGAGAAGAGCATACCCACCCTTTAGCACACAAATCAAACAAGAAAGTTAATTCACCCTTATGAAAATAATGAAAGAAGACAAAGGAGTTTAAAACGTGCTTCTTTGTCAAATGGACCTACAACCCACACATTAGTACAATTTCATGCTATTTTAAATCTTTGAATAAGAGAACCTGCAACAAAGGGTCAATAAAAGTAATAACTATACATATAAAAAGCTACAACAATTAGGGTTAGCAAGAAAAACTTGACAACTCAAGAGAGTGATGAACCAATAGTGCATACATTGTTACACATAGCACATATGCTATGAAAAGTGCTTATATGCTATTACATAGAGTGCATGTGCTGATAGTTAACTAAATAAAAATCTTGAGAGTGGATGCAATAAAGGACAAAGTGCATAGAATATGAGAAGAGTGCATATGCTATTTCATAATCTACATGTACTAAATAATTAAAAATAGACCCAAGAGTGAGTATTCTAAAGCATAGTCTAAATATTCTATTACACATACTAGATATGCTAAAGTAATTTTAAGAAATTGAGAGCATATACACTAAAGAAATTAGTGCATACGCCACATAATGTACAAATATGTTATTGCACAAAGCATATGCGCCACTATGGTTTAGGGTTTAAGACAATAGATAAAGCAAGGATGTACAAAAATAGCATGTGGATGCATTGAAGATGAGAGAAAATATATCATTTGACAAAGTAAGCATGCCAAACTGTGAAAATACCAAAAGTGCATGAAAAAACTACAAAAATCACTCAAAATGATCCAACACGAGTGCTAAAATGTGTATGCTAAGACTTGAAATAACTAAGGAACTAAGCAATGCATACAAAGAACCTAATTTTAAAGCTAAGAACACCTCAGACTGAGCTAAGGAATGCAAAAAATGATGAAAATAAAATAAGAAAGCTCACCAAAAAAAACCCTTGATGCCTTTGATATGCTCAAGATGTGTTGTTGTTGAGAGAGATGTAGTTGCTCAAGAATTCTTACAACATGACCTTAATATGCATCCAACTTCAACTATTGAAAATGGCTTGGGAGATGGGAGATTTATAGATTTTGGGTGAGGATCATGGATGGTACACGTAGATTTGATCTTATGCAATGGAGGAGGGGGTTAATTCATTTTCATGCAAGAATGAGAAGATTATAAGTGTAAGCTTGGGATAGGTGCACATTATTAGGGCAAAGATTCAAGGAGATCAAGGTTGGATATTTTCTTAATTTGAGTGAAAGGTGGAGATTGAGAAAGGTACCTTTTGGAGCCTTGTGCAAGTTAAGTTTGTTTATTTTAAACAAAGTAGTGGAGGAATATGCAAATGATTAATTACTTGATTAAATTTGATTTGTTTATTTAACTAAGGATGTGAGGGGATTTTGGATGAATTAAATAAATATTATATATTTATTTAATTTATGGGGGAACATTAAGAGAATGATTAGACAAAGTTGATTTATTTAACTAAAGCTAGAACATTAGATGAAACACTAGAGTAGTTAATTAATTAAATGAATAGAATTGATTTTGTTTAATGTGAAAAAGGGGAAATGAATATAAGGGTTAAATCCTCCTTTCGCAACAAACATTCAAGGACATATCAACTGAGTTGAATCACACTCTATAGGTTAGGTTATCACTTGGAACGATGTGGAAATTCAGAGATTGTCAATTGATGTCTTAATTTAATGCTCAAATACCCTTAAAGCCCTAATTATGCAAAATAGTAAGCAAATTGATGAATTGCGACAAATGCTTGCATACTAAGGTAGTAGGCAGAGATTAGCAACTGACCATTTTTTGAAGTTTAGGATGTGGAATGCTCAGGGACACTAGCACTAATGTCCAAGTCCAATGTGGTGTTTTCTTAATGGATCCTGATCTCCTTCTGACACTGATGTTCATTGTACTTTCTATTTCCATCCCATGAGATGCGAAGGACACTGACACTAGTGCCTAAGTCCAAGGCAAGGTGATTTTCAAGATGCCAGAAGCTCTTCAGATGCTGATTGTCACTATCCAAATGATTTCTATGTTTTCAACCTCGGAGGACACTAGCATTGGTGCCCAAGTCCAAGCAGTCCTTTTCTTCAGGGATCTAGAATCTACACACTGTCTTATTGTTCCCTGCAACTCCACTCCATCAAGATGCGACACCTGTAACCTGCAATCACAAGGAGAGTGGTTGGGGGTTGTGGTGTTTAGAGACTTGCCTCAGTCAAGCCCTGGAGAGACATTCAAGTCTTTCGAACACCGTTGTCAGATAAAGAGTGTGTATCCCTACGGGATAGAGGTAAATACAAATTGATAAATTATTCAAACACAAACAGATATCACCTTGGAGGTGTAGATCTCACATAGATGAAGGCTCTTCAACACATGAGAAGATGAAGCTAAATCTACAATCACAAACACAATAACAATGCTCTACTCAACAACAATGAGTATCTTAAATGCTCTAAAATCATAAGTTAGCCAAAAATTCACAATCATCTTCTAGTTTGCAAATGAAACACTAAACATGCTTATATATGCAACAACACACATTCCCACTAAGAATTTTGTAATTCAAACTTAAGATGTTGGCATGAGACCTAATTAATGGTCACCAAACCAACATTCCAATTTGGGACCTACCTGAAATATGGTAGGACAAGGGCGCTAGCGCCCATATCCATAGGTCCTTTTCCAAGGTAGGATTAGATGCCACAGTGTCCTTCATGCCCCATGTGACATGGGTTTTAGGCCACTTTCTTCTGGGAGTTAGAATTAACATGCAAGATGCAAAACAAGGGACCTAGGAGCTAAACCTAGGAGGGAAAAGTCCAGGGAGACATTTTTTGACATAACAGATTTAATTAATATAATATAGTCAGGTTTATTAATTAAATAAAGGGGCAGGGCCCTGGCTCGATTGGCTAAAAAATTCTGTTGCGGTAAAGGAGGTCACGAGGTCCAGTCTCCCCCCATCCCCGTGGTACCAGAGGGCGTGTCGTGCTAGCGTCACTGATCACGTGAAAAAAGTTTACCAGGCACACTACAGTTTATAGGGGGGGCCACCCAATTCCTGCAGTCTAAACAAAAAATTAATTAAATAAACATGATTTATTTAATTAATGCTAGAAGAGTGATCGAATTAATTAAATAAATATGATTTATTTAATTAATGTTAGATGACTAGTGTTAGATTAATTAAATAAATATGAGTTATTTAATTAATGTTGGAAGGGGGTGATGTATGATGAGTCTAATGTGATGATATCACAAATGTAGGATTGCATTTTAGATGTCTAGATATTGAATCTCTGATTATGAAAAATATAATTGTGGAAGTCTTTTAGTGGTGGGTTTTCTCTTGCAAGGGTTTCCCACATAAATCTTTGAGTCTTGTGTAATCTTTTGGATGCATACTATTCCATTTACTTGTATGTATGTTGTTAGATAGGTTTTGTAGCTATTGTTGACTATTGTTAGTGTACATAACCTTAAGTTCTTTTAGTCTTAGTCTTTCAGTCATTTACAATAGGTTGTAAATCCCCAACACTAACTAGGTCATCCTTTAAAGTCACACCAACTTCAAAAGGTATTTTTGGAACTCCAAGGTTTAACACACCAACTCAAGAGGGGAAAAAATTTCTCCATCTCTTTAGAAAGGATACAAAATGTCTCCAAGATTTATGTTACTATGTAATGTCCCCATTTCCGTAATGGTCACATTTGATTTGGGTATTTAGCCTTTTCACTATTCCCATGGGCTAAATCACATTCTAAGGGAATGATTGGTTGAAACAAGGAGTAAAAATTAACTTAAGTGGTTCTATTCTTAAGTTAACTTTATAAAGTGTTATAATTTTGAATTACTTTATAAAAGTATTTTATAAAGGTTATTTAAGTTGGCCAAAAACACTTTGTCATAAAGTGACATTGTGTAATAAAAACCTTCATTTAATAAAGTTCAAGTGGGACCTATTTGGAGCGCTCCACTTGAGGGATTTAAAAGGAGCACTTGGAAATCATTTTAGATATGATTGAGTATTATATTTTATGTATTTTGCCTTTGCAGGTCAGAAACTTAGTTTGCCCTGTTTCTAGGGACAAAAACCTCTAGAAAATCAAGGGTTGGACGAAAACCCAACTCTCTTTGAGTGGTAAATCCAAATCAAGGTTTACTATTGAGCATTTTATAGGTTATTGGCACAAGAAGGAGCTAAAAATTGAAGAGTTTGGAGATTTAATGATTTTTTGAAGATTGCTATAGTAGTCTGTACTGCTACTACAGTAGTCCGTACTACTGCTACAATGGTCCTTACCATTGCTACAGTGATTCATACCATTGCTACAATAATTTGTACCATCACTACAGTGCTTTTTCACTTTGTTTGTGGGATTAATTGAAGGCTAGTTTGAAAGTAGATATTCATCTTTGACAGTAGGGTTTGGAGCAAATATAAGGTGCCAATCTTATGAGAGTTTTGTGGAAGATTTCATAATAGGTTTGTGACTATTTCATATCATATTTACCGATCCATATCATCTCATACCTAGGCGAAGGCATTGAGGGTCGACTAAGCACCAATTGGAGGGAAGACATTAGTGCATGTGGAAGGGCATCATTGAGGAATCATTGTAGATTTAGTTGTTGATCATATCATTCATCTCAGTCATAGCTCCAACCACCATCTATTTGGTTATCACCATCATTGCTTTTGGAGTAATCTCCCTTAAAAGGTTTCCCACTAGCCTTTGTATTCGCCATCTCATTGGAGGTTGATCTACACAACAAAGAGGAGAACAGCATACATCTACATTGCAAACCCTTGTTTGAAGATTCCATCAATAGTCCAACAAAGGTCGATCTGATTGAAAGAGGTTCACCCACTTGGATTTGACAAATTGACATCATTTTGGTATGTTTAAGACCATCATTCTCATTTGATTTTGTAACAGTAGCATACTGATGTAATTTGGCCATGAAAGAACCATGCAATTGATGTAATGCAACATTGGATAAATCTGATTTCATAACAGCAGAGTTTGGTTTTGATTTGGTCTTCATTTGCAAGCAACCTAGTGTGAAATTCAACTAGGATTTGTGGATACATTTTTATTTGTGATGCAATTGGTATGATAAATTAGATGATATAAGTATTTATTAAGATCTGAAAATAAAAATTAGAATTCAAACCTAGGGTTAAAACATAAAATAAATCAGATTTAGGGTTTTGAGAAGGAAATTGAAGTGCAAAAAATTAGGGCAGAATTTGAAAGACAAAAATCCAGAAATTTAATGCAAACCCTAGATAGGGTTCTTACATACTACTTCTTGGCATACTAAGATAACTATAGTAGAGTGAACCATGACACAACACACTAGGGCCATACAAGTGATCAATAATGTTTCTAATTAACTATAGTTTAGTTAGTTCATTATATTAAACAAACATATCCATGATTCAAGACAAAATCCTTGAGAGATATAAGAATGTTCAAAGATCTTGTAGAAGGATGACCAATGAAGCTCAGACTAAATCTAAACTAAATAAATTAATCCTAAATAAACCAAGAGGGAAAGAAAGTTTAAAAGATTAAGGTTGGGAGGGGAGAGAGAGAGGGGAGGGTGAAAAAGTGAGTTTGTGAACTATAATGAAGATTGTTGGCTTCCAAGACTCATCTATGAACACATGAAATTGCTTAAACAACCAGTACAAGTACAACTTGAATGCAAGAGAAATGAAATCTTCTACGGTAATTGTTATCAGAAAATTGGAATCATTATCAATAATATCAAAGTAATCCAATAAACTCAATGGAAAAGGAAATAATCAAGATCAAACAAACAAACACAAAACCTTACAAACCTCTTTACTTCATAGCTTCCATTGATTGCCTATCTCAAATGATCTTGTGTATGAATATGGCCCTCAGAAGGTGCACTTCTTTGCTATTTCCAAGATGTCAAGTGGGAATGGCTATAATACATCTTTGTAATGAAGAGGAGCTTCACAACAATGGTAATGATAAAAGGATGATCGCAAGCAATGGAGAAATTTGGTGCCAAAGGCGGGCTGTAATTCCTGCAGAGTAACTTTACTAAATGATTGGATGATAGAAATGGAAGAATAGGGTTGTACTTATAGACTTGGGAGAGAGAAGATAAACGGTACATAGAAAGAATAAGAAGATCAACGGTATAGAAACTTTGAGAGAATGTGCGCGAATAGAAAGAAGACAAGTGTCACACAAAAAGTTGTTTTGTTTGAGTTAACTGCTTTCTTTTATAAAGATGAGATTTGGTTTTATAAATTAGAATGTTTTTTTCTAATTCAAAAGTTTGTTGATAAAAACAAGGTTGATTGAGTCACTTAACTCCACTTGTGATTTGTTTTTGCATGATTTGAGAGATTTTTGAGGAAAATAAAAGATAAGAAAACAAATTAAATAAATAAATTTATTTAATTGTTTGTGCATGCTTTGGAAGAATAAATAAAATATTTGATTATATTTTATTTTTAGAGATTAAGAGAATTTAAATAAATTTGATTGATTTATTTAAATTTGGAAGAAGAATTGACTTAATTAAATAATTAAGAATTATTTAATTTGTTTGGAAGAATTAAATAAAATAAAGGATTTTATTTAATTTTGACTTTAGATGAGATAATTAAATTTAATTAATTTAGAGGAATATGAATCGAATAAATAAATTTGTTTATTTATTTATTGATAGAGGAATTAGAAAATAAATATTAAGAATATTTATTTAGACAGAGTTGTGTCATTTTTAGACGTATACAGTAATAAATCTACTAAGACTAAAAGAAACTCCCATACACAACATAGATTACAATTTAATATTTAGAGAAACAAACAATAAAAAATATTCATATCTTCAAAGTAAATAAAAGGGAGCAACCATTATAGGCATGTGTAGCTTGCAACCAACAATGTCACCAAAAGATATATATATGAAATCTAAGAAAGTATTCTCATTGACGATATAGTCATACAAGCTATAATAGTTACATTCCCTAGCTAACAATTCAATTAGATTAAAAGATATAGAAACTCCCCGCTAGAGTAGCTATGCAAAAGGAGCTCTATTTCTCATTTTCCCCAACCAACCTTTAAAAATGGCATACAACCATCTATAAATAAAACTTTAGGGCTCAAGATGCAACAAAATACATCTCCCTTGATTGTTGGCAACCGTTAATGCTTGAAGATTATGAAGGATTCAATTCTAGCACCAATCTATACTTAGACATTTAGTTCATTAATCTTTAGTAGTTACAATTTGTTGCAAAAACCTCTTAAAATATTATATTCTCTATGCATATTAGGATAATTTCCTATATTGAAGGTCTTTTTATAACAGAGAAAATAATCTACAAACATGAAAGCATGGTCTCTATTGCAACGTGATCTTATCAATTTCAAGTGTCAACTGAATACTGGAAGGTATTCCATAATCCATCGAATCACCTTACTCTTGAATACTTGGAACAATATAGACTTAGTCCAATTTCATTTACTTCTTCAACCACTTGCACTGCATTCATAAAAAAGGCCTCTTAAAGCACATCAAATCAGCATCAAGTAATAATAGTCATGTGCACTAAGAACGGGCATTAGATTTAGATAAAATAGTCCCTAGAACATTTAGATTCATTTTCCATGTCGTCAAAATATATTCAATGTGCACATCAGAAAAAAGAAAATAATGATCTCCCTTTGATTTGGGTGAAAAGACCAAATCAAATATATTTTCAAATATTTTCCTCTCTAATTTATGGACTCCTATTTGATTTGTTGCAATTCTGTGAGCTTAGGTTGGTATTGTAACACTTCATAATTAATGGTTCGTCTCATAATAACTTGCATTGTATTTGCAAGTGAGGCAAACTTTTTTGCATTGACATGTGCTACAAAGTAGTTTCATGCCAAGATGAGCTATCAAATTTAATCAGGCTCAAGCTTGCATGTCATCCCTATATTAAGACACTAAAACATGAAGTGGCGACAAGGTGGCAAGAACATATTTTATACGCTAATAACCCACATGGATCAACAATGTGTGTGATTTCACTTTGAAACCTATGGTGTCAGTGAAATAGCATAAGCAAAAGTGTGAGGCCTAAGTTATGTCATTTAGCTATGGGAGTTTAAGTTCATCATTAATTAATGTGCACATTTAATAGTAGGGGATATGAATACTAGATCTAGCGGTAGGGGATCAAATGAATTAGAGAAGAATAACACTTTTTAATAATGTTGTTTCACCATCATCAAAGTATATTTTAAGAAATGACATCTTAAATTTTTTATAAAAAAACTTGACAAATCAGTACAAAGAAACATAATATCTTAGAATTTTTTTTCATATTGGAAAGCAAAATTTTAGAGTGTATGGAAATACTTTTTATTAATATTTAACTTTTATGGTGATTCCATTTCTAAATTTCCTATCACTATGTAATTGTTAAATAAAGATGTTGAAATGAAGCAAGTATAAAAATAAAAAATAGCTCTTGATAAACTAGGGAGATTAGGTCCCAAATTTTTATATACAATAGTGTGATATGTGTCTATTAAATAATTAAAGTTTATAACTCAAGGCGATTTTATTTCAAGATTAGGGAAAATCTATCAAATATGGGCAAATTGGAGACTTCTAAAGAACCTAAAATAGCCAAATTTAGGGGGTAGAAATAAAAAACAAGCCAAATGGTGATTGACAAGGGTTGTTGTACCTTGAATTTAATTATATTAATTTATCAACTCTAGGGCAGTGTATCCATGGCTATCAGTAGTAGGAACTAATAATCAATAGTCCCAATACTATCTCCTTAAACTAAACCTACTTATCCATTCAAAAGCATGCTTTTAGCCACTTACTCAAAGAAATATTTAATCTATGAATCTGAAAGTACAATTTGCTGAAATGAGCTACTTAATTAGAAAACTAGAAGAAAATAGTAAATAAAATGAAACAACAATCTGACCTAAAATTACCAAAGCAATGAAACTATACTAAGCAAATTTCCAAGAATTAAATAAAGCAATAAATGAAAACAATAAATACTAGCCTTCTATCCTTTGGTGGGAGTAAGCCCTTGCTCCACACCTATGGAAGAGAGACTAATTCAATGCCTTAGAACACACAGATATAAAACCGCTTGCCTTTATTCCAGATTCTTCAAAAATAAAGTATATCTAAGACTAAGTATATCTTCCTTCTTTTGAAAACTATTCTATATCTATTATATTGCTTCCATACAATATATAGGCATTGTTGCTGATATAAATCTCTATCTAGTTTATTATTTCACTCCTTGTTCTCTATTAGATACAAAAGATCTTTATTCCCTATTCTAATCATGCAATTATCCATTCAAAAAGAGCATCATACAGAAACTAAAGAGATTTAAAGTGACACTGAAAGTGTCCCTTAAATCAAGAGTTTTAACTTAAGTTCAATTAGGTCATTAAGGCCACTGATAAAGAAAAGAAATAACTTTTAAACAATCTTTTAACCAAAATCTTTTAATCCATGCAAAAATATTCAACATGTGTTCTTCTTTTTCATTAAACCAACACTGTAGTCTTCTTCCAAAAACTCTGGCAACTTTATGCAGAACTCTAGAGATACTCCTAAAATTGCTCCGGTGATTCTACATAATCTTTTTGAACAACCTCACAAAGAATAGCTCCAAAGATGTCTGCAACAACCTAATTTCTACAGCTCTATGGAACATAGCTCCGGAGACTATGCAAACAGGATGTCTGCACAGCTCCACAGAATCCAATCTCTGGAGATCCTTCAACACTTCTTTTGTAAAATTCTGGAGACCTCATAATATCCACTCTACGCAGGTCCAAACATGGAAAAAGCCTTCCGAAGTCTTCAAAAACCTTTCTATCTAGGATGGATGGGTTCCTGTCATCAAAAAGAGGTATTTCTACATAGTCTTGTTAGCTCAAACCCAAAACATGAAACCTTTTAACCACAACTATTACTACAACATCACATCTCAATTTAAAATAACTAAACAAGGTTTTAACAATCTTTAAAGTACTTGTAAACCAGCAGATAGAATGGTGTTTAGGATAGGAAAAGAGACACATAAAACATGTTTTGATGAGTACTACCTGACACTCATCATT
This sequence comes from Cunninghamia lanceolata, assembly GCA_027924645.1. Lineage (NCBI taxonomy): Eukaryota > Viridiplantae > Streptophyta > Pinopsida > Cupressales > Cupressaceae > Cunninghamia > Cunninghamia lanceolata. Next base: position 5,367,796 of record BSBN01000914.1, on the reverse strand, counting down.
CCCCCCAAGCTTGAGGGTTTGCAAGTCCTCTTTCATTATCTTGAAACCATGACATGTTCAGTTGATATAATCTTTCTATGATATTATAGTTTCTTTCAAATGTTGTCTAGTTTGTTGTAGTGGTATTAGTATTGCCCTTAAATTCCTCTCTTGAGAAACCATTCTTGGATCCTCCAACTTCTCGACCCACATGGGCGAAGGCTCAAAAATCAAGGGAGGCCTAAAGCACATTCTCCCCTGATCTTGCTTGTACTTGTTTATCAGCTTTTCCATAACCTTATATTTTCTTATGAACCATTTGAGGTTGGTTGGGGATACCATCTCTCTCATTTTATGCTCTAGAGATAAGGTGTTCCACCTTATTCTGCAAGATGACAAAATTTTGTTATCTGAGCAGTGCACAAAGAAGCCAAATTCTATGACACATTCTTCCAAATTCCTCTGATATAGGGGAAACAACTTAGGAGAATAGACAAATACCTGAAATTAAGTTTCAAAACCCCTTAGAGTGGGGCTTTCATGCCTGAGGAATCTATCCCTATATTTTCTATGTTCAATGAGTATGCCGCCATCCTTTCCAACCAAATTTCATTATTCTTCATCAAAGACATAAACCCCCTCAACTAGTATTCACCCACAAATAGATTTATAAAGAATGTATTATGTTTAGTCAAAAGGAAATTTTTGTCCTCATCATTACTGAGCATGTATATTCTCATGAAATCATGTCCATTTTTTATGCACTCAGTAATATCAGAGATGACCGGTGAGAGCTTCCTTTGAAGGATTCTTTCCCTAAGGAACAATGTGTAATTTCACTAGGTGGCCTATAGGATAGTATGTCTTAAGATATGGTGGCTACTTTACTTACTTTTTCTTCTAATTTGTTTTCCCTTTTGCACTTAGTGCAAAATCTACTTTCTACAGTTGGAGCATTGCAGTAGTACTAGACAAATCATCACACCTTCTCTACCAATTCAATAAATCTCTAAGGACATTCAATTGGAATGTCCTTAGGGAGATATCTATTTGGGCACCTTGGTCAATTGTAGGCATTGGGACAATCAATTCCTTAATCAATTCTTCCTAGTCGACAATTCTGTTATTAGTCTTTGTTAACTCCCGGGATTGACTATCGACTTTCTCCTTTAAGGATGTCATTAGAATAATGTAGTTGTCTTTGGCTTTGGTAGTCTTAGATATCTATATTTTCTTTTGTGTCATCTCTGCATCCTTTGCCAATGTTTTTTCTCTTTGATGATTTTTTCTTTTTCACCTACATTTTCCCTCAAGTTACTAATTTCCTAATCTCTGGTGGCAGGTATTTTTCCTGGGATACCTTCTTCATGTCTGTAATGATGAGGTTTTTTACCCCAAACTGTCCTTTTCAAATTCTCAATCTCCTCCATTAGTTGGTGTTCCTTAAATATTTAAATGTCTTCATAGTCAGATGGATGGGATTGGTTCCCTATCTCAATTTTTGTTTCTCTTTCTTTTGCCTTCCTTGGTTCTGCCTCATCCTCTGTTGCTCCTATTTCTATTTATTCAACAAAGTCATGGGCATGTGATGGCCCAGCTTCATCCTTAGGAGGCCTACTATCTTGGTGTTCTAGAGGACTGTCATATATAGCCGATGCCCAGAGTTTAGTGAGGACCTTTGCAAATAATTGTGAGTCCTTTTCCAATCTGGAAAACTGACTATGATTGCTCTTCCTGCATCTTCAAATCTTGCTGACCTTCTTCTGATCCTAAGGAAATTGTTTGTGGTTAATTCATTATAACCTCAGGTGCTTTGGAGGTTTGTGTGATAGGGTCCTCTTGAGTACCTTCTTCTACTACCCTTCCTCTTTTGCTTCTTCTCACTGCTGGAGGAGTTTCTTCACTTCTCAACTCCTCTCCTTTATTCTTTTTATGTTTTCTTGGTATTGGAGTCTCTACAAGCTCCTCCTCTATCTTTCTTTTACCTTCCCCTTCTGAAACTTAGGGAGGACTCTTTTCAGATTTCTTTCCCAGTGTTGGGGTAGTTTCATCTAGCAACGTTAACTTCCCTTTGTCTCTTTGTGAGATTTGAGGGGACTCCTCAATGGGTATGTGGTCCTTACTTTTTTCTAGTGTAGAGGACAATCCTCTCAAGACCTTCTTTCCCTTCTTCCTTTCCCCTATATCTGGGGAGGATGTTGACTAGACTGTCTTACCCTTTCCTTCCTCTTGAGTGGGGGATGGCTCCTCTATTATGACCATTTTCTCCTTTTTCTTGCCCTTATGGATTCCATATAAAAATGGCTTCCATTGAGCCTTCCCTCCTCTTTTGGAAATGAAATGATGTTTGACAATTAGAAATGGAAGACCATGATGTTTAAGTTGTCCTATTTCTTGCTAATACCTATCAACTAGTTTGGTGATGTGGTGCAGTCATGGCCAGAGGGTTCACAGAATGAACTGTCCAAACCATGCATCTAGAGTAAACACAATAGAAACAACACAATCATAGAATGCAATGGAAGATTCATATATTTAGTATATCAAAGAATTACAATGTTCATATGTTGGCAACATGCAGGCTACAATCACAAGGGCTCACAGGCCTGATTTCTGATTACAACAGATATGAAAGATATGACATTCAAGTGCCTTCTGGAAAGGATTCTACTATCTTGCTTATGAAAACTACCAACTAAGAACTAACTCCCTAATGCATCTAAGAGATGTATATATACCATCTTAAGCTCATAGAATCCTCCACGTCAGCCACAAGAGGTTACAAACTTCAATGAAAGGTGTAATGTGTAGAAACAAGTAGGTCGGCCTACAACATCTAGCAATGCTCCATAATTATATGAAACTTGGTACAGACCTCAAGGAAGGTCTATTTGATCCATATGTACCATGTATGATGTTTCATTTGCCTCCATAAGTCACGAAAGTGCTTCGCAAACCTTCTCCTTCAACTGACTATCTAGAAGCTCTGTTATGTGAAAGTTGATGATCTTCTGATAGTGATAACATTTAGCAGACAAATCCAAATGACCTAGAATTTGAATATGATGTAGATGATACTATGCAGATGCTAAGTCCTACTCTATGAGCTTTGATATAAAGATGCGGTAAAATGCAGTACAAAATGTTGAAACTACAAAAGACTAAACTAAACTGAAAATGAAAGAAAAGAAAGAATGCAAATATTTTTGGTTGATGCAAGATTGCTCTGCAACCTGGGATGCTTCTACATCAAACACCTGGGGTTGTGGAAAAAGTGAGTCCCTCACTTTGTTAGGACTAGAGGAAAACCAAGACACTCTACCTCATCTTGAAAAATCTATGATGAATCTTCTTCCAGTCTTCCTTTCCACCTGACTAGGTATTCCTTACTTACTTCTTGCCTATGGTGTTGTGTCCAACTCTGCTATCCAAGATGTCCTCTATCTACTCTGATGGTTGTTGTGGTAACTGATTCTTCAATCCATCTTCAGTGTTGTCACTTGATTCTCCTTCATGATACTGATATAGGTATGCAATGTTGAATATAGGTGATATACCAAATGTCTCTGGCAACTCCACTTCATATGCATTTCCTGAATCAAACTTCTTAAGTATCCTACATGGTCCAAACTTCTTCAACTTTAGCTTATTGTATGTCCCTACTGGAAATCTCTCTTTTCTCAAATATACCATAACTTCATCACCAACTAAAAATTCTTTGTGTCTCCTCTTCTCATCTGCTTGATCCTTGTACTTACCATTTATCTCCTCCAGATGCTTCCTAACTTGATTATGTAATATCTCCATGTATCCTACAAATTCTTCTACCTCTGCACTTCTCTTATTGTCCATACCGATGTCTCTCAAATCTTCTACTCCTCTAGGTTTCACTCCTGTCACAATTTCAAATGTTGTCTTCCCTGTACTCATATTCACTAAATTATTGTATGCAAACTCTACTTGCGGTAAAATTAGATCCCAATTTCCTACCTTATCTCCCACTAAACATCTTAACAAGTTACCCAAACTCCTATTTACCACCTCTATTTGTACTTCTGTCTGTGGATGAAATGTTGAACTGAACTTTAGGTCTATCTTCATCTTCTTCCACAATGTCCTCCAAAAGTATCCAATGAATCTTGTATCTTTGTCTAAAACTATACTCTTAGGTAATCCATGCAATCTCACAATCTCCCTAAAAAATAGGTTAGCAACATGAACTACATCATTTGTCTTCTTACAAGGAATGAAATGTGACATCTTTAAAAATCTATCCACCATTACAAATATAGAATAATGTCCCCTTTGTGTCTTTAGCAATCCTAATATGAAATCCATGCTCATATCTTCCCAAGGTCTCTCTAGTACTATCAAAGATTTATATAATCTAGTATTCTTACTACTCCCTTTTGCAACTTGACATATTCTGCAACTCTGCACAAACTTCCTTACATCCTTATGTATTTAAGGCCAAAAGTAATGTTCACTTACCAAATCTACTGTGTTGTCAATTCCAAAATGTCCTACCAATCCACCACTGTGTTTCTCCTTGATCAAATTATCTCTCATCAAACTCCTATGTATACATTGTTGCAAGTATGAGGATAACCAGTGTTGTCATTGATGTCAACATACTGATATTGCATTAATGAGAAGGATTGGATGAGCTATGTGCTGAGGATACTGAGGAAATTAGTCTCAATCAGGAACAGTGAAGAACAGTGATGACATTAAGGTAAAAGTCTAAGATAAGATGAAGATCAGAGGATGCAGTTTAAAGGGTTTGCAGATATGAGTCTTGAGATGATCCAGTCAAGTTTTCAGATGTCCACATAATGATTTGAAGAAGTTATGACTGCTCTAGTAGAACCAGTTTCGATAGATGTTCAGTGGTGACAGAGTGTCACAGATTGGTCCGGTGAGCTCCGGAATTGCATTATCTCATTCTGCGGATTGGAGAGAGTGTTGAAGAAGTTCGTATGAGGTGACAACTAGATTTGTTCATGGTTTGGAGGTTTGGAGGCACCTTTTTCATTATGATAGTGATGACAGACTGTGTTCTTGAAGTTTCGGATGAAGAAGAGAAGAATTCCAATAAGCTGATAAAGTGCGGATGTTCTTGGTGATTCAGGGAAGGTTATGATGATCGTTGGATCATGTCCAGTTAATATTGGTGGTCCGCATTGAAGTTAGAGTTTGCATTTGAAGAATAACCACGGATATTGGTGTTCTTCTTGAGACTAGCCGACTGGATATATTACACGTCTTGCAAATGTTCTTATAAGCATTTGCTGACTTAGATGAGTGTTCCTAAGTTGGTGCCTTGTATAAATAAGGAATTGTGAATTCATTTTAAAGTGTGTCTTGGTGCGGATGAGTGTGGCATAGTGAAGAAGAAGAGCGAAAGGCAGAGTAGGAGTTTTTGGGCTTAAATGGAACTAATCCAGGCATGGTAAAGATGTCAATCTCTAGTTCAAGTTTGTGATACTTGTTACTTTGTAGACAGCGTGTCTCTTGTAGGCAGTGTGCCTCTTGTGAGCAGTGTGCTTGGGCAGTGAGCCCTAATTGGCATGTGCCATCTATTTTTCTTATTCTTCTAATAGAGAATAATCCTTGGGTTAATCACCCTGTGGTTTTTCCCTTGACTGGGTTTTCTACGTCAAAATCTTGGTGTCTCATGTGTTGATGTGCATCTACTCTGGTGTTTATGTTTTATGCTTTCATGAGTGATTAATTGATATGCTCTTAAATAACAAAGAGGATTTAAGTGTTTGAATTAGAAGCAAGTTTTGTACAACTGATTCACCCCCCCTCTCAGTTGTGTGCCCTAAATCTAATAATTGGTATCAGAGCCAAGTTCCTCTAAAAGGAGCTTAACTGCTTGAGGAGATCTAGGATGTCATAATACAAGAAGGATAGTCCAAAGTTTGATGGAACCAACTTCTCTCTTTGGAAAGGTCGCATGAAATGTCACTTGCAGTGTATGGGAAAGGCGTACTGGTCCATGGTCACAAAAGCGTATGCACCTCCACAGGGTGGTTTGACAACTCTAAATGAAATCACAGATGCTAAAAACAATCTGCGAACCAAAGAGGCTCTTCTAAGTGCATTAACTGACTCAGAGCTCTCAAATGTTATTGACCTACAAACTGCCTATGAGATCTGGACTAAACTAGAACTTCTGCATGAAGGAGATGAGTATGTTAAGAGTGCAAGGTTGTAGAGTCTAAAAGGGAAATTTGGAAGACTGAAGATGAGAGATGATGAAAATATTACTACCTTTATGCCAAGAGTAAATGAGCTGGTGTGTGGAATTAGGAATGCTGGTGGAGTCTTGGATGAAAATGAGATTGTTGGCAAAATTCTCAGATCCCTTCCTACTGCCTACAAAATCAAGGTTGCTACCATTGATGAATTCAGAGCCCATACAATTGTCACAAGAGACCAATTGGCTGGCAAACTGGCTGCATTTGAAATGATCAAGTTTGGAGATGATCCCCCGAAGACTAAATCTGCATTCAAAGCCAGTGCCTCTGTGAAGGATAAATAAAGATTTGATCCGGGAGAAAACTCTTCAAGGAAGCTGTCATGGTATGATCAAGGAAGAAGAGACATGGAAGTGGAAGAAGCAAAAACAGCTCAACTTGAAGCCCTCATTGCAAAGAGACTACCAAGAGGATCTGGTAAGTATGAAGGAAAATTACCCTTTAAGTGCTTCAACTGCAATAAGATTGGTCATTTTGCCTCAAGATGTCTGGAAAGATCTACAAGGTCAAATTCTAATAGACAAAGGTTCCAAAAGAATTGTTATTATGTTCATGAAGAAGATGATAATGAAGGAGTAACAGATGATGCATTAGAGATAGGAAACAAATCCAGAAATGAATGGGTTTTTATTGCCATCAAGGAAGAAGATCCAATATCCTCTGAATCTGTCAATCATAAGGTTGTAGAAAGAGCTTTGGTTGCCCAAGTTGAAGAAAAGGATGATTGGGTTATTGACAGTGGATGCTCTCACCATATGACAAGTGACAAGAACAAGTTCTTAGATTTGGAAAGGTATGAAGGAGGAATGGTAAAGTTTGGTGATAATTCTGCTAGTAGAATCAGAGGTAGGGGAACTATTTCTTTTGATGGAAAGAACAAAACCGGTAATGTACTGTATGTTGAAGGATTGAAGCACAATCTTCTCAGTGTTGGATAGTTGGTGGACAAAGGTTATGATCTCCGGTTTAAGAATGGAAGATGTAGAATCTTTGAAAGCTCTAGAACTGAGATTGCATCTAGTACTCAAACAAAAGGTAATATCTTCCATCTAGTTGGTAGTAATAAAAGTTGTCTATTTGTTCAAGTTGATCAGAGTTGGTTATGGCATAGAAGGATGTGTCATGTAAATTTTGATAACATCATCAAGATAAGCAATACTCAGGCTGTAAGAGATCTTCCAAAATTGGTAAAACCTATAAATAGTTTGTGCAAAGAATGTCAGTTGGGTAAACAAAGCAGAGTCTCATTCAAAAGTAAGGATCAGCCCTCTACCAGATTATTGGAATTAGTTCATACTAATCTATGTGGTCCGACAAGAATCAAGAGTATGCAAGGTGATAGATATTTCATGTTACTGATTGATGACCATTCCCGGATGATGTGGGTTACCTTTTTGAAAGAGAAATCAGAAGCTTTTGAGAAGTTCAAAATCTTCAAGGCTATGGTAGAGAATCAAACTGGATTAAAACTGAAATGTCTGAGGTCTGATAGAGGTGGTGAATTCACATCCGGTGAATTCATAGACTTTTGTGAGAAGCATGGTATAAAGAGACAGTTATCTACTCCTAGGACTCCACAGCAGAATGGAGTAGTAGAGAGAAAGAACCGGACCATCCAGGAAGCATCCAGGACAATGATGATGGAAGCAAATGTTCCCCAGATGTTTTGGAGAGAAGCTATCAGCACTGCAGTCTATACTCTCAATCGAGTTCAAATCAGAAGCAATACCGGTAAGACTCCTTATGAACTTTGGTTTGGCATCACTCCTACTATGAGATATTTCAGAGCATTTGGTAGCAAATGTTACATTAAAAGAGATGAATATCTAGGAAAGTTTGATGCTAGAAGTGATGAAGGAATTTTCTTGGGTTACTCCACTCAAAGCAAAGCATACCAGTGTTACAATAAGAGACTAAGAAAGATGATAGAAAGTACAAATGTGAAGGTTGATGAAGGAATTGAGAAGCCCTCAAGGTTTTATGAATATGATGAAGATGATCAGAATGATTCTCTGGTTCAAGGAGCTCAATCCTCTTCTGAAAGTCAGATTTAGACCGATCCGGTAAATCAGGAAGAAGAGATAGGTTTGAATGAGCCTGATCAAGAAATAGAAGTGCAAGAAACTCCCAAAGTTCCAAGGTATGTAAGACTGAACCACTCTGAAGATCAGATCATAGGTGACAAAAGAAAAGGTGTGCAAACTAGAAGGAAAATTGCTCAAAATTCAAATGAATGTTGTCTAATTTCAAAGATTGAACCTAAGACAATAAATGAAGCCTGTAATGATCAAAATTGGACCAAAGCAATGGAGGAAGAGTTGATGCAAATTGAGAAAAATCACACTTGGGATCTTGTTTCTAGACCTAGAAACAAGAATGTGATTGGAACCAAATGGGTCTTCTGGAACAAACTAAATGAAGTTGGTGAAGTAATCAGAAATAAAGCCAGATTAGTCTGCAAAGGCTACTCTCAAATAGAAGGGATTGATTTTGAGGAAACCTTTGCTCTAGTGGCAAGAATTGAAGCATTCAGACTATTTCTTGCATTTCCTGCCTTCAAAGATTTCAAAGTGTATCAGATGGATGTCAAATCTGCTTTCTTGAATGGTGACTTAGAAGAAGAGGTGTACATTGAACAACCGGATGGATTCCAGTTATTTGAGCATGGTGATATGGTCTACAAATTAAAGAAGGCACTGTATGGTCTAAAGCAAGCCCCAAGAGCATGGTATGAGAGGTTGGACAAACATCTTTTGAAGATTGGTTTCAACAAAGGTATTGCTGATAGTAACCTATATTTCAAAATTGATCATGAAGACATCTTGATTGTTGAAGTATTTGTTGATGATATCATCTTTGGAGGAAGAGACAGTATGTGTAAAACCTTGGCAAATCAAATGAAAAGTGAGTTTGAAATGTCAATGCTCGGTGAAATGAATTTCTTCTTGGGTCTGCAAATTACTCAGACAAAGAAAGGAATCTTTATCTCTCAGACCAAATATGTGAAATAATTGTTGAGGAAATTTGGAATGGAAGATTCAAAGCCAATGAACACTCCCATGGCAACTGGATGTAAGTTGAGCAAAGATGTTGACTCTCCTAAGATAGATCAGACCAAGTACAGATCAATGATTGAAGGATTATTGTATCTCACTCAAACTAGACCAAATATAATGCAGGTTGTTGGTCTTGTGGCGAGATTCTAGGCTGATCCCAGAGAATCTCATGTCATGGCAATCAAAAAAAATTTTAGGTACTTAAAAGGAACAGTTGAGTATGGTCTATGATATCCTAGAGATCATAATTTTTCTCTTCATGCATATACAAATGCAGATTGGGTAGGAGATGTGGATGATAGGAAGAGTACAAGTGGAGGAGCATTCTTTTTGGGAAAAAGGTTGGTTTCTTGGCTAAGAAAGAAACAAGAGGCAATATCCATGTCTACAACTGAAGTAGAATACATTGCAACAGTAGGAAGTTCACTCAACTTTAGTGGATGAAGCAGATGCTAAGAGATATTCAAGTAGAATATGAGGAGTCTATCACAATTTTCTGTGATAATTCAAGTGTAATAAATATTTCTAAGAATCTGGTGTTGCATTCTAAGACTAAGCATATATCTATCAAGTTTCACTTTCTGAGAGAGCAAGTGAACAAGGGTGAAGTCAGATTGGAGTATGTGCCCTCCAAGGATCAGCTTGCAGATATTTTTACTAAACCTCTTCCCAAGGACTCTCAGGGAGAATTTAGGAGTTATTGCCCCTCCGGTGATGAACTAGGATGCACTGATGTGCATCAGTCCGGTGGATATCAATCATATCTTGTGATCTGGATTGATGATGGGGAGCTGCTACTTAGGGGAGCAGCTGGTATGATTTTGATGTGTTAGAATTGCAAGTATGAGCCCTTTGCCATTGATGTCAAAGGGGGAGAGAAGACATGTGAAAAAAAAGTGATTGATGATCAAAGGGGAGCAGTAAAGAAAGAGAAGACATGTGAAGAGTTGTTTCTGATAGGGGGAGCTGTGACAGAAAGGAGAAGTTCTTGTCTTGATGGTTTTTCACATCATATGTTGCCATCAATGACAAAGGGGGAGATTGTTGCAAGTATGAGGATAACCAGTGTTGTCATTGATGTCAACATACTCATATTGCATTAATGAGAAGGATTGGATGAGCTGTGTGCTAAGTATACTGAGGAAATTAGTCTCAATCAGGAACAGTGAAGAACAGTGATGACATTAAGGTAAAAGTCCAAGATAAGATGAAGATCAGAGGATATGGTTTAAAGGGTTTGCAGATATGAGTCTTGAGATGATCCAATCAAGTTTTCAGAGGTCCGTATAATGATCTGAAGAAGTTATGACTACTCTAGTAGAACTGGTTCCGACAGATGTTCAGTGGTGACAGAGTGTCACAGATTGGTCTGGTGAGCTCCAAAATTGCATTATCTCATTCTGCGGATTGGAGAGAGTGTTGAAGAAGTCCGTATGAGGTGAAATCTAGATTTGTTCATGGTTTGGAGGTCTGGAAGCACCTTTTTCATTATGACAGTGATGACAGACTGTGTTCTTGAAGTTCCGGATGAAGAAGAGAAGAATTCTAGTAAGCTGATAAAGTGCGGATGTTCTTGGTGATTCAGGGAAGGTTATGATGATCGTTGGATCATGTCCAGTTAATGTTGGTGGTCCGCATTGAAGTTAGAGTTTGCATTTGAAGAATAACCACAGATATTGGTGTTCTTCTTGAGATTGGCTGATCAGATATATTACACGTCTTGAGAATGTTCTTATAAGCATTTGCCGACTTAGATGAGTGTTCCTAAGTCAATGCCTTGTATAAATAAGGAATTGTGAATTCATTTTGAAGTGTGTCTTGGTGCGGATGAGTGTGGCATAGCAAAGAAGAAGAGCGAAAGGCAGAGCAAGAGTTTTTGGGCTTAAATGGAACTGATCCAGGCATGGTAAAGATGTCAATCTCCAGTTCAAGTTTGTGATACTTGTTACTTTGTAGACAGTTTGTCTCTTGTAGGCAGTGCGCCTCTTGTGAGTAGTGTTCTCAGGTAGTGAGCCCTAATTGGCATGTGCCATCTATTTTTCTTATTCTTCTAATAGAGAATAATTCTTGGGTTAATCACCCCATGGTTTTTCCCTTGACTGTGTTTTCCACGTCAAAATCTTGGTGTCTCATGTGTTGATGTGCATCTGCTCTAGTGTTTATGTTTTATGCTTTCATGAGTGATTAATTGATATGCTCTTAAATAACAAAGAGGATTTAAGTGTTTGAATTAGAAGCAAGTTTTGTACAACTGATTCACCCCCCCTCTCAGTTGTGTGCCCTAAATCTAACATACATAACTAATTTCCTTTGAACAACATATCCTCTTGAATGAAATAGTCTAACCACTTACTTCTATCTATTACAACAGGTTCCTTACATGTGTTCCATGCTTCTACAAAATCAAGATCATCTTCATATATATGCTTTAGTTCTTCAAAACCTAATACTTCTATTCTCATCTCTGTCAACAAATTTCTTCTTCTACTCAATGCATCTACAACTTTGTTTGACTTCCCACTCCTATGCTTCAATACAAATGTGTAACTATGCATGAACTCTACCCATCTCATATGTCTCTAATTCAACTTCCCTTGACTATTCAAATATTGTAAATCTTGATGATCCATGTACAACACAAACTCCTTAGGCAACAAATAATGTCTCCACTTCTTCAAAGCTTGAATTATGGCATAGAACTCCTGATCATAAATTGAATATCTTCTCCTTGCATCATTCAACTTCTCACTGAAATATGCTACTGGTCTCCCTTCTTGACTTAGTACTTCTCCTATTGCATTCCCATTGGCATCAGAATCTACTTGAAATACTTTGTTAAAATCTGCTAATCCTAACACTGGTTGCCATGTCACTTTCTACTTCAACAATTCAAAACTTTTATTTGCTCTTGATGTCCATTTAAAGTCTGTTCTATCACCCGTCATTGTCTCTATCATTGGCGTGCATACTAAACTAAAATTTCTGATGAACTTTTGGTAGAAACTAGCTAATCCATGAAATGAGATCTTACCTCTCTAATGCTCTCAAGCGTTGGCCACTCAACAATTTCTCTAACTTTCTCAGGGTCCATCTTCAATCCTTTCACAGAAATCACAAATCCCAAATATACCAACTCTTCCTTCATGAAACTACACTTCTTGATGTTTATCAACAATTTTTCTTCTCTCAACCTTTGCAATACTTGCCTAATATGCCACAAATGTTCTTTTGTCTTACTAAAAATTAGAATATCATCCAAGTATACAATAAAAAACTTACCCAAGAACTTATTCAAAACTTCATTCATCAACCTCATGAAAGTACTTGATGCATTAGTCAATCCAAAAGGCATCACTAACCATTCATATAGTCCCTCATTTGTCTTGAATGTAGTCTTCCACTCATCTCCGTCTCTGATCCTGATTTGATGGTATCCACTCTTCAAGTCTATTTTTGTAAAATACTTTACTCCACTCAAATAGTCCATAATGTCATCCATCCTTGGCAATGGAAATATATACTTAATAGTGATCTTATTTATTGCTCTAGAGTCTGTACACATCCTCCATCCTCCATCTTTCTTCAATGCTAGCATGGTAGGTATTGCACATGGGCTCAGACTTTCTTTGATCAATCCTTTCCTTAACAATTCCTATATATGTCTATTCAGCTCCGCATTCTCTACTAGTGTCATCTGGTGTGCTGCTTTGTTAGGCAATCTAGCTCCAGGTATAAGGTCCATATGATGACTGATACTCCAGATTGGTGGCAATACATCAGGTACATTATCTAATATGATGTCTTCATACTCTGTCAACAATTCAGTTATTTCTTCTGGTGGTGGTTCTTCTTCTTTTCCGGTATCAGTCTCTGCACTTAGGGTTCTACACTTCTTAGGAATGAAAGCAAAACACATATTCTCATGTCTCAATCCATCCAAAAAATTCCTTCCATCAACCAAATAGATTCTAGCATTTCGACATACTTCACTTTTAGGCTCATCTTCCAAAGGTATCAAGATATGTTTCTTCCCATTTGATGTTATAGTATAAGTATTCTTCCTCCCATCATGTATAGCTTTTCTATCATTCTACCATGGTCTACCAAACAATATATGACATACATCCATCAACATAATATCACACAATACTTCATCATTATAAGATCCTATATGAAATCTCACCAAACATTGTTCAATCACCAATACCTTGTGTTCATCTTGAATCCATGCTATCTTGTAGGGCTTAGGGTGTTTCAATCTCTCTAATTTTAGATTCATTACCATCTCCTCTAAAATAAAATTATCAGTACTACCACTATCAACTATAACCTTACAACATTTACCTCCTGATTTGCATCTGATCTGGAACAAATGTTTCCTTTGCGGTGGTTCCTTAGTTGTCTCTACTTGAAATAGTGCTCTCCTCATGATTAATGATTCTCCTTTCTCTGGCTTTCCAACTGAACTAGGTGATCCAATAGGTTCTTCCTCCACATAAGTTGTTCTTGCACTGTTCTCTGTTCTCTTGCTTATACTTCCCTATTGACATTCACATGCTCTGTGTCCTTCACCTCCAAACTTAAAATAGGTTCCTCTGAATGATCTGTTGTCAAACCCTCTTTCATCTCTCTAGTATCCTTCATTTCAATAAGAACTATGATTTCCTCTGCTATTGCGGTAGACATTTTTGTCATCTCTCCCTTTGTAATATGAATTATTGTCCTTTTCTTCCTTCTGGTATGGACTACTTTCTTTGTTCTGCTCCATATATGATCTTTCTCCTCCAGAATATGTTCTACCTCTTTGAAATTTGCCTCCTCTACCTCTCTATCTTTTCTCATGCCTCTACTCAATTTGTCTTCAACTTTCAATGCAAACTAATATGCTTCTTCTATTGTTGTCATCCTAACTAGATTGAGTTCTTCTTGAATGTTCATCCTCAATCCATTTATGTATCTTGCCACTTTCTCCTTGCTTGCTTCACTATGTCTAGTCCTTATGATCATCTTATGAAATTCTTCAGTATACCCCTTCACAAATTTCTCCTTTTACCTTAGGTTTTGCAATATTTTCAATAATTCCAACTCATAGTCAACATATGTGAACTGATTCTTCAACTTTGTCACCATCCTATCCCATTTTATGATCTTTTCTTTTCCTCTCTTATTCCTATCCAATTGAATTTCTTTCCACCAAATAACATGTCCTTTCAACTTAGTTTTTGCAAATCTTACTCTCTCCGGATCTTCAATTTCTTCATATTCAAAGTATTCCTCCTTGAGTCATTTATCCAATCAATCAATTCCTCTAGATTCAAATTTCCAGTATAGTTTCATACATCTACTCTAGGTCTCTTACCAATCTTCAAAATAGCTTTCAACATCTTCACCTGATCTGATTCTTCTTCTTCTAGGGTAACTTCATTTTGATCTACAAATTGAAATTCCTCATCATCACTTTTAGCATCATGTCTAGGGTTTAGTCCTCTTCTTCTATCTTCTTTTACAACATCCACTCAAACTTTCATTGTCCTCATCATCCCTATCATTTCTTCCATTCTTCTAGCAACATTGGTCATAGCAATCATCCTCCTTGGTAGCATCTCTTCCTACGATCCAGTGTAATTGCCTCAATTCGACGATCTGACTACAAGGCTACAACTACCTCACAATCGATGCTCTATTGACAAACACAAGTAGACTGCCTCAGGTTAGTGAGCTATTCACATCAAGATCTTATGGAATTCCTTAACTTACCAAAGGATTCAAAACTTCACTCTGATACCACTTAGCGCAGTCATGGCCATAGGATTCATAGAATGAACTATCCAAACCATGCAGCTAGAGTAAACACAATAGAAACAACACAATCATACAATGCAATGGAAGATTCATATATTCATTATATCAAAGAATTACAATGTTCATATGCTGGAAACATGTGGGCTACAATCACAAGGGCTCACAGGCCTGACTTCTGGTTACAATAGATATGAAAGATATGGCATTGAGGTGCCTTCCGGAAAGGATTCTACTATCTTTCTTATGAAAACTGCCAACTAAGAACAAACTCCCTAATGCATCTAAGAGATGTATATATATCATCCTTAAGCTCATAGAATTCTCCGTGTCGGCCACAAGAGGTTACAAACTCCAATGAAAGGTGTAATGTGTAGAAACAAGTAGGTCAACCTACAACATATGGTAATGCTCCACAATTCTAGCACATGAAACTTGGTGTGGACCTCAAGGAAGGTCTATCTGATCCATATGTGTTGTGTATGCTATTTCATTTGGCTTTGCAAGTCACAGAAGTGCTCCACAAACCTTCTCCTTCAACTAACTGTCTGAAAGCTCTGTTCTATGAAAGTTGATGATCTTCTAATAGCGATAACTTTTAACAAACAAAATGACCTAGAATTTGAGATGTAGATGATACTATGTAGATGCTAAGTCCTACTTTGTGAGCTCTAATATGAAGATGTGGTAAAATGCGGTACAAAATGCTAAAACTGCAAAAGATTGAACTGAATTGAAAATGGAAGAAAAGAAAGAATGCAAATGTTTTTGGTTGATGCAAGATTGCTCTGCAATCTGGGATGCTCTTGCATCATGATGAAAGAAAAGAGAAAGTTTGGCAAGTTTATCCTATACTCAGGTTGTTTTGACCATGCCTTAAGAAAATAATCATTTTCATAATTGGCCCTAAAACAATGGCAAATTGACCATCACATGTAAAATATTTCATCAACCAAGTAGCAAGGGATGACCATAGTTGAGGGAGGCTAGTTCTGAGAATCCCCTTAACTTCCCCTTTACTTTCACAAGTTTGGATTTCAGGCTCAATTTCAATTGAGAAAGTTTTAATCGAATCAGAATACAAAGTCTTGAAATGGTAAAACCTCTCACCTTCTTCTAGAATGCCTAAAATGTTGCTGATGATTGAGGCAGATAAAAGAATGGTCACACCTCTCACCTTGCTCTTGCCATCTTGAAGGTTTGAAATGAACTCCTCCATAATTTCCTCTTTGAAACCCTCAAATTCCTCCATGAATTCTAACCATCCTACATTTCTAAGTATGTTTGCAGATGCTTGATCTTCTAGCAGCTTCTTTGCTATCTCAAGTTCTGACTTCTTCTTAATGCTCATATCACAAGATTAGAATTGCAACTTAATTCTAGTTTGAACCCCCAGCTCTCAAACCCTTGGCTTTGAAATTTTCTTAAATCACTACAACAAAACAGGCAATTAGCGCCTAAAATAGTGCCAAAATTTAGTGCATTCGAGTTCATGAATTGGACAGTTCTACCACCGCAAAACTCGGCACCAAATTACATGATCTCTTCGGCACCATTTTTTGCGCTAGATTTTGCACTGAATTTTGTGCCAGAAAAGTAACGAAAGCAATAGCGCCTCCTTTAGCACCGAGAATAGTGCCAAGAAGCATGACCAATTTAATGTCAGAAATAGTGCCTAAATGAGCACCCAATTTGACTTCCAATTTTCCTTCCATGTCTACTCCCATTTTTGCTTCTAGTTTTGCTCCCAATCATGCTTCCTATTTTTCTTCTGGTATGGCATCAAAAATAGCTTCTTTTTTGGCTTCCTAATTGACACCAAGTTTTTCTTCCATTATGACATCCTTTGTTGCTTCCAGTTTGACTTTCGATTTTGCTTATGGTTTTGCTTCTTGTGTTGCTTCCAGGTTTGCTTCTAGTTTTGCTTCCGGTTTTCCTTCTAGGTTTGCTTCCAGTTCTGCTTCCAATTTTGCTTCCATTTTTGCTTCCAATTTTGCTTCCAATTTTTCTTCCAATTTTACTTCTAGATTTGCTTCCAATTTTGCTTCTGATATAATGTCGCTTGTTACATCTAGCTTTGCTTCCATTTTTGCATCTTTATTCCAAAAAAGGTGAGTGGGCCAATCTTGCTTTCTAACCTCCCCATCTTTCACCTTATAGCCTAGCTTAACATGATACTCACCAGTTTTTGAGCAGCTCCATCTTATTCTATCCTCTTTGTGAGACAAGCGCATAGACCTGTTCGACAGAATATTCTCAAACTCACTGATTGTGCTCCATCCACCTAAAGACCCCTAAAGCATTTGAAATATTTTATAGGATAACAATTATAAAGAATTTTTAGGGAAATGAACATCCATACAAATTAACAACATCATTATACTTATTAAATCTCCATCAAAATATAATCTACAACAATATCCAGTATATATAAAATAACAAGATAATTATTATAACATGATCATCATCTATAATTAAAACAAGTGAGTCAAATATCTATAATTTAATTGAATTTGACAACATCCATCCTGAGCAGTAAATTAAAATCATTATACGTAATAAATATCCATCCAAAAATCATCGACCACTTTCAATATATATAAATTGACAAGTCAATACTGATAAGATCATCATCATATATAACTAAAACAAGTGAAAGTCAAATATGCCAGTAAATCACTAACATGTCAAAATGATACATGCACAAATGATATAAGTAAAAATGATAAATTATGTAACTCAAAATGATACAAGTCAAGATGATACATGTCCAAATGATATAAGTCAAAATGATACATGTCAAAATGATACAACTCAATAATATGGTACTGCAGGCCATGAAAAGAGGCATCATAACGATATATCAACAATGATCCATGATGTAGTCTATATGATCATGAATGTCACTGGCTACTACCAGCAACTGCCTCATCATCATCATCACCATCATGATCATCATCATCATGATCATCATCGTCGTCATCATCATCATCATCAGCGTCGGTGTCTTCTATATCTGCATCATCATCATCCTATGCCATGTGATCTATACCAGAACCAACATATTCTAGATCTATATCATGAGGATCATCTTGATCTTCTGGAAGACCCGTGTTCTACAAAAAAAAAGACATTTAAAATGAAAAGTTAGTATTTATTTTATGCAATAATTTATTTTTTTGTTATATATCTAATATTACAACATATGAAACAAAACCATAATCATATTACATCATATCAAAGTGCACATACCATAATAAAATTTCAAAAAAGTTATAGCTAATATGTCATTCCAATGATGTAAAACATGCAACAATTCTAATAAACGTTAGTAAAGATCATAAAAAAATTTGTTAGACAATTTAACTATCAACTGTAAATTTGATTGCATAACCTTAAGTGCCAACCCTCTACATTTTGTGCTATATATGATTATGTTTGCCTCGAAGATCCTTTGAGAGTTAACAGGTCTATATCTCTTCTTCTCCTATATCTCAGACGAGGAACATATTAAACATGATGAAAGGCTAGAGTCCATCCTGACTCTAACTCAAATACAACTGAACCCTCTCTTCTACCGATTGCTCCTTCTGTGTGGATCCCACACCTCACCAAGCATCTAGTAGCTACTGAGCTAGGTGGCTAAAATAGATCACACTCCCCTGTCATATTGCATATGGTACCACTGTCTAGATACCACCCATCTTAGGAAATCTCCTCTGAAGCATAATGACCAAATTTAACCTTTGTAAGGTAAGAGGCAACGTCTTCACCAACAAGCATCTAAATCCTCTAAAGCTTCTCCTTCAAAACCATGATTCTGCTCTCATGCTTGGCTTGAAATAGTGAAGTAAGGGATATTAGTTATACTTAGTTATACTTATTAAATTACTACAGAAACAAACTTTTACTACTGTTTAATACCACTCCCACTGATCTTAATTTTTCCACCCCTTTTAATACCACATTTCTAAGTGAGGACTATTGTCAAACATTTCACATGTCATCTCTATTTGCTGATTTTAGTTGGCTGTAAGTGTTGGTCTGAGTTTAAAGTATTAAACAATGTCTTTTGAGGTGTTAATTCACCCAAGCATTCACCACAATCATAGGATTGTTATCCCTAGATGCGGGTGTTCGTCAGCAAATTGTGCTAGAAACTGACCCTCCCCTCCTCACAACAACTGGCGACCACAATCCTGAGATAACTGGCACGCAACATGGTTTAGGCCAAAGTATGTGAGAATCTAGCCCACCAATCCTTCTAACTCCAATTCTTAATGCCCATCACTTCTACGTGGGTTGTTGTTTCCCCCCTCTAGCACTAACGGTGATGGCGAGTAAATGTGCCTTTAGACAGCATGCTTTGATGGCTTCTGTTCTAGATTTGGGCCTCCTCATTTCAATGGATCGAGGCTCAGCATGGGGATGCTAGATACTCTTCCAGATTTGAGTGGAGCTGGTGACAAGAGCTGCCAATTTGGTGCAGGTTATAGTTTGTGGCATTCTGGAGCCTGTCATGGCATTCTAGAGCCTGTCATGGCATTCTGGAGCCTATCATGGAGCACTTGGTCTCCGTTGGCTCACACATGTTCGTTCATCACTTTTTGACATAGTTTGACCTTCTCATCACCACACGTGGGATTTGATTTGGCATTAGGACATATGTTGAGGCATGATAGAGATGACATAGCACCCTTGCACACATGTTGAGGCATCATGGAGGTTGTTTATTAGTTCATGCATGGATTATTTGGTCTACTTGACCCACACGAGATACTTTATTACTTTTCTATGTAGAGTGACCCTTCATCTTCCATAGGTGTGGGGTTGATCTAGCATTTGGGCACACATGTTGATGCATGAGAGGACTATTTTATGGTTTTTTGGTGCTTGGAGTCTAGTGCCACCCCCTCTCTCTATAGGACTTGGGTTTGGCTTTTACACCAAACACTCTCTCTATAAGACCTATGTGGTGGTTCAAGGCCCTGTGCCACATCACCCATGGGTTCTAGAAGTGGATGTTACAACAAAAGTGCCTAGTTTTCAACCCTGAAACATAGCCTAAACCTCAAGATGAGGAGTTAAACAATTAACTTCTAGGAATACTAAATGGTACCCTTCCATCAACCTCAAGGGTTCAGTAAAAAACATAGTGGCCCTAGTTAGCAGGTTGTATGGGGAGAAGGATGCTTCTCATTTTCAAGAATCCTAAGTCTCATTGCTACATATGTTGCTTAAAGAAGGGCCAATTTTAAACTAGGTAGTTGTTTTGTGACTCACTTTGTGCAATAAAATAATGAGAGTCAAGTCTCCTCTAATGGGCACAAAGCCAAAATTCTATACAACCTCTTACTTGTGTTATATTATTTGTGCAACTAATAAATTCTTTGTGGATGAATTGGACATGGAGCATCCCATGTTGTTTTGTCCATGTTTATTTCTAGGACCTATGGGAGCACAAATATTCATCCAAATATGAGCACATATGTGACTACTTCTTTGTTCCCTTGCAAGAGCTATTATTTGAGAAAAGGTTCCCTAGGTTGTTTGAAGACATGATCAGAATCTTGGAGAACCTAAAAGATTACTCACTATATGAGTTGTTAACATATAGGAAGATCTATCGCACCACAAAGGCACCCCATACTTTTCCCAACCATGTACCTAACATGTTGTTGATCAAGAAGTTGCATATCATACTATACTCTTGAGATTTAATGAAGCCATGGAAGCAATGGTAATGGATGTAGATGATATGGATCTAGTGGCTAGGGCTACGACTAGGGTCACCACAACACAAGAAAATGAATCAAACATCCTTAAAATGACATGAGAAATGGAAGGGCATAAGAAGAAAATTGAGCACTTGAAACATCAAGTGGAATACTACAAGGCTGCAAGGTATGACATAGGTGATTTCATGGAATATGCATTCGAAATCCATGATGACTTGACCTTGGTACAAAAGGAGTTCTACAATGATGTGTTAGATCTATAGGATGCCTACCAAGATGCATCAAAACATTCTTACATGTTAAAATAATGGCAGCATCATGAGGAAGGATGACAAAGATGTACGTGGATCACTCAGTAGAATGGAAACATGAATTCAAGGAAGCACTCCTTGAGATACCAAGGTGATGTAGGGCACATGGGTCTTAATGTAAAAATTGTAGAGTGTTAGTATTTTGGTGTGGTGAAGTCATTTTTTTTGTAATAAGGTCTTTAATACCATGTTTTATATCTTTGTGTGTCAGTTGGGTCATTTTAGAGTCAATTTGGTGAAATTTGTAAAAGTTGCAAAAAGTTGTCAAAGCAACTTTTGCATTTTTGCATTTTTAGGGAAGTTGAATGGTTAGGCTTTGGTTTTTGGTGGGAAAATGATTGGTTATGCTTGAGAATGTTTTAAAATCACTTGTGTACATTGGAAAAAGAGTTAGAAGTTCTAAAAATTTGAATTTTGAATAATAAGGTCCCATTTTTTTGTGTTTTGGAAGCCTAATTTGCTGCTAAACTCTACTGTATGACTCTGTGCGACCTGGAAGTAGTCAAAGATTGATTGGAATTAATGGTGCCTTGAATCCTTATTCTTCATAATTGATTTCATTTGATTTGATTAGGTTTGAAGTGAGTTAGGACAGATTTACTGAAAGTGGTTTGAAACCCTTACAAGGGTGTGCTTTGACTAAAAAATAATGCATTTCTCTCCATTTCACCAGTGAAAAGGCCTCCAACTTGGTGGAATGGATGTAGGTAGCATGTATTTCATGTTCACAATGTTGCATGAGCATGGGATGGTGTTATGTACAAATTTGGTGATGCCCTAGTCCATTTAACCTCATGTATTTGGCATAGAAGTGCATAGGAGTTAGGGTTTGAAGTAGAACTCTTAAAAAGTGGTTGGAATTGCTTGGAATGGTGTTGATAGACATCATAAGACATGTCTAATTCATTGGCATGAAGTTTGGAAACTGAGGGGTTGAAGACCTTGTTGTGACCTAGTTGAACAAGCCTAATTAGACCTTTTGTCAAACGGGACAGTCAATTTTAGAGCCTTGTGTTACAAAACAACCATACCTAAGTTTTGGATATGTTCAAGAACTCCCAAAAGGGTACTCAAAATAGTTTTTATATTGTGGGTTTGATGTCTTCTCTGCAAGTTATGTCAGAAAAAGCCAATTTGCTGTCCTACTTGGCCTAGAGTCAATTTGGCAAGAGAACAATTGAAGTTTTCTAGCCCTACGTTCTTGTGCATTCCTAACACTTATTTTATATCATCCTCATTCCATTGAGAGTCCTCCTAGTGTTGATTTACCTTTTGAATCATAAATGACCCATTAGGGGTTGAAACCTAGTTTGCATCCACTGAAGGTAATGAGCAAGAAAACACCAAATCTTGTTGTGAGATGTTGAAATATTGAAACCACCCCTGCTCTGCATCGCAAGGAAGCACTCCTTGAGATACCATGTTTGAGAGAAAATAAGATAAATCAAATCAACATGGGACTAAGTTACTCAAATGATACAACTCATAACTTAAATGGGGACACTTAAGAGATATTAAAAAACCATGGTCATTAATTAAAAGATGCAATGAAAATAAGGCATGAATGTCACCCACTGCCCTTTAAGGAAAACAATATTTTTTTCCTCAACATGAAATAATGGGACAATTGAGTTGGATCTAGGGCCAACAGAGAAGCACTTTAGAACTCATTCTATGCATCAATAAACAACTCAACACAAGAAATGCAAATTGACATATTAACACAACAATATCCAACTAAGTTATTGAAAGTCAACTATTGATGCCTTGTTCTCCATCCCGATTACAAAATCAGTCCACTTTTTTCTTTGTAACATTTCCTTTTCAAATTGTGTTGTCAAAACATGGCACATGGACTAGTTAAACTAATTAATATGCAGTCATTTACTTTTTCCTAGGAAATAAAAATAATATCATTTAACATATATTAAATATACTTACAAATGTACATATTAAAGCCTATAAACCTTTCTAGCCACTGTGATGCGTGGCACGAGGTTTGTCAAGCCTAGCCTTGGAGGCCTTGTCTTGAACCATATACTAATTCAATTTAACTATGCACAAATAAAATTTAAAAATCATTTAATAAATTTGATATAATCTTATGAGAAAATTTAAATACCTGCATACTTTCCTCACTGGACTTCCTCGATGCATTGGACTTCTCATATTCTTTTACAAGCTCTTTCCATACTTTCACACTTACATCAATTGGCCTTTTTTTGAGCCTTAGCTCGAGAGGGAGTTTTTTTATCTTCTTTGTTTGGTGCACCGAAATCTCTTGTAGTTTTGAGACATTCATAGCTTTATCATCTTTACAGACCAACCTATGCCAAATGTAGTCTCCATGTCATGGATAACTGCTTTTTACAGGTGCATGGGTATCTTTGAGAATGACAAATGTAGATGGCCTTTGAACCGTTGAAGGCATGATTCCTTCAACCTATTCACAAATATTTTTCCAGCATCTTTCATTCAGACTTCCCCTAAAACCATATCGTATTCTATCTTGGTATCGTAGCTACCAATGCAAGATGCAAAACATGGCGTGGTGGAAGAAGTCTATGTCCTAGGAGTGGCTGGGACATTGGAAGTCTCTGCTCCCTATTCCACATTCTTAGAGCTTATTGTTATTGATTTCCTCCTAGATCTTTTGCTCAATCCAAGATTGGTTGGGGAATCAATTGATTCCCTTTGACACAGTTGATTTGGTTGCAATGTTTTAGGGGCTTTTCTAGATCATTTTTCTATGTATCTGGCAAGCATTGTCAAGTCCACACCATCCAATTTGTTCACTACCTTTACCCCCAATATGGAAACCAATGCCTCTTTATCTTTGTCAGTCTCATGTTCCTATATATATAAAATAAATTTCTTCTTTTAAATTTAGAAATAAAAAAGTAAAAACTAAAAATCAAATAAATAATGGAAACATTTACAAATCTATAAATTGACAATGAATTACCTCATTGTGGCCAAAGTCTGCTCCCTTTGCTCCCTTCCCTCTATTGCTTGACATTTTGAGGCGACCTAGGGAAAATTATTTTCATCCAATCTGTGGAGGCAAACGAAGTACACACTGCCAGGTATGAATTAATAGTGTGCTTGACCAATCGTATGGACACCTATAGAAATATAAAATTAAATCTCTTCACTATAACTTCTTTGAATTTGCTTTGCAAAGACATCAGTGATGAGGTTTACCTGAAAGTACAACCATGTACATAGAAGATAGTCCTTGGGCATGAAATGCTAAGATGAGAGAGCCAAGGCTTGAACCAGGGCCTAGAAGAAGGTTGTTTGCACCACTTTCACTTATCATTATTGAATCTTGCCTTCCAAGCCTTACAACCCACGATGGAGCTCCCAACTACCAATTATAAGCACAAATTTCTAATGTCATTATAGAGGAGAGTAGGAATAATTTGTCTATAACATTAGAAAAAATGTAAGCGAAGGTAGAGGAGTGCAGAAATATTTACTTGGACAACAAAATCATGAGCAGCTATTGCCAAAATATCACCACAGGAAACAATGCCGCTGCACACATTCTCAATCCGAGTCTTAATTTTATCAATGACCTCAAAACCTCTGAGTGATTTAAAGTTTGGTACTGCACTCTTTTCTCCTCTGAATGTTATTGTGTCATCCAAGAGTA
Organism: Cunninghamia lanceolata; assembly: GCA_027924645.1. Lineage (NCBI taxonomy): Eukaryota > Viridiplantae > Streptophyta > Pinopsida > Cupressales > Cupressaceae > Cunninghamia > Cunninghamia lanceolata. The sequence goes on along the minus strand of BSBN01000914.1, from coordinate 5,342,989 downwards.
CAGACCCTAAACATCTAGCTATATTGGAGAGCAAACCCTAAACATTTAGCTATATGGATGATAAAAATGTATAGATAAGTGATTTAGAAAATATTTTCATTACATTAACAAAATAGTCATGACAGTGAAGGCGAAGCAATGATACTGCAGGCGGGAATGTTTTGTGTTTTTCTGTTGTGTGGTATGTTTTAACACAGGCGAGAATTTTTATTTTTTTGATTTTGATTCATTAGTTGGTGCTATAGTCAGCGTAGTTAACATCGACTTTAGTGCTGACTTTCAGCCCTAAATGTAATCTCTTTGGGGCACCAAAGGTGGCACAAAGTGCGCCTAATTTAGTGCCTAGTTGTGCCAAACCAAAATGTTGCTCATGCAAACATTTGGAATTGAGGTAAATGTTTAAGTAGTAAGGGTTTTATAACATTGGAATCTAGTGTGACAACAACATACCACCAACTAGCTTGGAAAAAAATGGATACATCCTAGAAACTTTACATAATAAAAACATAATTTGATGGAACTTAAAAAAAGTTGTATTGTGTTTTAGTAACTTGAAAACCAAACTCTTTTACCTATCAAACAAATAAATTCAGATCTCATGCCTTCTCTTGGTTAATGAAGATAAACATGCTAGCTAAATCAATCAAGATGTCAAAGGTTTTAGCTAGTGGCTAGACTTCTATGGAATACTAATTATGAAAACATAGCATATTAGGCTACAAATATGATTTCCATACAGCAAAAAGTAGGTCATGCTATGTATCAATCTTTCATTAAAGTTTTAGTAAATTGTTAAATCTTAAATGGGTTGAGCCATCTATAAATATTTGTTGGCTTTTATTTGATGAGGGGATTTCTACATAACCAAGCCAACTACTTTCACCATGGCCTCTATGGAGGATAAACACCAATAATGAAAAATAAAAAATCAAGAATTAAAGTTTTGGATCTTATCTAAGATAAATATTCTCACACTATCCAATGTAAAGTAGGTTTCAATCAAGAATAAGGAATCCAATCTCTAGTTTTGGAAGAGAAAATATCTACGATTTTAATAAATTTGTGGAAGAAGTGTAAGGTAGAGAACCAGCTAAAATTATTAGTAATAAGTTTTCTTTCATCTAGGATAACAAGGGACCATGGAAGGGATGTTCAGCTAAAATTATTAGTAATAGGTTTTATTTGTAGTAAGCTTGTAAATAAATGTATTTTTGATGTGAATTTGTAGTCATCTTGTAATTATAAGATTTGAGCTCTAGTTGTCAAGATTCTGCGTGTAAACTTTTTGTGAAAAGCAAAATGTTACAATGTCCTATTTTGTTTTTCATAGTGTGTCTTAATGAAAAGCGAGTGTATTAACAAGATAATTTCAACAATATTCTCTTGGTGCACAGATGTTAAGTGACTATTGTCATTGTTGTGTATTACAAGATCTAGAGGAGGCCATGGAGAGAGGACGTGGACGGCGTAGAACTACTAAATCACAGAGAGGAAAGTGGGTGGAAATAGATATGACAAAGGAATCTGCAGATACAATAGAGGTAAGAAGAGAAAGCAACCTCAACCAAAGGAGGAAGGTGTTTATGAAGTCACAAATGCTACAACATAGAGGAGATAAAGTCATTTTTTGTCTATGAGGCCTCTGAGGTCAAACTTATTGGTTGAAAATGCATAGGAATGGTGATTATATGTGATTCTATGATCAAGGGAAAAGTTTGAAAATTAGGATGGCCAAAACATGATATCAATATGTCAAATATATGACTAAAGTGAGGTTTTGTGTTGGATAACATATCCGTTGAAATGATATAGTTGATGTACTAAACATTATTTACTATGTTGTGTATTATAGGGGCCAGACGAGGCCATGGCAACAGATCGTGTCATATTAAATGAGGACACAATGGATGAAGCAGGACATCAGGTACTCAAATTTTGACTTAACTTAGGAAAAAATGATCTGATGGCATTTTGTGATACGTCCATTTTTTTCACAGTATTATTGAAATTTATAATGTATTATCCAATCTTGACATAAAATAATGCATGTTGTTGATTATTTTAGATGGAGATTGGAGCAAATGCAGAGCCTGGGCGTTCAACTAGCAAAAGAACAAGATATGTACGTGGACGTGGACCTAAAAATGTTAAATCATGTAGAGGATAGTGGGTGGAAGAGGATATGACAATGGATCCTGCAGACACAACAAATGATTGCACTAAACAAGAGGTTGGTCAGGACTATAGTACATGGGATGAATACTTTGAGAAAATTGTTGTTTGTAGATGTTCTGTATGTTGTGGAAGAAACAATTCAAACGAGCGATTGTATAAAGACATTACATATATGATGAGCTTCCAGTCGGTAGTATGCCTCCTACAATCAATTCAAATCCAATAGGAATTGTGGTAAGGAATTTTCCAATTTGATATAAATAACATGTATACTCTTTTTAAACATTGTTTTATATTATTTAAATAACTCATTTTTTTCTTAATGGATACTTGCAGGATAAAGTTCTTGGTTTAAAGTTTCCTAAATCACCAACTTCTAGCCTAGAAGGCAATGATCATGTATTAGATGATACATCTAACAAAAATATGTGTTGCAAGTATGAGGTTAACCAGTGTTGTCATTGATGGCAACATACTCATATTGCATTGATAAGAAGGATTGGATGAGCTGTGTGCTGAGGATATTGAGAAAAATAGTCTCCATCAGGAACAGTGAAGAACAGTGATGAGAAGAAGGCAAAAGTACTCAATAGGTTGAGGATCAGAGGATGCAGTTTAAAGGGTTTGTAGATATGAGTCTTGAGATGTTCCAGTTAAGATTTTAGAGGTCCGCATAAAGATCTGAAGAAGTTATGGCTGCTTGTGTAGAACCGGTTCTGGTAGGTGTTCAATGGAGACAGAGTGTCACAGATTGGTCCAGTGAGATCCAGAATTACATTATCTCATTCTGTGGAATGGAAGGAGTGTTGAAGACGTTAGTGTAAAGTGACAACTAGATTTGTGAATGATTTGGAGGTCCAGAAGAACCTTTTGCATTATGACAGTGATGACAGACTGTGTTCTTGAAGTTCTAGATGAAGAACAGAAGAATTCGAGTAAGCTGATAAAGTGCGGATGTTCTTGATGACTCAGGAAAGGTTGTGGTGATCTTTGGATCATGTAAAATTCTTATTGGTGGTCCGCATTGAAGTTAGAGTTTGCATTTGAAGAATAACCACAGATATTGGTGTTCTTCCTGAGACAGGTCGACTGGATGTATTACACGTCTTGCAAATGATCTTGTAGATGTTTGCCAACTTAGATGATTGTTCCTAAGTCGATGCCTTGTATAAATAAGGGATTGTGAATTCATTTTGAAGTGTGTCTTGAGGAGATGAGCGTGATATAGTGAAGGGAAGTGCGAAATGCAGAGCAGGAGTTTTTGGGCTTAAATGTAACTGATCCAAGCATGGTAAAGATGTCAATCTCCAGTTCAAGTTTGTAATACTTGTTATCTTGTAGACAATGTGTCTCTTGTAGGCAGTGTGCCTCCTTGTGAGCAGTGTGCTCGGGCAGTGAGCCTTAATTGGCATGTCCCATCTATTTTTCTTATTCTTCTAACAGAGAATAATCCTTGGGTTAATCATCCCATGGTTTTTCCCTTGATCGGGTTTTTCACGTCAAAATCTTAGTGTTTCATGTGTTGATGTGTATCTACTCTGGTGTTTATGTCTTATGCTTTCATGAATGATTAATTGCTATGTTATTGATTAACAAAATGGATTTAAGTGTTTGAACTGAAAGTGAATTAAGGATAACTGATTCAGCCCCCCTCTCAGTTATCAACAATATGTGCCAATATACCAGATCGAAAGATGAGGAATTGATGAAAACAAGTAATAGAACAAGAACCGGTTTAAAGATACAAAATTTTATTAAAGACAAGGGGAAGGTGGAGTACATACCCTATGAGAATGAATGTGATGGAGATGATGACTTGCCCCTGAGTTTGAGATCAATTTATGAAGAGACATTTGATTGTCAACTATATTGCGCTTGGCCTAGTGATCGACAACTACCTAGAGTGTATGAGGTGTTTCAATTTTGGGGATACAGCTACATGATACAACCCTCCAATATTCATGGAGCGAATCTAGGCCTCTTTATTGTCCAAAATATACATGTGAGATCTAAACATAGAAACAATTCAGAACAAACCACTAGGAGATTAATGCCATATTATGGTCCATCATATTACGGTGGTGAATGGAGAAGGCTAGTAGAATATAAGCCTAGCATATCAGCATATGGTCTAAATTCGAATATGTATACACATCATCTCTAATTGGAAAGTGGAAAAGAAATGAATAGAGGTCATCTTATGTATATAGATGGACGTGCATACACACACAAAAATACTGTAGGATTTATAAATAGTAGTAAGGGAAGGGACCCTACTGTAAGACCGAATTGTCAATTTGTTGAAGTTATAAATGATAAAGATAGAGATATGGAAAGAGAGGTTGATAGATTGATAATGGTTTAGGCTATTATGGACCTTACCATTGGGGATGAGTTATTGATTGATTACCCCTTCTTAAAATGCACTTTTGCGCGAATGAAAAGGGAAGAACAAGGTCTCCCTAAGGATGTTCTTAAGGGCAGAAAACCAAAGAATAATAAATGAGTGTGGACTAATGTTTTATAATCTATGTTGTCAAAATTGTGTTTTATTTAAATTATTGTATAAAAAAGGTAGTCTATAAAATAATGTTCCATTATTCAATTGATGTATATATGTTCATACAATTTTTATTTTTATTTTTTAAGCCATATTTGATTATATTTCTTTGAAATTGATACATTTATGATTTATCCAATTGTTGCCAAACATTAAATAATGCTTGCGTTTGTTGATAGGTAGAAGATGTTGATGAAATACATACTAATACCCAAGATCCAATTGGGTTATTAAGATTTGGATGGGATGATCCAAACCATCCTTTAAACAATACGAAGGTGAAAAGAGCAACATTAAAGAGAATACTACCAACTGAGAAATTTGAAGAGCTAATGAGATCCGCATACACTGATGACATGCCACCTAGCCTTAATGATGATGATCATGATAGTGAAAATACAGTGCATGAAGAAGGATTGAATGAAATGCTCACAAGTTTCTTAGGGGATGGAAACAATGATGACAATAATGATCATATGGTTGACAGTAATGATGATAGCAGGGGTAATTACCACCAACATAATGTTGATGATAACAACCTGAAAGACTCCATCAAGAAAGCAGTAAAGACACTCGTGTTCAAATCAGGTAGAAGTAGAACCTCAAAACTGGCAAGCACATTAATATTATTAGAAATCAAGTCACTATTTAGCTGTCAGACAAATGATTCACTACCCTACTGAAGTGAGTTGAAATCTATTTCTTACTTTGCATTGTCAATTGGTGTACATAATTCGTAAATATTCATCAACTTCATTTATATTTCTGTAAGGGGATTTTAAAACCATATATTGTATATAAACAGTCCTAGTATAGATTGACATATCAAGCATGTTTATCATAAGTCAAACATTCAATTGATTTAATCTCTAGCAATCTTATAGGGCACTAAAAACTAAAATATTCCTTGAAGAGAATGTGTTACCATCAACTTGCAAAGAGGCGCATCTGTTGTTGGTTGAGTTGGGGATTGAATATAAGAAAATTCATTCATGTAAAAATGATTGCATTTTATACAGAGATGAATATCAAAACAAGGTAGAATGCCCTGTATGCAAAGAGAAGAGATATCGTACAGATGTACAAGGTCCTATAGTTCCAAAGAAGGTTTTATGTCACATTCCAATTATACCTAGACTTCAACGAATATTTCGTTGCAATTCATTTGCACAATTGATGGATTGACATGGAAAGAACAAGAGTAAAGATGGATTCATACGAATTCTAGCTGACTCCAAAGCAATGAAACACATAGAGGAAAAATGGCCAAGAAAATTCAAAGATGAACCCCGTAGTATTAGGTTTGGTCTTGCAATTGATGGAGTGTTCCCATTCTCTTTCCTGAGCTCAAATTATAGTGTTTGGCCAGTCGGATTGATAGTATATAATATTCCCCATGGATGAGTGTTAGAAAGGAGCACCTTATGCTGACTCTCATTGTTCCAGGAAAACATCAAGTTAAAAACATGGATGTTTATCTTGTGCCTTTTATTGATGAGATGCAACTGCTATGGAAAGGCATAAGAATGTATGACATATCACGTCCTCCATCAAATAGGTCCTTCATGTTGTATGGTGTACTATGTTGGACTATTAATGATTTCCTAGGACTTGGTGTTTGTTCTAGTAAGATAAAATATTTACATATTTACACTCATAATTTATTTTCATCCCAACTTTCATACTTAGTTTTATACTATTTTTTTGATGTTATTAACATTACTTATTGAATTGTAGGGCTTCAAACAAGGGGATATTTGCATGTCCAAGATGTGCAGAACAATTTCAAGGGCAGTATTCTAAAGATCTACATAAATTTATTTACACATACAATAGGGTTTTTCTACCACTAGATCATAAGTTTAGAAATTGCCTGAAGAATCAATTTGATGGAAAAGTTGAAAATAGAGGCCCTCCCATGATTATGGGTCCAGGTGATTGGCTTAAGAAGTATGAAGATGCTGAATTGAAAGCTTGGGAGGATTTTTTTGATCGAGGTGATTTAATTGAAGAACCAGAACAAGTTGTAGTTAATATGCCAGAAGGAATGAAAAGGAAATCCATATTTTATGAGCTCCCTTACTAGAAGGATCTATTAATATCTCACCTATTAGATCCTATGCACACCTTCAAAAATGTCCCAAATTCTATATTTTGACATATATCAGGCAAAGAGAAGGACACCTTGTCTTCGAGGAGAGATATTGCTCTTTCGCGTACCAAAATTGATAGAAAATATTTGTGGCCAAATAGGGAAAATGAAACATATGCAGAAGCTCCATGGATTTTGAAAAAAAAAGAGCTAGACCAACTAAAAATGTTATCCGTTCAATAAGGACACCTACTGGCTATGGGTCATCATTGGCTAAAGCTTTTATAGTTGATGGACATATCACAGGATTTAAAACACATGATTTTCATAATTTTATGAAGGTATTATATATCATCATTTAACATTTACTGGTAACATTTATTAAGTACTAAATATATTTTGATATTTTGTTGTGTGAGGGCAGGTGCAAAATGTTGGGGGGCCAAAAAGTGGCCAACTTTAAAAAAAAGATTTTATCCATAACATGCTCACGTTATGGCTTGGTGATGCCGAGCCTAACACCAAGCCATAATGTGCTTGCGTTATAACATGGACGCGTTATTCTCTACTATATTAAAAAGAAACTGGGTTTCATTTCATAATTTGACAACATTTGACAACAAACTCGCGGCTTGGAGAGAAGGGAGAGCACACTTGCACTATCAAAGGTCATATCATCAACTATTTGTCACCGATTCATCGTCAAAATGTTGCCACGACGCTAGGGAGGTCGAAGGAGTAAGTTCTATTTACTTTCTTGTGTAAATTTGTTGCTAAATAGGTAGGTTAAAATAGTTTTTTGATGTAAATTTCTTTAATTTACAGGAATTGATAATGCACCTCCTCCTCCTCCTAAAAATCCACAAAATCCTCCATCACCTAAACAAGAAATACCCACTAAAGAAGAACCCCAACAACAAACACCTCCATTCATTCCTCAATATGCCCCTAGAACACAAGAAAATATAATGGGGCAAATTAAAAACAATAAAAAACAAATTGAGGACATAATTGCAAGGTTGAAAGAACCTGCAACTTCAACCTTGCATAGATCCATGCTTGCTCAATCTCTTGAATCTATGTTATCAAATGTAGATTCAATTAGCAAGCAAACCTCTAGTTGGTTAGAGAAGAGGAGAGAATTTAGAGAGTTATATGCAGATAAGTTGTCCTATGAACAAGTTAAAATGAACAAATTACAAAATTGGACTTGTGTTCTATTTTCACAAACCCACGAACAAATCAACCTCTACCCCTTACATGCAAGAGGTTCCCTATCTATTGGTGCAATAACCAAACGATAAGGGACAATTTTGCACAGAGGTGGTGGATGGTTTTTGACCATCCTCCATGCAACAATAATGAGTTCCCGCAATATTTTTTGAGGAAACTCTACTGCGAGTTTGTCAAAAATAAAGTGCCAAATTATTTTGATATGCGGGAGTTCCAGAGTAGAGGTGGGGGGTCAGCACAGGATAGACTAGGGGCACATGTTGACCCACAGAGGCAAGCGAGATGAGAACTCACCAGACTAACCCATGAGCATGTGTCTATCCCTTCCGTTGTGAAGGAGAGTGTTTTAGGTCAAGACACTTTAGTCCATTAGTGCCTTTACCCAGAGCATCATAGAGCATGCTAGTCCTGCAGCACAACGTGGCCAAGGGAGAGTTCGAATAGGGTTCCACCCCATACTTGTCAAGCTTGTGGGTCAGCATGCGGTTATGACCCCACAGATAGTTAGGACGTAGGTGTGTATGCTACATCTACAGCTGAGCAGATGGTGATGACAGATGCCCTCCTTAGTGAGACTTTCAGCCTTGATACTTAGGTAAATCTTAGCAAGTTCATTGAATTTAATTTATTAAATTTCATTTTTGAAATGAAAGATTAACTAATTTAGTTTGATGATTTTAATGAAATTTTAGGGTCATAGCATTCATGTAGTTTCAGTGGTTCTCCACCTGCATATTACACTACATCATCTACTGTCAGGGTATGTAACTAGTAAACAATTATAAATATTACATGTGAATAGAATCATTATATGAAGGTATTCTAATATTTGATTTTGGATGTTGAATATGTTAATATTGGAGATTTCACAGCAACACCTGCAAGTGGTGATGGACATCAAAGCTTTACGGAGGTAATAAAATAAACAGTTTAATGAATGAATTGTACTTACTAGATTTTTTTATTTTACATTCATATCATTGGTTACATTTCATTACACATCTTTCAAACTCAAAGCATTACTATACATTGCATAACTAATAACTAGAAGTTGATAGATGACAAAATTTCAATTACAGTATAGTTATTTGAAAAAATGCCTCAAAGAAATGTGGTCTCATGGAATATCATGACAAGAAGATGCATAGACAAGGACATCACCATGAGACCACATTTCTTTGAGGCATCTTTTCAAATAGCTCACTGCCTTGTCTATGCTACCACATTTTCCATACATGTCTACCAAAGCTTGTTGATCCACTCCACACTATTCTTCGACAAATTATCTCTAATAAACTCATCCAATTACCACCAATTAGAACCCAGTACATGACACTAGAGAGGGGTATGATTCTATGACATCTTATATTGCATATGATTGACTCCAACATCATCTAGGTCCCTCCTTTGTTGACTCTAAAATTCCCCATGATGGTAATGTCTTCACCAGTTCTCATAGCCCATACCAACTAGTTGTTACCTTCTTAGATTATTTTTTGTCAACCCTTTCTGGTCCACCTCAACCTCATACCAATTCTCTCTTTCACCTTTACCTATCTTATGCCTCTAAACGTATTGCTGCCCCAACCCCACAACCTCTTTCTATTACTTCACCTACTCCACTAGCTATGCCCCTATCTTCCCCACCATATATCCACCTATTACTACTTCACCTTCCTCATTGACTTCTATCTCCCCACTAACACCCCTCCAAGATAAAGTAAAAGAAAAAGTGCAGGACCTTTCCCCATCCACTTCTAATAGTAGGCCTAAGAAACTTCCCCAACACTATACCCAACCTACTAACCAACCAATATCTACCCTACCTATTTCCTAATATACCCCTACTAGACGTCCCAAACCTAGTTTACTTCCAACCCACCCCGTGACAAACCTCAAGACAAAGAAAATGATAAGAAATTTTTAAAATAATGTTTTTCTTCTCCTATCTAGTATCTTTCCTCCCTCATATTATCCCACAAACTCTTGATATTCCTCCTTCCCATAAACCCATAAACTTGTCTAATGTCTGTGATTTCTAGTTTAGGCATTGTCCTATAAACCCACAAACTCTATCTTAGGCATTGTCGTACCTCCATGACTACCAAACAAACAAAAATTTGAGCACAACCTTATCCCACCCTACCACAAACCTAAACCTAAACTAACACCTTCACTCCCTCTCTGACTTCTTAAACCTAAAATTTGATGCTACTATGGTCCCTCTTTTGTTGACCCTTATACCATAGAATAGTCATGAATCTTTGTCTAATTTGTATATATGTGTTGTGTGGTTACACAACATGCCCCATTTTGCCTTAGCAAAAGAGGGACCCAACTCTTTTTGCTTTTGCTTGTCTTCGCTTTTTTTCTTTGGGCGGTTTGGTAAAACAATTTAGTTAGAAATGTCACCCTTACTGATGCATGTGCATCACAAAGAGAGGTCAGTTGCCAAATTTAAAATTTGTCAGCACTAGCATCATAATTTGAAAGAACACTAAATTCTAAGTAGGTTTGCCTTTTGAATCACCTTGATATTGTTTAAGGATAGAAAGTTATGCTAAGTCGAAGTTGAGTCAACCTAGATATTTCCCATAGGGTCATATTTCTAATTATCAGTCATATTTGTTTAGATGATCCTGACTTAAGAAGATCACCCGGTGTCTATTTGTCATCCGATACATGAATGTCAAACTTAAATGAGGATGCATATCTGCCTGTCATGACTTGTACACATTCTCAGAGGGTCATATTTTCAAATATCCTTCATCTTAAAAAATATCACCCTTTGCGAATATCACCCTTCGCAAACATGACCATGACGTCATGCAGTTTTAATGAATAGAAAACATCACTATAATGCTGATGTCATCTATACACTTGATTCTTAGAGGGTCACATTTCCAAACATCCGTCATGTGTCTTAATATGACCATGATGCCATCATAACCTAATAACGAAGAGAATATAATAGCATGATGATGTCATCATGATCTACACCCGAGGAGGTCACATTTCATAATATCCTTGACCTTAGAAAATATGATAGTGACGTCATCTTTCACAAATAATTGTTGAAGTCCATATGACGATGACGTTACCCTTGCATTCTTGGATGGGGTGGATATTTGTAGGTATCAAAAGACCCAAATATTCTCAAATATCCCTTATCTTTAAACTTTATGGCCCGATATGCTTGGTTTTGCAACAACCAATCCAATTATGCCACGTGGCAAAATTTGTCGGGTCATATAAAGATAGTCTTATCATGATTTGTTAACAAAATCAATATGACTCGATCTTTCTTAGAAGTCAAAGGTTGACCGTATCACCCTGATCATTAGTGAATGATTATCTCACGAGGGGGTCATATTTTCAAATATCCCTGATCTTCTAAAAGATCACCCTCCAACATTAAATGTTAAGTCCAATGGTAGGTCACGTCCTATTGGTTTCAAATGTCAACCTGACACTTGGCAGCATCTACAACCTTCATGCGAATGATCAATGGATTTAGTCAAAACAACACATAAGGCCTAATTTGTCCTATTGATCAGTTTAAAAGTGAAATCTAGGGATTATTTACATTTACCCTGTGATAATTGAAACTTATAGAGCTCTAAAAGTCAACACCTCACAGTCATCTACAAATGGACATGACACTCGACGGAACAGAACAGATGATACAGTGCATTCACGTTTATCCCATTATCAGTCATATAGTTAAAAGAGGGTGATTATCAGGTAAGTAAAGTAAAACCCTCTCTTTTTTCATTTACTACAAATCGCTAGGTAAAATGGTTCTTTATTAGGTTAATCTATATGGCGATGCATGAAATGAATTGAAATATTGAATTATTGCCATAAAATGCATAATCCTTGAACCCTCCCCATACATACACCCTAGGGTAAGAAATGCATGTTTCTATGGCAAGATTTAATGGATATCAGAAAGAATAGATCCGACTCTGAGTTCTTGAAACCCATGTTCTTACAACTTGAGGGAGTAGGATTCAGGTATGGGGTGATAGATGATAGACATCAAGGGAAGAGAGATCTAGATGCATGGACAAGGAGGTTGGACCATGAAAATTATAATCTCATAGTGGATAGGATAGTCACAACTGGCATGTGGCACATCGTGGGATTTTCATATGCAATGGAGGCCATTGAGCTATTGGTGGAATGTGTGAGAAATTATAACCTTGAGAATAGAAGAGTGGAAAAACCTAGTAGAGTGTATGCCAACTTCTCAATCAAGGGCATCACTGCTACATTCAATCTGCCTGTAGGGGATAAAGTGGTCAGTGTGGGCCTAAGTAGGCTGGAGAAGGAATACTGTAGTAATGAAAGGCAAGCCATGAAAATCATGTATCCATGGAGGCATAAGGGTAGCACTTACAAAGCTGCTGCTAAATTGCCTAAGTACTTGTACAAATTTGATTTTGATGAAGAATATTAGTATATGATTGCCTTGTTGAACAGGATGACTGGCAAACAACATAATGGGAACTTTGAAAAATGTATGTATGGGATCATCTAGATGGTACTGTATTTAGAAAACAAACCTCTTTGGGCCAAGATCATCAACGATAGCTTAGATGAATGGATGAGAAGGCTGCGTGGCCAAACTTGTATATTTCATATGACTTCTTATGTTGTATATGTTTGTGCTTTCAGGGGAACATTTGATGCTTTGCAAATAGTGGGCAGGGTTGGAAGTAATCCTGGTGATATAAACATATGGGATCCCACAATTACAGAGGAGAGCATATCTCCAAGACTATATACTGGTAATTTTCTATGCATTTAGTCAGAACCATGGAGGAGGACATAACCAAGAGATTAAGCATGGAATCTCAAGCAGTTATCTATAAGCATGGGGCTTGGTTTATCCAATTCCCCACCTTTTGTACATAAGAACAGAAGGATTTGAGGAGAAGCCCCTCATGTTACCCGGGTACCCCACTGATAGGGTCATTCTAATTGAATTTGTTAGACAAGTATCAACCTCAATTGAGGCTCACTTGGAAAAGAAGAAGATCCCTCCTGTGTTGTTCCCGGTATACATGGGTTGGTATATATGCCCTAACAGACAGAGTATTAAAGATGCCATTGGAGGATTAAACCTCATGTACCTACGACCATTTTCTATAGCTAGGTCGTATGACCTATATGGCAGAATGCATAAATTATTGGGTAAACAAATATATCAAAAACACCTTGAAGATTACATTGGACTAACTGTGATGATGAACAAGAAGTCAAGAGAAGGAGATATCAAAGGTTCACTCTCAATCAGATCCAAACTTTTGATTGCATTCCAGTGCCTACACAGTTGCAGGAGGATGATGGGAGAATAATGTCTAATGAATATCAAGATAATAATGTGTATAATGACACCATCTCAGCTCCTGATTTGACATAGCTAGAGGAGAGCTCATTGGATCAAATAATGCAAGGAATTATCCAATTGACCTAGAGCTGGGTAAAAGCTAAGGCTATTGAGTTGCAAAAGAAGGGTATAGCCCTTACTATTGATGATAAGAAGAAGAAACAAGTATCTAAAGAAGAATATGATTATTTCCTCATTGAAAAGAGGAAATCTAATGGAGAAAGATTACCCACTGAGGAACAAAAGCCATCAAGCAAGGGAAAGAAGGCTACTCATGTATAGCAAGGGGCGATTATTAAAAGACCTCAATCAAAAGGTGATGGAGCATCCAACTCTGCACCTACATCTACATCACAAAAATCCCCTGCTGAGAAGAAAGGCAAGAGAGTAGTGAAGCCTGTTCCTAAAGTTATAGAGGAACATTTATATAAGATGAGCCATTGCAGGATAAATCACTGGAAGAAAGTCCCTTGGAAGAAGAGCAACTGGATAAGGGACCTAAAGATGATGATCTACTAATAACAAGGAAGAAAAGAAAGAAAGTACAACAAACACCACCTCAAAAGAATTAGAAGACAACAATGAGGGGAAATGTCAACATTGAACCTATCATGTTAAGAGGTGCGGGTGGTTTGACTTTTATGAAGGAGTTACAACATGATGTCCCCATTCCTGAAATTATTCAATTTAAAATTGAGAAGGCAGAGGAGCAGGCAAAAGAGATGCATATGCTTGGTAAAGAATCCCCCTTTCCACTTGATAACACTATTGAATTGTCAGATGATGAGGTAGTTCAAGATGTGGTTGCTCAACATATGGAGACCTTAGTAGCTAATACTAGGATGACCCCTCATGGAACCCCCAGGGCCCAGAAAGTGACTCACCAAGAGGAGGTTGAAATAGATGAAATGGAGCATGATAATCCTAAAGAAGTAACCCAACAGATAGGGCTGACTAATTTGGTAGAGCAGGTTACTCATCCTGTAGTGATAGATTTAACTTACCAAGGTGAAATGAAACTAAGTAAAGATAATGATCAACCTTTGGATCCTGACAAGGCTAAAAATACAATGCGTACAAAAGCTAGTGATATGACACCCAATCAAAATAGAGACCAGGGAAATGCACCTATAGAACAAGAAAAGTCAAAGGCATGACTTTAGAGTAAGGGCAACCAAGAGATACCTGATAAAGATGCTCATAAGGATCAAAGTCTTTCATCACTACATGTTGAAAGAAGTAATCAAGGTAATCCAAGATTAGAAGAGAAATCAGGTTAGAAAGAAATGAGCTTGGGAGAAGCTAGTACATCTAAAGATCAAGAGCAGAGATTGGCACAAGGTGGATGTCAGCAGAAAGAAACATAAAAAGTGACCAGGGGCGATCTAAGTGATCCCCAAGGCCCAAATACACAATCTTCTCAAGAAACCCAAGTACCACACGATGAACAGAGGAAAAGGTTAAAGAAAATCTTGAGGAAACATTACAAGAGGAGGGATAAGATCAAGGTATGCATACTTTACATGAACCTCCACCTCAGAAAGAAATCCCTCAGTAAGAGGTACCTCAATAGGAGTCTCCTCATAAGAATGTGCATGAGGAAGAAATAAGAAAAGAAGATTCAACATTGAGGGCAACACCTAATCCACAACCCCAAGATACTCAAAAGAAAGAGGGTGATCGTCAAGAGCCCAAGGGTGATGTCCCTTATTGGTTGCAACACGAAGTAAATCTGTAACAAATAGATGAGGTACATGATTTTGATGTTTCTACATTGTTTACTAAAAGTATGATGAAACCTAAAAGGACGGCAAGGCTTACATCTGTAATAAGAAGAGACCCTACTACAGGTAGGAGAACAACTCAAGTAGCCTTACGAATGGTTGAAAAGGACAAAGGCAAAATAGACCTTGATGAATTTTAGATAACTGATATTGATTTAGGTTTTGCAAATGAGGACCAGGAAGGTCAAGAGGATAAAGATATTATTGATTCTTTGACACAAAGGGTGAAAAGAGAAAAGGATAAGAATAGGAAACATAAAGAGCATATTGCTGAATTGCATTCTTTTATTAAAGGATTGGTTGATCCTAAGCACACACCTTTTAGTATAGCCACTCCATTAACAATTATATCCCAAGAAGAAGTTACAGGATTGGATTTGATGAAGCATAAGGCACAATTAATGGACAAATGGTTCATTTCTTCTCTTTTTGAAGATGAAAATGTGGTGAAAACCTCCTTGGAAAATTGGAATTCTCTTAGTGCTTTGAAGAGTAAAGTGGATAAGTTGCAGAATTATGTAGGCAAGAGATCTTTCAAACTAGAAAAGAACCTAGATGCTTTGGGAGATATGAAAAGTATTGATATGAAGATACTTATGGATAACAAAATACTGGATAGTAACACTTCTCAGTTGCTCAGTATTTGGTATGACACTGGATATGAGTGTGACATCTTGAAGAGATGTAGTGGCAGGCTTAGGGACATAAGTGTCAAAATATATGATTTTATGGCAAAAGAAGCAGAAACCTTGGAGGCTCTAGAAGGAAAAGTAGAAGGGAAAATAGAAAATTAAGATACCAATTTTACTATTCAAGCTTTTCATAATAATTTAAGCAAGCTGCAGAAGATCCCCTGCACCATTTAAGAGAAGAGATAATAAACAAAGTCATGAGGATAAAGGTTAGGGTGGAAAAATACAATGAAATGTTGAACAACAGGAAGAATAAGATGGATGTCCTTCAAGCAAAGTTTTATTCCCACAAGCATGCTGCAGTGAGAGCCAAGATCCAGGATGGAGGTGAAGTTAATAGAATAGTACAGTTATGGAGAAGATGAAAGTGAAGAAGAAGAAGATGATGAAGAGTAAGTAAAGATGCATAATAATATAATCATATGCATAGTCCACTTGCAAGCGAATGAGTTTTGCTAGATGGTGGCCAACTGGCAACCTGTGCTCTTATTTGTAAGTGTTGACTTAGTCAATGAGATGATATTGACCATTGATCTGAATAGACAAATCTTGACCATTGGTCATTTGCAACCACCTCCTCTCCTTATTCTATAAAAGGGAATGGAGTGCACCTTTTAAAGCATTAGAAACTTAATTAAAGTTAGATTGCTGAAGCATTCAGGACTAATTTCAAGGCTTTTGTGAATGTACATATCTTTTGAGTACCTAATGAATGAGAAGTTGTTTTGATTATAAATCATTGTAAATCTTGAGTAATCAGTGGATGAAATCTAGATGTATGCATTGATTAGCTATGTCCCTTGGAGTGCTTGTCATTTTTCATGTGTTGTTTTCATTACTTGTTCCTTTGAAGTTAGCATCAACCATACCTAGCTGTGGAACAACCTAGTGAAATTATGGTTTGATTCCTTCTCTTCATGAATGTATCTAGAATGTATGTGACTCAATAGCTAAAGGTTCACCAAATTTAGAAGTATTTCTTTTAATTTTCTTAAATTTCATTGCAAATCACCTTCATAATTGCAAATAACATACAATCTAATGAAAATAAACATGAAATATGCCTATAACTCGTAAATAATTGAATATATAGAGCATATTTTGAGTGAAATCATGTCAAAATGACAAATATCATGCAAATACAAATGAATATCAATGATACACATGTAAATATCTGCTTATAGGCAAATTATTTGACTAAATATATAGTGCAAAAGCATAAAACAAGTTCATGACAGTAAATGCTCAGAACAATTGATCAAACTTATATATATAATCATTATCAGTGGAGCATAGTGGAAATAACCTTGTTTGTGAACCAAGTTTACAGGAAACAGATGTAGAACCAGATATACAGGAAATGATTTACAATACAGACAATGTAAGACCCCTTGAAATGGAAAACATCATGTCACATCAACCTCTGAGTAACATCAAAAGATCATGACCTGATCAATGGAGACTTGGAGTCATCATCTTGTTCCAAACTGATTGTACGTTTCAAGATAATGAAGGTTTGTTGTGCAAAGTTTTATGCATGTTGTTATGAATAATAATCATCATAGACATAAATTGGTGCTAGAAGGAGGGCCTTCTTTCTTATTTGGAAGTTAAATCTATTGCATATGCATATTCTTGTGGTTGAAACAAGGTAATCTTCTCAAAGTATATCATAATCGCTCATGCTTTGAGTGTTTTCGCAAAGATTTTCTTATTCTATGTGATTTCATGTCTGTTCATCATAAATATTTTAGAATTGAGCATAAATAGTTTGAAATTTGTAGTCAGTCCTTGAAATCCTTGAAGATTGAGTTGTTGTTTATGTTTTCCTATTGGATCCTTGTTGATACTTGCTTGTATCACTGGATATCCTGATATCTGATTTTGGAGGTCAATATTTGCTCATATTTGCAAGTTTCATGCAAATATTGCATAAATATCCAGTCAGTTTTTGATTCTGGTAATAAATATCTCCTTTACTTGGTCAGTTATGTTGATCTTTATAGAAAACCAAGTCAAATTTCCACAAATTCTTGAAATCCTGGCTCACAGGCCAAATACTAGGTCCAGATCTGGTGGACTTTTTGAGGAACTACCTATCTATGGACTTAGACCTAGAACTGTAGACATTCATCACACTCCTAGTTCTAGTACATCAGAATCCTCACCATGAAATACTCCAATAACCCTTGCTATACTGCAAACACCTACATGACCACCTGTTACACATCCAGTCCAACCACCACCAGTCATAATGTCATTCTTTGCTGTAGAGTCACCTTTGACCTTTACTACATATCATCCTTTACCTAAAAATCTTGATAAGATTTGTCCTAAATATCATCCATATCAGGATGTTGATGATCACATCAGAACATTCAAGGAAGCTTGCTGTAGAGCAAGGATTGTACATCAAGATGTGGTATGCAGATTATTTCCATTTTCTTTAGGAGAAGAAGCATATAGTTGGTATATTAGTCTTGGTCAAGGTTCAGTTGCTTCATGGGATGCCTTGGAGAAAGCCTTCAAGGATAGATTTAAGATACCTATAGATCCTTCAATGAATTATCATCTCTTTTCCACAATCAAAAGATTTGAAGGAGAACCTATTGCCAACTTTAATTCTAGATTCCAAAAGATGCTTTCAAAGTTGGTAGCTCCATATATTGTAGCAGATGAAGTTGCTAGGAGTATATATTACTCAGCCTTAGATCCCCTGACTTCTATGTTCATAAGGAGAACACATCCTAATTTCACAACTCTGGCAGGAGATTTTAAAGAAGCTATAAAAGTTAATCAGCAATTGATCCCTACTCGAACACCAAACATAGCATTTTTGGTATACCCTACATATCCTGCTCAAACACATATGAATGGATCTATGATACCCCCAGCTGCAATGCCAGGTCCTTTACAAGTACCTCCACTTAGCATCATGCCACCTCCAAATGGAAATGGCCAGATAGTGTAGTATCTAGGACATGCACAAGTACCTCAAGATGTAGGACAAAATAATAACAATGGTTCTTCTTTCTTCAAACCTTAGTCAAAAAATGTAGTAGCCAAAGTTCAGGAGAGAAGGAAGAAATTAAAGAAATATCAGCACAATTAAGAAAATTGACAACTAAAATCACTTATTTGAGAGGTCAAAATTTCTATTCTCAACCAAATCAAAATAGAGGATATAATAATGATAGATCTAGATATCCTGATAGGGGATACAATAATGATAGAAATTACAACAGTCATAACAACAGTGGTAACAATAATGCTCATAGACAGCCTAGAGTGTGGAACACTAGGCCAAATAATGGTTCCCTGCCATCACCCTTAGATAATCAACCTCCTAGTGAACCCAAGCAAACCACTTGGGTGAACTTAGCAGAAGTAGCTCTTACAAACTGTTGTAGGATACATAACACCAAAGCTCATGCTGAGTTAGATTGTCCCCAGTTTAGGATAGCATCCAGTATCTTTCAAGCTGAAGTATCAAATACCGCGGGTAACCCTCCTTTTGTTGAAGGAAACGAAATTGTCCCTTGTGGATATGACTCTACCCTGGTATTGGAAAGTTTTACCAATCATCCTCATCATC
The DNA here is from genome assembly GCA_027924645.1 of Cunninghamia lanceolata. Taxonomy (NCBI): domain Eukaryota; kingdom Viridiplantae; phylum Streptophyta; class Pinopsida; order Cupressales; family Cupressaceae; genus Cunninghamia; species Cunninghamia lanceolata. The sequence goes on along the minus strand of BSBN01000914.1, from coordinate 5,323,463 downwards.
AAGCAACTTCAACTCATGAGAATTATACCCTAGCATGTGAAGAGTCAACCATGGCTTTTGAAACAAATTATGTTTTTCCTTTTGAGGATGAGAATGAGCCATCAGTTGAACATGAGGAGGTACATGCTTATTAGTAGTAGTATCAAGGTAGACACAACTACAACCTTAGGAATAATTCAAATAGACCTTCTAGTCCATTGACCACATTGTTGCTTCCTAATAATTATAAAACTCCTCCTAATCCAAAGGCAAGAAATAATCCTGGATTTCCTAAGGTTAGTGCTCAATATTTAGCACCACAAAATGTAGTGGCAAAAGCTAGCAACCAACCTCTTGAATCTGATAAATTGGTTACATACCTAGAAGATGAAATGAAAAAGGCCAAAATTATCTTGTCATTGTCAAAATTGCTTAAAACCCTAGCTATGAAGAAGGTGTTCATGAAATCCTTAGATGACCCTGCACCAAAAGAAGATAGTCATCCCCTTAATTCAAACTAGATTTTGAGTAAAGATCATGTAGCTAGGGATAATAATGTTAAGCATAAAGTCCCAACTACTATTCAGGATGCTGAAACTTCACACATGACCCTTTATAGGGATAAGACCAAGTCACCTCCATTCCTTCTTTCCGTAAGGATGTTTGGCAAGAACCTTCATAATTTCTTAGTAGATCCAAGTGCATCTACCAATGTAATGCCATTGACCATATGTAATGCCTTAGGGTTGCATCTTGCTAAGTCAGTAAAGAAGGTGACACAGTTAGACAAGACAGAGGTGAGTGTTGTAGAGAATTAACTCACATTCATATATAATTAGTATTAGATCCAAGGATCCAATACTACATTGATATCCAGGTAGTAGATATCCTTGATACATATGGAATGCTGCTTAGTAGGGATTGGTCAAAGACACTTAATGGATACATGTCTACTAATTTCAGTCACATGTGGCTACCTTGGAAAGGGATTCCCAAAAAGATTCAGATAGATACTAAACCCTGGATGAAGCACATGATTACTGAATATAATAACACCAATGAGATAATGTATGTGGATGTAGAACCTGGAGTTTACACCATCAGACCCCAGTCGGTCAAGATAGAAGAGATCCTTATGTATGATATTCATGTTCATAGGGATGATCATCAAGATGATAGAGTGATTATAGAGTCTAATCACAGTTCAGATGATAATGATGAGTTAGATCATTTTAAGAACTTTGAATGGTATCTATCCAAAGAGATGCAACATTGTCGAATGTTAAATATATCTAATGAAGATGTCTTGATTGAAGGATGGTGCAGGTTGTATTATGAGGCACATTCTAAAAAAACTTGTGATGTTTGTTTAGACATGATGAAGCTGGAACAAACATGTAGTGAGAAAGGATTATCATCACCTAAGCCAAGTTATACAGATAGTTATAGTGATATTGATTTTTGTTCATCATCTGTAGGTACAGAGGAAACTACATATCAGGATGAAAACTACATTCATAATTCAGAAGAGATCTTGATGAATATTGAGAACATTTCTAAACATGAAAGTAATATCACCCCGGGAACTGATTGTTTAATTGAGTCAGATTATGAAGTATCTGATGAAGATAAAGGGAGTAATTTAACCAAGTTTGAAGAGTTTTTGTCAAAGAAAATTTAGAGGATGTTGTTACAGCATACTTCTCTACATAATGCTCTAATTGAGGGTTGGTGTAGATTACATGAAGCACCACACTCAGAGACTACTTTCTCATTATGCTTGCACATTTTGAAGAAGTAGATGGTGATTTATTCAAAAGATCATTCTCCTAGCAGTAAAGAAAGCCAACAAGTATCAATTTCACATCAGTTAGAAAAAGTAAAAGTAGCAAAGAATGAGTCACTAAAACTAAGATGGATATTAGGTGGTGCAACTTCCAAAGTTAAAAAGAAAAGAGAAGGTCCTGATAAACCTTTAACCGAAGATAATCCATGGATCCTTAGTTTTGATGGATCTAAGTCAAAACAAGGAGCTGGAATAGGGATAGATCTTATTGATCAAGCTAGAAAATCCTATTTAGCAGCATATAGATTACAATTCTCATGGACAAACTATCATGCCCACATTTCCCATGTGGTCATGACACAAAACACACATGTCATGTCCACATTTGCCATGTGGTCATGACATGAACTACGAAAAACTTTTCTACCTATCCCTAGGAACCCCCTCGCACGTGTCTACATGCTCGGTGGCAATACACATAAGGCGTAAACATGTCAATATAACTGCAATGATGATAGCCATCTAGGGGGTATGTGACAAGAAGTGTGTCACTTTTAGGGTTAGACTGATTTTAATCTGAACCCTAAGTTTCCTAGGTGAAGATGATTTCACCAGCATCAAACCTATCTCAACTTCGGTCAAAATAAAGTCAAAAAAGGATTAAGTAAATGATGGAATTGATGGTTGCATGATTCAAGTGGAATGATGGAATAAAAATAATTAAAATATCACATAAATTAAACACTAGAAACCTAGCAAAATTTTGGCAGCATAACATGTTTTTGATAAACGCAAACTAAAAGTTTTAAAAATAAATCACCAATAGGGAAATAAAATTTAAGAGTAAAATAAAACTCAAGAACAAATTTCAAACGATTTAAAACAAAATAATAAAATATTAAAATAAATATTCTGCCAAGGTTGAATAAATCGACCTGGCATAAAGGAATAAAAATTTGAAAATAAAATAATAATAATTAATGACAAGACGCCAAATAAATTCAAAGCGAAAATCGAGTCCATTATTAAATACAATTTTGATAATTATATTTAATACTAACTCAAAAATTTAATAGAGGGAGGAGGAGAGTTTAAATAACTATTCCTGTAAAAATAACGATAAAATAGATAGTTAATAAAAACGTTAAAATCCCGCTAGGGAAAGATAAAATAAAATAAAATAAAAACCTCAACTAGGATGAATTTAAAAACAAGGGGGAAATTCTCTTCCCAAAAGGAATAAAACTAACCTTTCCCCAAATTAAATTCAAATCACCAGCCAATAATCAAAATGCAAAAAGAATCACCCCATTCAAAGTTTAGAAACCAAATAAAAAAGGCCCAAGAGTTAAATAATAAGCCAGGAAATAAATAGAGGTTAAAAAAAAATTAAAACCCACTTCCTCACATATTCCTCTCAAATAAAATATAAAATCCTAAATTTAAAAGCCCTAATCTCATATTAGTTTTGTTTTCTCCATTACCCTAATTTCATTCAAAATGTTATCACAAAAAGAACCCTAATCTCCTCATTTCTTTGTTTTTTTTTTTTTTGCCTCTCTCTCTTACAGGTTAGGGTTTTGTGACAAAGGAGGCCATGGAAGGAGCTTGCTGCTCCATTTACCAGAGGTATACCTTCTATCATCCAATGTTTCCTCTAACCATTTGTTTAAACTGTATCTTTTTTTTTGAGTGTTTGAAAGGTAAAATGGTACAAACATATATACATTTTATATACAACAATACAGACAATAACAATGTGAGTACTACTGTTCAAAGATTGTTGCAGGATTAGGAGGAGCATCGGCATCAAGGGCGGAGACAGAAGTATTAAGTGGTTGGAGAGTGGGGAGGTTCGCAGGCGGCGCCGTCAGCGGAGACGTTGACTACAGGAGGGGAGCCGCTGCGGATGGGAGCTGAGGGGCTAGGCGCTGCGTGGACCACGGTCCAAGGGGAGTTACGGTGGAGCGAAGGGTTGGGGTGTGGGGTGGAGGCATCTCCTCCCCCCACACCATTTCATAAGCTACAGGGGGGGACTATGGGCACCGTCGCCCACAGTCCCCTCTCCATACATCTTGTTTTTGTGTTTATCTTTTTTTTTTATTATTGTGAACCTACTATGATCTCCATTCTGTCTGCGGGATTAAAAAAATCACTAAATTTTATTTTACTCCAATATTCTATCTGTTGAAAAAAAAATATACTAAATGCTATTTTTATATATATATATATATTTATATTTATATACACTCAAAAATAAGTACTTAGCCTAAAACTACATCACAGTAAAATGCCATTTTCCGCTGTTGTATATAAATTTATATATATGCTCTTATATACATATATATATATATATATATACATATTTATATATATATATATACGTATATATAAGTGTATATTATAAGCTAACAAAAAAATGTATTATTTCTGGGCCTCCATCTATGCACAACATATACACAGTAAATTAAAGAAACCAATGAGATGGACTTTTAAATAACTAAATAACAAATGACTTTATACATATATTCTTTGCATTCATCTACACAAAACAATGGTTTAAACAGAATACTATCTTGCAAACTGTATGATGCATAAACCAATAGCTCTTCTCTCCTCTTTTTTTTTAAGCATAAAATATAAACATAATGTATTATATTCGTTTGATGCCAAAATAAAATGGAAAACAACAATTTTATATGAATTTATTACAACTCTTTCTTTTCTTTACCAGTAGCTAACAAAATAACCTTCAAGTAATAAACAGATAACTATCCTCAACTTTCTCTTTCTTGGCTGCAATAATATTTGTTTAATAGCACTCTTATCTTTTTTTTTAAAGTATCATACAAAATGGAGAATGCATTTCTTTTCCTTCATATACAACAAGATCTAAACAACAACATTATAACACATGCATATTTTCTTTTTGAGAGGACAATGACAAAAAATTATTTATATCTTCACATGCATTTCACAAACTTCTCAACTCCACAAAAATAGAAAGTATCAGCATTAAATAAAATACAGAATGTTTACATTGCATTATTTATCACAGCCAATCCCATGGCAAATAACTTAGCAAACTTTCACTAAAATAAAATACAATAAGTCCACAATGGCCATGGCTTCAACAACCAAGAAAAATACAACTAAGCCACCCAAAATGAGCTCCACAACAACTCCAATTCTCCACTCAAAACCTGCAATTAACACAACAAAAAGAAGAACAATCCAGCCACTAGGAAATGCTCTCCTCCCTACCATAGACCCACAAGTGGGTCACCCTCGAGCTAGAGAGGTAGGGATTCACACAGGTGGAACACTCCACAACAAAAATCAAACACAATAACACAAGAACAGCCTATAGGTTTAGCACAAAACTCAACTCATAAAAATAAGTTTGATGAGGGTAGGGAATGGACCCCTCTACTTCAAAGGCCACCCAAATGATAAAATACCAATCTCATTACCTCAAGCCAAAAATCTCCAAAAACACCACTCTCCACAAAATCACAAATAACCTCCATGGCACTCTTGCCATTCAATAATCTCCTCAACAAGTAAAAGCCCTCAAGGCATAAATAATACAATGTGGAGGTGACCTCAAAGAGGTTCCTTTTCCTTACCCAAACAAGTTGAGCATTACCTCCATTGGAGGTGCTCTCACCATACTCCCATCCCACACAAAAACAATGAAGACAACAAATAACCAAAAACACAACACAACACAATAAACAAGCAAGGGTGAGAAAACATAGTTCAAGAGGCTTACCTTCAAAGCCCTACAATGGAAGCATGTTTGGTGAAGAGCTCCAAGCTTTCCCAAACCTTCCAATCTTCAAGAAATTCCTCTAACTTTCCCACTTCAAGAAATTCCTCTAACTTTCCCAAACTCCTCCAAAATAGAAAGAAACTTAAAATTGCAAGAACCCCACACTCCTCAACAAGAGGAGATAATATAGGCCATCAATTTGGCCTTGAGGAATGAGAGGGTGACACTTGTCACCTTCTCCTTCCTCCTCCAATGCCACTTGCAAGGGAGAGGAAGTGTGAGGATGACAAGTGTCATCCTCCCATTCCATCTCAATCCTCATCTTATCCACTTGTGCTCTCACACATGTGTGAGAGGACAAGTGGTGAGGTGGCATTCCCACTCAAACCCCCAAGAGGATAAGGGATGCCATATGGCATCCTCTTATTCTCTCAAAGAGCCATCTCCCTCTAAGATGCTCTCACATGTGTGTGAGAGTCTTGGAGGAAGTCCCCACACACTTGGGAGTCTTGGAGACCTCCCAAGTCTTCCTTGGGAAAGGATTCCCAAACTTTGGGAAGGGAGATGAGTCTTTCCCAAGGCATGACTCATCTCCCACCTTCCCTAATTTCAAATTTCGTCACTTTGACTAAACCATAGTTTAGAGTGACTAAAAATGAGTTAATCCAAGGGTTAGATAGTCCAAGTTGACCCTAGACCCATGAGTAACCACCGAGGGTAACTTTTGGGACACTAAGGTTCACAAAGGGGTTTATAAATCCACTTTAAATGGCCTCAAAAATAAAAACAAATACCAAGCGGTGTAAGTCAAATAAAATTATACAACACTTATTATTAATCAAATAAACAAAGGGGTACTAGGCCAAAAGATTAAAAATTAAATCAAGCACTTAAATCACATTCAATTTCAAACGTGATCCTTAGCCCTCTTGGGAATGGATCAGTTTTACAGGGGATAACATAGTGTGAATTCTACCTCTAATTTCCCATGGCTTGGGAATGTAAAACCTACACATCTAAATCAAGTGGTCAATCATATCATAAATAATCATAGCCGAAGCAACTAGAATTAAATTCACGCAATCGAATACAACAATAATCATCAATACATAATTCCAAATTAAACTACATTTTTTAATCACATGTCAAATACTCCACATCACATAAATAACTAGAATCTCATCACAAAACATCATATAATATATCTCATCTGTTGAATTACAAAATATCATCAAATCTGATCAAATCGAATCACATGTGTCTAATCAATGTCCTATCATAATCAGGAGATAAAAATCAAGTCTGCATAATGAAACTATAGTCACTAAAAGTCTGATAATGTCATCAACTAAAATGCATAATGATCAAAATAAGGAAGGTAAAATAATCAGCCTCACACAAACAATGTGATAGAGTAAGAATCTTTAATTCATGGGTTATTGTTTGCACTCAAGAAAAGAGTGAAGATTCTGCATGTCTATGGAGACTCAGAATTGGTGGTAAGACAAGTAAGAGGCATATATTCTTGCAATTACAAAAGGTTGTCTAATTACAGACACAGTGTATGGGATTTAATAGAAGACTTTGATGCATTCAACATCACACATGTGCCTAGAGAACTAAATCACATAGCAGATGCCTTGACCCAAGCTGCAAGCACTTTGGAGCCATTATCTATACTTGGTTTGAAGATGTTTTCAGTTGAATTAATATTAGTACCCTCTGTACCAGATAATGTCACCAATCTCTAAGTGTTTGATGATGACCAACATATTTTGGATTTTATATCAAATAGAGATGTGTTTGATGCACAGATCATAGATGAAAGAAATGTAGAAGATCATACTTGGGAGGAAGAAGAGATTCTAGAGTTGCCAAGTAATAAAATTCCCAAGGGGATGATAGAATTAGAAAGAGCATTTGATTTGCATAATATGCTTAAACAAAAAGATCTCCCAAGGACTGATGGAGGAGAATATTCACCAGTCAATATAGGACAAAATGAAGAAAAAAGGAATGTCCTAATCAGTAAAGTTTGTACAGAAGAATAAATGTCAGGGATAACCCAAGCACTTAAGGATTACATTCATGTTATCACCTGGACCTATGATGAGCTGAAGACTTATGATACCTCAATCATCACCCATACTATACCATTGAAACCAGATGTCAAACCTTTTAGACAAAAATAGAGACTGGTTAATGCTTTATTAGAACCCATCATCTTTGAAGAAGTCAAGAAACTGCTCAATGCCAGGATCATATTTCTTGTGAGACATTCCACATGGGTAGCCAATTTGGTCCCCATGAGAAAGAAAAATGGTGATATCAGGCTATGTGTAGACTTCAGAAATCTGAACAAAGCTTCTGAAAAGGATAACTATCCTCTACCTTCACTAAATGAAGTCTTACAAATAGTGAATGGTGCACAAATGATGTCATTTTTGGATGGCTTCTCAGGTTATAACTAGGTGATGGTAGATAAAATAGATAGACTGAAAACTGCATTCACCACCAAGTGGGGTATATTTGCCTATAGATGCATGCCTTTTGGATTGATAAATGCTGGTGCCACCTTTCAATGAGAAATGGATAGAGCTTTCAGAGGCTTGATAGGTAAATGCATAGTCATTTACATGGATGACTTGACAGTTTTCTCCAAGAATAGGGGTGATCACATAGAAAACCTTAGGAGTGTGCTCTAAAAGTGTGAACAATATGGTATATCCCTAAATCCTAAGAAGTGCATATTCAAAGTAACCACAGGTAAGTTACTAGGCCATTTGATAACAGAGGATGGGATCATCATCAATCCTGCAAGAGTAGAATCAATCATGAAATTGCAACTTCTTGGAAGCAAGAAAGAGCTCAAATCTTATTTTGGTAAGATAAATTTTATCAGGAAATTCATTACTAGCTTTGCATAGATTGTCAGGCCACTGAATGCAATGCTCAAAAAAGATGCCAAAATTGAATGGAATCTTGAAGCAAGAGAAAAATTTGAGGATATTAAGAAAGCCATATCTGATGCTCCTATTCTTATCAGTCCAGATTATACAAGGGATTTCTACATTTATTCATTTGCTTCAGAACATACATCAGCATTAGTACTGACACAAAGAAATGAGGCTAAAGAAGAAAAGATTATAGCTTTTATAAGCTGCCCATTAAAGGATGTAGAGCTTAGATACATGGATGTTGAGAGACAAGCTCTTGCTCTAGTTTGAGTAGTCGAGAAATTCAGACAATACATTTTGAGAAGCAAAATAATTGTTGTAGTACCAGATGCATCAGTGAAAATGCTCCTAAAGAAGAGTGAGCCTGGTGAGAAGAGAGCTAAATGGATAATAGTCCTCCAAGAATATGGTATGGATATAACACCCATGAAGTTAGTAACGGGACAAGATTTGATCCAAATGATATCAGAAACTGATCCTAATATCATGAACCAACAATATGTGGTAAACACTAGAGAAACTGAAGAATGGTATTCAAACATCAGGCATGTCTTGATTACTGGAAGATTCCCATCAAAACTACAAGCCTCACAAAGGAGAGCCTTGAAAATAAGATCACAAAAGTATATGATCAAAGGAGGAGTCCTTTTCAAAAAGAACTATGAAGGGATATATCTCAGATGCCTAGAGAGCCAAGAAGCAGATAAAGTGATAGCAGATTTACATGATAAGTTTGGAACCACACATGAATCACATCTGGCTACCACTCATGCTATCTTGAGAGTAGGATACTAATGGCCTATTATTTTTAAAGACACATCTAAACATATTAAATGTTGTCATACATGTCAGGTTGCAGCTAATAGAGAAAGATATGCTGCTCAACCCCTGCAACCAGTGATAGAGATGCGCCCATTTTCTCAATGGGGGATGGATTTCACAGGACCCATCAATCCTCCATCATCTTTAGGCCATAGGTATGTCTTGACTATCACTGATTATTGCACCAGGTGGACTAAAGTGGTCAACAATAAGATATGCAATGTTGATGATGTGATCAAGTTCTTGGAAAGCAACATAGTGACCAGGTATGGAATTCCTTATGCTTTGGTGTGTGATAATGGACCTGCTTTCACTAAAATTGTCTAGTTGGGATTTTGATCATGGAATTATCTTGAAATTCTCCTCCAATTATTATCCCCAAGGGAATGGCTTAATAGAGTCAACAAATAAGAACTTATTGAATATCATAAAGAAATTGATAGAGAAGAACCCTAGGGAGTGGAATACCCTATTAAAGTACGCCTTGTGGGTGGACAGAACCAGGATGAAGGTTGCATTAGGAAATCCTCCTTATCAGTTAGTGTATGGGGTAGATCCTATCCTCCCTGTAAACTTAAAGATCCCCATGTTATAATTCACACAAGAATATCTAGGCATAGATAACAAACAAGAAGTTAGATTACTTCAACTCATGCATTTAGAAGAGAAATGAAATAGAGCAATTGATTAGTTTTCTAAACATTAGGCTATTGTCAAACATTGGTTTGATAAGAGAGACAGAGTTAAAGCTTTTAGGATTTCAGATCTAGTCCTTATGTGGGATAAAGCACATGAAAGAAAAGGTGACCATGGTAAATTTGACAAACTTTGGATAGGTCCTTTTCAAATCTCACAGATCCTAGGACATAGTACCTACAGACTTAAGACTCTAACTAGTGAGGATGTTCCATTGCTAGTTAATGGAGAGTTCTTCAAACATTGTTTCCAAGTTTAAATGGGGTAATGTAAGTCATTTGTATCATAATGTGCATATTGTATAGTTATTTGTACAGTTTTGTTTTGATTGTGTGTTTGTTTGTTTGTTTTGTTGAGTCTTTGTTTTGGTTAGTCAAGATGACGTAACTTATCACCTTAAGAAACCAACCAAATTGTTAGGATTCAAGTGATGAAAACAAGTTCCTATATAGGTTATGACTCATTTTGAGGAGTATCCCTGATCAGGTCTGTGATATCCTTTTCATCATGGTGCCTTTTCTTAATTGAGGATATTTTCACAATGAATCACCTAACAGCCTTGGGTTTGTGGAACACATTAGTATAAGTGTTAAGTGAAAAATCTAAAGCGTCACCCTTGCTACCATTACAATCTCCAACCTAAATCAGCAAGTGATCACACCTTACATATTGAGCTTACATGATGATATCATATGAATAAAAGAAAAGAGATAAATATTGAAATCCAAAAGGGATAAAATTAGGCCATCTAAGTAACTCTACTGGGGCTATAGATGCCTACTAGCAGTGGGGCTCTACTTAGGGGGATTGTAAAGATAACCTTGTCATGGCTATGGACACCTGCTGGCAACAAGGCTCTATCCTAGTTGGCTATGAGGGATGAATCCAAATATGTAGATTAACACCAATTACTCATGTTTTCAACTTACTTTCAAGATGATGATAATTAATCATTTGCACACACTTGATCCCTTACTAGCACTGTTGTAATAATGAACATTATATCATTCAGAAAGGTCATAATACTTATGCTCAGAAAGAGTTAGAATACTATGTTAGAATGTGATCTCATCACTTGAATCATTTGTTTGAATTTGGTTGTTTTCTTTGGTAGCAAGTTGTTGTATGGTTACACAACACGCCCCATTTTGCCTTAGCAAAACAGGGACCTAACTCTTTTTACTTTTTCTTGTCTTCACTATTTTGCTTTGGATAGTTTGGTAAAAAAATTAATCAGAAATGTCACCCTTGTTGACGCATGTGCATCACAAAGAGAGGTTGGTTTCCAAAGTTAGAATTTATCAGTACTAGCATCATAATTTGAAAGAACACAAAATTCTGAGTAGGTTTGCCTTTTGAATCACTCTGATATTGTTTAAGGATAGAAAGTTATGCTAAGTTGAAGTTGGGTCAACTCAGATATTTCCCATAGGGTCATATTTCTAATTATCAGTCATATTTGTTTAGATGACCTTGACTTAAGAAGATCACCCAATGTCCATTTGTCATCTGATACATGAACGTCAAACTTAAATGAGGATGAATATCTACCCGTCATGACTTGTACACATTCTCAGAGGGTCATATTTTCAAATATCCCTCATCTTACAAAATATCACCCTTTGTGAATATCACCCTTCGCAAACATGACCATGATGTCATGCAGTTTCAACGAATAGAAAAGATCACTATAATGCTAATGTCATCTATACACCCGATTCTTGAGGGTCACATTTCCAAACATCCATCATGTGTCTTAATATGACAATGACGCCATCATAACCTGATAACAAAGAGAATATAATAGCATGATGTCATCAGGATCTACACCCGAGGAGGTCACATTTCAAATATCCTTGACCTTAGAAAATATGACAGTGACGTCATCTTTCACAAATAATTGTTGAAGTCCATATGACGATGACATTACCCCTGCATTCTCAGATGGGATGGATATTTGTAGGTATCAAAAGACCTGAATATTCTTGAATATCCCTTATCTTTAAACTTTATTGCCCGATATGCCTGGTTTTGCAATAGCCAATACAATTATGCCTCGTGGAAAAATCTGCGGGGTCATATAAACACAGTCTTATCATGATTTGTTAACAAAATCAATATGACCCGATCTTTCTTAGAAGTCAAAGGTTGACCGTATCACCTTGATCATTAGTGAATGATTATCTCGTAGGGGGGGTCATATTTTCAAATAAGGTCATATTTTTAAATATACCTGATCTTCTAAAAGATCACCCTCCAGCATTAAATGTTAAGTCCAATGGTAGGTCGCGTCCTATTGATTTCAAATGTAAACCTGACACTTGGCAGCATCTACAAGCTTCATGCAAATGATCAATGGATTTAGTTGAAATGACACATATGCCCTAATTTGTCCTATTGATTAGTATAAAAGTGAAATCTAAGGATTATTTACATTTACCCTGTGATAATCGAAACTTACAGAGCTCTGAAAGTCAACACCTCACAGTCATCTACAAACGGATGTGACACTCGACAGAATGGAATGGACGATAGAGTGTATTCACATTTATCCCGTTATCAGTCATATAGTTAAAAGAGGGTGATTATCAGGTAAGTAAAGTAAAACCCTCTCTTTTTTTGTTTACTACAAATCGCTAGGTAAAATGGTTCTTTATTAGGTTAATCTATATGGCGATGCATGAAATGAATTGAAATATTGAATTATTGCCATAAAATGCATAATCCTTGAACCCTTCCCATACATACACCCTAGGGTAAGAAATGCCTGTTTCTATGGCAAGATTTAATGGATATCAGAAAGAATAGATCCGACTCTGAGTTCTTGAAACCCATGTTCTTACAACCTAAGGGAGTAGGATTTAGGTATGGGGTGATAGATGATACACATCAAGGGAAGACAGATCCGGATGCATGGACAAGGAGGTTGGACCATGAAAATGATAATCTCATACTAGATAGGATATTCACAACTGGCATGTGGCACGCCACGGGATTTCCATATGCAATGGAGGCCATTGAGCTAATGGTGGAATGTGCAAGAAATTATAACCCTGAGAATAGAAGAGTGGAAAAACATGGTAGAGTGTATGCCGACTTCTCAATCAAGGGCATCACTACTACATTCAATCTGCCTGTAGGGGATAAAGTGGTCAGTGTGAGCCTAAGTAGGTTGGAGAAAGAATACCGTAGTAATGAAAGGAAAGCCAGGAAAATCATGTATCCATGGAGGCGTAAGGGTAGCACTTACAAAGATGCTGCTAAATTGCCTAAGTACTTGTACAAATTTGATTTTGATGAAGAATGTCAGTATATGATTGCCTTGTTGAACATGATGACTGGCAGACAACATAATGGGAACTTTGAAAACTTGATGTATGGGATCATCTAGATGGTACTTTATTTAGAAAACAAACCTCTTTGGGCCAAGATCATCAGCGATAGCTTAGATAAAGGGATGAGAAGGCTGGGTGGAAAAACTTGTATATTTCATATGACTTCTTATGTTGTATATGTTTGTACTTTTAGGGGAACATTTGATGCTTTACAAATAGTGGGCAAGGTTGGAAGCAATTTTGGAGATATAAATGTATGGGATCATTACCCACAATTATAGAGGAGATCATATCTACAAGACTATAAATTGGTAAATGATGCTTTCTTTATGCATTTAGTCAGAACCATGGAGGAGGACAAAACCAAGAGATTGAGCACAGAAGCTCAAGCAGTTATCTATAAGCATGGGGCTTGGTTTATCCAATTCCCCACCTTCTCGTACATAAGAATAGAAGGATTTGAGGGGCAGCCCCTCATGTTACCTAGGTACCCCATTGATAGGGTCATTCTAATGGAATTTGTTAGACAAGTATCAACCTCAGTTGAGGCTCACTTGGAAAAGAAGATCCCTCCTATGTTGTTCCCGATATACATGGGCTGGTATATATGCCCTGATAGATAGAGTATTAAAGATGCCATTGGAGGAATAAAGCTCATGTATCTACGACCATTTTCTATAGCTAGGTCTTATGACCCATATGGCAGAATGTAGAAATTATTGTGTAAACGAATACATCAAAAACATCTTAAAGATTATTGGACTGATTGTGATGATGAACAAGAAATCAGGAGAAGGAGATTTCAAGGGTTCACTCTCAATTAGATCTAGACTTTTGATTGCATTCAAGTGCCTACACAGTTGCAGGAGGATGATGGGAGAATAATATCTAATGAATATGAGGATAATAAGGTGTATAATGACACCATCTCAGCTCCTGATCTGATAAAGCCAGAGGAGACCTCATTGGATCAAATAATGCAAGGGATTATCCAATTGACCTAGAGCTGGGTAAAGGCTAAGACTACTGAGTTGCAAAAGAAGGGTATAGCCCTTACTATTGACAATAAGAAGAAGAAACAAGTATCTGAAGAAGAATATGATGATTTCCTCATTGAAAAGAGGAAATCTAATGGAGAAAGATTACTTGCTGAGGAACAAAAGCCATCAAGCAAGGGCAAGAATGATACTCTTGTACAACAAGGGGTGATTATTAAAAGACTTCAATCAAAAGGTGATGGGGCATCCACTTCTGCACCTGCATCTACATCACAACAATCCCTTGCTGAGAAGAAAGGCAAGAGGGTAGTGAAGCCTGTTCCTAAAGTTGTAGAGTATCAAATACAAGATGAGCCATTATAGGATAAACCACTGGAAGAAAGTCCCTTGGAAGAAGAGCAATTGGCTAAGGGACCTAAAGATGATGATCTACTAATAACAAGGAAGAAAAGAAAGAAAGTACAACAAAAACCACCTCAAAAGAAGTAGAAGACAACAATGAGGTGAAATGTCAACATTGAACCTATCATGTTAAAAGGTGCATGTGGTTTGACTTTTATGAAGGAGTTAAAACATGATGTCCCCATTCCTGAAATTATTCATTTTAAAACTGAGAAGGAAGAGGAGCAAGCAAAAGAGATGCATATGGCTAGTAAAGAATCCCCCTTTCCACTTGATAACATTGTTGAATTGTCGGATGATGAGGTCGCTCAAGATGTGGCTGCTCAACATATGGAGATCTTAGTAGCTAATACTAGGATGACCCCTCATGGAACCCCTAAGGCCCAGAAAGTGACTCACCAAGAGGAGGTTGAAATAGATGAAATAGAGCATGATAATCCTGAAGAAGTAGCCCAACAGATAGGGCTGATTAATTTGGTAGAGCAGGTTACTCATCCTACAGTGATAGATTTAACTTACAAAGGTGATATGAACCTGAGTAAAGATAATGATCAACCTTTGGAGCCTGACAAGGCTGAAAATAAAATGCGTATAGAAGCTAGTGATATGACACCCAATTAAAATAGAGACCAGGGAAATGCACCTATAGAACAAGAAAAGTCAAAGGCACGACATCAGAGTAAGGGCGACCAAGAGATACCTGATAAAGATGCTAATAAGGATCAAAGTATTTCATCACTACATGCTGAAAGAAGTAATCAAGGTAATCCAATATTAGAAGAGAAATTAGGTGAGAAAGAATTGAGCTTGGGAGAAGCTAGTACATCTAAAGATCAAGAGCAGAGTTTGGCACAAGGTGGAGGTCATCAGAAAGAAACAGAAAAAGTGATGAAGGGTGATCTAAGTGATCCCTAAGGCCCAAATACACAATCTTCTCAAGAAACCCAAGTGCCACATGATGAACAAAGGGAAAAGGTTCAAGAAACTCCTGAGGAAACTTTACAAGAGGAGGGACAAGATCAAGGTATGCATACTTTACAAGAACCTCCACCTCAAAAAGAAATCCCTTAGCAAGAGGTACCTCAACATGAGTCTCCTCATAAGAATGTGCATGAGGAAGAAATAAGAAAAGAAGATTCACCATTGAGGGCAAGACCTGATGCACAACCCCATGATACTCAAAATAAAGAGGGTGATTGTCAAGAGCCCAAGGGTGATGTCCCTTATTGGTTGCAACACGAAGTAAATCTGAAACAAATAGATGAGGTACATGATTTTGATGTTTCTACATTGTTTACCGAAAGTATGATGAAACCTAAAAGGAAGGCAAGGCTTACATATGCAATAAGAAGAGACCCTACTACAAGTAGGAGAACAACTCAAGTAGCCTTACCAATGGTTGAAAAGGAGAAAGGCAAAATAGGCCTTGATGAATTTTAGATAACTGATATTGATTTAGGTTTTGCAAATGAGGACCAAGAAGGTCAAGAATGTAAAGATATTATTGATTCTTTGACACAAAGGGTGAAAAGAGAAAAGTATAAGAATAGGAAACATAAAGAGCATATTGCTGAATTGCATTCTTTTATTAAAGGATTGGTTGATCCTAAGAACACACCTATTAGTATAGCCACTCCATTAACAATTATATCCCAAGAAGAGGTTACAGGATTGGATATGATGAAGCATAACGCACAATTAATGGACAAATGGCTCATTTCTTCTATTTTTGAAGCTGAAAATGTGGTGAAAACCTCCTTGGAAATTGGAATTCTCTTAGTACTTTGAAGAGTAAAGTGGATAAGTTGCAGAATGAAGTAGGCAAGAGATCTTTCAAACTGGAAAAGAACCTAGATGATTTGGGAGATATGAAAAGAATTGATATGAAGATACTTATGGATAGCAAAATACTAGATAGTAACACTTCTTAGTTGCTCAGTATTTGGTATGAGGACACTGGATTTGAGTATGACATCTTGAAGAGATGTAGTGGTAGGGTCAAGGACATAAGTGTCAAACTATATGATCTTATGGAAAAAGAAGCAGAAACCCTAGAGGCTCTAGAAGGAAAAGTAGAAGGGAAAATAGAAAATCAAGTTACTGATTTTGCTATTCAGGCTTTTCATAATAATTTTAAGCAAGCTGTAGAAGATCCCCTACACCATTTAAGAGAAGAGATAATAAACAAAGTCATGAGGATAAAGGTCGGGGTGGAAACATACAATGAAACATTGAACAATAGGAAGAATAAGATGGATGTCCTTCAAGCAAAGTTTCATTCCCATAGGCATGCTGCAGCGAGAGCCAAGATCCAAGATGGAGGTGAAGTTAATAGAATAGTGCAGTTATATGAATCCATCCGGGCAACCATAAAGGTACACATAAGAGGCGATCTGCATCAGAGTGGCAGTGATGATGAAAATGATGATGATGTTGAAAATGATGGAGAAGATGAAATTTAAGAAGAAGAAGATGAAGAGTAAGTAAAGATGCATAATAATCGAATCATATGCATAGTCCACTTACGAACAAATGAGTTTTTCTAGATGGTGGCTAGCTGGTAACCTATGCTCTTATTTGTAAGTGTTGACTTAGTCAATGAGATGATATTGACCTTTGATCTGAATAGACAAATCTTGACCGTTGGTCATTTGTAACCGCCTCGTCTCCTTATTCTATGAAAGGGGATGAAGTGCACCTTTTAAAGTATTAGAAACCTAATTGAAGTTAGATTGCTGAAGCATTCAGGACTAATTTCAAGGCTTTTGTGAATGTACATGTCTTTTGAGTACCTAATGAATGAGAAGTTGTTTTGATTACAAATCATTGTAAATCTTGAGTAATCAGTGGATGAAATCTGGATATATGCATTGATTATCTGCGTCCCTTGGAGTGCTTGTCAGTTTGCATGTGTTGTTTTCATTCCTTGTTCCTTTGAAGTTAGCATCAACCATACCTAGTTGTGGAACAACCTAGTGAAATTATGGTTTGATTCCTTCTTTTCATGAATGTATCTAGAATGTATGTGACTCAATAGCTAAAGGTTCATCAAATTTAGAAGTATTTCTTTTAATTTTCTTAAATTTCATTGCAAATCACCTTCATAATTACAAATAACATACAATCTAAAGAAAATAAACATGAAATATGCCTATAAATCATAAATCATTGAATATATAGAGCATATTTTGAGTGAAAGCATGTCAAAATGACAAATATCATGCAAATACAAATGAATATCAATGATATACATGTAAATATCTACTTATAGACACATTATTCAACTAAATATATAGTGCAGAAGCATAAAACAAGTTCATGATAGTAAATACTTAAAAGAATTGATAAAACTTATAAATATAATCATTATCAGTGGAGCGTAGTGGAAATAACCTCGTTTGTGAAGTAAGTTTATAGGAAACAAATGCAGAACCAGATATACAAGCAACTATTTACAATATAGATAGTGTAAGACCCCTTGAAATGGAAAACAACATGTCACATCAACCTCTGAGTAATGCTAGAAGATCATGACCTGATCAATGGAGACTTGGAGTCATCAGCTTGATCAAAACTAATCGTACTTTTCAAGATAATAAAGGTTTGTTGTGTAATTTTTTATGCATGTTGTTCTAACTAATAATCATCATCGACAATATGCATGTGACTTGTGTGCTTTATTGTGTGTACTTCCATGTTTAGGTGAACGTGTGTGTATGTTAGGAGCCATGACTTGGATCACTATTATAGTTTTCGTAATTGAATAATGTTGTTTTATTTTTAGATGATGCAAGCTGTGGAGACACCTCCTGATGTTCATAGGGCAATGGAGCATGGTGTGTCCTCTGCGATTCATAGCTCCATGCCTTTGACGAGGGTATGAGGTAGATTAGTAAATTTCAAATTAAATTTGTTGTTATAGTTGTTTATTTTTGAAAAATCAAATGATTATTTATTTGAAGTTTAATTTCTATCTAGATGGTTTCTATAGGACATGACATCGCCACAACCTAATCCTGGTACTGAGGCAAATGAGAAGACAGATTTTCGGATAGCGGTAAGTGATTATTTTGTTAAATGTTTCATTTTTCATAATGTGAGAGGAACCTCCTACAACAATATAATGAAAAATGCATGAAATAACAAAAATAGCAAAACACAGAAGGAATTTATTGATCACAGGCCACTTTGAGGGGGCAACCTCCTTTGAGCAAACTCAATACAATAAACTCATGGATGCCTTCATTGGCCTCAACACGTACTTATATACTAAGTCTAATCTAAACAACTATTACTTCCCATGAATGTGGGATAATACAATATACTCACGGGACAATTTACAAAGTATATGCATCCAAATGTAATATACTAACAAATTAAAAAGAAGGGTTAAACACGGGTTCCTAACATCCCCTCCCTCTTAGAAAAGCTTTGTCCTCAAAGCGTAAGATGTGGAAATTGTTGCTGAATCTGAAGGAGTGGTTCCCCTGTAGCAATCTCTGGGTGCATTCCCTACCATTGAATTAATACCTCTGTGATGGATCAGGAGCAAAGAGGATGAGTGCCCCTGTCAAGGATTACCTCTAGCACCAAAAGGATGGATCCTTCATTCTCCATTTGTGGTAAAATAGTTTGTGCTATGTCGTTGGCACCAAGAAATTTCTTTAGACAAGAGACATGAAATATTGGATGAATGCGGAAAGATGGAGCCAGCTTATGATCCCCAATCTGATCCTGGGTACAGAGAACCATGTCGACTGCCCGAACTCATGAACTACTGGGGGAGTATGGAAGGAGTGCTGGTGGTGCCTAAACATAGACTGCTTCATATGGAGTCCTTTTAGATGCAGTGTGGTAGGAGGTATTGTACCACCATTCAGTGAGAGGGAACCACTTTGCCCACTGATGTTGTTGTTCTAAGGTATCACATGCAGCCACAACCTGTTGAATTGCCTTGTTCATTCCCTTCCAAAACAAGTGACGCCATGTCCACTCATAAGTTTTGAGGAACCTAGAGTGCCCTACCTATGGAGAAACATAGAGTTCGTAGAAGATAGCCTACAAGACAAATTCCAACCAATTTGGAACAAACATAGAAATAGTTGAAAGAGAAGCTTGGTCATCACATGAGCGAGAAAGAGAATCTGCCACAATATTGTCCTTACCCTTCTTGTAAGTGATCTCATAGTCATAACCCATGAGTTTACAGATCCATTTATGTTGTACTGGGGAGGACCCCCATTGTTCCAGGAAATAGTTTAGGCTTTGGTGAGCAGCCCTGATGCAAAAATGATTCCCTAGTAGGTATGGCTACCACTTATGTACTGCATGCAAAATAGCCATCATTTGTTGTAGAGCCGAAGGAGTAGTGGAGACCACAAATGGTTGCATCTGAATGGAGTGAAGCTAAGTGATGACACCATGTGAATTCTTCTTAAGAATCTTTTCTAGTTGATGTGAACTTGTGATGCTGAGAGACCCCAGTTGTAAGCCCTTCAATGTGTGTTTGTGCCCATTGTTTGAAAACTGCATCCAAAGTTCAGCAAAATCCCATAAGATGGGTCCAAGTGTGCACAACCATTGGGCACCCGAAACCACACCACATCTACCTAAGGGCAAGGAAAACATGTCAGAGCACAGGTTATATCTCCAATAGAGATACGCACATTGCGACACTTCCCTTTACAAGGTAATGTGCCCCCATTGGCAATCATGACTTCAAAGTTTGAGCAAGGATGAACAAAATAATCAGCCTGTTTGGCTATTTGAGGGTTGATGAAGTTATGAGTACTACCAAAATCAATGAGTATTGTAAGAGGGAGCTTCTTGAAGTACCCCTTGACCTGTAAGGTTTGTGGGGTGGTGACTCCAACTACGGCATGGAGAGAGATCTCTGGGTGGTCTTCCTGAGAAGTAGGGTCAACAGGTGACTGTTGAGTTTCAACCTAATCAACTACTGTATCCTGAGCATCTACATAAACGTTAGTTTCAGGCGAAGAATCCACATCCAAGAGAAAGAGCTTTTGCTCAACACATCTATGTCCCCGAGTGAATTTGTCATCACAATTATAACAAAACCCTTTTTCTCTACGTGCCCGCATCTCTGCTTCAGTCAAATGCTTGATAGGAGTTGTTCTAGGAGTTGGCATTATTTGAGGGCTTTGGGGATCCATATTTTTGAATGGAACAAAATTGGATTTAGAGCATTGTTGAGCTGTGATCTTGTCCTTTTCCAACTTAGCCAACCCTAAGCCTTCCATCATTGTGCTTGGATAGCACATTTTAACCTTAGAGTGAATTACATCCTTCAAACCACTGACAAAACAACTCCTAAAGAATTCATCAGATAATCCTTCTGTGTGATTGGCTAGCTTTTGAAATTCTATTTGATATTCTCACAATGCTTGTTTGGCGTAGTTTTGTGAGTGCTCTTGTGAAGTCATCAAAAGCACTAGGACCAAATTGTTGCAAAATGTGTTTGCAAAAATCTGTCCATTTTGGCTCTTCATGAGCTTTGATGTACCAACGGAACCATTGAAGGGATTCATGTTCCAAATGAAAGGAGGCAAGTGGGACTCTGTTGACATCAAAAGTATTATGCAAATTGAAATATTGTTCTACCCAGTATATCCATCCAGTTGGATCATCACCATTGAGTGAGGAAAATCAAGCTTCGGTCCATGAAAATTGTGAGAAGAGGAAAACCCTATATTTGCAAAAGACTTTGGCTGCTGTCTATTGTTTATAGTTGAATGCTGAAGATTGAGCCCAAGAATTTTTTCATCCAGATCTTGGAGTTTGGTCTTGATGGCTGCAAGTTCCTCCTCCATGTTTTTTCTCTTGCACGAGTGAAAACCATAACCAGGATTTTTTTGTTTTGGAATGGGTAGAAAAATGAAAACAAAAACTTTTTTAGTAAAAGAAAATTTGGATTTGGGAAAAACTTTGATGGGTAATTGGGGTTTGACTAGGTTTTGGACACTTTTTGAGGGATAGGGAAGCAAAAAATGGGGATTTCAGAAGCGGGGTGAAAGAATGGGAAAATTTGTCCAAGAGAGACAAAGGAGCAGAAATAGGAAATGAATACTGTGGCAAAATTTGAAGGTGATTGGGTGAGAATCAAAGAAATTATGGAAAACCCTAAAAATAGACAAATGTGGGATTTCTGGCTTCGATAAGTGGAATTTGGGATAGGGTCCTCAAGGAAGGAAATATGTAGAATGGAATTTCAGGGGTTCCAGTGAATTTTCAGAGGAAACAGATTTTTTTTCTGTAAATGAACTGCAGCGGGATCTATAAATGGATCTGGATAGATTTAATCTATGATTTCTTAGCTGGCAATAGATATGGACCCCAGGTATGTTCAGCTTCCTAAAGGTTCAGGGGATTCACTCAGCTACCAATGTTGTCTAACGACTTGCGTATTGGGGTAGTACCCCTCACTCCATGGCTCAGGTAAACTGATAACCACTTTGCCACAAACGACAGCTCTTGGTTTACCTCATGGATGGGAACTAGTCAATCAGGTAGGGGCTATTGCCCTTTTCACTAGCAGGTCCTCTCAATGGGCCAGCTACTTCGGGGTTCCTGTGGTACTCCTCACAATGAGTTTTAGGGCTATGCCCAGGCACTTCCCACAGTTAAGAGGATAGGGATTATTCCCTGATTTGAACATGCAATTGAAATGAACAATACAGATGCAAAGAAAAAATAACTACTGCAATAATCATAGCACCTGGAGGCCACTACGAAAAAAATTGGTAGAAATTCCACCTAGCGAGCCCAAGAAAGAGCTCTGATACTAGATGAGAGGAACCTCCTGCAACAATATAATGAAAAATGCATGAAATAACATAAATAGTAGAACACAGAAGGAATTTATTGATCGCAGTCCACTTCAAGGAGGTAACCTCCTTTGAGCAAGCTCAATACAATAAACTCGTGGATGCCTTCATTGGCCTCAACACATACTTATATACTAAGTCTAATCTAAACAACTATTACTTTCCATGAATGTGGGATAATACAATATACTCACAAGATGACTTACAAAGCATATGCATCCAAATGTAATATACTAACAAAGTAAAGAGAAGGGTTAAACATGGGTTCCTAACATAATGTAATTTCTATATTTTAATGTCTATACTTTTTATTGTAATAGCTATAGATCCATGAACAACTAAATAGGAGGAGTAGCCCTCAGATTCATAGTAGACCACCCTCATACGCATCTCCATCCCCTCAAAGATCAAAGGCTGTCCATGATCTATTCTCTTCACCAGACAAAGGGGAATGACTTTTTATTGTGTTCCTTTGTTGTATGCCCATATGGCATTTATGGACATATATTTTGTATTGCATATAGTTGACACTATATGCCTATATGGTTATTTTGTATATATGTTATACTTATATCAACATATATGGATGTATGCTTATATGGATATTTGGTTAATACAAATCATTTTTGTTGATCATTATGTAATATGGATAGGTGCAGTGTAGATCATTTTTGTATGCCTTTAGGTTTCAAAGTTTAATTCTCAAAGAATCCATTTCAATTGATGATAAGAGAATTTGAGTTTTGGGTTGAAATTTTTAGTCTCTCAAAACTAGACATGCTTGAGAAAATAGAGAAAGAAAGATTGGTCCTGTGTGCTTGTTTTTTTAATGTTTGAATTATATGTTGTTGTATGGTATTGCTTTTTTCTGTGTGTGTTCAAATGCGTATTTGAATTGTTATTTTATGTATGTTTGGATACTTGTGTTGTACTAAGGTTAAAATTCTTGTAGTATGGGATGCATATAGTTCTACCTTGGGCATGTGTTCTTAGTAAGACATATATCCTCACCCAAAGAGAGCTTTCATAATATGGGATGTGATTAGCATTTCATGTGGATTTGGATATGATCTTGGATGTATAGTTCTAAGTAAAACTTGTAGGATTAAAATTATTTGTGGTTACTATCAATGGTCATATTTGGCTTGATCATGTGTACTTGTATTTATTTGTGTATTAGATGCTAGAAAGGATGTGTTGATGTTAGTTGAGAAATATATTTCCATGCATTTGAGATGTTTTAGATCCATGAATTTATGTGTATACTTATGTGTTAATAAGGAAATGAATTAAATAAGATAATCACCATTCTACCACACTTTTGAATTATGGATGGTGCTTGATCACCTTGATTTATGGATGGGGAGGAAAGGGAGATCCACATGGTGGGTTCAACCCCTTCCTCAATTAGCACCAAGACCATAGGATCTTAGACGATTCATTTGTAGAGTTGAGCTTGGAGTTATTCAAATATTGTTCATGATGTACATTGTAATATTGCCACTTGTATTTATGGTGGGTGATTCATGGCTTATTACATTCATTATCATTGATGATCTAGTTTTAGTATTTGACCCCTTGTATATCTTGGCTATGTAATGATGTTATCTTCAGGCCTAATAACACAGTGACCTAAAGGTGGAAGAAGATGAGGGTTGAACAACATGGATATGACAACATGAAGATGATATTAAGGTTTAAGAGAGTAACCTAACAAAGGTCTATTTCAAGCCTAATAGGGGTCTAAGATTGCAGTGATGGAACAATGCATTGAAGGACTAAAATAAACCCTATAGAGATAGTACTAGGGAACAAATTTAAGGTGAACCAAGATAAAAGAACAAAAAGTTAATATATGACTCTGTTGATTGCTAGAACAAGTATGTTAACAACCATAAGATGCATGTTGACATGTGAAGACTATAATAGTTATAGCAAAGGCAATGTGTGAGGATATCGTCGGTACAATGTAGCTCAGACTGTTTCGGCATGTTTGGGTGTGAAATAGGACCATACCTAGCCTAAACATACCCATCCTAACATGTTGGAATAGTTAGTTTGGCCACATGAGGAGCAGAATGAAAGTTACACCCCTTTGCAACTTTACATTGCATGCATCTGACCATTTTTGGGGTAGCAGAAAAACTTTCACCATGGGCAAACACCTCAGAGATATAAAAAATTGAGAGAGGTTATTGTAGAGGGACCCTATGTGATCCCATAACCATAGATGGAATGTTTCTAAGTGACATGGTTTTCAAGTAACAGCTCATCAAAGATTGCTACCTTTTTGCACTTTGGACTCTTCAAGGATATCGCCGGTACAATGTAGTTCAGACTGTTTCAGCATGTTTGGGTGCAAAACAGGACCATGCCTAGCCTAAACATACCCATTCAGATGCGTTGGAATAGTCATTTTAGTTGCATCAGGTGTAGGGCAAATGTTACAGCCCTTTGCAACTTTACAATACCTCCTGATAATTTTTGGGGCAGCAAAAAGCCTTTCACCATTGAAAATGCCTCAGAGATATAAAACATTTAGAGAGGTTATTGTAGAGGGACCCTACCTGATTGCATTGCCTCAGATGAAATGTTTCTAAGTGACACAGTTTCTGAGTAACAACTTGTTGGTGCCTGAATTCACTATCGGTTATTTTAGCAATTTTCATGCAGGCACCTTCCCAAAAAATCCAAAAAAGTTCTAAGTCTTTGGGCCTCCTCAGCATGTTTTAACATCAGCATCATATTTTCTTTGGAGGAGGTCATCATCATCATGTTTCCAGACATTACCCTGATGTTGCTTACGAGGGTCATCATATTTTCTGTCAGCATGATCTTTCGCTGGGGTGATATTCTAACATCGCGTGATCTTACTTAAGATCATCCTGATGATGTTGCTGGAAAGTCCTAAGTATGATCCCATCTTCATCGGGGTCATCATATTTGAACATCGGGTGATCTTAGTCAAGATCATCCTGATGTTGTTTTATCACTTCATGTTCGTTGTTTTATCACCCTGATGATGCTGATGTCATTCTTATGTCAGGGTGATATCCATTTTTCTACCTGTCTACATCATGATATTTCCAAAGGGAGATATTCACCTGTCGGCTTCATGCATTGTCCAATGGGGGTGATCATTTCAAATATCAGTCACATATTCATATATCACCCCGATCTTATAGTGGAGCTACAGTGCAGCATGATATGTGTGCATCAGGATGATATTTCCAAATATCCGGTTATCTTCCGAATATCATCCTGATGCCGATGTATGGTGACGTCATCAAGGTCCGGGGGGGTCATATTTCTAACACTGATCATCTTCTGGAGATTCCCCGATATTTGCAAACATGACGATGACGTCATCCGGATATGAGGTGTGCGATAAGCAGATATGCTGATGATGTCAGCAGGATATGACGGTGACGTCATCAGGATGTTCATCGGCCAGACATTTGGTATCAGCTAAGCAGGAGGATCTTCCTCCGATGCATCAAGTTGTGCCGATGAAGGCGATTATCATGTAGGTAATATTGCGATGATGATGCTGACGTCAGGGTGATATTTCAAGCAACAGGATATCATGCTGCTGGAGGATGAGGATGATGAAGGTCTTATACTAGTGTCGTCGGGAGCAAAAGCACCGACATCATATATGCTCGTGGCCTAGTATATAAAGTGTTGAAATGGTTGCCGCGGGGTGCATGTGGGATAATTGATATCCTGCATATTTTGAAATATCACGATGAGATATTTTGGCGGGAAACAGTTGCGATGCACTGTTTGATGTTTTCCTGATGGCTTGGAGGTAGATGAGCATTAATGGCAAAGGTTGCAGAGGTATGGACGAATTTGGTACCCGATTGAAGGTGTACATCAACGGACAGTGGCGCAGGGCTCGAGGTTTCTTCCTGTCTCCTCCCCTACCTACTGCATTCATGTTTGGGTGCCAATCTGGTATGCGTTGAGTGCCATTTTTCTGATACTATGTATCTGGCGGGATTTTTGGTCAACCATTTAATTAATGCTAGAGGTACACTTTCTGGCCAATATAGGCAGACTGTGTTACCATTGTTTAGGTTGTTGAAAACTGGACATTTTGGCTCTGTAATAAGATACAACTGGTTTTGGTTGCTCTGTGCAGCAAAACTTGTGAGTTTATGTATCTCCTGTTGTACGATTTGGCATGAATCCACTAATTTCATGGTTAATCTTATATGAATAATGATGTGTTTGCATGTGTTATGCTGATTCTGTCTCCAGTTTTGCATGTATCTTTCTTACTGCAATAGGGATGCCATAAGTATAGACAGCTTAACACTCTTTATTGGGAGATATCTATAAGGCAGATATCATGTGTATCCCCCTGAAATCCAGTTTTATCTATTCATGTTGATCATTCACAGGTGTATGTCTACGAACTCCAAGCCCTGGATAGGCACCAATCTAGCTCTGTGTTGAGGTTATACACCATGTCCAGCTTTGCATCCAAAATTCAAACTAAACCATCTCTTCCTTCCATCTGTTAGTTGTAGGATTAGGAGTAGGAAACCCTTGCATGCTCTCATCCCTAACCAGACATATATGTCCAAGAACGTTGCCCACCTTGTGATCTATCATACAGATCTTGGTCCATACATGAGAGTATTCTGCCTATTGTTGTCAAGTTAGATCTTTCTATCTTTGAGCTAGTCAAGGTTACATCTTGAGTTATAGGGATACCCCCTTGGTGCGGCAGAACCAGAAGTGAAGGGGAGGAGCTCACGCAACCTCCTGTATTAGTTGGCTGAATCTGCCTGTGCATTAGAAGTGGCAAACCCTAATGCTGATTCAGAAGA
This sequence comes from Cunninghamia lanceolata, assembly GCA_027924645.1. NCBI lineage: Eukaryota > Viridiplantae > Streptophyta > Pinopsida > Cupressales > Cupressaceae > Cunninghamia > Cunninghamia lanceolata. The sequence goes on along the minus strand of BSBN01000914.1, from coordinate 5,296,028 downwards.
AAAACCAACAAAATGGCGACTCCGCTGGGGATGTGATTGATCAAAAGTAATATCTAGTCATCCTTGGTGATACATTTGTGACCCATCCGAGTCACCAACAAATTGGCGACTCTGCTGGGGAGTCTTTCATGTGAAAAATGATGCTCTGCTGGTGGAATGAACCTGGAAAAGTAGCTTTCAGCTATTGAAAATTTTGTCCTCTCTGGAGAGGTGGCGACTCTGCAAAAAAGATCTAAATGCACATGAAAGATGGATGTATGTGATGTGACAAAAATGTGCTGTTCATATTTCAGCATCTGTATGAGAAAAGGTATCTTGTTCCTTCCCCTTTATATTTGCTATTTTACTGCATAAGTTAGATGCCAGGGGAAGCCTTAGGTCTTAGGAAGACAAAGGATGTCTAAGAGTAAGATTTTTATGAATCCAAGTATGAATTATCCCATACTCAGCGGTAAAATGTTGAATAAAAGAATAGAAGAGATCAAAAATAGGTTGATATTCTTAGAGGCTAGGCAGGCCCAGTTGAATCATGATAACCCTGCTGTGTCTGCTAGTCAGAAGGCTAAACCTCTTCTCAGCCCTTTTGATCCTTTGTATGACCAACTGGATTTGTCATGGGTTGATTATAAAGTAGAAACTATGCCTGCTAGGATATACCATCAGATGCCTAGATTTAGTGGTCACAGTGTAGGTGATGGGAATGCACATATCCAAAATTTTCACAGTTTCATGGGAAAACATTCATTTAGAGATGAGGATATGTGGATGAGGTTTTTTGTTAGGTCCTTTGATGCAAAAGCAAAAGATTGGTATTTGAGCTTTCCAAAGAATTTTTTTGCCTGTTGGGATGAGCTTGCTGACTGTTTCAAAGAAGAATTTGCAAGAGAACCTGCTGATCTTGTTACAGAATTGATGAACATCAGAAAACAAGATGAAGAGCCATGTATTGATTTCAGTCATAGGTTTGCAGTAGCCCTTTCACAAATCCCAGAAGTCTTCAGACCTGATATTTCAGCCTGTGTTGGCATATTCTTTGAGGCTTTTGAGGAGGGCTCTAGTGCAGTACTGAGGGATTTCAAGGTGACAGGTATGCAGATGGCATACAAGTTCACTGAAAATATAGAAAAATTTAGAAATGGGTGCATGTTGATATCCCTATCCCCAGGCCTTGGTGTGAATAATAGTTGTGAAGCTGCAAATGACCAAATAATTAAGGCATCATGTGAAGATGAAAAGATGAATATTGAAGGTGCTAGTGAAAGGACTAATGAGGATTCCCATTGCAATGATGAGGCATCTGACCATGAAAACAACAATGAGGTTGTGGACAGCAATGAGCAATTTTTGGAATGGACCTGTGGAGACAATTGTGAGTATTGTACTCAAGACAAAGAAGATATAAGCAAACAGAGAAGCAGTCCCATATGTGACCCATTGCCTTCCTTTCAAACACATGAGGATCATGAAGAGCAGTCAGAGATTGAAATAAGTGCTAGTGCAGAGCATGATTGTTCTTTGATTGATGGCTGTTTTGCTTATGACACACAGGCTGATACTCCTCCACAAAAGGAATCCATTGGTGATGAAGATGCATGCTCTGCTGCCCATGAACAAATGGCATACTATGATGAAACTGATGCACCTGGGTCACCCATTTTTGACACATATGGTGATGAGGATCTATTTGAGTATGGTGAGGGTCTTGACATGGTTTTTGACTTGGATTCTATTTCTCATCCTGATGAAAGAGGAAACAACATACATCAGGTAAGTGATTGTAAAAATGTGCCTGATTGTAAAGAGGTGTCAGAGCCTGATCTTTTCCAGCTTGGTGTACCAGATGGTTGTGTACATGATGTGCACAATTGTGAATTTGAAAGCTTTTCTTTTGAGAGGCCAGCATATGAAATGAGCTCCGACTTTCCTAGTTGTGTGGTGGACTTCAAGTGCTTTCAATTTTCAATCCAGCTAGGAGATCATTTTGCAATGCATAATGCTGATACAAATGATAACATGTGTTATATTCCCTTTGAGTATGCATTGCCTGATACATTCTGCATCCATTTGTTGCTGGATGCTAAGGGTTATCTGCACAGGGATGACAGTGACAAGCTAAATCAGAGGGATGAATGTGCAGATGACCAGGTTTGTTTGGGGTCAGATCATGGTAGTATCTCCAGGCTTGATCCAGTAAATGCAGATGAAAACAAAGTGTTTGACAAAGGGAGATACATGTTTTTCTTTTCTTGGTGGCCTTAGGCCATCAAGTGTGTTTGGTGATGCAGGTCGGTGCAGTATTTGACTCTGTGCCCAATGGATAAGGGACGGGTCTGCATCCCAGAGATCTGGGGTTCTTGCTACAGTCTTGCACCTGCACGTCCCCAATCAGAGCCACTGTTGGTGCCTGAATTCACTGTCGGTTATTTTAGCAATTTTCATGCAGGCACCTTCCCAAAAAATCCAAAAAAGTTCTAAGTCTTTCGGCCTCCTCAGCATTTTTTAACATCAACATCATATTTTCTTTGGAGGAGGTCATCATCATCATGTTTCCAGACATTACCCTGATGTTGCTTACGAGGGTCATCATATTTTCTGTCAGCATGATCTTTCGCTGGGGTGATATTCTAACATCGCGTGATCTTACTTAAGATCATCCTGATGATGTTGCTGCAAAGTCCTAAGTATGATCCCATCTTCATCGGGGTCATCATATTTGAACATCGGGTGATCTTAGTCAAGATCATCCTGATGTTGTTTTATCACTTCATGTTCGTTGTTTTATCACCCTGATGATGCTGATGTCATTCTTATGTCAGGGTGATATCTATTTTTCTACCTGTCTGCATCATGATATTTCCAAAGGGAGATATTCACCTGTCGGCTTCATGCATTGTCCAATGGGGGTGATCATTTCAAATATCAGTCACATATTCATAGATCACCCCGATCTTATAGTGGAGCTACAGTGCAGCATGATATGTGTGCATCAGGATGATATTTCCAAATATCCAGTTATCTTCCGAATATCATCCTGATGTCGATGTATGGTGACGTCATCAAGGTCCGGGGGGGTCATATTTCTAACACTGATCATCTTCTGGAGATTCCCCGATATTTGCAAACATGACGATGACGTCATCCGGATATGAGGAGGTGCGCGATAAGCAGATATGCTGATGATGTCAGCAGGATATGATGGTGACGTCATCAGGATGTTCATCGGCCAAACATTTGGTATCAGCTAAGCAGGAGGATCTTCCTCTGATGCATCAGGTTGTGCCGATGAAGGCGATTATCATGTAGGTAATATTGCGATGATGATGCTGACGTCAGGGTGATATTTCAAGCAACAGGATATCATGCTGCTGGAGGATGAGGATGATGAAGGTCTTATACTAGTGTCGTCGGGAGCAAAAGCACCGACATCATATATGCTCGTGGCCTAGTATATAAAGTGTTGAAATGGTTGTCGCGGGGTGCATGTGGGATAATTGATATCCTGCATATTTTGAAATATCACGATGAGATATTTTGGCGGGAAATGGTTGCGATGCACTGTTTGATGTTTTCCTGATGGCTTGGAGGTAGATGAGCATTAATGGCGAAGGTTACAGAGGTATGGACGGATCTGGTACCTGATTGAAGGTGTACATCAACGGACAGTGGCGCAGGGCTTGAGGTTTCTTCCTGTCTCCTCCCCTACCTACTGCATTCATGTTTGGGCGCCAATCTGGTAATGCGTTGAGTGCCATTTTTCTGATACTGTGTATCTGGCAGGATTTTTGGTCAACCATGTAATTAATGCTAGAGGTACACTTTCTGGCCAATATAGGCAGACTATGTTACCATTATTTAGGTTGTTGAAAATTGGACATTTTGGCTCTGTAATAAGATACAACTAGTTTTGGTTGCTCTGTGCAGCAAAACTTGTGAGTTTATGTATCTCCTGTTGTACGATTTGGCATGAATCCACTAATTTCATGGTTAATCTTATATGAATAATGCTGTGTTTGCATGTGTTATGCTGATTCTGTCTCCAGTTTTGCATGTATCTTTCTTACTGCAATAGGGATGCCATAAGTATAGATAGCTTAACACTCTTTATTGGGAGATATCTGTAAGGAAGATATCATGTGTATCCCCCTGAAATCCAGTTTTAGCTATTCATGCTGATCATTCACAGGTGTATGTCTACCGACTCCAAGCCCTGGATAGGCACCAATCTAGCTCTGTGTTGAGGTTATACACCATGTCCAGCTTTGCATCCAAAATTCAAACTAAACCATCTCTTCCTTCCATCTGTTAGTTGTAGGATTAGGAGTAGGAAACCCTTGCATGCTCTCATCCCTAACCAGACATATATGTCCAAGAACGTTGCCCACCTTGTGATCTATCATACAGATCTTGGTCCATACATGAGAGTATTCTGCCTGTTGTTGTCAAGTTAGATCTTTCTATCTTTGAGCTAGTCAAGGTTACATCTTGAGTTATAGGGATACCCCCCTTGGTGCGGCAGAACCAGAAGTGAAGGGGAGGAGCTCACGCAACCTCCTGTATTAGTTGGCTGAATCTGCCTGTGCATTAGAAGTGGCAAACCCTAATGCTGATTCAGAAGAAAAACCAACACAACTCATCAAAGATTGCTACCTTTTTGCACTTTGGAATCTTCAGGGATATTGCCCGTATAATGTAGCTTGAACTATTTCAGCATGTTTGGGTACAAAATAGGACCATGCCTAGCCTAAACATACCCATCCAGACTCATTGGAACTATCAGTTTGGTTGCAACAGGAGCAGGATGAAAGTTACACCCCTTTGCAACTTTACACTACCTCCTTCTGATATTTTTGGGGTAGCAGAAAACCTTTCACCATAGGCAAACACCTCAGAGATATCAAAAACTGAGAGAGGTTATTGTAGAGGGGTTCTATGTGATTGTGTTGCCTTAGATGAAATGTTTCTAAGTGTCATGGTTTCCAAGTAACATCTCGTCAAAGATTGCTTCCTTTTTGCACTTTGGACTCTTTAGGGATATCACCGGTACAATATTATCGGTACAGGTGTCAGGTATTAACTTAGATTTTAGAGTAAAGTAAATACTAGGGTTTTTAGGAGGTTGAGGACTAGATAACCCTAAACATAAGACAACCTAAGTGCTGAAGTCCACATGAAGAACACATAAGGTTATCTAAGACAGATTAAACAAAGAGTATAACACAAACAAAACTTACCAAACTAGGTCTTTAAAGACAATACACTTAGGGTTTAAAACATAACTAATAACTTTAACTTAAAAACCCTAAATAGTTTTGAATGTTTAAACCTCTACAATTGTGATATGAACACTGCCATTGTGACACAATTCCAGATACCCATTTGGACATAGTTCTAGATACCCATTTGGACACTTATAAACATATCAAAAGTTTAGGGGTGGTTATTTTGTACGGAAGCCCTCAAATTTGGATTGTCCTCACTCAAATTAGGCCTAATTGCATGAATAGGCTAGGTAGAAATAGGGTTTTTGAACTCCAGGCTCTAAATCTCCACTCCAAGGCTTCAAACATGTCATATAGGGTCTGAATCATCAATTCCAAACAGCTAGAACAATTTCCCAAAAAAATTCAACAAAACTCTGAGCTTATTGGGTTCCTAGGCCTAATACATGAAGATATTAGGCTAGGGCAGCAACCTCACACGTGCCCAACTCCTTTCTCTTCTCCTGCAAGTTTGAAGAATCAAAATATTTGCTATCATGAGCCATTACACAAGGTTTCAGCCTTATCTACCCGTGGAAGGCCCTGTTTCACATTTTTGTTTGCTCATTGTTTACCCTAGCTAGGTTTTTTGACAGTTTTGAATAGTTTGGGAAGAAATTGCTCTAATTTCCTCAAATCTTAATGAAAATGAATGAGTCCAAGTGAAACAGAAAGTAGATTCAATGTGCTTCCATTTACAATTGGTTTTAGACTGGTACAGGTCCATACAAGTCCGTACCATGCACGGGAACAACTAAAGAAATGTTCTAAAAATTGCAGAAAATAGTCTATAGTAAAATGACCATAACTTCCTTGAAACCTAATGAAATCATGTGAAACCAACTGAAATGTAAAGTAGATTCACCCTTAAATCATCCACAATTGGTTTGAGAACATCATAGGATCATACAGATCCATACAACACTGAAGAACAGAAGAGAATGTTAGAAAAATGCAGAAAAACAGAGTTCTTTTATTGTTTTCTCTTCACAACTTCAACAACCAACTCATGGTCGATGATACAAGGACTTTTAAGGAATTTAGAACCATCCCCCAATAGTTACAAACTAATTTTTCAAGTTCCAATGGTTCAACTTCCACTTGACACCAAAAATGCAAAAGTTTCTTTGTGCAACTTGACAACATTGACACTTTTTTGCAACAAGACTCGCTTCCCTTAGCTTCAAGAAATATAAATATTCTATACTGACAAGGCCAACCACATGAAGGTGGAAGCTCATGTGGCCTCACCTAAGACCTAAGACACATGTATTCTATTAGACGTAGGACACCTAAGACACCTATTGTATAGTATGTATCTAGATTTTATAGACATAGTAGACCTAAGACACCTAGTCTTTATACCTTATCATAGTCTAGACCTAAGTCACCTAGACACCTAGATTATAGTTCTACCTAAGACACCTAATATGGTAGACCTAGTTGACATATAGTACCTACCTAAGACATCTAGATTAAATTGTACCTTATTCTAGTCTCTAGAAAAGTAGTTGATATATAGTATCTACCTAGAAGACACCTAGATCATTCTAGATTATACCTTATTCTAGTCTCTAGACAGGTCGTTGATATATAGTATCTACCTAAGACACCTAGATTAGATTAAATAACTTTTTTCTAGTCTCTATCTACCTAGTTGACATATAGTATATGCCTAAGACACAAGTAGAGACACCTATTATCTAGTTAGAAACCAAGACACCTAGATTTTATACATTACCTAGATTTTATACATTACTCTCAGGATCAACTTCATCCATCACTTAGGTCTAACCCCATGAAGCATAAAATTATGATGATGCAAACATCAAATGTATACCATAGCAAACAAATCAAGTTCATACCACTACTTGTCAAGTTCATACAACTCTGTGCATCACATCACATACTCTATGAAGAAGCAAGTATCTTTATATCACAAAACCCAACAACATATCCTGAAAGTATAATGGTATCATCAAACAATAGACAACCAATAGACCTACACAATTATGCATTCCCAAGCCTCTGATGTTCTCAACCCAAGAATCTTCATGATGGACCTATACTTTATACTTCACACCATTTTAATGAATAGTTGACATCTTGCGGTCTCATTTAACTTTTCAAACAACAATCTCCAAATCTTATGAGCATATCTTCTACAAGTTCATTTTGGAATCTTACCTTCCATTGGCTACAAAATATTCTCATCAATATCAATCAAATACTTTGGCTTTCTATGTAAAATTCTAGGTGGTGTTAAGATAGGTAAATTCATCTCAACATTAGGAATTTCATCAATATTTAAATGAGATGGGCTAGATGGCATACCTTCGATCGAAGATGTAATAAATGACATACCTTGAGGTTGAGGTGGGAACGATGGCATACCTCCTTCATCACATGTGAGTGATGATGTACTCTCAACTTGAGATGCGGTAGATGATGTCCCTACATGTTCACTTGCGGTAGAGGATGTGTCTCCAAATACGGTATTCAAATCTCTCATAGCACGAAGTTTATGCATTCATTCCCTTTGTGCCACCAATACCATATCTCTTTTTGATGGTTGCAGTTCCTCTTCAATTGGCATGTCTTCATTTATCGTGTCTAATTTCCTCTTCTCATGAAGTTCCCTCATAGCCATTGATATCTTTGCATTCTTATCTTCTATCTCTTCCTGTGTTGGTTTAATTCTTGATCATTTCCTCAGCATGACAGAGAATTTATCTGTAGCATGCTAAAGAGACCAATATTAGTTCCTAAGAAATGAATCCATACAAATAACTAAAATATATGTCATTCAAACCTTCATAGAAAATGTACATACAATCATCATGTAGAAGAGTAAATGTCACTCAACCAAAGTATTATTGGACAATGTTATTGCAGCCATACAAAGCATTATGGTAAAAAGTTCACTTCAGTCCTATGAGGATAAGGACAAAGGAGAGTCACCTATTGAGGCTACAAGTGAAGAGCACGTGGGACTTCATGTTGACTACAAGGTTGAAGATGTGGGGGAGGCCTTGGTGCTAGTGGCATCAAACTACCTACACTTACTTGCAGATAGAGATCATCTCCTCACACATGAAGATTGAGCTTGCAGCCATGGGATAGAATTTAGGACACATGATACACTTGATTTTCACTTGGAGATGTCTCATGGGACAACATTTGTTGATAACCATCTAGTCATGAAAGGAGAGATGATTGAGATCATGGGAGACATCACACTAGGGCATGAGGTAAGGACTGATTTTCTGATGTGTGATAGCAATACCTTATCTTCACATTATCATGTTATGACAACCAAGAGGATCAGCCTTAAGTCTTATGATTTTCATGGAGACACTCATGTTGAATTTGCACTTTGTTGTGATTGAACTATCTTGAGACCCTATATCAATTCCATGGCAATGTGACTAATTTGTAGTATTTAACTTGGCACATTGTCATAGATATGGGAATGGAAACATTTGGTATACAAGATTTGTATGAACTATCAACATGAAGAATAATGTAGAATAGCATGGATCATGATTGGATTAAGCTTATTGGGATTTACTTATATGATCTTGGCACCTATTCATTTGTATTTTAACTTGTTATGACAAGATAATAGTATTTCATTATGCTTAAGGGATTGTATATTTATATGTTGTAAGGATTTATTCTTGTATAGTTTGACATCATGGTATGTTAAGGTCTGTTTAATTCATTATTGCACATAATTATTAAAGAGCCCAAGTGTAGAAAATATACATGGCACCATGTGAGATTGTAGGTTGCTTTCTGATTGTGATTGTGTCTATTTTAATTAATGTTGACCTTTGAGATATCTTTTAATATGCATACCATGAACGAATTTAAAACATAGTCTATTATATAAACACAAAATATGTATACATAGTCTTTTATTATGCATACCATACAAGTTATATAAACATGTATGATAAAGCATGATAAAGTAATTCAAATAGAATTAAGGAAAATGTAAAGAACATGCATGTAAAGACTTGATATATGTAAAAAATAGAGATTAGAATGGAGAGAGTACCTAATTATGTAGTGTTTTTTTCTTCTTGCATCAAACTCCTCAACAATTTGAGTTTTTCACCACTTGCTTTCTTTTCAAGGTTAAATTGAATAACACTCAAATAGAATTAGTAACAACAATACTATTAACCAATCTATAATGTTAAATTCCTACAATTCAATCACAATTAACATTGCAACACTACTATGGGGGATGAACCTTTGGTGAAATGGTGGGGCTTCTTGCTTGTAGTGCCAACAACCAAGGTTCAAACCCCGTGGGGTTGCCCTCTACTGCATCAAAAATTGAGGTTGTTTACCCTCCAAGAGGAGAGAATCTGTGGTGAAATAGTGGGGCTTCAACCTGTAGAGCTAACAACCTAGATTCAAACCTCTTGGTATTTTTATAAATTTAAGTCAAATTTTTTCGCTCCCGCTTTGCAACTTTCCTGCTCTGACTGGTGTTTGAACTTGCTGCGGTCATGGAGATCATTAGCCCAGGGGGGCCCCTTGCCCCCCCCTTCGGGCCTACAAGAGCTCCCTGCTAATGTCAGTACTGCCTCGGTTAGTACTGAAGAGACCTCTCCCCTTGCCTTGGGCTTAGACCCCAAGGCTTGGAAATAGGCACTGCTAGGAAAGTCTAGTAGGCCTAAGGAAGATTCGGTAGATCAGGTGCTGCTAGAACTTCAGGATGGAATGGATTTCTAGATTCCAGATAGAATGATGGATAAGATAACCTCCTCCTTGGAACTATCCCTAGTTGGAAAGTTCCAAGCCCTTAGACCCAACATTGACATGGTTAGACGTTGGGTTACTGCTAGATGGCACCTTAAAGGTAGTGTGTTGACTAGTGTAATGTCGGGTGACCTTTTCCTATTCAAGTTCATGGCTAGGGAGGACTTAGTTGATGTCTTGGTGGGAGGGCCTTGGTTGTATGGAAAGCATAACCTTAGTTTAGGTCATTGGAAGCTAGGCTTTGACGCTGCAATGGAGCTTAGCAGGTCAGCCCCAGTGTGGGTCAGACTGCCTGGACTTCCCCTGGAGTATTAGGATGAGGAGATATTCACATGGATTGGCAATTCCTTCAGTCACTTCATTACCATGGACAGTACTACCAAAAATAAATCCAGGTTGGTCTTTTCCCTATCCTGTGTTAATGTAGACATTCATAAGACTCTTCCTAATACAATCAAGTTAAAATCAAAATATGGTAGCTGGGAACAACAAATATTGTATGAAAACTTCACTACCTATTGCCAAAAATGTAGAAAAAAGGGACACCTAATCAGTGAGTGTAAAAAAACTAAAAGCCCTTTGGATAAGCAGATGAATACCCATTTAAAGAAGACATGTTAGATCTAATGCGGTGGAAGTAGAAAACCTAGCAGATGAATACCCATTTAAAGAAGACATGTTAGATCTAATGCGGTCTCCTATCAAACCTCAGGTTCTGGTTGGTGACCAGGAGCAGAATCTTCAGTCCTTGGAGATTCTCGCTCCTTGCCCACCTCTGTCCCCGGTTAAGCTAAGACCAAACCTAGTTGGTGGTGGCCAGGAGAAGTCAATAGTTTTGCCCCTAGATTCAGATGCTATGGAAGATGGAGAAATCCCTGCTCCCGCAGTGTGCTTCCCCATCTTAGAGATGGATGCTTGGGATTCTGGTGACCTAAGGGTTTTACAGGATCAAATGGAAGTTATGGGGTCCTCGTTGGCATCAAGTCTACCTCCTAGAGACTAAGAAGTCATCGAGAAGGCCTTAATCTCTCCCAACAAAGTTCTTTCCCCAGGGGCTAGTACCAGCAACCAAGGAGGATGGATCACCCCCAAGAGGAAAGGGAAAGGTCATAATAAGAAGACTGCCAATGTGGAAATTAAAGGAAGAGCAGGGAGGCCTTCCCAAAGAGAAACTAGATCCAGGGAAGCAACCAAGAAGATTGCCTATGGGAGATAAAGCACATTGGAGGCCCTCTTCAGAAAATCTCACAAATGAAGATTATCACTTGGAATGTGAGAGGGCTCAATAACCCACAAAAATAGCTCATGATTAAGCATTGTATCTATGACAATAAGATAGATTTTATCCTTCTTCAAGAAGTGAAAATGTTTGAAGAAAACTGTAGAAAAATTACTAACAACATCTGGCCTATGGAAAATTACATCATCAGCACCTCGACTGGTGCTTCCGGGGGTCTAGTTACTATGTGGAATAGGTACAATGCTTCGGGAAGTTATTTCTTGCACTACAAAAATACTCTGGAAATTACCTACAAGATGAACAACAAAAGCTGGAAGATACTCAACAAATATGCCCCCAATACTAAAAGAGCTAGGAAAGATCTGTGGGAGGGGCTAAGATCAAAAATTTATGAGGACAGTAGAACTCTATGGATAGTGGGGGGAGACTTCAACACCCCCTCTACCCCTCAGAAAAATCTGGGGGTAATGAGGATTTTTCTGATAGTATGGTGGATCTTACTGATTTCCTAGGCCACACTGCTCTTATGGACTTGGAAGTCATCAATCAACGGTTTTCCTCAACCAACAGAAGATTGGGGGAATAGTTGATTCAAGTTAATTTAGATAGAGTGTTGGTTTCTTGGAATTGGGGTAGGATTCAACACACCTACTTGTCTGCTCTTCTGCGTACCATTTCTGATCACAATGCCCTGCTTCTGTACTAGACTGAGAAGAATAACAAGGACCCTTTTCCTGTTTAGGTATGAAATAATGTGGGCCTCCCACCTGGACTTTAAAAATTGTATTGCTGACTAGTGGAAAGTTTAGGTTCATGGATCTTCAATGTATAGGCTCACTTAAAAACTGATACACATCAAAAACAAAGTCAAAGGTTGTAATAAGTTATGCTTTGGTAATGTGATGAAGTCTAAGAATCACCTCTCAGAGAGCTTTCTAGAGGTTCAAGGAAAAATGGTAAAGGGAGATGGGAGTGAGAGCTTATACAAAACTGAGGAAGAGTTAGTCAGAAAACTAAAGGACATCATCAACAAGGAAGAAATCTTTTGGAAGCAGAAGTCTAGGGTTTAATGGCTAAAGGAGGGAGATAGAAAAATGACCCTTTTTCATCAATCGGCCATGAAACATATAAAGAGGAATAGTATTACCAAACTCCTAAATGAGTAGAATATCAAGGTGATGGATCATAGGGATCTTGGTAGACTAGCCTCTAATTACTTTAGAAACTTCCTGGCTGAGAAAAATATAAAAGTTGATAGTGCTAAAGAAAACCTCCTTCAGGAGTGTATCCCTCAAATTCTTTCTGAGGACATTAATGAGGACCTAATGAAGCCTATTACAGATGAAGAGGTCAGAGCTGTGGTGTTCTCTATGGGGGCCTTCAAAGCACCAAGGCCAGATGGGTTCCCCTCGACTTGTTTTAGGAATTCTAGGATATAGTTGGTTATGATGCTACGAGTGTTGTCAAAGACTTCTTCAGAACGGGGAATTTTCTCAAGAAGATCAATGTCACGTTCATTGCATTGATCCCTAAGAAAACCATCACGGAAGTCATGGCTAACTTCCACCCCATTAGTCTATGTAAAACTTTATAAAATCATCACTAAAGCATTTGTCAGAAAGGCTTCATCCCTGGAAGGTAGATTTTGGATGTGGCTATCTCGACCCATGAGATCATTCAGTCTATGGATAAAAATAGTAGTCTAAGCATGGCCCTTAAGTTGGACATATCAAAATCTTACAACAGAGTGTCGTGGGACTTCCTGTTCAAGGTTCTAAGAAAGATGGGCTTCAATGATAGAGCTCTCAATCTGATTAAGGAGTGTGTCACCACTGTTAAATACTTGGTGTTGGTTAATGGCATACCACAAGGGTTTTTCAAGGCATGAAGGGGTTTAAGGAAGGGGGATCCTCTACCCCCCTACTTGTTTATTATGATGGCCAAGGTCTTGGGAAGAAATATTTTATCCCACTTGGATAGACGCTCCCTATCGAGTGTTAAAGTGGCATCCACCCTTGGTCCATCAGTTGTCCAATAGTTCATGGATGACACCATGTTGTTTGGGGTGGCTTCGGTGGTGGAGGCCAAGAGATGGAAAAATCTTCTCAACATGTATGTGGAGGTTTCGGGGCAATGCATTAACTATGAAAAGAGCAATGTGTTTTTCTTTAACACTAAAGGGGATCTGTAAGTTAAGGTTAGAAACATTCTCCAATGCAATCAGGCTACCCTCCCAACAACCTACCTCGGCCTGCCTCTCATGGTCAAAGATGTGACCCAGACCTTCTAGAACACGGTCCTAGAACGTATCAATAAGAAAATGGAAGGCTGGAAAGGAAAGCTCCTTAGTCAAGCAGGTAAACATCAACTGCTGAAGGCCTCCCTTCAAGGCATCCCTACCTATTTTCTCTTTGTTCAAAATTCCCAGGTATATGGTGGATAAATTAGAAAGGATTCAAAGAACCTTCCTCTAGACTGGAGTGGAGTAAAAAAATAGGATTTTATTGGTTGTTTGGGATACTGTCTGTTAGCCTAAGGCTAATGGGGGTTTGGGGATAAGAAAAATCCAAGGTATGAACAAAGCCTTGCTGACCAAAATTTCAATTTTCCTTAAGGAAGGACAAGGTTTGCATCATGAAAGCCAAATACCTACAGAGTGACTCCAATTCTGAGATTTTGTTACGGGACTCCCTTCGCAAAGGTTCTATCATCTAGAATAAATTGTCAAACATGAACTCCCTCTCACAAGGCATCAAATGGAATCTAGGAAGAGGAGATAAAATTAGGTTCTGGGAGGACAATTAGTTGAGGAAGGATCCCCTGGGGAAAGGAAGTAATTCTATGATGTTAGAGTGGTGAGCTTTTTTGGCACCAAGGTGAGTAACTATTTGACCAGCCACCCCCATAGACAAAGAAGATGGAAGAACTTATCGAAATGTTATATCAACCAAAACGAGTTGTAGGATTATCAGTCTCTTCAGTAGGATCTTGAAAATTATAGAATTCTAGTGTTTTAGAGAGAGGATGAGATGCTATGGGGCAAAGATCAAAAAGGTAAGTTCACTGTCAAGTTAGCTTACCATATGTTGTCTAACGGGGGTCAATTGTATCGGTACTGGAAAAAAGTCTGGAACAACAAGTTATTACCCAAAGTAAACTTCTTTTGGTGGATAGTAAAACACAACAGAGTCCTTTCCATTGGTAACCTTAATAAAAGGGGGTTTCAATTGGTTAACAAATGTGTACTTTGTTACAACATATGTTCCTTCACTGTGAGTTCACCAAACAATTATGGGGAAAAACTCTACAAAAGCTCAATCTAGAGTGGGTCTTTCTAGACAGCTTGGAAGATTTTGCTCTGAGTTGGTCCTCTCCATTTTCTCACCCTAGGATAAAAGAGCTCTGAGACAGATTCCCCCCCACCTAGGTTGGAGTGTGTGGAAAGAAAGAAACAACCATATTTTTAGAGAAAGTGCCTAGAATATTGATGAGGTTTTCTTGTCTTTTTGCAGGGCAGTTACGGAAAACACTTCTTCCATCTCTATGAATGTGGCTAAGAATCCCCCTACTACTGTTGAAATTCAAATAGCCAAGAACTGGCGGTTGAAGGAGGACATGAGCAAAGTGGACACCTCTAACAAGATGGCTAGGCTTAACACTTGCTGGAGACCGCCCCCCAGAGGGTGGACCAAACTTAACTTTGATGGAGCAGAAAAAAAGATATCAGGGTCTGCCAGTGGTGGTGGGATACTTAGGGACTTTCTTAGTGCCCCCATTGCTGCTTATGCTGGGGACAACGGACAATAGTCTAACAATATGGATGAAGGTCTAACACTCCTAAAAGGTCTAAAGATAGCCCACGCTTTGGGTATAGACAACCTTCAAGTGGAAGGAGATTCTAAGTTAATTATTGATGCGGTTGGGAGAAGGTCTAACAGTGGTTAGAAGTTGAAGAGCTTAGTTGAAGACATCATCTGCTTACTGTCTGGCTTCAATCAGATGTCCATCAATCATGTTTATCAAGAGGGAAACAAAGTGGCTAACATTATGGCAAATTTGGGGCAAGAAATGGACACGTGGCATTGTTGGAGAAATAAAAAGAATCTCCCACACCTGATTCAAAACTTCATTAAGGAGGAGTTAAGCCCTGCTCTCGGTTCCTCATGAGATCTAATGTTAGGGGGAGAGGGTGGGACCACCAGATTTCTAGGATCTTCAGATAGCTGGATGGTGGGCACAGAATGGAGGATGCCATGAAGGTTAAGTGCCAGCTCGACAAGGTGGGGTCTTGTCATTTCAACAGCAGATGCATTGATAACAAGGTGAGTTGGCATCTAGAGGAAGCCTTTCACACACCTAGCCATGTGAAAACCTGGCTTCACAGATGGGGAAAGCTCAACATAAGATTTAATGATGATCTTATAAGGCTTAGCAATGATGATTTGAAAGGGAGTAAATGTGCCCGTTTGGAAATTAATAGCAAGTACACCACCTTAGGCGTGGGAAAAGCTAGTATCATTATTACTTTCAGATTAATTTCTATGTTGATATTAGTCATTAACAAGAAGCTTGCCAAGAATTACACTAAGATGACTCTCTGCACTGTGTTTGCCTTGATAACTGACTATATTATTTACTTGTTCGATAGTATTTTGGGGGGATATAGGTCTTGGACCGAACCAAAGACATACGAGGAATTCAAAAACAATGAGATGATATGGCATATTTGTCAGGAAGGGGGGGTCACCTCTTACCTAGAGTACCTTCAAGGCTATGATGAGAGTCTCTCGGCTCAGTTTCTGCAGTCTTACAATGGCAAAAGGGTTAAAGTTGGCAATGTGGGGTTTGAGGTCTCTGAAGAGGTGATTGGGATGGCTACTATCCTACCTATGGATGGGATGAAGCATCCTAGGAAGAGTAAGGTTTCTGACCCTGATGGCATGAAGTTTTTTCTTAACAAAGGTGAGGTTTTGAACAGTTTGCAAGGGGGTTTTGACTGCCAGCTTTTGCCTCCACCATGGGACGAGGTTTGTTTTATGATTATGAAGTATTTTACCCTTGAAGGGAAGTTTTGGAGGTTCTTTCACTATCATTTCACTCTGCTTAAACACTTTAGAAGGAGTAAGCATATCAATTTTCCCTTCTATCTGCTTTCTTCCTTAGAGTCCTCCATTGTGGTTTCCAAAGAACAACATTCCCTTGACCCCAATAAACCCAAACTTCTGCTGCATCAAGGTCTCATCATGAGACTGTATAAGTTTCACCTTACTATGTGCCCGCCTAAATCTCCCACTCCTATAACCCTCCCTTGGTGAGGTAAGGCCCAGTCATCATAACTGAAGTTACTCCAGATTCTTATGCCAAGTCTTTAAAATCTAGAAAGAAAAAACCCGCGGTGACTTCTAGCCCTAAACCCACCACTGAGGACCTCACCCCCACTTCTCTTGATACTACCCTGGCAAAAAGAAAAATCAATTATGATAACCTTTCCCTGTATAGTAAGAAGAAATGAGGGGCCTTGGAAGAAGGCTATGAAACTGCTAGTGAGATTAGGACCTTGAAAGCTATCCCAGTGGTTGAAGAAGTCAGCACTGAGGAAGATAATGGGGACTCTGACAATGTTAAAGAGGAGGCTTATACCCCCACTAAAAGAAAAATGTGCTTTCCGACTACCAGGAGGTCGTCTAGGTTGGCCACGAAGCCAACATCCTTGGCCAAGGGCAAAGTTGCTATATCTGAGAAGGAGGAGGTTGTGGTTATGCAGGAAGAGGACCAGCCAGAAGGGAAGAATTCTAAGGTTGAGGAGGAAGCATAGGGAGAGGGTAACTTTGAAGAAGATAACAAGAAGGGTTCTGTGGAGCTCTAGGGTTCAGATTCTGGGGCAAATATCAAAACAATCACTGTGGTGGAAGAGATAGAGCAAATGGGTGGTGATGTTTCTGTTAACAAAGGCAACAAGATTGATGTATTGGATGTTGGTGAAGAAGGGCCCAACAACTTCCCAAATTTTAATGTGCAAGGCTCGGATATAGACAACACTGAGGAAAAGATTAAAGAGACCAGTAAGAATAAGAAAGGTACTAAAAACAACAAGGGCAAGGCTAAAGAGACTCTGGAGGATAGGATGACCCATTTGGAGTAGAAGTTTAATACCCTGGCCAATTTCTCTACTAGGGTCATGCACAGGTTTGCCATGACTCTATTGGCTCTCCAAAAGAAGGTTCCCAAAGGTCAAGAGAAGATGGACAAGGAGATGAAGGAGTACAAGGACGTGCTCCAGTTGCTAGTTGATGACTGGGACAAAATGTTCAAGTAGTCTTCGATGGCTTGGGGTTTGTCTGATGTCAGTTCGTGGTCGGTCTACTTACACTGTGGCATCCAGTTTCTCTTATGCTTTAGTTACTAATTCTGTTATCTTTTGCTATGTTGCTTAAATTTAATGGTTTATTCTGAACTGTTCATGTAAGGGTAAAATGGTGATCAATCAAATGAATTAAACAAGACCCAAACATCAACAGAATAGTGAAACAAGAAGGATTCAATAAACAAAGCAATGAACAAACACAGTGCAAACCTCTCCCATTTCGAAACTTCTATTGTTCGCCTATCACAAATCATCCTTTTGCAGATGAGATGAGCCCTCAGAGAGTGCAATCTTTTTAACTGTTTGTAGGAAGTCGACGGTGAACGGCTATGGTGATACGCAATGAAGATGAGCTCCAATGCAAGTAGGTGATCTCAAGCTTGTAGATGACAAAAGGGTGCCAAAGGCGCGCTGGTGATATTTCTGCAGAGTAACGATGTCAAAAGCCTGGATCCTTAGAATGGAGGGATGAAGCTTCATTTATAGACTTGGAAGAATGGGAATCAATGGTTGAGAGGAGATATGAAGATCAACGGCTAAGGATGGTTGAGGAATGTGCAACCAGTAGAAATGTGACAAGTGTCCCAGCTCCATCATGAAAGGGGGGGTGTGACAAAACTGATTGGAGAGTTAACTCCATTGACTGGTTTGTTAACAGACTTGATTGATCAGTTAGAAGAATAAATCGTGGAACTGACTGAATTGATTGAGGATTTGACTCAATTGATAGGTTAGTTATCAGATTTGATTGATTAGTTAACTAACCTCTGATTTGAGAAGAAATAGGCCATGTGGGTGAGGGAAAATAAGATAATTAAATATTAAATATATTTAATTACATGTGCAACCCGATGAGGTGGACAAGGTGAGGTGGAAAAGGTGAGGTGTAAAGGTGATGTAGATTTTTAGAATTTAGAACTTAGGATAGAGGAATTTGGATTAATTAAATAATTTATGATTATTTAATTGTGTAGGACATTTAGAAGAATTGTAATTAAATAAATTGAATTTATTTAATTATGGAACAATGAATCGATTAAATAAATTTAGAATATTTATTTAATTAATAGAAGAAGGGAATAAATATTTGGCATATTTATTTAGGATGATTCGTGTCATTTTTAGGCATATACATTTTGCCCCTCTTTGATGCAATGCAGTTTACAGCGTTGCTTCAAAGAATTCGATAGTCCGAATGATGATACATGCCCCAATTTGCCCCTGGTACAGGTTCAATGACGATAGGATGCCCCCTCGGGAGATTGGACGAGAAAAGGGTGAAAGAAATGGAGACGGACAATCTCACGAAGACGAAGGGGTTAGGATAGGTTGGAGGAAAAGGGATGCGGTTAGGGATGCAAGAAGAAAACGGGAAGAAAAACAGGCACGGGAAGTAGTCACAGTCATTACCTAGCCAGAATTAGGGTTTGGAGGCTATAAATAGGAGCTGGGTCCACAAGAATAGTCATTTGTACACTTGTTTACTCTGGATTGTGGTGAGAGAGCTTAGAGCAAACTTGGAGCAGCATGGCAGCCAGAGCAGCAGACATTCCGCGCGAGGAGCACCGATTCAAGCGAGTCCGTCGATTCGGGTGGCCAGCAGAGGCAGGACCCCCGGTATGTGTTTCAAAAAATTTCTCCTAGGGTCGATTTAGGATGTCATAAATGCCATTAGAAAATAGGTCAAATGCATGCGCTGAAACTCAGAAGGGCGCATATGCCTCGCGAAGCGGCGCATTTGTCGTTGCGCGGCGCATATGCTAATTTCAGCGGCGCATACATGAAAACTGCGCATCTGTGCACTGTGGTTGCGCATAGGTAATTTGGCGGCGCATGTGTAGTTAAGCCACGCATATGTTGAAAGTAGCAGCACATTTGTTGATGCTGTGCATATGTCGATTTTAGCGGCGCTTTCATAATATGCCAGCGCATATGCTGAATGTTGCGGCGCATCTATTGGATCTGCTCATACGTGCACTGTGGCGACGCATTTGTGTAAGGCAGCGCATATGCTGATTTTAGCAGCGCATATACCAAAAAATGGTGCTTTTACCACTTGTAGTGGCACATTTGCTATGGATAGCAAAGGACTTAGCCAAATTGACTCAATTAGCATCCTGTTTGACGTGGTAATCGATGAGCTATCTCCGAGATTGTAGAAATCTAGTCAAGAGATGTAGTGTGCTATTTTGATCAATTTGAAATGCTAAGTTTAGTTGGTATAGTTCAGTAGGTATGTTGAGTATGGTATATGTCGCTTGAGATTGACGCTTTGCCTTGCTTGCTTGCAGGAGGAGATTCGAGACACACTGCAGTCGAGGGAGACGTTTCCTATGCCCTTATTGTAGAGATATATGCTGACAGAGTCTGATAGAGTGGCGCTTGGTGCCATGGGTTTGGATTATGTATGTTTCATGCTAGAGGTACGGGCGAACCGTGGACTGCTGACAGCTGCCGTGGAGAGATTCCATAGTGAGGACGGGACCTTCCACTTTCCGACAGGAGAGATGACAGTGACCTTGGAGGACGTCTACTGGATACTGCACTTGCCTGTGGTAGGTGAGTTAGTAGAGTATGATGCACAGCGGGATGTGGGACTCGCCAAGTGCCAGCGGGTGTTTGATGATCCCGAGCTAGCTGGACAGGTTATCCCATGGCAGGATATATATGACTACTATGACTACTTCCCTTGGATTGTGGCTGGACTGATCAGGGGCGTTGTATGCTCGGATAGGAGATGGCATGGGTTCCCCATTGGATGGGGTAGGATCATGGAGCAGATGCTGACTGAGGGCACCTGATATGCATGGGGAGTCTGCGTACTAGCCCATCTATACCACGACATGCATCAGGTGGTGTACCACCACAGCACGAGTCTATCAGCTGGGCCGTTGCTGCTACAGTTTTGGCTATGGGAGCACATAGCAGTGACGAGGCCGATATGTGTCTTCGTGAGGCAGCGAGGAGAGCCATACAGTTATGGCTATGTAGGAGTGATTTCCCAGCACAGGCTGGGGAAGCTAGAGTACTGGAGACACACCTTGGACGGAGTGGATGTGGTCATCTGGCGACCATATCTTGACTGCGAGCCTTGGGACAACGAGGGAGATGAGCTACCATACTACTTTCAGACCAGGTGGCTGATAGGCCGGACACGGTACATCTTGGAGAGACAGATGGTGGGCAGGGTGCAGCGATAGTTTGGGCAGAGACAGGGTATGCCACAGGGGCAGGTCATGTTCGCACGGACGCATGCAGAGAGGGTCTAATGGGGGCCGATGGCTTCTTATGAGGAGGCTCTGGCAGAGTTCTAGCAGACACCATATGTGGCATGGGACATGAGGAGAGAGATAGCAGATGCAGGAGTGACACAGGAGTACGAGGATTGGATCACTGCACATCCTTTCCTGAGATATTCAGACCCGACATGCTGGTGCCTCGTATTGATGAGGCAGACTCAGAGGAGGAGGGAGAGGCTGGCCCAGGGCGGAGGGGAGTTAGAGGAGGACGAGGATGACTGGGTGGCAGGGCTGGAGAGAGGCTGAGACAGCGGAGGAGGATAGCTCAGGCTAAGCAGGCAGTGCCAGGGCAGGCAGAGGCACAGCAGCAGATACCTCAGCAGGCACAAATGCCACCACCCTAGCAGGTACCACAGCAGCAGGTGCCCCAGCCACAGGGGCCAGGACAGGTAGAGGCAGCACAGGGGCTAGTATAGGGAGAGGCTCATGAGAGGACCATAGCCGGTTTGAGGGGACAGGTGCGAGAGCTACAGGCACAACTGAGGAGGGTAGAGCGGAGGCGAGAGACAGACGCAATGGTGATCACTAGGTTGACTCGCGAGAGGGACATGGCAGACGCACAGGTATGGATTATCCGTGTAGGGCTGGATACTACTATGGCTGCTATGGGGACAGATGCAGTGAGTTCATTCTTGGTTGGGCAGGTGCAGTAGGCATAGGCACAGGTTGGCCAGTTGTAGACGCAGTTGGCACAGGCACAGACAGATCTAGCCAGAGCACAGTCCCAGGCGCAGTATTACCGAGGGTTATACCATGGTGCCGTGGCATCGAGCCAGAGGGCAGGGAGTTTCTGGAGTCAATCTGGGGCAACACATAGAGCAGGTCCATCACAGTCAGGGGCCTCTGTGATGGGTCCTCAGCAGTCAGGAGCTGGCAGTGGTGGCCCACAGCAGCAGGGATAGACATAGACCGAATTTTGGACATTTTGGGACATGTATCACCATCCATTTGGATGCATATTGTATATGACACTTTTATTCTAGAGATAGATGACGATTTTGTTCATTTGCACCTCTTTTGTATGATAGTATATATGATGATGCAGCTTTGTGTATCTATTGCATGTGCTATGTGATGAAGATGTACTGCTATTATATGATGTAATGTATGTGCATAGTTAGAGATCTATATGATTCTATATGAGATGCTTTATGATATGCGGCTATATGATGTCTATGTGATTTAATGTTTTCAAATGAATGCAAAATGTAATATGATTTCTATGTGAGAGGCAACTTTGTTATGGGACGTCTATATGATCTAATGCAAATGTATGTATATGTGTTATGATTTCTATGTGATGATGCAACTGTGTTATGGGACGTCTATATGATCTAATGCCAATGTATGTATATGTGTTATTTTGTTCTATGTGATGGTGCAACTGTGTTATGGGACATCTATATGATCTAATGTAAATGTATGCATAGGTGATATGAGTTTGATGCGATTATCTGTGCTTTAAGATGTGATGTGATGCAAATGTATTGATGACCTAATGCATTGGATGGTGTATTCTATGAACCTAAGCATGTGCATGACTAGTCCTACGAATGATCGATATGCTCCTATATGCTTTGGTTTTGTGAAGTCCAAATGTACTATATCGACATAAGACTAACATGATAGACAGATAGAAGAATGGTTGTGATAAGATGACTTAGAAACCTTACTTGATATCGTTACTCTGCACAGTTTGGATAATGAGGATTGCATGGATGTGTATGTGGATATAGGATGGATGCTTTGCTTTTAAGAGTGCTTTATTTCATCACTGGGCATATTTTTGTGGTACATTTTCTGAAATGTTGTAAGTGAATACAAGCATCTAGGTATAATTGAATCGAGATGACCTGAGTACCGCTTACATCGATTTTGATTTAGCAAGCTAATACAAGCATCTAGTCAAAATTGAATCTAGATGACCTGAGCACCTCTTGCGTTTCAACAAGCAAGGATTGCCCCCGTTTGTGTTATACCTTTGATGTCCTCAATGATCTTTTGCTGATCATGTCCTTAGACAAGGCTTCACATTACTAAAGTTTAATCCACAAATAGCAAACAAAGAAAATAATCATACCCCCATCATAGCAACTCTAGCTTTTGGCATCCTTGAGTAGCGTAGAAAGACATGATAACAACAATCCAGACTCTGTAACTTAACCATGGTTCTAATCCACAAAACAGTCTTGCATTTAGATGTGAGTTTCTTGCCATAATTTAGATAAAATCAGTTAGAAGACCTTGGGTATTTGCTTTGCATTGGATAGGTGAAGATGCTCATTGTCAAGATTTTTGCTTGAAGCGAGGGTTCTGCTTGCCCTTGCTTGCTTGGTGAGAAGATTGCACAATCCTTATTGGGGAGACGGACCCTAAGGGACTGACCTAGTGCCTCGGGGGCTCATTGCTAAATGGCCTTGCCTACGTGATGACGCAGAGGCAACGTAGTTCGGGGTAAACCCTAATGGACCATGGATGGACTAGAAGAAAGACAACAAGAATGAAGACAAGAAGGGGGATGAATGGGACTATAGGAAAAATGGAAGCCTCGGGGGCGCATTAGAATAATGGCCTTGCCTACGTGACGACATAGAGGCAATGTAGTTCACGGACTTGGACCATGGACACCGACGAGAGACACTATGTAGGCTCACATTGAGGAGATGGTATGGGACAAAACCTTGGTTGACAAGGCCACAAGGAGAGTATCAAGCCATGATAGGTAACTGTCAGGTGTTTATTGTGGGGTAGATATGGATCGAATGGGGCAAATGGAGAAAGAATGGACTCAAGGGGATTGGATTCCCAAAGATGGAGAAGGTAGTTTATCACAAGTAACGCCTGTTTACCAGGTTTTCATCACTTGCTTTTATTTGCACAAGAAGCTAGAAAGTAACATGACGCCTGTTTGCCAGGTTTTCATCACAATACCTATCCAAGGTGCTTGTTTGCCAGGTTTTCACCAAAGGACAATTTTTTTGTATGCCTTTCTATTTTTTCTAATTTTTTTGTATTTTCTCTTTTCAATTTTTTTTGTATTTTTGTATTTTTTGATTTTATTGCACCCCCTTGCATTGGGGTTCTCCTAGGTATAGAACCGGCGAAGATGCATGTTGTTGATTGGATCATCAAACAACTCACCCTCTGATGTGGCCAACTGATATGCCCCCAATCCGTAAGCAGCTACAATCACATAGGACCCAAGCCAGTTTGGCTCGAACTTACCTTTCTTTTCTCTGTCCTACTGATTGCGAGGGTTCTCTTTTAGAACGAGGTCCCCAACCTTGAAGCATCTTGGTCTAACCTTGTGGTTGTAGCTTCTAGACATCATCTGTTGATAGGCTTTGAGATGGTCAAAAGCCTTCTGGCGCCTTTCCTCTAGCAGCTCTAGTTCTTGTAGCCTGGAGACTCTATATTCTTCATCTGATATGAGACCTTTCAACGACACCCTGAGGGATGGGAGTTCGACCTCAATGGGAAGGATGGCTTCGGAACCATAGACAAGGGCGTAGGGTGTAGCACCTGTGGGAGTGCGTATACTGGTTCTGTAGGCCCACAGAGTGGGATTGAGTTGGACGTTGACAGTCTTCTTTAGGATTTTCAGAATGGTTTTATTCGATGCCTCAGCTTGGCCGTTACCTTGGGGGTAGTATGGAGTGGAGAAACGATGTTGGATTTTGAAACACTCACAAAGTTCCTGGACATCCTAATTTTTGAATGGTCTCCCATTATCCGTTATGATGGATGAAGGGATACCATATCGGCAGATAATGTAATTCAGAATGAACGAGGAAATTTGCTTGCCTGTGACGGTGGTTAGGGGAACGGCTTCAATCCACTTTGTGAAGTACTCAGTGGCGGTTATGATGAATTTATGGCCGTTGGAAGATGGTGGATGGATCTTTCCCACAAGGTCAAGTCCCCATTGGCAAAAGGGCCAGGGTGTCGTTAGAGGTCTCAACTCCTGAGCAAGTGCATGAATTAGGTTCCCGTGTATCTGGCACTGTTTGCACTTTTTGATGAACTGATATGAATCCATTTCCATATTGGGCTAGTAATAACCCAAACGCATGAGTTTCTTAGCTAAGGAGGGACCACTAGAGTGTGTTCCGCAGATCCCTTCGTGTATGTCTCACAAGGCCGTTATGGATTCTTCTTGTTCTAGACAACGGAGTAAAGTACCATCCAGACCACGTCGGTAAAGGGTATTAGCTATGATGGTGTAACAGGAGGTTTGTCGGATGAAAGTATGTTTTTGGTTGGAAGAGAGGTCCAGTGGAAGAATATTGTCCTTGAGGTAAGTGTAGGTCTTACTGTACCAAGGTGAATCAGATCCCACTAGGAGGCAAATGGAATGGGTTTCAAGGAGATCATAAGCCGGTTGCCGAATGCTTTCTACTAAGAACTCATACCGTGACTCGTATTAAGGTATTTCAAGAAGAGAGGCTATGGTAGCCATTGCATCTGCTGCTTTATTCTCGATCCTGGGTATTTGTTCAAAGGAGATGGTCCCAAAGTGTCCTTTGAGGTCATCGACCATCCGTTTGTATGGGATGAGCTTCTCGTCTTTGGTTTGATATTCATCGTTGACCTGATTTATGATAAGCTGAGAATCACCGTAGACACATAGTGCTTGGATTTTCCACTCAGTGGCCATCTTGAGACCAATTACCAAGGCTTCATATTCCACTATATTGTTAGTGCATGGAAATAACAACTTGTAGGACTTTGGAATTGTGTCGCCTTGGGCCGTGATAAACAGGATACCTGCCCCCGATCCATGGTTGGTGTAAGACCCGTCGAAGTAGAGTTTCCAAGGAGATGTTGACAGAGTGAATAAAGACTCATCGGGAAACTCAAACTGCATTGGTGAAGTGTCCTGTAATGGTGCCTCAGCCAGTTGGTCAGCTATGATTTGCCCTTTGATGGCTTTTCTGTCCACATATTCTATATCATATTCACTAAGAAGCATAACCCACTTTGCTAGTCGACCTGTGAGAGCTGCTTTGCTGAGAAGATACTTTAGTGGGTCGATTTTGGCAATGAGTTTGATAGGATGTGCCAACATGTAGTGTCAAAGTTTTTGTGAAGCAAAAACCACCGCAAGGCATGATCGTTCTACCTGTGAGTATTGTAACTCGTAGCCCACTAAGGTTTGACTAATGTAGTATACAGCTCTTTCCTTGTTCTCATAGTCTTGCTGTGCTAGGAGAGCCCCAAGAGCAGTAGGTGTAGCAGAAATGTAGAGAATCAAAGGTTTTCCTTGGATCGGAGGCATGAGTATAGGAGGGTTCATAAGGTACTCCTTTAGCTTGTTAAATGCCTCTTCGCACCGCTCATCCCATTTAAATGGAATATTCTTATGTAGGAGGTGGCTGAAAGGTTGGCACTTGTCTGCCAACTGTGAGATGAACCTGCGGATGGCCTGCAACTTGCCCTGTAAGGATCTCAACTATGTTAGAGTCTTGGGTGGTGGCATGTCCATTATTGCTTTGACCTTGGCCAGGTCTACCTCTATGCCATTTGCTGACACGATGAAGCCTAGCAGCTTGCCCGATGTTACCCCAAACACACATTTCTTCAGGTTCAATTTAACTTGGAATTGGTCCAGCCGTTGGAAGACTTTCTCTAGGATATCCAGGTGTGAGTCCCTCGTGAGAGATTTTGCTAAGATATCGTCAACATAATCCTCCATGGTCACATGCATCATGTCATGGAATATGGTTGTCATGGCCCACTGATATGTAGCACCTGCATTTTTCAGCCCAAAAGGCATGACATTCCAGCAAAAGGTACCCCATGGACAAGTGAAAGCTGTTTTGTGTTGGTCCTCCGGTGCTATTTTGATTTGGTTATACCTGGAGAATCCGTCCATGAGTGATAGCATAGTATGGCCTGCAGTAAGGTCGACTATGATGTCAATGTTTGGTAACGGAAAGTCATCCTTGCGGCATGCTTTGTTTAAGTCTCTAAAATCGTTGCATAGTCAAACCCTGCCATCTAGTTTAGACACTGGCACAATGTTTGATATCCATTCGGGGTAATCTATGGCTCTGATGAACCCCACATCTAGCAATTTCTTGAGTTCTTCCTTGACCAAAAGGGCTATATGGGGATGCATCTTTCTCAGTTTCTACTTTACGGGCTTCACCCCTGGATCCAATGGCAGATGATGCAGAATCAGGTTAGGGTCTAGACCTGGCATGTCAACATATGACCAAGCAAAGTTGCCTCTCTTCTTCTTAAAGAATGGTACAAACCTGGTTTTCTCAGGTGGTGTGAGAGATTTTGTGAAGTGGATAATCTTGGACTGCTCTTCAGTGCCAATATTCACTGGCTCTGTTGGTTCCACCACAATCTGTGACCGCTTCTGGTACATATCACTAGGGAGGGTGTCAAGCCTTCCACCGTCAGGTGCCACAGTTGGGTTTTCACCTTCGGATACGTCCTTTCTTTTTACTATTTTATGATCTGACACTGCCGCACGGCGGTTTTCACCGTCAGATCCATTTTTTATTTTAATATTTTTGCAACTAGAAGGCTTGGCACCCTCCCCAAAGTAAGCCACAGTATTGAGTTCGATAGCAAAACCAGCCTTATGATCTCCTTTTGGTAAGTGATCCCTAAGTTCCATATAGTCAATGTAAACATCATCATTCTGGAACATATCTAATTGAGGGGTTCCTTGCAGATCCCAGTCAATAAGCTCAGGGTGTAAGAGGGGAAGGGAGTCGGATGAGAGATCTGATTCGTTAATGGTGTGAATGGAAATGTCGTGGTCACTGGCGGGAGTAGTGTTCTAGTTGGTACTTTCTTCCAGGTTGTTTATCGCAATGGAATCGAAACTTTCCTCGAAAGCCATAATCTCGGGGAGGGGCAAATCAGACTCCAGTGGTCTGTCCCATTGCGTCTGTCCCTCATGGTAGGGGCTGAGAGTTTGGATGGTGTCAATCTCCTTGTCATCGTAGGAGTGCTCTGTCAGCTCGTCCCACTCATACTCATTCGACTCATCTAAATCTGCGTCACTATCCACTTGGAGTGTTTGAATTGTCTCCACTAGGCAGGCATTTTCTTTGGCTTTACCTTTACCTTTGTACCCTAGGCCAGTTGTGTTTCTAGCCGAAGAGGATGAAGAAGGTTGGATAGGTTCAACAATTCCTTCTTTTCTGAGGCCTATGGGGCCTTGTCCTTCGTACCCCATCCGGTGCAAGATAGTTTCACCCCATCCATAGAGTTCTGTAGGGAGTCTAGGCAGCTCTTGGGGTGTGTTTTCCTCTTCAGCATAAAGCCATTATAGGAGATCTCGCTCCTCTGTCTCATCAGATAAGGTCCCCCATTTTACAAAGGGATTTGCGGGAGTTATAGGAGGAGCAGATGGCTTTGGAAAATGCCTAGGTTGATGCTTGGGTTTGCCAAAGGAGCAAGGAGACAAAGGCATGGTGGCAAGGTTGAGGCTGTGCTCAATGGAGTACTCCCCCATGCCATTTTCTTTTATGGTAAGTTTCAGCGGTTTGGGCCTCGAGGAGGAAGCTTCGGCAGTGTGGTCTTGTGACGAAGTAGGGGAAATGTAGGCTCTGTTGTTGGGAATGACGCATTCAGATTTTGCTTGGAAAGAGTTGCAATGTTGGTAGGGGTCGGGGTCGCCTTGTATGGTGACCTGCTTGCCATCGTGTGGGAACTTAATGCATTGATGGTAGGTGGAGGGGACAGCTTTCATGGCGTGGATCCATGGTCTCCCTAGTAGAATATTGTAAACAAGCTCCCGATCAAGGACTTGGCACACCACATTTTTAATTACCGGTCCCACTTGAATGGGTAGGACAACCGTGCCCTTTGTGGTTCGTTCCTCCTCGTCATAGGCTTTGATAGTAATTTTTTGTATTGGATCAACTGCCTGTTCGGAGAACCTCAGTGCAAGTACTAGCTTCAACATGCAAATATTTAGACCGGCGCCCCCATCAATGAGAACCCTCTTGATGCGGTGCTTGTGCACGAAAGCGACAATGTGTAGAGGGGTGTTGTGGGGTTGAGATAAGGAAAGGTCATCTTTCTCCGTAAATGAGATGGAAGTGGAGGATGTCAGATTACCCACCATGTTTTGAAACTTTTCTTGGGCTAGGTTAGTGGGGATAGTAGTTTCCACTAAGGCTTTCTCAAGAATCTCCTTATGAGAAGGAGATAGACGCAAGAGCTCCAATATAGAAATGTGAGCTGGAGTTTTTTGCAACTAGTCAATGACATTGTATGGGCGGGAGTCAGACGAAGATGGTGACGACCTTGGAGGGGTGGTATTGATCGTGACCTTACCACTGCGGGTAATTATACTACAACCAGTTCTGTGAGGTCCTGGTTGTTGGTTGGGGGAGATGACGTTAACTTGCGGAATATGCTCAGAAATGCAGTTAATGGTGTACTCAAATGGAACGCTTGCATAGTTAGCATTACTCGACCCATTGTTCTGATTTGGCTGGTTGTGACTGTTGTCGTTATTGGGATTGCCATTGGAGTTGTTGCCGTTGTGACCATTGTTGCTGTTGTGGCCATTGTGGCGATTGTTGTTATATGGCCGATTGTGGTTTAGAAGAGGATCCCGGTAGGCCACATGAGATTCATTGGAGGTATGCTGTTGTGTCCCTCCCTGATTCTGATTAGGTATATCCTGTATGACATTCTTGAGGCAGATGCAATTGTTAGTCATGTGCCCCCTTCCTCGATGATATTCACAATAATCTGTGTCCTTCCAATAGGGAGGTTTGACGATAGGCTCATAGTCATTTGTTGGTGGTAGAGAAATTTCATTGTTAGCCAACAACTTCCTGAGGGCGGACTCTTGAGATTTCCCCAACGGCATGAATTTTCTCCTAGGATTTGAATTGAACCAAGGTCTAGGTTCCTGAGGGGGTGGCTTGTTGAGTGCACCGGTATTGGCTTCTCCCTTAAGAGTGAATATAGGTTGTTGCTTAGGGGCTGCTGCCTTGGCATCCACTACTCCATCATTGACCACATTCTTGTTCTTGGTCCAAAACTTTGATTTATCTGTTGTATAATTGGAAGGAGGTGTGTCCTTGTAGAGCTTGAGAGTTCCTTTAGTGATCATAGCCTTTTCAATGAAGAGGCCCATTTCAATGACTTTGGCGAACGAGCTAGGGCATTGTATCTGAATCTGATAGCTAAGTTCAGTGTTTAGATTGTGGACAAACATTTCCAATAGCTGCTTCTCAGGCATATCGTAAGAACACTTACTAGCTAGCTGTCTCCATTGTTGTAGGAAGGCGGCGAATGACTCACCACTCTTCTGCTTGGTGTTGCATAGATCTAGCATAGATACCTCATGTTCTATGTTGTAAGAGAAGTGCGTTATAAATTTATTGACAAGTTCATCAAAAGTTTTGATTCCTGGTGGGAGACGTGAGAACCACTCCATAGCTTGACCACCTAAAGATCGCGGGAATAGTCTCATTAAGTAGGTCTCATTGTGAGCTACTTCTAAACATGCTGCAGTGAATTCCCTGATATGATCTTTAGGGTCCCCCTTCCCTTTATATTTGTCAAATTTCAGAACTCCAAACTGATAGGGGAATGGTTTCATGATCAAATTTTTGTCAAAGGGGTATGGTGCTAT
Organism: Cunninghamia lanceolata; assembly: GCA_027924645.1. Classification (NCBI taxonomy): domain Eukaryota; kingdom Viridiplantae; phylum Streptophyta; class Pinopsida; order Cupressales; family Cupressaceae; genus Cunninghamia; species Cunninghamia lanceolata. The sequence goes on along the minus strand of BSBN01000914.1, from coordinate 5,265,469 downwards.
ATCTTCCAAAGAGTAGTTCTTAGAACTTGTACTGGTCTTAAGGTTGGATATCTCGAGCTTTAGACTTTCGATTTGTTGTCTCACGTCTGCCATAGGAGTAGTTGGATCTACGGGTTGCTTTCCTCTCTCATTTGTATGGGGAACCGTGTCATTTGTATCTCTCTCATGCACATGTGGGACTGTGTCATTTGTGCCCCTCTCATGATCATTGTTTGCATTTTCCATGATGGAGCTAATGTCAAAGTCTGCGGGGAGTTTGATTCTGAGACTAGCAAGATGATGGAAATACTTATGGGGGTCTTCAAGGATCATCTTCTCTACGACACGTTGGAATTTTCTATCTTGCATGTGCGCCACTAATTCTTCATGAGAAATCTCTTCTTCACCATCACGTGGTGGGAGAGTGTGATCAGATAAGTTGGCCATTTCGATTTTCTTGTTGTACTGGGATCGAGTAAGAACCATGCAAGGTGACGTGGGATGGAGGGTGTGAGGACTAGAAATTCTGGCAAGGTGCCGACTGAGACTATTATGAATGGGATACCTAGGATAAGACTTGGACAAAGGATTCTCTCGCTCAATGACTTCAAGTAAGACAGTTGACACAAGACTCTAGCCACTAGCAAGGGTAGTCGATACCAGTCTTACTGTGTAGGGCTTAGTCGTTCAACAAGACTACTAGCAAAGGTACTGTGACCTACTAGGCTTACGTGAATTCACTAATGAAATGAAAAAGAACTTATGCCGAATCGATATGGGATAGGCTGACTTTGGGACAAGAGTGATTTTGACAGAAAGTGAGGGAGACAATGGACGAAAGAGAAAGAGTTGGGAGAAATGGATGGAGACTGACTGCAAGGTTGGCTCTGATCTCAGAAAGTGAAACTAGGCTAAAATGGGTCCTCTGATTAGGTGAAAATTTCTCCTCAAAAATAGGGCAAGTGCTCACTGTCGCATATGCGCAGAAACAGATGCACATCAGAAATGGGCAAATGCGCCACAAGTCACAGTAAATGCACCAGTCTGGTGAACTATATATGCGCAGCAACAGTGCATATATGCACAACAAAAAGGTATATGCGCAGCAAGTCGCTACAAAAGCGCAGCAAGTCTCTGTATATGCGCAGCAGAAATGTGTAAATGCGCAGCTCTGAATTTTTTGCAAAATTTTCAGTTTTTTCTCTGTTTTTGGTATTTTTTTGGCTAGAAAAGGTCTTCCTGATCTGATATTATGAATTTAATAGCAAGAAAACACAGCGAGCACAAAGAATATTTTGTAGTTTTTCACTATTTTTGTAATTTTTTTCGACTCTATTTTGGACAAAAGCAAGCACAAAATCCTAAGTGAGAAATGGATTATAAGGGATTTGGGCCACTAAAACAAGAGGTATTTAATTCAAGCAACCATTCAAGTGGTTACACGTGCGGCGGCGCTACTCTCTGTTATGAGTCTCCCAGCCTCACAGGGTTGCGCCTGAGAGGGTTTTGGGGGAGGTTGGCTGTCTGTGTAACATAACAGCACTTGTTGCAGGAAGTTTTCACCTCAAGCACAATTTATTTTAAGTGGCTTGGTAGGGCTTGGCGTTAGCCTATTACCACTCAGGGTCATTCCCACTTGGACAAGCGTGCATCCAAGGGTAGGCCCCTCCTAAAGGTTAAACAGATAGAATGACAAGTCTGGCACTCTGATCACCCAGAAGAGGGGAGAGCATAAGTCTATTGTCATTCGCAAGCACAGAATACACTGATTAATCCACCCTAGTTAAAAGTGAAAAACTAAATGGGCTAATCTACTCAAACAGAACTTTGAAGTGATTCAGCAATATAGTAGTGGTTCAGTTTTTAAATCCCAGAAAGCAGTAGTGAGTTCAATTCTTAAACCGCGTAGCACAAGTTTGTTAACTTTGAAATTCAGGTCTCACGATATAGCAATGGTTCATTTTAACTTCAAAAAGCAGTAGTGAGTTCAATTCTTAAACTGCGTAGCACGAGTTTGTTAACTTTGAAATTTAGGTCTCATGATATAGCAATGGTTCATTTTAACTTCAAGATCATTGATGAGTTCAATTTTAACCTTTAGATAGCAATAACTTGGAAGGTGTTTGCAATGCAAGCAAGAAATAAATCTAGTTACTTCCTCCCTAATTAGAACTAAATGAAGATTTGAATGAACATTAATTTTTAACTTCCCCTTTGAAAATGAAATGTGAGCTAATTAGATGCAACTACATGGAACTAAACCTGCACCTATCCTACAAAAACGCTCCAGCAAACACCTGTAGAAAGGTTAGCGTTAGCAACTTCCCCTAGAAAAGTACTAAAACTTTAGCCTGTTACAGATGCGCAACTTCAGTGATCAGATGCGCCAAAATAATCAACAGAAGTGCAGCATTAATAAATGCACCGCAATATTGAACATATGCACCGTTAAAAGGAATGAATGCGCAGTAACAGTCTTCAAAAGCACAGCAAAAATGCACAGATGCACAGAAACACAAAAGCACCGTAACAGTGTGCAGAAGCGCAGCGAAAATACACAGATGCGCAGAATAAACAAAAGCACCGTAACAATGTTTATATGCGCCGTGGAAATGAACAGATGCGCTGAAGTAATCTGTGCGTGACTCTGCATGACCTGTACCAAACCTACCTTCAAAAAAGCTCGGAAATGGTAAAATAAAGGGGCAAACGGCCCCACGGTGGGCGCCAAAAATGTAAGGGTAAAATGGTGATCAATCAAATGAATTAAACAAGACCCAAACATCAACAGAATAGTGAAACAAGAAGGATTCAATAAACAAAGCAATGAACAAACATAGTGCAAACCTCTCCCATTTCGAAACTTCTGTTGTTCGCCTATCACAAATCGTCCTTTTGCAGATGAGATGAGCCCTCAGAGAGTGCAATCTTTTTAGCTGTTTGTAGGAAGTCGACGGTGAACGGCTATGGTGATACGCAATGAAGATGAGCTCCAATGCAAGTAGGTGATCTCAAGCTTGTAGATGACAAAAGGGTGCCAAAGGCGCGCTGGTGATATTTCTGCAGAGTAACGATGTCAAAAGCTTGGATCCTTAGAATGGAGGGATGAAGCTTCATTTATAGACTTGGAAGAATGGGAAGCAACGGTTGAGAGGAGATATGAAGATCAACGGCTAAGGATGGTTGAGGAATGTGCAACCAGTAGAAATGTGACAAGTGTCCCAGCTCCATCATGAAAGGGGGGGTGTGACAAAACTGATTGGAGAGTTAACTCTATTGACTGGTCTATTAATAGACTTGATTGATCAGTTAGAAGAATAAATCGTGGAACTGACTGAATTGATTGAGGATTTGACTCAATTGATAGGTTAGTTATCAGATTTGATTGATTAGTTAACTAACCTCTGATTTGAGAAGAAATAGGCCATGTGGGTGAGGGAAAATAAGATAATTAAATATTAAATATATTTAATTACATGTGCAACCCGATGAGGTGGACAAGGTGAGGTGGAAAAGGTGAGGTGTAAAGGTGATGTGGATTTTTAGAATTTAGAACTTAGGATAGAGGAATTTGGATTAATTAAATAATTTATGATTATTTAATTGTGTAGGACATTTAGAAGAATTGTAATTAAATAAATTGGATTTATTTAATTATGGAACAATGAATCGATTAAATAAATTTAGAATATTTATTTAATTAATAGAAGAAGGGAATAAATATTTGGCATATTTATTTAGGATGATTCGTGTCATTTTTAGGCGTATACAGTTCAAGTTTTGGTGACCCCTTGGTGGTTGTTTTGTTATGGGAACAGCACCCTGTTTTACCGTTTATCTTATCAAAAACATTGAAACACTACAAAAATTGAAACTTGAATTGATATATATCAAATTTGATGTCAAAACTATGTTATTTCCTCCTTCTTAAGTTGGAAAAACAGAAATAGGTGGTGGAAAGTTCATGCAAAGGTGGTAGAATGTGCAAAATGTGCATGTGAACTTCCCAACGGCATGAAAACAATTTTTTTTGTCAGAACACATGCATAAACAGAAGAAAATAGAGGATGTGGTCCTGGATCACAGGGGTCCAAGCCTTTTTACCGTTTGTATAGCAAGCCAAAATGCAAGTGCATTTTGTCCTGCTATAGATTGATCCATAGCAAAATATGTGTCTAAAGCAGAAAGGAGTTTAGAAAGTTCATGTGTTACTAAGGGTTCCTTGATCCAAATACCAGTAGATTGATGCTTCAGAAGAGGAGGGATTGGCATGTGCATAATTCAAGGGATCATCATCCTTCTTTTTGTAGTGGTCTAGGTATTTTATTTTGAAACTTATGAAGTGAATTAACTAAATGTAGTCTCTTTATAATGTGCCACTGAGTTGTCATGGCAAAGAAGTGCCAAGTAGCTAGAGGTGTGATATATTGCAAAATATGATAGAAAGGAGTGCCTATAAATAAATTTGTGCCTATCTCACCTTTGATAGCACCTTTGCAATATCTCTCACCTCTAGTTCCATTAGCTCATGTTATATCTCTCACCTCTCTATATCTCACTTATCTCTCCCCCTCACCTCTCTACCTCTGCCCTCTCTACATCTCTCGGTCGCTCCTTGTCTACCTCTCCATCCATCCTTAGCCATCTAGGTCTTACTTAACCCTAAACCCTAAATCCCTAAAACCTTAGCCCTTAATCCTTAAACCTTCAACCCTAAACCCTATCCCATATCCCTCTACACTCGACACTCTACTTTAACCCTAATCCCTCAACCCTCAACCCTATTCCTAAACCCTCAACCCTCAACCTTAAACCCTAATCTGTCAACCCTAAACCCTAATCCCTCAACCCTAAACCCTATCCCTAAACCCTCAACCCTTAACAATATACCTTAAACCCTAATCCCTCAACCCTAAAACCTATCCCTCAACCCTTATCCCTTAAACCTTAAACCCTAAAACCTATCCCTAAACCCTCGACACTATATCTTAAACCCTTAGCCCTAATTCATCAACCCTCAATCCTTAAACCTTCAACCCTAAACCCTATCCCTAATCCCTCTACCCTCGACACTCTACTTTAAGCCTAATCCCTCGACCCTCAACCCTATCCCTAAACCCTAAACCCTCAACCCTCAACCTTAAACCCTAATCCATCAACCCTAAACCCTAATCCATCAACCCTAAACCATATCCCTAAACCCTCAACACTATACCTTAAAGACTAATCCCTCAACCCTAAACCCTAAACCCATTAAAGCACTCTTTATCAGGGTATTTGCCATGTTTTAAACCCCAAAAAAATTGTAGAATCCTGAATTAGCTACACCTATCATGTATCATGAATTAGATCTATTTTGTAATCAAAAGGCTTACACATATCATGTATCTGTTATGTCAGAAAATTTCCCCTTGGGGGCTTTTCCCTCTTAAGGTTTAGCTCCCGGGTCCTTAGAATGCATTTAGAGCATCTTGCATGTTAATTTTGAATCTCGATGAGAAAACCTTGAAGTCTTACAATTTTGAAAGTTAAAATAAATTAAATTAGACTTACAATTTTGATTTTCTTCCATTGCTTCAACATCATTGTTGTTTTCCCCATCAGAAACCAATTCATTCAACAACTTGCTGCCCATTGGTTGACTTGAACTGCATACTCTGTTAGAAGAAGGACATCTTTTATCTATATCAATGTTGGTATTCTTAATCTGAAGAGCATTGATATTTTTAACACACCCTATTCTTTGAAATATCTTAACCTTAAAATATGACTTGGATATGTACTTGAACACAGCAAAATATCCAATCTCCAGCCCATGATGATTCACAAAATTTTCCCAACCCTACCTAAATTCTAGTTTATTTATGGTACCCCCTAATTGTACATCCCTAAACCCTAAAACCTAATCCCTTAACCCTAAACCCTAATCCCTAATCCCTAAACCATTCACCCTAATCCCTAATTATAATTTATGGTACCCTAATCCCTCAATCCTAAATCCTAATCCCTTATCCCTAAACCATAAACCCTATCCCTAAATCCTCAACCCTCAACACTTAAACCTTAAATCCTAGACCCTATCCCTAAACCCTCAACCCTTAGCACTACACCTTAAACCCTAATCCATCAACCCTGAAGCTTTAAAGCCTCAACCCTTATCCACCCATCTCCTCACCTATCAGCCTCACCCCATCTCTCTCCTATCTCTCAACCCTTAGCCATCTAGGTCTCTCTCTTATCCCTAAAGCCTCAAACCTCAACCCTTAAACCTTAAATCCTAAACCCTCAAGCCTCGACATTGTACCTTAAACCCTAATCCCTTATCCCTAAACCCTAAACCTTCAACCCTATACCCTATCCCTAATCCCTCTACCCTGAACACTCTACCTTAACCCTAATCCATCAACCATCAACCCTAATCCCTCAACCCTAAACGCTATTCCTAAAGCCTCAACCGTAAACCCTAATCGCTCAAGGTCCTCAAACCTAATCCCTTGTCCCTAAACTCTAAACCCTATCCCTAAACCCTCAAAACTCAACCTTAAACCTTAATCCCTCAACCCTAAAACTTAATCCCTCAACCCTTAACCCTAATTCCTTATCCTTAAACCCTAAACCCTTACATCCCTCAACCCTAAGCCCTAAACGCTATCCCTATTCCTAAACCCTCAACCCTCGACACTATACCTTAAACCCTAATCCCTTATCCCTAAGCCCTCAACCCTAAACCATAATCCCTCAACCATAAACCTTCAACCCTCAACCCTATCCCTAATCCCTCTACCCTCAACACTCTACCTTAACCCTAATCCCTCAACCCTCAACCCTAATCCCTCAACCCTAAACAGTATCCCTAAAGCCTTAACCCTAAACCCTAATCCCTCAAGGTACTAAACCCTAATCCCTTATCCCTAAACTCCAAATCCTATCCCTAAAGGTCCTCAACCCTTAACCCTCAACCTTAAACCTTAATCCCTCAACCCTAAACCCTAATCCCTCTTGACCTTAACCCTCAACCCTTAAACCCTAAACCCTTGACCCTTAAACCCTCAACCCTTATCCACCCCTCTCCTCTCCTATCTGCCTCACCCCCATCTCTACCCTCCTCTACCCTCGACAATATATATACATACATAAATATAGGCATACATATATACATACATACATATAAGTAGTCATACATACATATAGGAATACATACATACATGCATATAGGAATACATATGTACATACATACATACATGCTTAATAACCTTGAACATAAAACATTCCAAGGGAGACATAATGCGAGGGCATTATGTCAAACATGACAAACATCAGGCAAACTTTTGCGAAAAAGAAAAAAATGCAAAATAAAACATAACGCGAGCACGTTATATTTTACTTTGGGAATCCCAAGACTTAGGCTTGGCATTTTCTTTGGATTTCCAACCCAAAGGCTTGGAGTGCCTTCCCAACGTCCACAGACATGTTTTTGCAAATTCTACAGGATTTCACATAATTTCGTTTGTGCTAACCCTCAGATTTGCACATGTTTCAAGGTCAAACAAATCAAACACCTGGGTAATGTTAGGCTTTCTCTTAGCTATTTAACGATGCAATTTTTTTCACATTTTGACAATGTTAAGCCTTTCATCTTTAATTTCTTTTGTTTGTGTCCATTTTTGGGCAAAAACCAGTGTTTGGTCTTTTTTTCATTGTAAATTAACCGTTCATTGAAATTTCAAAAAGATTACATTTTTAGAAACTAGACTCCATTCTACACATATTAAAAAAATGATTTTCAATTAGTTTTCAAAATTTATAGGGGTAGCATGGCCGAAATTCTATTTTTTAGGATGTGTCCACTTTGAAAATTAGTAAAAAATCAAATATTCATTAAAAATTTATCAGAAAAATCGAGCATAAACTACATGCTGTTAGCTAATTTCTCACTGAAGCAATTTTAAAAATACCAAAAAAAAGTTAACCTTTTGAGGGAGCCACAAAACATGCTATGTTATGTTATTTTGACAAAAACTACACCAATTTTTGTGGCTCCCTCTTTTGAACCCCTTAATCTATACCATTTTTTTTTTAAATAGTAGTTTAGAAAGTAGACTCGGAGCACTATGAACATTGTTTTGGTTGCATCTTCAAAATTTGAGTGTAACTATCCTCAATTTCTTATCCAAGGCTAGCATTTCCTGATTTCAGAAAAAAAGTGGCCACTTAAGACTCCTTTTTGGCCCCCTATCTTCTTGCACTTACTCGTAAGAAAAAAATACTAATGACCTTTTCATAAATGTGTTTGATAGCATATTATGCCATTGGTAATTACAGTTGACTTAAGGAATGCCATAAGTTGATTGTCAACATTTACAAGGTATGTGGTTATATGAAATGTTCATGTGTGAGAGACAGAGATATTATATTGCATTTTAATTTTTGACTAAAGGTTCATACTAATTTACTATTCTTATATTAGGTGGGTGACCTCCAAGGAGATCCATGAATGTGAAGTACCAAAATGGAAGAAGGAAATTGCATAAATTGTATGTGTATTTGAGAAGGAGCTCCCTACAAGTTTCATGGACCTACAATTCCATTTACTTATACACCTAGTCGATGACATTGAATTGGTAGGTGTCATATCAACAAGGTGGATGTTTTTATTTGAGAGGTTTATGAAAACTCTAAAAAGATATGTTCGACAAAAGGTACATCCAGAGGGTTGCATCGCTGAAGGGTATGCATTGAATGAAGCATTTTTATTCTTGTGTGAATTCCTTGGTAAGGATTTTGAAGATGGGCCACGCTTTTGGGATGAAGAACGAGGATTAGATATTATTGATGGAGAAAAACCACAATCTAATGGTGTTCAAGTAGAAATTAGTAAGTAAATTCATGATCAGTGTAGTTGTTTTTCTTGCAATCATTAATTTACTCTGTAATTTATTTGTCAAATTAACAGCATGAAATTTGGAGTTTGAAATAAACATGTTGACATGTAATAGGTGGAGATGAAAGTGCTATACTCGACAAGTTCATTTTGTACCACATGGACTTTACGAACAAATGGATTGATCTGTATGATAAAAAGAGAGAAGAAGTGTTAGAAGCAAGGAGACAGTTAAGAGATTGAACCCAAGGATTACTCCACTTCCCACTGATCTGCTTGGGGAATGGGGCAAAGATTGCACACTAGAATGGGTTACTAAACAAATTCAAAATCAAATAGAAGATGCAGGTATAGATTCAAATATAACATAAGATGAAATCAACATCTCTAGAAGATGTGAAAGAAAGGTACAGTTGGAATTTTACAAAATGTTGTTTCCTTATAGTTTTGACACTATTAACTATTTTAATATTCATCATTATATTTGTTTTCACTTAAATAAATGGTCTTTCATAGGTGAGGAAATATCCAGCAATGTGGGCATACGGTCGACATTATCGTGTAGAAAGTGTAGATGTAAAGAGACAATCCTTCGATTGTGGCATCATGGTTGACTTCAAGAAATCTAGTCGATCAAGCTCAAAAGATAAGAATATAATTGAAGGGAATCTACAATATGTTGGGAAAATACAAGAAATTATTGAGTTGGATTACTGCTCTTTTAAATGTATTTTTAAGTGTAGATGGTATGAAGCATTTGAGAGGACATGAAGACATGATACCCATAGTGGATTATTTTCTATAGATTCCTCATGGTTCCTACTGGAGGATAAGGAGCCTTATGTTCTACCAATTCATTGTGAGTAGGTATTTCTTTAACTCAAACAAGAAATGGTAGTGATCATTAATCTATTAATTCATAGTTTATTGTGAATATATACATGTATTTATTAATCAATAAAATTTTTATAACATACGTCTAATATATGTATGTCGTTCATGTGCAGGTATTTTTCTATCAAGATATTTTGGACCCGAAATGGATATTTGTCATACATTATGATCCAAGATTAAGGCATGTATTTGATGATGCATTAGTGGATACTGAGAAAAACAATGATGGCCAACAAAATGAAAGAGAGGGATTAGAGAACATCGAAGAAATTGACATCCATGATGATGTTGAAGATGGTTATGTTTAGGCATAAGAAGACAACAATCTAGAGTTAGATGATGTTATGGAAGACAACAATATGGATGGTATAGAAAATGATGATCCAAATACATCTGGTAACAATATAGATGGTCTACAGTCAAATTTCAATGATGATGAAGATAATGCAGGTCAAGATGAGGATGATGATAATATTAAATACTTGAAAGAACATATGAACATTGACAATGATACACTGGATGACATTGTAGCAAACAATAATGTTAATGACCAAGACTTCTAAATTTTTGAATTATTTGCAATCCATGTTTAAGAAAGGATGATTCTTATGGCCTAAAATTTGAAATGCTTCAGTAATATTATTTGTGTCGATACAAACTACCTATTGCAATATCCTTAAATTGTTCAATCTTTGGTATGAATTATTGGCAGAAAAAATTAGGATTACTTGGATGCTTCTTGCATTCATTTTGTATCAACATATGTTCATGAAGACACAAAATTTAATAAAATATTAATGCATGTAACTCACAATCATTTAAATAATTAACTTTGTTAACTTTATTATTTTTAAATAGTTTCCATTTTTATGTTGAACATAATTTTGAACATGTAAATGAAAAAATCCACAGTAAATGATTTACTGTATCAGCATATTCATTCACATAAGCACAGTATTAAGGCTCAATAACTGATATTCATTCAAATATAAGAAGAAATAAGTATGGTAAACATAAGAAAAATACAGAATGATAACACAGTCATGGAGAATCTCTGATAATAAGATGTTCTATTTCATTCATAAGCTCAAAAGTTACACCAATAGGGTTTTGGTACACCCTTCCACTCATACCTTTATTATTTTTTAATCAAAGTTTATATAGAGATTACATAATATCAACCATAATCCCTAAGCCATTAACCATTAAACTACCTGTTAGGTCACAAAAACGTAGGTCATTAACCCTAAGAGGTTGCCAAGCTCTCTTGACATTTTTGGTTAACGACACGGGGTAGATATGGATAAACCCCCTTCACTTCAGGCTCTACCAGACCTAGGTGGGTGTACCTTAATGATTAGTGCAGACTTAATTTGACCTTCACACTGGCAAATGGATGTGAAGTAGGTGTAAGGTTTAAAAGTATTTCTAAGGCTAAGGTTTGTAGATATGAGAGAGGTATGAAAATTGATAATTAATATGACCAGTGCTTTATCTATTACATAAAAGAGATCAAGAGTTGTTGGTATGTGGACCTTTATGTTTGACTTAACTCAAATTGTTGGGCACTTGTGTAAATCGATACCTTGTATAGATGTGCAAGAATGTTGAGATACAGGGTTCTTCTTATAAATCCCAATGTTATTTCTCTAAATTGCTATGACCTAGAGAAAGGATTTTAATTCTAATAGGAAGGAAAGCAACTAAAATAGCTTGTTCAAAGGATTTTAACCCTGGGCAGAGACCAATAAACATAGACTACTTTGCAGGACTTAAATCAACTTCCCTCATAAACCAATCACATAGATCATACAGTAACAACAAATGTGTACTAATAAATTAGCTATATGCTTGATATATTAATTTAAACAACTTGAAAAATCATTTTGGAGACAACCATGCAGCCCATAAATATTAAATTCAACACAACAATTGAACATCAATTTTCAAACCCACCAAATAACTTTGATTCTTGTATTAATTCAGAAGCTCATACTGGTTTGAAAACATAAATAGATACAAATAGATTCTTCAAGTACTACCTTTTTATATTACATATATGTTTGTAAGAAATAGATGAGATGATGCTTTAGAAAATGGCCTTGGTATCCTATTTATAGGATGTGAACAAGCTTCAAGTCCAAAACATTATGTCATTTCATAATTGCCTCCTTTCAACTAACTAATGCATAATTAAGAAACATAAAGCGAAATAGAAGCATATGCAGTGATCAGGTTCTGGCTCCATTAATCATCGTAGAGTGATCCATGACCCATAGGTCTAGCAAGATTGTCCTCATCTCCATGATATAGATTGATATGTCTGCATTGCTTGTGCATGACAAAATTGTACTACAACCACCTCCTCACACTGTCCTGGATATGAACAAATTTATTCTACCAATATGATCGATGTAATCTTGATCAGCACAAGTATCTGTAGTGATTAGATTATTCATAATTAAATCTATAGAGAATATCTTTCCCAAACATGTATAAGTATTCTCTATCACCCGTTCTTCATTATTTATATTCTCAAGTAGTGGTGGCAATAATCCATTCAATTCAACTTTCCAAGGATCCTTATCTCACAAACTCCCATCAGCATTGAAAATTTTTGGAAATGCCATGTCAGGATGTTGGTTGAAGTCATTCAAATATTCTGTAAGTATACCATTAATCTCTCGTGTTCACTGATTAGGTCTTCATATTCTTTAAAAACTTGCTTTTCAATATTAGATTTATCATTCAATTTTTCTTTTGTCTCCAAGATCCTCAGGTGCAACCTATTGTGCTCTTGATACATCTGGTGAGTTCTCTTATGCAAGTCCCAAACTTTGTCACTATTCTCCATCATTTCATCAAATCTTTTTTGATCAATTTGGAAGCCATATTGTATTTAACTGTTTTCAATTCAGTATCCAACTGTTCATTTTTCATTTGAAATTTTTCTGTTTTAAGTTTCCAATAATTAGCATATGCTTTGGCTTCCATAACTCTTTGATCAGCTTCAAGATATTATGAATAGCTGCTAGATGAAGGCAACTTATCTCTGTGAGTAGAAATCTCCTGTCTTAACATGGCATTCTCTTTCTTGTATACATCATTATCCTTAATCAAATTTTCAATTTGTGCCTTGGTAAACCTTGCAACATTAATATTTAAATCATTAGTTTCTATAGGATCAGTATCCTCAATCCTTTGTATCAAAAGGTGACTGAATGCCTTATTTGGATCATCAATGATATGTGGTCTTTTATTAGGAGGATACAATGCCCATATAAGCAATGCTCTTCTGTCAAGGTCATACCTTGATCCTCTTCTGATATCATCCAAGGCTTCTATGTTGAGTTTTATCTTCTTGTCTTCATTTCTATTGAAAGTATCAAATACAATGGCCGAGGTCATATCCCATCCAGGAATCAAGATTACACCTGCTTCTTGTAATAGTGTCCTCCCCCTTTTTGGAGTCATTATCTCCAATTCTTTGTCAATTTCCTTCTGAAGCTCCAATAGTACCTCATCCTGTATTTTAGGAGTGATATCTTTCATTCTCTCCCTAGCCTGCTTGCCCTTGTATTCATACAAAAAGGATTTAAACTTAGGTGTTTTAATGAAATCATCATCTGAAATGAATTTTTTGTTGGCTAGGTGTCTTATGTCTCTTGTTAAGTCACTTGGTGCTTCCATAGTGACAACTTCCCTATCTTTAGGAGGTTCATACCCCTCAATGGTTGGGTCATAGTTTTGTACTCCTTCCTCAGATTCTTCTCATTCTGCAATGTTAGTATCTGCTTATGTCTAGAGTGGCCTGAGGTGACAAGTGACCCAGGGGAATCTCATACTCAACCTGTGCTTCCTTAATTTGTCTTCCTTTTCTTTCAAATACATAGGGGGAGACATTTATTATCAATTCTGATGCATGTGTAATCATAGTATCCAACCTTTCAATAGGATCATCAATATTCTGAAAGGCTCTGGTGTAAGTGGGCTTTTTGGCTACCCTCTAAGCCTCTACTAACATAGTTTTATGGTACAAACTCCTCCTTTCTATTGCTATGTTTTCATCACAATTTCTAATTAAATCCTCATCAATGAATAAGACATGATGATATCCTTTTAACTTTTGTTTTGTTTTTACACTATTGATAAAGTGTTCAGGATCAAAATTTTCTCCTGCATTTCCAAAAGGTAATATGAATTGCTCTAGTTCTTGTCAATCAACTGATAACCTTTATTAGAAAGAATGGTGAAATCTCCAAAGCACAGAGTTCCATGCATAAATGACTATTTGTTGTGGTTCTTAAGGTGCATGAAATTTGAAGAAGCTAATTGCCTGACAATTTCTAAATATGCAACCCTATCTGGGCAAGTTTTTGGTAGCGGGAAGGGTGGTCCTTCATATACAAACACTCTTATCATGGTACAGTCACTGAAAACATACCAATCACCCCAATTATGGCTGAACTTTCCCTCCTCATGTTTATCGTTTGGCCTCAAAAACTTATGTATTTCTAGTGAAAAATTGTTATTGCAAGGACGACCGAACTGTTTGTATATAGGTTTCACAAAAAACTCCTCAAAATATAAATAATGTGATCTGTCACATCTACTATCCCAGATAGCAGTCCACATTTGCATGGGTTTTATATCACCATTGTTGTCTAAATCTCTTACCCTGAGATTCTTATCCCACAAGCACATACTTTGTCCTTCATATAACACCATATGCATAAATAGAGAATAATGTCTAAATTTACTTCCTCCATTCTTAAGAGATATCAGATCATTTTGCAAGTTATGTGCTAGGTACTCACCATAATCGAAGTATCATGCATCATGACTCTATATGTCTACAACTAGAACTATGGGTACAATTTCCATGAACATGGAGGCTTCTATACCCAACACTTGGCAGACAGAGTAGAATGTGTTTTTGAAGTAATCCTCAAACAATTCAACTAAATATGGTGGATCCTCAACTCTAGAAAATACCCTGAGTTTATTGTTTTCATCGCGGGGCCTGTGCAAGGGTAGTTTCCATCTCTTGTAATTGTTACTCATATTACGGTATTCAACCAACAAGTCCTTGATCCTAAATTTTTTTATCTAAACTTGTGTCCAATTGAAACACTGTGGAAATATAATCTCTAGTAATGGGAAAGAAAGCAGTCCTATCATCCAATTCAATATAGCAAGTCTTAGGGTTGTATTTTTCTGCAAGGAGTCTTAGCAACTGGACATTCAAGAACACATTTGGGACTACTAATTTACCCAAATTAAGCCACCAGGGATTTGAAACGGGTTTATGTCTGTACATCATCTTATAATGGAAGATAAAAAGATCATACCCTCTAACTGGTGTCCATATGTCGCCTATTTGTTTGTATAAACCTTCTAACTTTTCGGCATGTGGGTTCAGTTGGGCATCTCTTCTAGACTTTTGTCCCGACCCGAGGCATTAATCTAGTAAATCCTTATTTAAATGCCTATCTCCTATTTTTTGCCTCTTATTCATAGGGATTTGTATTACTTCCTCCATGTTCTGTAAATTATGAATGCAAGCTAATATATGCAAGCCGGTCAGAAGTACTTAAACTTGGCAAATCGCTTTGGTTATGAATTCAAAATTCACATTCAATCAACTTAACTCTATACAATTAATGGCATCTCGCTTGTGTATCTCATATCATCGAAGGAAATTTAATATTTTGAATAAAGGATGTTGGATCGCTGCCATCATGTCTTGTCACTTTATTTTAAAGTGATATGCTTTGTGATCTCATTTATTTTAGTTTTATGCTTGTTCAGGATTTCAGTGTGACCCCAGATGGCATCTCCCTGATAACATAAGTCTCTTTGATCATGGAGTTAACCTTCTGATGTTTTTATTTCATCACTTTTTCAAAGAGACTAGAAAGACCTTCTCTTCGATATAGTAGAGTCATTCTGAAATACCTTTTACATTGTTCTTTTATCAACAAGACTCCTATCATTGGGACTCCAAACCTTATCACCTCAACATACCGAACTCCCTTTGTGAATGTTTTTGATGATATCGTTTGATCGGTGTGACACATTTTGGTGTCACACTGAAATGCCTTGTCTGTTCAATGTTTGGGGTATCGATAAGACTGCTAAGTGACTCTTGCCAATATCCCTTATCTCTTCGATTTCTTTTATTTCTTCAATTTTGTATAACTTTACTTTTTGTCTTTTATGCCTTTGGGTCATTGAAGAGACAAGATTTCTTTTATTTTATGATGGAGGTAAGGAATTTTAGGGTTAATGATGGAACGATTGTATTTTTAGGTTTGAGTGAAATAACTTATTAGGTATTATAGTGGGAAATGGCAAAATTTTAAGGTTTGAAATTTTGATCCAACATGATCCTTAATCCCTTAATCCCTGCTAGATTAGAACAATTAGGTGCTCTAAAGAAGGCGCTAAATTAGGCGTTAAATTAGGTGCTAATTTAGGCACTAATCTGGATGCTAATTTAGGCACTAATTTGCACCTAATTTAGTGCCTACTTGTTCTGATCGGCATAAAAAATGCCAAAAATAGTGCCATCCCGATAAATAACACCGACTTTTTCAAAAAATTGGAGAAAAATACATTAAAATAGTGGGTGGAAGCAAAAAAGGGAGCTAATCACAAGAATTTGTTGTAGTGAATTTTAATGGTTGTCGGCAAGAAGATTTTAGCATTATGGACTTGATTACTTGCTCCTTGGGGCATTAAGCTACTAAGATGGTTATGTAGGAAATGATGATTTCAAAAATGGAAATTAAAGCTTGGTATTTTTTATTGAGGGTTTATGTCACTCCAAAGTTGTGATGGTGGAGTGACACGTATTAGTCTTGACATGGGAGGTGTTGGAATTTATTTGGAAGGAGCGGTAGTGTAGGAAAATGATGTGGTTTGTACAAAATAACTATTAAAGACTTATTTAATTAGTTAAGTAAGAGTAATACCTACATTTACCATTGTAATTATGAGGCACCATATAATTTTGTGCCACTACTTTAGCAAGATGTGACGTGACCACTTCCTTGCTCTATAACCCTTGACATGATTCTCCATGATGTTCATGGCATGTGATGAGTCAAATCTATAGATTTAAACTTGTTGATGGGACAACTCCTATCGTTATCAAATTATTTCCTGCTAACATCAATGGAATAATTGGAAAAAGGTCCACTGCCAGGACTGAGTGATAGTTGTCCCTATGAATCATTCAATTTTTGGAAGGTGACGTCAATGATTCATAAAGATATGATGATGTCATTACACCTTTGCTATTAAATGTCCCTTTTGAGATATGAACTCTGAAGGTGTTGAATTTGTTTTACACTACGAGCATCAGAGGTGCTCCTATGTCACTCTGGAGATGCTCCTAGTTCACTCCAGATATGTTCCTAGTTTTCTCTAGAGATGCTCTTGGTTGATGCTTGGATGAAGAAAAGAACCACCATTTGTTTGTTTTTAGTTCTTTTGGTGAGAAGGACCACCATTTTATCAGTTTTTAATCCTTTCTTTTTTTTATCTTTTTATTTTGAGACTGTTCAACTATCATTTTGGAAAAAGAGTTTTACCTCTTTTACATAACACAAGTCTAGATGTGCAAGTTTTTAACAAACTCCTCCTTGGTGGATGGGTGTTGGTACATGTGGAGTCTATGTCCATTCGCTAGGAATGTACTTGGTTCATCATCAATGGGTGATAGCAGAGTGGTCTCATTGGTATAGACTTACATTACTTCTTAAGGTCCCATCCAATGTGTCTATAACTTTCTTTTGAATTCCTTAAACTTGGAATCATACAAAAGAACCTAGTCCCCCACTTGAAATTTCCTCTCCTTAATGTGTTGATCATGCCACTACTTCCTCTACTACTGAATGATTTTTGTCTACTGGATTTCCTCCATCCTAATCTCATCCAACTCATTGAGTTGTAAGATTTGATTCTGCTGTGTAATATTCAATGGGAGGCCAATGTCCATAAAGGTTCTAAGAGTCTAAAGCTCAAATTCTATTGGAAGGATTCACTTCTTACCATAGACAAGCTCATAGGGAGAGAATCCTATAGTTGACTTGAACCAAGGAGTGTTATAGGCCCATACAACTTCATACAACCTATTTTCCCAATCTTTCCTATTTACTACCACTGTCTTTGTCATTATATTTTCCAATTCTCTATTTGTCACCTCCACTTGTCCATTAGCTTGAGGATGGTATGGTGAAGACTTTTAGTGCTTAATCTGATAAGGATCTGTAAAGGCTTGTATTACTTGAGAAGTAAATTGTGGACCTCTATCTGAAACAATAGTCCTTGGGGCTCCAAACCTTAAGAAGATCTTGTTATAAAAGAAGTATGCAACTTTTTCTTCTCTAGAAAACTGTAGTGCATGAACTTCTGCCTATTTTGTCACATAGTTTATACACACTAACATGTACTCCTTTCCTACAGATGCTAGTGAGATTGGGCCAACAAAATCCATTCCCTACTGTTAAAATGGTTCTAGAACCATTTGAGGGTGCAAAGACATTTCATTTGTGCTTGTGTGGGTTGACCCATTCTTTGACAATGGTCACATTTCTTCACATACTTCTTTACATGCTTATGAAGAGATGACTAGTAGTATCCAACCCCTAGAACTTTATGGATTGTCTGTAACTTCCCTTTGAATTCCTTGAACTTGGAATCATACAAAAGAACCTACTCCCCAACTTGAAATTTCCTCTCCTTAATGTGTTGATCATGCCACTACTTCCTCTGTTGTTGAATGATTTTTGTCTACTGGATTGCCTCCATCCTAATCTCATCCAACTCATTGAGTTGTAAGATTTAATTCTACTGTACAATATTCAATGGGAGGCCAATGTCCATAAAGTTTCTAAGAGTCTAAAGCTCAAATTCTATTGGAAGGATTTGTTTCTTACCATGGACAAGCTCATAGGGAGAGAATCCTATAGTTGACTTGAACCAAGTAGTGTTATAGGCCCATACAACTTCATACAACCTATTTTCCCAATCTTTCCTATTTACTACCACTGTCTTTGTCATTATATTTTCTAGTTCTCTATTTGTCACCTGCACTTGTCCTTTAGCTTGAAGATGGTATGGTGAAGACTTTTTGTGCTTAATCTAATAAAGATCTGTAAAGGCTTGTATTACTTGAGAAATAAATTGTGGACTGCTATCTAAAACAATAGTCCTTGGGGTTCCAAACCTTAAGAAGATCTTGTTATAAAAGAAGTATGCAACTTTTTCTTCTCTAGAAAACTGTAGTGCATGAACTTCTACCTATTTTGTCACATAGTTTATACACACTAAGATGTACTCCTTTCCTATAGATGTTGGTGAGATTGGGCCAATAAAATCCATTCCCCACTGCTCAAATGGCTCTAGAACCATTTGAGGGTGCAAACACATTTCATTTGTGCTTGTGTGGGTTGACCCATATTTTGACAATGGTCACATTGCTTCACATACTTCTTTACATGCTTATGAAGAGATGACCAGTAGTATCCAACCCCTAGAACTTTATGGGTTGTCTTTTGGGAAGAGTAGTGTCCTCCCGTGGGTTCATCATAACAAGTTCTCAGCACATCAAAGATTTCATTAGACCTTAGACACTTTCACATTAAAAAATCAAGCCCACATTTAAACAATAAATTATTTAACCATTTATAGGAGAAACTCTCCTTTAACAATCTCTTTTTTGTTTGGAGGTAAAATGTGAACGAAACAAGCCTGTAGCTAAGAAGTTGGCTATATCAACAAACCATGGTGTGCTAGAAGAAATGACAAATAGGTTTTCATCTAGAAAACCATCCTCCACAAGTTGATCCTCTCCACATGTATGCAATCTTGATAGAAAATCAATAACTAAATTGAATTTTCCTGGGTTATCTATGATAGTGATATCAAATTCTTGCAATAATAACAACAATCATATAATTCTTTCATCTACTATAGGTTTGTTCATTAAGTATTTGATGACTTGATGATCAACGTGCACACAATTTTTATAGCTTGTGATATAATGTCTAAATTTGTTAATTGCATAAATCATAGCCAGGAATTCTTTTTGAGTTGTGTAATTTATTTCAGTAGGGGAACAATTTTTACTTATATAATAGATTGCATACATCCCTTCTCCTTCTTCTATTTTTCCTAGGACTGCTCCTATTGACTCATTTGATGCATCTGTCTGAATGTGAAATGGTAGATTCTAGCTAGGTCCTCTCAAAATAGGAGTGATTGTTAGTTTTTCTTTGATTTTGTTAAATTTTTTTTGGGAATCCTTTGTCCTTTGGAATTTAGTGCCTTTTGTTAAGAGATAGAACATTGGGGTAGCTATCCTGCTAAATTTTTCTATGAATCTCCTATAGTAACCTACATGACCCAAGAAGCTTTTAGCATCAGTCTAATTTTTAGGTGTGGGCAACTATTTTATCACCTCTAGTTTGTGCGTATCCACTTTAATCCCTTCTTCTAATATGTGATGCCTAAGAACAATACCCTGCTCTACCATCATGAAACACTTTTCATGGCTTAAGGATAATTGATTTTTTTCATAGGTAGCTAGAGTGTTACAAAAGAAAAATGTAAGAACTCTGTAGGGAAAGGTACACCATGAGTAAGTAAAAGTGGTCTTGTCTTGGTATTTTGGTGCCACTTGAATCTAATTATATACCCACTAAAATAATCCATAAATGAAAAGTACTTCTTCCCTACTAGGTTATCAAGACTTGATCAATGAATGGCAGAGGAAAGTTGTCTTTCTTACTGGTTTTTTTTAGTTCCTTGTAGTCTACACACACTCTCTATTTTCCATTATTTTTGGGAACAATCACTAAAGGGGATACCCATTGACTGTCAGAGATAGGATAGATGAAACCTGCTTGCAGTAATTTTTCTATTTATGTTTTAACTATCTCTTTCAGTGTTGGGTTCAGTCTCCTTTGAGGTTGTCTAACTGGTTTAACATCTTCATTATAGGTATGATGGGTGAATATATTAGGGTGGATGCCTTCCATGTCCCCATATTCGCAAGAAAAAGTTGTGGTATGAGGTATCAGAAGGTCAATAAGTTTTGTTTCTTGGTCTCTTGTCAACCAGGTGTTAATGTTCAAAGTTTTCCCTACTAAAAACGTAACCTACTTAGTGTCTTAATCAATAGATTGAACTATCTTATGCTTCTTCTTCATTGGATTCAAAGGACCAAAATGTGATAGTAACATGTGAAAGGTAGAAATGTCTCTCTAAAATGTTTCACCAGAGGGATTGACATTTGCCAAGGAACAATTGGTTGATACTAGCAATTCTCTTCTTGGATCCTAAGAAAATTCCATCACATAGTTATCTATAACATGATATGAGTAATGTCTTTATGAGTGTTAGCATCTATATCCTCTCCCAAGTCTCCTAGGTGTTCCATGAGGGTTACCATAGCCAAACAGGCACTATTTTCTGTGTTATTGTGTTCATAAATCCAAACTTCACCTAGATATTTCATGAATAGTTTAGTTGGAGGGTATAAAGAGATATTTTCATGTCTAACCCATTGGATATGACTATATCCTCAATTCTACAATCAATTGATCCTGCTGCAATAGCAAACCATGGTCTGCCTAAGATCAAGGGGTAAGCATTTCTTTGGTTTCTTGGCTCTAAAATAAGAAAATCAACTAGAAATTCCCATGATTCCACAATGATTGGTACATCAGTTAACACTCCTTTTGGTATTTCTACTGACTGATCAACCAATTATAAAATCGTGAAAGTGGCATGTATATCTGTAAGAGCTATTTTATCCAAAGTGTGAACTGTCATAACATTGATTGTTGTTCCTAAATCAACCAAAACATTAGATATCTCAACCCCTGCAATATGGACTATGATAACAGGGTTGCCAGGGTCACCATACTTAGGAAGGATAATCTCTCCAACCAATAGGTCAACTACCTTACCCTCCACATGAATAGTTTTGGGAATTTTTTTCTTTCTACTCTATGTTTTAACACAATGTTGTTTAATAAACTAGTTGAGTTCTGAGACATCTCTAATGGCCTGTAGGAGTGGAATTTCAATGTTTAACTATTTGATTTATTGCAATAATTAAGAATCAATGATAGGATGAATTTCTTTAGATGAGGTTTGTTTTGAGGGAATAGTTTGTTTAAACCATTCAAGGAAAGGTGCCTATTTTTTGGTCTTCGAAGCATCTCTGGAGTGCATCTTCGAAGATGCTCTAGAAGGCATCTCTAGAGGATCTCTAAAGTGATCTAAAGAATGTCTTTGGGGCACTTTAATGGTAGTAATCTCTTTTTGGATTTGTTTTTTAGAGGAATTTGTGGATTCCTATTCATCAGTAATCTCAATAATGAAAGGAGGAGATGGTCTTGGTCAAGCCTTCCTTGAATGGAGCTAGAGATTATTCAAATAGATAGCATTCTAGTCATGTTTTCTTATTTATTCAAGTAAATTGTTTCTCCTTGTTTATTATGTTTGTGATTTGCTACAGGTTGTGTAAGAAGGGGTGGTTGAATAACTAGTTCATTTTGAGGTTGATTTGGTGTATTTGTTGGACCATTTAAAAGACCTTGTTGTTGATTTGGATACCATATTTTTTGTCCTTGGTATGATTTAATATAAGTTTGTTGAGTATTCCATTATTTTTGCATCTGTGGTAGTCCAAACTGGGGCTAAAACTACTATGGCCAATGTTGGTTTTGCCATTGTTGATTTGGCCATTGCTGATTTTTCCATTGTTGGTTTTGCCATTACTGGTTCTGCCAGTCTTGTGGTCCCCATTGAGGAGAGGTTTGAGGTCTATTCCATGAAGGATTCCACTGGTTCTTTCCTCAATTTGAAGGACCTTTAAAAGAATCCTGATTTGGATATTAGTTGTAAGGAAATTACTAGTTTGTTTTTGTTCAACATAGTTTAACTCCTCCACCTGAACATTTTTCTTTGATAACTTCTTCAAGGTTGGGAATCACTCACATTGGTAGGTAGGATGGATTTTGTCATAGATCCAATAGATTTCAGTCTTATCTAAGGGATATTCTCTTAGAAGATGTTTGTTTCTACATCTTGGGTAGTAGATAGATAGTGGTTCTATTTTTTTGCCTAAATCCTATCTAATGTGGTGTTAATTGAACCAAAATGTCTATTTTAAAATTAGAAAATTCCTCCATCAGCTGTCCTATATCATTCTTTCCCATTAGAGAATTTGAGGTTGTGACTCCATCTTATGTACTTGAGTAATTCCTACAAATTTCCTTAATCGATGGCATTTCTAATTTGTTTATGTTTCCTTTTCCCATTAAATCTAGTGCTTATTTTGACTCCTTCTCCAACCCTCTAAAAAATAAAGCTCTAGCTAGGCCATGTTCCAAGGGATTACCATATCTTTGTAGGAAAAAATGAATCTATCTAGATAGTATTCCAAGCTCTCTTCTTATTTCTGATTATCCCTAAAAAGTTGCTCTTTTCTATCACTCATTCGGAAATAGTCCTAATATTTATGAAGAAATTATGTTTCCATCTGATCCCAGGAATGGATGGAATCATGAGTTAATCACATAAACCATCTCATGGCTAAATTTTTAGTGTGGAGGGAAATATCTTTAACTTTTGACTATCAGAGGCATAATCATATATTTGGCATTGGACTTTTAACTCAAACAGAAATTGGTCTGGATCCTCTCAAGGAATTCTCCTAAAGGTAGGAAGTATATATGGGGAAATGTTCTTCATGGGGGCATTTCACTTGGGATCTAAAGCTATAGGGTCAGAGAAAGTTCTCCTTGGAGGTCTAAGAGGATCTTGATTTGTATTGTCATTATGATTGTCTCCCATGGTAACTGAATCAAGTGAGTTTTCTAGAGAATTAAGGGGATCTAAGAGATCAATTTGAATTTTGTTATTCTTCTCATGTAAACATTGGATATATTCTGAGATGATGTGATGTTTAGGGGATGGAGGAGGAACTGGGTTTGATGGACTTCCAAGGTGTTAGATGAGGGATTTCCTTCCTCAAAGATATCCATCTCTACCCCACTATTTTCACCTATAAACTAAGGTTAGGATTTTTGATGTTTTATGAACCTGTCTAGTGAATCTTAAGGTCTAACCACACAAAAGTGTTTTAACCCTAACTAGAAGGACTTCTTACTAGAGTCGCTACTAACACTAGTCCCTGGTAACGGTGCCAACACGGATAAGGGTCATTGCACCTTGCATTTAATTTGTCAAATCCAGGGTAGTGTATCCATGGCTATCTATAGTAGGAACTAATAATCAACAGTCCCAGTACTATCTCCTAAAACTAAACCTACTTATCCATTCAAAATCATGCATTTAACCACTTACTCAAAGAAAGATTTAATCTAAGAATATGAAAGTAAAATTTGCTGAAATGAACTACTTAATAAAAAAAATGGAAGAAAATAGTAAATACAATGAAACAATAATCTGGTCTAAAATTACAAAAGTAATGAAACTATACTAAGCATTTCCAAGAGTTCAATAAAGTAGTAAATCAAAACAATAAATACTAGCCTTCTCTCCTTTAGTGGGAGTGGGCCCTTGCTCCACACCTATGGAAGAGAGACTCATTCAATGCCTCAGAACACATAGATATAAAACCACATGCCTTTATTCCAAATTCTTCAAAAACAAAGTATATCTAGGACATAGTATATTTTCCTTCTTCTAAAAACTATTCTATATTTAGAACTATTGCTTCCATATAATATATATCAGGTGTTGTTGTTGATACAATTTCTCTAAAGTTTATTATTTCACTCCTAATTCTCTATTAGATACAAAATATCATTATTCCCTTTTCTAAGCATGCAATTATCCATTCAAAAAGAGCATCATGCAGAAACTAAAGAGATTTAAAGTGACACTGAAGGTGTCCCTTAAATCAAGAGTTTTAAGTTCAATCAGGTTGTGAAGGCCATTTGATAAAGAAAATAAATAACTTTTAAATAGTCTTTTAAAAAAATCTTTTAATCCATGCAAAAATAGTCAATAGGGGTCCTTCTTCTTCACTAAACCACCACTATTGTCTTCTCCAAAAAACTCTGGCACCTTTATGTAGAACTCCAAATATACTCCTAAAACCACTCCAGAGATTCTGCATAGTCTGTATGAACAACCTCACAGAGAATAGCTCTGGAGATGTTTGCAACAACCTAACTGCTAAAAATCTATGGAACACAACTCCAAAGACTATGCATACAAGATGTCTACATAGCTCCATGGAATCTAGTCTCTAGAGATCCTTTAACACTTCTTTTGCAAAATTCTGGAGACCTTGCAATATGCATTCTATAGAGCTCTAGAGATGGCAAAAGCTTCTCCAGAGTCTTCAAAAACCTTTCTATCTAGGATGGATGAGTTCCTGTCATCAAAAAGAAATATTTCTGTACATTTTTGTTAGCTCAAACCCAAAACATGAAACCTTTTAATCATAACTATTACTGCAGCATCACATCTCAATTTAACATAACTAAACAAGGTTTTAACAATCTTTAAAGTATAAACCAAAAAATGGAATGGTGTTTAGGACAGGAAAAAGGAGACATAAAAGCATGTTTTGATGAGTACTACCTGATACTCATCAACAAAATTAAAAAATTCCTTGAGCATGATGCACATACCCCAACTACTTTGAAATTCTTGAAAGGTTTGAGAGTCAAATGGGATTAATTAGGCCCCCATGCTTACATCTTAATCACTATTTGACTATCCATTTTGTAATGTAAACCATAGAGAATACCCATGCACACACACTTCAACTAATAAGGTCATGACATATTAGCATAGGTGCACCTAAAGTATCCTTCATGCCCTTTGAACTTGCACTTAGGTTGCTAACTAGTGGTAAGACCCTATGACCAACATTGATATGGAAAGATCTAACATCCAAGGGGATAAACAATGAATGGAAGATGTCAACTAGCCCCCTTTATTCATTTCTCCATGGCTATTATAAAATGGATATCTATCCCAAAAAGAAAGTACACAAAACACCTTCATTATTCACTTAATAAACATAGTGTTCCCATTAGATTTAAGTTCTCAAACAACTTAATAAAATATTATTGGTAAAACCTTTGTCAATGTGAGAACCTACACATTTACACTATGACTAATGGGATTTAGACATCTAAGCTCCACCTCACATTAAACCTATTCATAGACTCATCAACCCACTATTTCATTATTAATTGATGATAAGATCTAATAGCATGGGATAAATGAAGAATGATTAATGACAAAGGATGGAAAGCATGAGATCAACTACATGGGGTTCATTATTACCATTTGACTCTTAATGTGACATGTGGACAACTATTACATCAACTATTATCAACAAATGACAAAATATAATGTGACTAAGTTAAAGTGTCAGTCATTGAGCCACATACTTGATTAGTGGTAACTTCAAGTGCCAATGGGAAATCACTAAAGTTTTGTATGGTCAAGGAAATAAGAAACCAAATAGTTAGATTGAAACGTGAAAGGCCAAGGCAAGGTGAATGTCTTGGGCATGAAACGAATTCCTTAAGTTTTCCCATGCAACCAAGTTTAAATGGTTTAGAATGACATGGATTCTCATCAATACAAAACTATAGGCTTAAGCATGAAAAACATAAATTGAAGGGAAAAACAAGGACCTCATTACCTAATAATACATGATATCATATCAGTTATCAATGGGATCATGAATGGTTTTGTAAAGTACAATAAGGGACATACTTGCAAGAGAAAAATCTAAAGGACTAAAGAGCACTAGAATTAACTACAAAGATTGGAAAAACTGAGAAGAACCAATGGTAAAATAATAATAGGCATTAGCATTTAGTGACTCCAAATCCAAATTGGACTTGGGTGTGTTGGGTTAAAATGGGTCACAATAGGACACATGGCCACATTTGATTATCTCCTATAATGTAGGTCCACATAGACAACCATGTGTGAATGTTCAACCAATAAAATTACACTACCTTAGTCTATGTGGACTTGAAAGGTCCATTTTACATCCTTAGGCTTTAGACCTTGATTGTTAAATGATGGTGGGATTGGATGATCTAGTCAAAGAGAGGGTGATTAGACAATTGAGGATTGAAAGGTGAAAGGAGAGATCAAACACATGGCTCTTTAAGATAATAACATTTTATGCTTTGAGTTATTAGTTAAATAAATGAAGTGGTCCTAGCTATTGCATCATTAGAAATTTGGTAGATAATTATTATATCTTAATGGAAATAGCCATGTGGATAATTGTACACTTGCCTAAAACCAATGAGCATATTACACCTAAAGTACACATCATATTAGGACTATGAGGAGAATAGCCAATTAGTCATGCACATTTGTTAACTAATAGGTAGATCAAACTATGGTTAATAATCATGCTCATGATTAACATTCTTGGAGCATCAAAAGGGCACCTAAGTGCTTGCTAGTGGCCTAACTAATGGGTTGTGAACAATGAGAATTAAACATGTCACCTTCATAATTTAATGCTTTGTGGGGTCATGGACTAACTCAAAGAGTGATATAATGACCAATTAAAAGTAGCCACATCTCTTCACTTTAAATCCAAGGTTGTTATGGTAGCAAGAAAGAATAAGCTATTAAGGTTTTATACCAATCAATATAAGAGAAACAACCATAGACTTTGATTTTGTGAAACCTAGTAATTTTTAGTTGTGGTTGATGATAGTGGTTGTCCTAGTAGGTAAATAAAGACCACATGGAATGGTTGGTCGAGGGGTTGATGCTAGTTACCTATCATGTTAACATTGCTAAATGATAGCTTATGTTATTAGTGATTGAGATAGCGAGTCATTACATAGGTAGAGATAAAGCATATGACCAAGGTAAGGGTAGGAACCTAACTTGAATAGAAGGTCAAGGAATCCAATACAATTTTAAACCAAACAATGCCACCATGGGTGCTCAAAAATAAAAAAACTAAAGGTTTAAGCACAAATGCATAAAGCTAATGGAAACCACAAGGAAATCATGAGCCAAAATGAGAACTCTTAGATTGATTATCACTATGACTCATGACTAATTTAAAAAGGGCAAGTAGGGCACACATAACTATATGTCCAAAATCAAAGAACAACCAAGAAGTTGCCAAGGCAAGATCAACTATTAGATGAGGTAAAACCAAGTGGACTAGGGGCAAAATAAAAGCATTCTTAAAAGTCTAATGAACTCAAGTCTAAATTGGACTTGTGTATGTTGAAGAATCAAAAAGTATCAAAGGCTAGGAGTCAACAATTTGAAATTCAAGATTTTGAATTTGGGACAAATTTTGTGCTGTTTAATATCAAACCTGAGTACTATAGAAATAACCTAGGATATGGAATACAAAATATTGAGGCAAGGATTAGGTACATGGAAATGTGGACTGATGAAAGGTGAATGTGTAAAAACATGACAAAGTAGGATATGGATAAGGTCAAATGTATGGAAATATGTGGGACTGGGGGGAGTGGAGTAAATGGAAATAAGGATTAGGTAAGGAGCAAAAATTAGCACAAAAGTGTGCCACTTGTTACTATGTAATCCTATTAATAGATTCCATCAAAATTAGCCCAAAACTAAATGGGAATTTGAACATGTATGTAAAATTCACCATTATATTTTTCCTCCACTTTGAGGTGCATACGAAGCCTAAAATGGAGACCTCATATTAATAGCCAAATCTTGAAATATAATAATTTATAATAATTAATTGGCTCTTGTTCCATTTGTTTACATTATATGAGTTTCACGATTGATGTCTTAGGATCACTATTGTAATAAAGATGTTTCATAAAAGCATTATCCAAATCTTTGAAGGAATTGATAGAAGCATTAGGCAATGTATAAATTTATGTAAGTGCATGATCACTCAAGCTTGATGGGAACACCTTAGCAATAAAATGATCCTCATGAAGATAAGGGAGGTACAATCTTGGAAGTAATGTAAATGGAATAATGGAGATCACTAGCATATACCATCATACTTTTTAAAAAAGGTGTCACAAATCGATTTAATGAATCATAAGTCAAAATGTCATATGACAAATGATTGTAGAATATTTTGGTAATATCATCTTGTGGTTAGAATCTATGTGCATAAGTATCTACATATCATTCTAGATGGTCAATTGTTCAATTAAGTAGTTCACATAATGTGAAATATCATTCTCATCATGTCCCATATTCATTTGTGTATGAATCATGTCATGTGTAATAGAGGTGGAGAATGTGAAAGATGTATCATCAACTAATGTCACATTATCCTTATATATACCAAGTAAAAAGTGTAAAAGATCTTCATGTTGTTCTTCATCATTGGGCATGTCTAAATCATGTGTTTGTTCAAAATACATAGAAAAAATTATTTCACAATCACTCAAAGTTACATCAGAAGAAAGCATGAGAGGATCCACATTCAGGTCTCCATCAAAATGTTGTATATCACAATGGTTCATAGAGAAATCCATGCGATTTACTAAGGAAGGGTCTTTAGAATATGTGTGAGGTATTGAATCATCATGAGATAAAGAGTTACCATCTTCATCATGAGAAATAAAGAACTATCATTATGCTCATCATTAAACATATCATCAATAGACCATGAGCCACAAGATAGATCTAGAATAGACTAGAAACCTCATGTGAAGGTGGAGCATGTTTTCCAATATCACTAAATCCTTAAGGTTAGATGAAGAAATATAGACATATGTAGGAGAATCCATTAATGACAAAGGAAGTCTACTATGAGAGATATGTTTAGGAGTAGAAGGTGGATAATAATCAAAATATAGGTCATGAGAAGGGATCACTAGGTCCATTCTATCCTCATTTAGAATAGGGATAGAAAATAAGAAATAAAAGCATGTGCTAGGTTCATAAAAGAAGTATAAATAAAATAGAATGAATCAAACCATTATAATTATCTCTAGTCAAAGTAAGCCTAAACTCATCAATCAATAAGATATAATCAAAAGATAAGAAGGTCAATGATGATGACATTTTGGTTAGCTTTGATGTGGTTTCCCTCTTCACCAAAGTCCCTCTTCAAGACTCCATTTTTCTAGTCAAGAAGAAAACCAATGAAGAAATTGCTTCCCTAGTTGAATTGTGCTTAAAATCCATGTTCTTCACCTTCCAAGATGTGGTTTATGAGCAATCTGATGGAGTTGCCATGGGTTCTCCTCTATCCCCAGTCATTGCCAACCTATACATGGAGCACTTTGAAGAGCTTGCCCTAAACTTTTTCCCTCTTAAACCAACCTGGTGGAAGTGCTATGTGGATGACACCAACATATATTGGCCACATGGCCATGAACAACTTGAAATTTTCCACAACCACCTTAACAACATTGCCCCTTGCATCAAATTCACAAAAGAACTTAAAACTAATAACAAACTCCCCTTCCTTGACATCCTTCTCATTACGAAAGATGATGGTTCCCTTGGCCGCAATGTCTTTAGGAAATCCACCCACACTAACCTCTATCTTCTTGCTTCTTCACACCACCACCCTTCCCACAAGACTAGTGTCCTTAAAACCTTTGCAACAAGGGCATTCCACATCTGTGATAATGATCACTTAAACCAAGAATTGTCCTACCTTACCAAAGTTTTCAAACTAAATGGGTACCATAACAAAAACATCAAGAGAGATTTAAAGCAAGCCCAAACCAGCCTTAACCCTAAACCTATTAATAAAGACTCTGAGTTTGCTTATGGTGCCACCCTACCTTTCATCGAAGGTATCTCTAATAAGATCACCAAAATCCTTCGCAAGAAAGGGCTCAATTGTGCTTTCAAACCTCTTTCCACCATCAGAAACCTTATCTCGTCCACCAAAGACTCCAATGGCATTCTTTTAAACCTATGCATCTATAAAATAGATTGCTTAAGTGTGGTACCCCTTATATTGGTGAGACCGATAGATCTATCTGCATGAGAATCAAAGAACATAGTACAGCTATCAGCCATGAAAGGGTCACAAAATTGGCCCTTGTAGATCACTGTTCTAGCACCAAGCACCACATTCTCCTTGAGGATACCCTGGTCCTACCCAAGGAAGATAACTTCTTCAAAAGAAAACTTAAAGAGGCTATCTTCATCATAAATAACCCCACCAACCTAAATAGGGATGATGGGTGGAACTTGAACCATACCTAGAATCCTTTATTAAATTCCCTTAAAAAACTAACCCCTTAGTCTCTCTTTGCCTCCTCCTTGCTTCTCCTTTGGTTTGTCTCTGCCAATTTCCCCCCTCTCTCCCCTTCTCCCTGCTCTTCCCTTCTCTTTCTTTCGTCCCCCCCTTTTCCTTCTCTGCTGCTCTCCTCAAACCTTCCTCAGGGCCTCACTCTTGTCCTAAGCCACCCTACCCCTCATCCTTCCTCTTGGCCTTCCCTCCTCTCTTTTCCTTCCCTTGTATCCCTTGCCCTTCCTCATTTTCCCTTGTCTTCTACTAACTCTTTTCTCTATTATTCCCTTTCTCCATCTGGGTTCCTCTTCTCTTTAGTCATGGCCCTTTGCATTCCTTTTTCTTTTCCTCTCTTCCTTGTATTTTTGTTCTTTTATTTTATACTCATTTATGTATTCATATGTGTATATACATATATAGGTATATAGATATATACATATACATGTCTACATATATAGTTACAGTTATATATGTATGTATTTATATATATGTATATATATGTATATGTATATATATATATCTATATATATATACATACATATCTATATCTATATATATAGATATAGATATATATGATTGTGTTTATATATAGATACAGATTCATTCTAGAGAGCTTGGAGTGCATGTCCCATTCAATTGACCTTGACAGGAAATTTGAGGCAATTCTAGAACAATTAATAGTGAAAGGCAAAATGAGTCCCAACGGTTTTGATTGTACATGGCGTAACATGCTTCATGGTAC
Organism: Cunninghamia lanceolata; assembly: GCA_027924645.1. Taxonomy (NCBI): domain Eukaryota; kingdom Viridiplantae; phylum Streptophyta; class Pinopsida; order Cupressales; family Cupressaceae; genus Cunninghamia; species Cunninghamia lanceolata. The sequence continues at coordinate 5,233,714 of BSBN01000914.1, read as the reverse complement.
CCGCCATACATATTTGTAAATATGTATATATATATATATATATATATATATATATATATATATATATATATATATATTGTGATTGATAATTTGGAAACAATTGTAAAAACCTAATAAGCTACCAGAATACTCTAGATTTCTACTCAAATTCAAATCACCAATGGAACTAAGAAAAATACAAAAATTGAAGAAAACAATAGTTTATACCTTCAAATGCAAACTCCTCATTTGCATTCTATTGTGTTCTATCTTCTCAAGATCTTGTTGATTATGATGATTCTCTCAGAATTGCACTTCTTGTTTTCAAGATGACTATGAGATGAATGGACTTGTGGATTTTATGCAATGTAAATAATCCTACAATGCAAGACTATGATAATGACCTTGAAGAAGATAATGCAATGCTATTGATAATGATGAGATGAGGATAATGACACTATGAATCTAAATGGTAATACAAAAATGGAGATTGATTGAGGATAATGATATGCAAATGGGGAGCAAAGGCATGCTTGAATACTTGATATGATTTCTACAGCATGTAAGTACAATTGCTTTTGTGATGCAAATTAAAGGTGAGGAGCTTCCTTTTATAGGCAAAGGAAGGCTTAGATCCAAGTGTCAAAAGATCCATGGTTAAGGAATTGGTCTTGTAATATGTAGGGTCAAGATTGAATTTGTTGGATGAGGGGAGATATAGAAGGAGGATGTTCCTACTACATTGACAAGGTGGAGATATATGTGGGACAAGGAGCCACATGACGAGATGCTCACAAAGACCATGAGAAAAAGATGGAAGAACATGAGAGAAATATGTAAGGAGTCTACGTTTGTTGGGATGTTGGAGGGAATATAGGATTTATGAGACAAGTGTCTCATATTCAAGTTTGACCATGGTGATGTGGAAAAACCAACTTCTACAAAGTAGGGATGGTTGAGAGGAAATAGGGCATGTGTTGAGGATAAATGTTTAATTAAATATTATTAATATTTAATTTATGGTGCAACATGGAGGTGAGGTGTCAAATGACGTGTAGGGTGACATCGATGAATGATGTGGATTTTAGAGATGTGACTTTGTCTTAGAAGAATAATTAAATAATTAGAATTATTTAATTAGGGATGAATTTAGAAGAATTAAGATAATTAATCAAATAAATTAATTTTTATTTAATTATTGGAAGAATAGGATGAATGTGAATCAAATAAATAAATTAATATATTTATTTATTGATAGAGGAATAAGAATAAAATAAATATAAAATATTTATTTAATTTATCTCGAGCTATTTTTAGGTGTATACATTTTGCCCCTCTTTGAGACAATGTGTTTTATCACGTTGTTTCAAAGAATAAAAATTTTAGGAGTATGATACATGCCCCAGTTTGCCCCTAGTACATGTTTGGTGTTGGTAGTATGCCCCCCGGGAGATTGGTCAGGAGAAATTTTTGGAAGAAATAACAGACGATCTCACAATGAAGAAGAATGAACGACACAATCCTCATGTGAAAAACACAGGTGATGAAAAGATGAAAAATGTCAAAACACCTCTAGTTAGGGTTGATTTGGCTATAAATAGTGTTGAGGGGTCCCTTAGTCATTTTCACACTTGTCATTAGAAGAGAGATTATAGAGAGCCCTAGAGCAGTACAGAGCATAGAAGTTCCAATGAGAATGTAGATTTAGGTAGCTAGCCACAGGTTTGAGAGGATCCATCGATTCGAATGCCCAAAGGACTACAGACCCCTAGTATGTATATGCTTAAATTCATGTTAAGTGCATTTATTAGGGTACAAATCAAGGTCCAAATTCAATGGTTTCATATGCACAAGAAAAATGGTTCTACGCATATGATAAATATTGTTGCGCATGCATTAAGAAACTTCACATATGAGTGCCAAAATCGTACATATGTGTAAATTTGCATTTGATAAGTTTTTATGTACGTGTATCTCATTCTTGCGCATATGAACTATGAACCCATGCATATGATTAATATGCACATATATCTCATGTTTTGGCACATACACTATGAATCAACACATATGTTATAAACTTGCGCATCTAACTCCTGCTCCTAAGCATATGGTTAAAGATGCGCATATGCATGGTATTTATGTGCATATGTGATAAAGTTACACTTTTGATAACTAAAGTTGTGCATTTGTTTAAGACAGGTCAATTTACTTAGCTAACAGACTGAGTCAACATTGTGTTCGATGTTGGCCAACTAAGGGATGCTCTTTGAGATTAATAGAATCTTAGAAGAGATGATAGGATAGGCTGTGTTAGGATAACTAAGTAACTAGTTTGATAGATTTGATAAATATGTAGCTTAGTTGGTTGTTGATTAATGCACTTGTGTTATTGATTACAGGAGGAGCTAGATGTCATGATGTCTCGAGAGAGATTTCCACCGACATAGTTGTTACGACCATACTTGTCAGATACTGATCATTTGATACTGGGATCGACTGGATTGTGGTATGTGACATTTATGCCTGAGATCCGAGCTAACCCAGGGCTGCTGATTGCTCTAGCTGAGAGATGGCATAGTGAGCACTGCACGTTCCACTTGCCTACTGGAGAGATGACTGTGACGTTAGAGGACGTATATAGGATCTTGAGGATACCGATATATGGGAAGATGGTGACATATGAGCCACATGCAGGAGATGGACTTGATGAGTTTCGTAGAGTATTTGATGATGATGATATTTAGGGGATGGAGATCAGTTGGACTAATATGGTTGACTACTATGAGCCCCTCCTGTCTATATTAGCAGGATTGATTGGAGGCATGATTTGCCCTAATAGAAGATCACATGGATTAGCTGTTGGATGGGGGAGGAACTTGGAGAGGATGGTTTTTGAGGGGACACACTTTGCTTGGGGTGTCTACCTACTAGCACACTTGTACCATGACTTGCATCAGTTTATGTACAATGGTACTGCTAGTTTGTCTGTCAGGGTTTCTCTATTATAGATATGGGCATGGGGCCATATAATAGTTACACGACCTATAGGCATGGGAGTGAGAGGTAGTGATTAACCATACGCTTATATTTATGAGGGTAGTATTTCCCAGTCCAAGTTGGGAAAGCTGGAGTATTGGAGGCATGCCTTGGATAATGTAGATGCAGTGGACTGGTGGCCATATCTAGACTGTGAGCTATGGGAGGATGATGCAGTGGAGCTACCATTTTGTTTCCAGACATGATGGTTGATCGGGAGGACACCCTACATTATTGACAAACATATTGTTTCTCGTGTGTTCCGATAGTTCGGAAGGGTCCAGGGGATGCCCCAGTGTACTGTTGTATTTGCTTAGACGTATAAGGAGCGTCTAGTGTGGGGACTAGTTGCATCTTATGAGCAGGCTTGAGATGACTTTCTATAGATCCCATAGCTAGCTTGGGATTTGAGGAGAGATATTATAGACACAGGGATGACAGAGGACTTTGCAACACACTTTGTAGCTCATCCATTTCCTAGATACTTAGGAGCTAGAGAGATAGCTCCATGACTAGAGGATGAGGATGAGGAGGATGAGGCTCCACAAAGGAGGATATGATGTCGAGGTGGCATAGGTGGCGGAGGAGATGGAGGGGATGACAAGGATGATGGAGGAGGCAGGGGGGACATAGGAGAGTCCATCAGAGAGTACAGAGGCCACCATAGGTGCAAGATTAGGCCCAGGATTAGGTAAAGGTGTAGGTTCTGGTGCAGGAACAGGGTGATGAGAGGTGGAAGCACTATGAGTCTAGGTGGCTCAGCTATAGGGATAGATTGCGCAGATGTAGGGGCAGATTACTCAGTTGTAGGGAGACATGAGGGTTGTGAGCTTAGAGAAGGATACTGCTATGTAGAGATATACTAGGGTAGAGGCCTTACTTCAGCAGGTACAATAGACTATAGTACAGGGTCTGATGCAGGAGCATCCACGGTCAATGGCAATCTTGCATCACCAAAAATATTGTTATTTTAATTTGGTTTGTTTTCAATAAGGTTTATGGGCTTGGGAAATAATATTTTAATTTGTAACAAATGTAATTTCCCTTGGGTGCAATTGTAAATGTAATTTTGGTGGGATTTAACTGATTTTGTCATAAGTGGGGTTGCTAGAATCTCGGAATTGATTTCCATGAGGTGGGGCCAGAAGCTTTGCATGTTGTTGCATGTCTAGATCGTTATTATGAAACCCAGTCTTTGGTAAAATGGGCATAACTTTCTCATTTCTTATCCAATTGCAAAATATAAATTGTTCCAAAAAGTAGGAAAGAAGGTGCATGAAACCCATAACCCATTTTAGAAAATACCAAAAATCGAGGGAGTAGTGATAGGTTGGAAGTGACGAGTTTTCTTGTGGATTTGTGGAGTTTGTTTTGAGAAACCAATAATCATTTTCTTCTAACACAATTTCTACATATGGAGGATTACTCATTTGGGAGGGAGGGGGATTTGGATGAATATATTTGCATAGCCAGATGCTGCCAGTATGAGTCCAGATTGATGAAGACAATTTTTTTTTGCAAGTGTGGATTGTATCTCTCAGAAGCTCATATGCTTCCATATTTTGTAATGAAATTTCAGATTGAATAAATATTATTGTGTATATTTCTCTTCTATTTGTTGTTCCATTTTATTTTCAGCCTTCTTTCAGAGGCTTGTGAAGTGTTTTGTTGTAGATTTCTAAGTGAAGAGGACCCCCTCTGCATCAATTAGTATCAGAACCCAAAAAGATCTGGACAAGGAAGTTTTTGGAGTTTGTGTGTTGTCTTTTTGTAGGTTGAAGAGAGAACCTGGATGCCAAGAGACTAGGTAGTGAAGAAAAGAGGAAACCTAGGTGAGGTGTCACAAAGACAAGAGGAAACAAGGTTAAAGGGACTTGCTTGAAGAAGGAGAAATGGATTTGTTGAAAAGGTACTTGCTAGGTGAGGGTTCATCAAAAAGGAAACAAGAAAAGAAGCAAGAAGAAAAAGAGAGGAAGAGGAAAAAGGAGAAGATAAGGCAAATAGAGGTTGAGAAAGAAATAAGAGAATTGAAACAAGCTTTGAAACAAATGGAAGAAGATATGGAAAGAACAAATAGGGAGTTCCAAATGAAGTTGCAGCAGTTGCAAAATTGACATTTGACAATAAAAAAGAAAGTTGTATGGCCTATTCAAAGGTTGATGCAAAAGAGAAGACAAATGAAAGAGTTAGAACCAAATGTGAAGACTAAAGAACCTTTGATGAAAAAAGGTAATGAACAAGCAAAGGAAGATGAATAAGAAGAAGAAGAGCACTTAGAGGTTACAGTAGTAGAGAATGAGCATGAAGAAGATGGGACAATAGACAATGGTGATGAAAAGGTTGCAGAGAAAGAGGTAATACATAAAATGTTTTATTTTTATGATGAAGATGAGAGTAGAGTGTATGAAGATGAAAAGATTGCAGAAGATAGTGAGCAGATAGAAGTTGTAGTAGCAGCAATAGAGGAACAAGTGAAAGAGGTAAAATTGTATTCATTTGAAATTGTGAAGGATGATTTGCATGTGAGTGTAGAAGAATAGTTAGTGAATGCAGAAGAGATTGTACAGTTGGATTTTGTTAGTGTTGATTTGTATGCAGAGAAATATTTGTGTGATGTTGCAGAGGATAGTACAGATGCATGTTGGTGGAGGAGGTCGAGTTACAGTGATTCCATGTTGAGAAAGAGGAGTACAGGGTAGAGTTGGTGGGGTATGGGAAGTATTCCAGATAGATGCTGGAAAAAGAGAAAAAAAAGAGAGCAATTTCTTGTGCACAAATTTGTGAGTGTATGCTCACAAACTTCTTACCCTGGGTCTCTAATGCAAGAGCATCCATGGTCAATGGCAATCTTGTATCACCAAAAATATTGTTATTTTAATTTTTTTTATTTTCAATAAGGTTTATGGCCTTGGGAAATAATATTTTAATTTGCAAGAAATGTAATTTCCCTTGGGTGCAATTGTAAATGTAATTTTGGTGGGATTTGACTGATTTTGTCATAAGTGGGGCTGCCAAGAATCTTGGAATTGATTTCCAAGAGGTGGGGCCAGAAGCTTTGCATGTTGTTGCATGTCTAGGTCGTTATTATGAAACCCAGTCTTGGTAAAATGGGCATAAATTTCTTATTTCTTATCAAAATTGTAAAATATAAAATGTTCTAGAAAGAGAAAGAAGGTGCACAAAACTCAGAACCCATTTTAGAAAATACCAAAAATTGAGGGAGCAGTGATAGGTTGGAAGTGACGGGTTTTATTGTGAATTTGTGGAGGTTGTTTTGAGAAACCAATAATGGTTTTCTTCTGACACAATTTCTACATATGGAGGATTACTCATTTCGAAGGGAGGGGGATTTGGATGAAGATATTTTCATAGCCAGATGTTTCCAGTATGAGTCTAGATTGATGAAGACAAAAATTTGTTGCAACTGTGGATTTTATCTCTCAGAAGCTCATATGCTTCCATATTTTGTAATGAAATTTCAGATTGAATAAATATTATTGTGCATATTTCTCTTCTTCTATTTGCTATTCCATTTTATTTTCAGCCTTCTTTCAGAGGCTTGTGAAGTGTTTTGTTGTAGATTTCTAAGTGAAGAGGACCCCCTCTACATCAGGGTCCCAGTGGCCAGACCATTACAGAGATGGTGCAAGTAGGACATGAGATTTTTTACTGGAGATCTCTGTATGAGCAGGGGGTGCCCCCAAAGCAGAGAGTAGGTAGCTTTCATCCTAGTTCACGCAGTAGAACTAGGAGGACACAGTCTAAGAGTGGAGGGGTTATGGGGCTGCCACCTCCTTGAGGACCACTAGGGATAGGGCCTTCATGTCCTTAGCCTCAGTAGCCAGCACCTTCTGGAGGCAGTGTCTCATAGACATTTTGGGACATGCATCATTTTGTATCATTTTGTATACACATTATTTTTTATAGCTCAAGATACACTTCATGATATCATTGTATACTTGGACATTTATATTTGATGATGATGTATATATATGAATTCTATGGACTATATGCATGTGCACTATGGATGGATGTTTTCTATATTATTGATGTTATGATTATGCTTATATTATGATGATTCTAACTTGTTGATTCTATGATGCATATGATATTTACAATATGATGCTTCTATGATTCTTATGATGACTTATTTTCTATGAGTAATGTTATGGAAATGACCTTATATGATTATAGTTTATCATGACCTAATGCATATTATGATGATTCCTACATGCAATACATGATGTTTAAATTTCTATGTATGATGATCTAATGTGCAAATGCTATGACAATGATATCTATGTTTTTGATTTTTGATGAGAATGTTATGTATGAGACCTATGTAGATATATGACATCACTATATGAAATTGCTTTTGAGATCATGATCTAAATGTTTTTTTAAATAATGCACTTAAATGATATGAACTTATGATTAGACATGTCTATGATATGCACAATGATAATGATTTATTTTTGTTATGCCAAGTATACTCAATCATGAATAAAAGATCACTTAGAAGAATTAGAAGAATGATTTTGGATAGAAGAATTACTTATAAGAATGAAAGAAATTATTTAGATCTAAGCCATGAAGAAACACAAGAGAGATAACTTATGAAATCATAACTTGGAAAATGATAAGTATGAAATGCTTATAAATGGAAATGAAATGCAAACTTAATATACACAAATGAGACCTAGTCATCTTGTATACAAATATTTGAAGTGTTTTTTCATCATTGAGCTTTTGAAAAATGTTGTAAGGAAATACAAGCATCTAGGTATAATTAAAATGAGATGACCTAAGTATCACTTACATGGATTTTGATTTAGCAAGCAACTAATACAAGCATCTAGGCATAATTGAATTTAGATGACCTAAGTATTGCTTGCATGTATCAACAGACAAGGATTGTACTCTTTCATGCTTAGACTCATAGTGTCCTCGATGATCTTTTGCTAATCATGTCGTTAGACAAGTCTTCACATTACTAAAGATTAACCCACAAATAGCAAACAAATGAAATAATCATGCCCCATCATAGCTCTTGTAGTCTTGGACATCCTTGAGTAGCATAGGAAACACAATAATGAAAATCAAGACATATGACTAACAGTTATAACAACATTAAATCTTCTTGCCATAAATATGTTTTCTTGTCATAATAGATATAACCATCCTGATAGTTTAGGCAAGTTGGTGTTATCTGGTATCAGTTAATGTCTTGTGTCAAGATTTTGTTTAAAAGTTTATTGTTTGGTTGTTTGTTGTCTAAAGATAGTATCACAATCTGGATTGTTATCATCTAGATTATGGCATTCAAGAATCTAATTCTATAACTAGGTCGAGGATTTTGCCCCCAGTCAAGTAAAGGACCAATTTATTATGGATGGAAACATATGGATGAATGAATGAGAGACTCAATGGGATGGGCCCTAAGGGATTGACCTAGTGCCTCGGGGGCTCATCGATAATGGCCTTGCCTACGTGAAAGCACAAAGACAATGTAGTTTGACTATTTCGACCAAGTATGACCTAAGACCTAGGGAGAAGCCTTCGGGGCTCATCAAAGATGGCATTGCCTACATGAAAGCTCAGAGGTGACATAGTTCAACCATGACACTGGCAATGGAGTTATAATATATGACTGGATGAATGAATGATTGGATGAATAACTTTATTAGATAAGGCAGCAAAAGTGAGCAAGCAACAAGCCATGATAAGTATTTTTATGTGTTTTATGGATGTGGAAGAAAAGATAGATGAAAACTGAAATCCTAAAAGATGGAAGGGACTATTTTATTACAAATAGTGCATGTTTCTAGGTTTTCACCACTAGCTTTTATTGCACCATTTTTTTTATTCCCTCGCATTAGGGTTAAGCTAAGTATAAAACTTTCAAAGATGCATACTATTGATGGGATCACCCAACATCTCACCTTCTAATGTTGTTAACTAGTATGCTTATGATCCATAAGTAGCGATGATTACGTAAGGACCGAGCCAATTTGGTTCAAACTTGCCCTTTTTTCCTCTATCCTGTTGATTTTTGGGGTTTTCCTTCAAAACAAAATCACCAACCTAAAAAACTTTGGGATTTACTCTATGATTGTAGCTTCTTGACATACATTGCTGATAGTCCTTGATGTGATTAAAAGCATTTTGTTATCTTTCCTCCAATAACTCTAACTCTTGAAGTTTGGAAACCTGATACTCTTCATCAATTATTAAACCCTTTAATGATACTCGTAGAGAGGGTAACTCGACATCAATAGGCAAGATTGCTTCTGAGCCATAGACAAGGGCATAGGGTGTTGCACCTATGGGTGTGCGGATACTGGTACAGTAGACCCACAAGTTGGGATTTAGCTATACATGCCAATCACGGCGGGTATCATTGACTACCTTCTTTAAAATTTTCAAGATTGTTTTATTGCATGCCTCTACCTGACCATTTCCTTGGGGATAGTATGGTGTGGAGAAATAGTGTTGGATATGGAACTTGTCATAGAGCTCTTGGACATCCTAATTTTTAAAAGGTCTTCCATTATCAGTGAAACTCGATAGAGGAATTCCATAACAATGTTGGTAAATAGATTTTGCACTATAACATATGGATTATTATATTGACTCTTTGCCCAAAAAAACACATAGTGAAAATAAGTACCAACAGTTGGTAAAGTTGTAGTTTTTCTATCAACTTACCTCTGCGTGTAAAGGGGCAGCTCCCTCGTTTGATAAATTATAGATTTTAAGGATATTTGAGAATGAAATGAAATTAAAGAAAGGTTTGGAAGATTAAGACAATGGGCTTACAAACATTGATTCATCCCACATGCATAAAGTTTAACAATCCCACCAAGACAATATAAGAATACTTCTTAAACTGTTAAAGTGAGTGTAGTATTAGAAAGAAGAAATGATTCAGGAGATATTCAACATACGTTGAAACATTATCTAGTAATCAATTCCTTCAAGACTAGTTGTTATCCCACATTGCAGATGCAAGATTATGTAAAGAAAACATCATCCATCAACATAAGAGGAATGAATAATATTAAGAAGATACCTGAGATCACACAATCCAAAATGCCTCTTATTTCTCCACACTGAGTTGTACAACTCCATTCCTTATAACATCCTTATAAATGTGAAAGCCAAAAAGTCCTCTTTAAAAACACCAAGTCTTGTATATATAGACTTGCTTCAGTAACCAACTTTATAACTACTTCCCGTAACTACCCAAAATATTTTATGAAAATAAAAGTACACTTTAATTAACCTTTATATGATGTTTCAAAAGTCCCTTAAATAATAAAATGCACTTTTTACCTTAATTACAAAAGAGTGACATAAAGTCACTTTAATAGAAAGAGAACTAAAACCTATCATTTGTAAACTTTGAAAAGTAGACCAATAAGATGGATCTCACAAGAAACCATCAAGTTTTGTCCTCGCCATCTTTGACACCATCTGAAGACGTTTTTGCTACTACAAACTGCTGTGAAGGGAGAGTAGACTTTGTTTTGTATACTCTGAACATCCTGACTGCTGCAGCTATAAGTTTATTTTTGGGAACAATTATTCCTGTCATGCGAAGCTTCCATTCTCATTGATCTTTATGGACATCATTCAAATTATGTCGATAAATTGATATGTGATCAATGCCAGAATTGACAGCAACAAAGATGAGATTCAATTTATCCATAAGTCCTTCATTGAAAACCTGTTTGTTGAATAATCCTATGTTAATCATGTCTTCAAAGTTTCTTTTGATAGCTTGGGCTTCCAAAACTGAAAATTTATCTTTCTCAATTACATTAGGATTGATTGCCAATAAATCAGCCTGAATATTCTTCTTCACCTGCTCACAAATTTCCAAGAGCTTTTCTTGGGCTGCCAACACTTGTCTTATATTAGATAGTTTCCATTCAAATGAACATAGCCAAGAACTAGATTGGTTTTCTTCAATGTTTGGAAAGACTTTTTCAGCAAGTAATATCTCATTATCAGTTTTGATCATCTCACTGAGGTCTTTGGATATTCCCTGCCATAACAATTCTTCTTTTTGGATACCTCTCATTTCATTATCAATCTCTTCCCTCTTTGTTATGGCTTCATCAAATAGACTCTTTGCTTGCTCAATGAAACTGAATGATTTTAATTTCATATGCTCAACCCATTTTTCAGTCACCTTTCCATACAACTGATATTTAATGACACTCTCAATAATTTCTTTTTCAACATTACTTTCAAGAGAGAAATTAGTGGAGGTAGAGGATGTATCAAGAGGCAAATCTGATGTATCTATGATGGCTTTGAGATAGGATGTCAAAACTTGCACCTGTTGCTTTAGTTGATCTTTTGTGTGCCTTTCTTTCTTTGTTCTTTTTATGAACTGGGCAGCTGACACTTGAAAGTTTTGCATGTCACCTTCACATGTAGATGGACCAAGATCTATCTTAGTGATGTTAAAATCACTTTCTGTAGCCTCATTCAAATTCTTTTCAGAAATAGGTTGTGCAACCTCAACATAGACATTGCCTGATAAAGAATCCACTGCCATCCTTGATGTAACCTTGATCTTTTTAGATTTGGGAGACCTTTGAAGCAAATTAGAGACTGTATCAAAATCAGGCATGATTAATTGAGCATTGTTTCTTTTTCTTGAAAAACTTTGCTGCAACCAAGAAGAAGAAGGATTAAGTGAGGATTCTGGAATATTTGTGGAAAGAGGTACTATGTTCGAGGGAAGAATATGCTCACTGAATATGTTCATAGGTGGTAGGAGTAAAGATTGTAATGCATGAGGTGAATGAGGTGTCTCATGAGAAGGATAAACAACAAGGGGTAAAGGGGAGACATTCAAATACTCAACATTTTGATGGATTATTTTAGGACTTGTAGACTTGTTTTTCTCAACTACTTCCTGTATGGGAGGCAATGCATTATCCTTCATTTTTGTATTCCCTCTTTTCTATTTTTCATCATTTTCACAGATGCTCTTAGGACCCTTTCTTCTTGATGGATCTTCTCCATCATCTCCTCCTTGAGTACTCTTATGGGAACCACTTCTTAAAGATGGAGAATGAGAATGAAAAGAAGAAGAAGAAGAATTCGAATGCTTATCTTTTCTACTTGATGATAAAGCATTATTACTTGTCAGTTTAGTAACTGTTGCCTCAGTAGCCTTTTTCTTTACCCAACCTTTAGTTTTTTGAATGATATGTGTAGTTCTTGTAGCTAAATCTTTGATCTCCTCATTAGCCCAATTGATTAGTGGTAAAGACTGTGTTTCAATTTTATCAAAATATACAAGATCAATTAATTCTGAACCATCTTCCTCAATTCCATCTGTATTGCAATCTAGTTTGAATTCTCTGATCTATGGAATGGTCATCCTTGTCCAGTCCTGTTTACATACCTCATAATCATTTTCACAATCTTCCCAAAAGTCTTCAAGTTCTAGAAAGTGATAGTATCCTGCACCAAGCCGTAGATTATCTCTGACATATCCTTTGCTGTCAAAAGGGAATCTCATAGTATAGGCATACAAGCTGATTTTTATCAGAGATCTCTCTATGTTTTGAGCATCTGTAGAAGATTTACAGCTATAATGACTAAGGCCAGTGGGAAATGGAACTCCAGGTTTCCTCTTGTCCTTGCATTTCTTATTGAGTGAACCAATTTGCTTGCATAGTTCTATCAATACCATCTTGTCATCTACATATCTAGGTAGCTTATATGGATATCCATCAAATCCGCCAACTTGCAGATAGGTAAATCTAGGATATTGGATGAAGTAGCTTCCATATATTTTGATTAAACTAGCAGCTTCTACTAATATCCGGAGTGCAGTATTACCATGAAGTTCTCTTACTGTCAACATTGTGAAAGCATTGTTTACCCTGTGGTAGTACTTGTAACTTTGTTCCAGTTGCAACTGAGGATAATGATCATAGATCTGTGTCATGTTATCATAATTTCCTTTGGTAGCAAGACCTGGCCATGATTTCATGCATGCAATTGCATAAAATAAGTAAGAGGACATGTAGAAATGTTCATTCAATTCAAAATTGGTCAACTAATAATGCAAATTGTCACTAATAATGCTGCCCCAATCAATAAACTGATTTCCTGCACAAATAACATTTACAAAAGGAACATCCACATTTCAAAATTGGCTACTTTTTCATCTCCCATCACTCTATGGAGTAGAACAATCATATTAGAGATATCTTCTATAAAACATGATCTGTGAAGGACTTTAGGCAACTGTGATTTCCTTTCAGTGCATGTAACCAATGTTTTGCAATGGTGTTGAGACATTGATGTTTCCTTTCGTTAAAATATTGATGAGCAAGCCTTTTGTCTATGTTCACAAATTGATCTCTGACAGGTAACCTGAAAGCAATACCAATTGAAACACTGTCTAACCTGACAATAAGTTTGTCATCAATGGTTCTGATCTCTCTGGTTTCCAGTTTGTAATGCTTCATACATTCTAAAACCAAGTCTGTGCATTGGACTGCCACGGGAAAACCAACTGCTTGGGCTAATCCACTGTCAAACAACTTTTGAGTCATAGGTGATCTCTTCTCTTGTTCTATTGTCTCCCAGAAATCTACCAAACTGATATGTCCTAGAGAGGTGTCTGATATTTCTGGAAGCGTGGATTCAAGGACTGAGAGAAACTCAAACCCTTGATATCTGTATTTCATGATTAACTATTGGCCACAAGTCATGAAGACTTCCTGTGTTTATTCTCTTTCAAAGTTTTTTGGAGTGTTATAGGAAGTCTTGTTTTGACAATTTGCAAATTGTTGCAATGAATTTCAAACGAAAATTTGGAAAAACACATCATTAGAACAAGAAGGCAGTAGGTGTTCATACCTGGGTATCTGCATGGAGTAGTCATTACTGTATTGCAAGGAAACTGTATTTGTCTGCAACATTTGATTCCAATAGTTCATAGGCCTTTTGTATGCTTGCTTATTAATGTCTATATCTCTGTGTTTCTGCATAGATCAATTTTTAAAACAATTCATGTGTATTGGCTTATGATTCCACATTTTCCATCAATATCGACTGGGACTTGCACTCACAAGAGATTTAATGAAAAGACTGATAGAATCAAACAAAGAACAAATAATTTTCTGAGCATAACATTCCCTTCACACATATAAAGCTTTGTCGACCGAAACTTGGAGGTATTCTTTCAAGCATTTCACGGTGTTTTTACTATGCACGTCTACTTAGAGTAAAAATCTCCTTCCCATTATGTTTTGATAGACGCCGTATATCCTGCTACGATGAGAAGATGCCTTCAAAATCATGGAGTTTGGCTTTAAGTCAACAAATCGCATATTTCTTAAAGAGTGTTCAACACATCATTTTAAACAGTCACTAGTATTGTGAGAGTGCATGAAACTACATTTCTTCGAAGGTATCTATCAAGTGCTCTTTGATAGGTGTCAAAAATGAACTTTGAATGCATGTCTCTTAAGGTGGTATGTCTACAGTGAAGGCTCGCAATCCATTTCACATATGTTTCGATGAACATGCTTCACCCTGCTGTTATAGTATGCGACTTCCATCTCCGGTGGTGCAACAGCTTGATACAATAACATGCCTCGACGAGTAAGAAAGTAATGATGCAATGCATTGTCTCCTCCATCCTTTACACTTGCACTAGCCTGATGGCTATTAAAATTTCTGTCAATAGATCCATTTCATATTATATCTTCATAGATGTCGAACCTCAGATCTAAAGATTCTCACCCAAGTGCCAGCGATAAGATGCTGGTAGTTTCATTCTTTTACGGAGAAAGTCATGAGACCACATCAGTTTTGAAGACATTTTATTATACAATGTAATACCATTCCTTATGTTTCATGCTTTTATCGGCTTGCATGAAGGTCTTCACATCTCTGCTGGCAAGAGTCCGCCGATTGGTCAGTTACTCGAGCTCTTTTCGCCGAGACGAATGATAATGTTCTTCAAGACGTATCTTGAGAAACAGAAATAAGGTGCCACCTCACTATATGTTTAAACTTCGCTATTTATGGTTGTTAACGGTGCATGAAGAATTCACCATATTAACATCTTAATTTCGCACTTTTCATGCATATCAATTTTTGAGAACTGTTGATGGAATTTTACCATGACCACCTTTTCCGGCATGTGTCTTTCACATAGGTTCAATGCATTAAACATGAGATAGGAGCCACGACATGTGCAAGGTGAAAATTTATGAATAGCCGTCAATCTTGGCATGAATTTAATGGAGTGTGACTACCTTTCCCGACATGAATTAATCATATAATATGTTTGTCAAGACTAAGCTTCAACACTTTCTACCTCCATCAACAGCAATGATAATTGGCGGTCATTTATTTTTAAAGAATGTAGCCACCAAATGTCTTGTTCCATTTAAACTCAAAAGGTAAAAAAAAAAACCTTTCTTGCACTTGTTTTGAAGGAGAAAAATGTACAAGTTTGTGATTTGAACAATAAAAACTAACGTTTAATTCCTGGCTACATGCAAACTTGTGGAAACACAACCGAGGCATGTGAAAGTGTATGTAGAAATGTGAAAGCATGAATGTAGCCACAAGTGGATGAAAACTTCATTATCTCTCTGAACTTATGCCATTGGTAAAAAGAGAACGGATACAACTTAGGTGAACTCACAAGTTACGCGTACTTAGTGAAAGGTGGAATTTGACGTGAATTTTGTGAAGATCAAAAGCCAATGCAAGATGGACTTGGTGAGAAACAAAAGTTAATGCAGACTTAGCATAAAATGGAAAATAGATGCAAAATAAAATATTACTAAGCCGTGAGATTTGCCTTGGCATAAAAATTGCTTTTGAAGCTTTAAATGGAGAGAAAATAAGATGAGGGAAAATGCTATGATAACAAATTATCAACATGATTTAAATGTATACAACACAACCTCAATGAATTGAAAAGAAAAAAAATGACTTAACATGGAGGATTAATTTTGCAAGAAGGTTTTAAACTTTGGATAGAAGGATTAGGGCAAATAGCTAGCTCTACTTGGGGACAAGAACTGCAAGGACGTAGATGAATCCCAATGTCTTTGACAAGACTAGCGATCTTATCTCAGGGAAAATAGAGTCAGACTAGAAAAGAGATGTACAACATGACAAAAATAGGACAAACAAGGAAACTCACTAACACAACAAAATTGTCCTTTGGGAATAAATCCCACATTACTGATTGTAAATCTTCAGGTGCTGCCCATTGTAGTGCAAGGGCAGATGAGTGCCATCAAGATACGACAAGTAGAATGAATTATCACCACACGCTTCTCTAACTTAGAAAGGTCCTTTCCACAGAGACTCAAACTTTCCATGCATCCCTTTAGGTTCTTTCCTCTTATCCCAGAGTAGAATGAGATCTCCTACAACAAACTGCCTTTGTTTGGTCTTCTTATCAAATAGTTTCTTGACTTTCGCTTGATGTTCTGCTATTCTATCGACTACTTGACTCCTTTATTCTTCAAGTTTTGTCAGATGCATGATTCTTTTCTCTAGAGAATCTTTAAATTCATTACCTTCGATTACTGTCTAAAGAGAAAGAGCAATAAGTTCCAAAGGGATTGGCAGGCGAGCATCAACTCCATAAACTAGTTGGAAGGGAGACATACCGATGATCCTTTTATATGTAGTCCTATTAGCCCATAATGCATCAAATAATCTCTTATGCCAACTTTTTTTTTTCCTCTAGTAGCTTTCATATGATAGAGATGAGGTTTTTGTTGGTGGACTCTACCAATCCATTCCCTTGCAGATAATAATCAAAAGAATGTGTAAGTATGATATCGTGTCAATAACAAAAATCAGAGATTTCATGAGAGGAGAAATTGGAAGCATTATCTGTGACAATTTTCTGAGGTACACCAAATCTCACAGGAATATTTTGCTTTAGAAAATCACACACCACCTGGGAGGAAGTTTGATGGACTAGAATGGCTTCAACCCATTTAGTAAAATAATCTGTGGCCACCAAGATGTGTGTATGCCCGACGCTAGATATTGGATGAAGTGGACCAATAAAATCTAGTCCCCATTGATGAAAAGGTTCTTCAATAATAACAGGCTTCAATGGTTGTGTGGCTAGCTTGACCTTGCCTTTAAATTGTTGACAAGATTCACACTTTTTCACCCATTAGTCTGCATCTTTGAATAAGCCAGGCCAATAATAACTATGTCTTAGAATCTTATAGGCTGCGACACTGGAAGAGAAATGACCACCACAAGCTTCATTATGAAAGAATTGAAGCAATTTTTCTTGTTGTTCTTTATCCACGCATTTCAAAAAATTTCCGTCGATCCCCTTCTTGTATAAACTACCTTCCCAAATAATATATTTTGCAGCTTTCAACTTGATTGCTCTTTTCTGCTTTGGGTTAAGTGTGAAGGACATTCACCATATGTCAAGAAATAGGCAATATCTGAGAACCATTCATCTGTCAATCCTACAAACAGCACCTGAGGTAGGTCAACATCCTTTTCTGGAGATTCTTCAACTGTGCGGTTTTCAGCTATGAGTTTGCATAAGCCCCTTCCTCCTACCAATTTGGTTGGCTTAATATCAATATCATATTCTTGAACTTTAGTGATCCAAGAGGCCCTTTTGTTGACACCTATTTCTTGCTGAGTGAGTATGGTTTTGATTGAAGTGTCTAACACAAAGATCTTAGAATGTGAATTAAGGATGTAGAATCTGAAATGTTTTACTGCCTTGACAACTACAAAGGCATGCTTCTCTGCTAAGGAATAATTCAACTCATGCTTTTTCAGAGGGACACTCATAAATGCAATAGGTGCTTCTATACGATCATCATTTTGTTGAGTCAAGATAGTAGATAAAGTATGCTTCGAAGCATAATAATATATAATGAAATCTTTGGAAAAATCTAGATGAATTAAAACCAGAGCATCCGCAATCGCTGTTTTAATATCTTGAAATGCTTGTTTCCCTTTTTTAGTCCACTTGAAGGCCACCTTATCTCTCATCATGTCTACAATGTGGTGAGTTAATTCAGAGAAATCTGGTACAAATCTCCTTAAGAAATTGATCTGACCAAAGAAAGACCTTACTCTAGGTTTGCTTGATGGTAATGGCAATTTTTGGATGGCCTCAACACATTCAAGATCAATCCAAATCCCATCTTTAGACACAATGTGCCCTAGTAGTTTTCCTTCAGTAACCCCGAAAATGGACTTCTTGGGGTTAAGAGATATCCCTTGCTCACGACAACGCTATAGGACTATCTCCAGATGTTTGATATGGTCTTCTCTTTTTCTTGAAAACATAGTGAGATCATCCAAGTACACCACAATAATCTTGTTTTTCAAATCTCCAAAAGAGAGATCCATGGCATGTTGAAAAGTTGCACCAGCATTGATCAACCCGAATAGCATTCGATTGTAAGCTAGAGTTCCCCAAGGCGTTGTAAAAGTAGTTTTATGTTGATCCTCTCGAGCAACCCCTATCTGATTATACCCAGAAAATCCATCAAGTAATGACATCATTTTAGATCTAGCCACAGTTTGCAGAACGTGATCCATCACGAGTAAAGGGTAGTTGTCTTTTAAAGATACTTGATTAAGATTGCAGAAATCAACACAAATCCTTATTTCGCCGTTCTTTTTCCTCACAGGAACTATATTTGCTACCCAAGTTGAATGATGAATGGGATATATAATTCTGGCCTTTAACATCTTATCAATCTCTGCAAAGATAGCTCCAGCAACTTTAGGATTGAATTGCCTCTGTTTTTGCCTAAAAGGAGTGGCTCCAGGTTTAAGAGTGATATAATGCTAAAATTTTCCACCCCTGAAACTCTTTAAATCATCATAACACCATGCGAACACGTCCTTGTATTTGACCAACAGGGTGATGAGCTTCTTTCTTTCTTCTGGCGAACATGCTTTGCCAATGCAAACAATTTTAGGATCATCTTTAGTGCCTATGTCTACTTTATCATACTGAGAAGGATTGGGATTTTTCTCTTGGGCCTCATTCTTCAAATGGAAATTGTGCTTATCAAATAGTTTCTCTAGAGTAATCAAACCCTTTGGAATGGTGTTCCCCTTTAATTGTAGCACTTCATCTTCTACAGCTGTTTCACTTCCTTCAAATAATAGATTGACAAAAGTGTCGGCCTTCTCCAAAAAGGACACAATCTATCTTTCGTTATCAAAAACTTGCCAATATTTATCATTATCAGGCACTCTTGGTCGATATACTAATTCAATCTTGTATTGATTTTTATTGAACTCTGGATGTGGAAGCAAGAGAGCCGTGGAAACTACAAGGCAATCAGCTTTAGAATTTAGAGTTTGAGGAATGGCTTCTATAGAGAAAGCATCAAAGAACTCTATTTGATCCCATACTAAATTTTGGTATCTCCTCAACTTGGTGTTCTTTGTTTGAAATTGATTTCTTACTTGCTTGACAACCAATTCTACATCTCTGAAAACTCTCAACATTCTGATTCCTTTCTCTTTGGCAGCCTCGAGACCTAGAAGGAGCGCATCATATTCTACCATATTATTAGTGTTGTCGAAAACCAACTTGAAAGCCACAGGAAACTTCTCCTTTGTAGGTGAAATAAGAACAATTCCAGCCCCTGAGCCAGAAGAAGAAAAACTGCCATCAAATTCCATTGTCCAAAGGCCAGAAGACACGTTAGGAGAGATAACTTCAGGGATTACCTCTTTCTCCTGCATAAGCATCTATGTACCCGATCCAGTTTCTTCATATAGTATCTCTACTCTTGGATCATCAGACTTCAAGACTGTATACTTTGCTTTGGGCTTTGGATTTAATCTAACCTTCTTTCCATGTGTGGGGACTAAGGCATGGGACCAATCTAATTGTATTTCTCCACCTAGGTCTTTACAAAAAATTTTGCTAAGTAGCATGCCATAGCTTACGGGAATGTTAGCAACTAAGATGGTGAGCTTTAATTTCTTCTCTGGGAAAGTAGCTAAAGCAACTTGTGCATCTTTGAGTTGACCTACTAATGGGACTAATTTGGACTCCATCGAGTAGACTTTACCTGAAGGTTTATTTAATGACAAGCCGAGGGCATGAGCAACCTTAGCGGGCATGACGTTATCAGAAGCACCAGAATCTATTATGCAATTGCTAAGTTTATAGCCAGCTATATACAATGAAACATAGAATGGGTCAGGATTATCTGGGAGAATAACATTTACCAATGGAGTACCTTTTTGTGGAGATTCACCAAAGAGATCATCATGTGAAGGCTCTTCAGGTTGTGAGTCATTTGACTATTGGTGTACTGAAGAAGTAGGATCTAGTTTTCTTTTGACAATATGCATTAGTCTCTCCAACTATTGAGGATTTGACTTCAAGTAATCAAGTTGAGAAATTTGTACCTTTGTTTTATTGCAATGCTCTATGAAATCAAATGCATCATCAGGTGGGGGAGATGAATCACCAAGAGGGGAACCTTGTGTACCTTTATCTTTTGTGGCAGTAAGAGGTTGATTCTCCAGAGGTTGTTTTCTTGATAGAATCTTCAGGGTATTTTCTAGAATTTTGTGGGCAGATTCAACTCTGGCTTTTCCTTCATTCTTTTGATACTGATTTCTTGTAAAGATATTACAAGAATGATTATTAATGTCCTGAACCTCTTCTTTTTCATCATCAGATTCATACTCGAGAAAGTTGATTGTTGATTGGCCATAGGTTTCATTTGTCTTGTCTTCTTGAGAAACATATTCTTCTATCTTCTCACTTGATAGATTCATCTACATGAATCTTGCCATTTCAGGACAAGTGCTGCCATCATGGTCAGTAGTCAGAAGAAAATCACATGTAACTGCATTTTGTTTATGACTAGAAGAAGGATGTTCAATAGCTAGTCTTTGCACTGGAGGAGGAAGCCTAGGAGGCTTGTTCTGCTGGTATGGTACATAATTTCGCATTGGTATATCTTGATATAATGGAGGTAGATTATGCGGAAGCTATTTCTTAAGCAGGAGTAAATCATTAGCTAGCTTTTGAATCATCGGGTTTGTAGTGGATGGATTAGAAGACTATGCCTTCCCCTTCTGCAAGTCTTTATTCCATTTTCCGGCAGTCAACAAATCATCCTAGATCTCGATGGCCATAGTTTGTGCCACTTGTAAATCAGCCACTCGAGCTCTTCTCAAATGGAAACTTATATCTGGAGGTTAAACATTTAGAAAGAAACATTTTTGATTCTCCGTAGTTAGCCTTTTAGTAGTTTTGATTCTATTCACCAACTTGTTAAATCATGCCACAAACTCCCGCATCGGCTCATGAATCTCTTTCTTCATTTGAGTAAGTTGTGCTAATAATGCATGCTCATCTTCAGCACTTTTGAAACGGTCTTCAAATTTTTGGCGCATAATCGCCCATGAGTTTATAGTTCCGGCAGGCAAATGGTGAAACCATTCTGCTGCTCCTTCAGTTAGAGATTCAACAAATAATCAGACAGAAAAATCTTCGTGCATGACGCCTAGAACACTGCATGCTGAAAAGAAGGCATTATTATGCTCGTCTGTAGAAACTTTTCCATCTCTAGTGAACTTGGGTAAAACTTTTCTGGATCCATGTGGTAAGTCATGCAACTAATTACCTAAGGCAAGGGGGCCAATAGCTGCTCCCCAAGGCACAAGTTGAGCCATTTGCAGTGGTGGGATTGGTTGAATATTTATAACAATAGGAACTGCAGCCTCATGCAAGGTTAATGGTTGGTAAGTGGAAGAGGAGGTAGAGGTTCTGGTAGGACTTCTTGTGGGTGAAGGAGGCCTACTAAAAGATTTAATGTTCCTTCTTGAGGGAATAAAATATTGAGAAAAATCAAGACTTGCTAGCTTTTCAAAATCGGGATCTAGGATGCCCTTTTCACGGTCTCCTCTGGTGTATCTCTTGGCGGCCAAGTTTATTTTGAGCAGGATTCACAGGGTGATATTCTTGAATAGGTCGGATAGGAGGACCAACTTGTCTATGTCTTCTTGGAGCTACTTGAAAAGGAAAATGCCTGTTAGCTCTTTCCAAATCTTCTTCTGTGATGCCTTGAGCTATTAACTGAGCACGAACGTGAATTTCTGTTCCTATGTCTTCTTCTTCATCAAGCACTGCATCTATTTCTTGATATTGGTGATTTGACCTCCTATATCTCGAAGCCAATACTCACAAATCAGTAATTATATCTTCTTGCTCAAGGTCCAACCAATTAACATTAGCTTGTAAAACAGGTCCAGCTCTACGTTACAGCACCATATTTAGTGATCAAAAAGATTTGCTTTGAACACATTAAGGTGACTTTTTCCAAACAAAAGAGGTATGCTTGAATCCAGTCCCCAGTAGAGTCACCAAAAATCTGTTGGTAAATAGATTTTACACTATAACATATGGATTATTATATTGACTCTTTGCCCAGAAAAACACATAGTGAAAATAAGTACCAACAGTTGGTAAAGTTGTAGTTTTTCTATCAACTTACCTCTCTGTGTAAAGGGGCAGCTCCCTCATTTGATAAATTATAGATTTTAAGGATAATTGGGAATGAAATGAAATTAAAGAAAGGTTTGGAAGATTAAGACAATGGGCTTATGAACATTGACTCATCCCACATGCATAAAGTTTAACAATCCCACCAAGACAATATAAGAATACTTCTTAAACTGTTAAAGTGAGTGTAGTATTAGAAAGAAGAAATGATTCAGGAGATATTCAACATACGTTGAAACATTATCTAGTAATCAATTCCTTCAAGACTAGTTGTTATTCCACATTGCAGATGCAAGATTATGTAAAGAAAACATCATCCATCAACATAAGAGGAATGAATAATATTAAGAAGATATTTGAGATCACACAATCCAAAATGCCTCTTATTTCTCCACACTGAGTTGTACAACTCTATTCCTTATAACATCCTTATAAATGTGAAAGCCAAAAAGTCCTTATTACAAACACCAAGTCTTGTATATATAGACTTGTTTCAGTAACCAACTTTATAACTACCTTATAACTACTTCCCGTAACTACCCAAAATATTTTATGAAAATAAAAGTGCACTTTAATTAATCTTTATATGATGTTTCAAAAGTCCCTTAAATAATAAAATGCACTTTTTACCTTAATTACAAAAGAGTGACATAAAGTCACTTTCATAGAAAGAGAACTAAAACCTATCATTTGTAAACTTTGAAAAGTAGACCAATAAGATGGATCTCACAAGAAACCATCAGGTTTTGTCATCGCCATCTTTGACACCATCTAAAGACATTTCTACTACTACAAACTACTAGGAAGGGAGAGTAGACTTTGTTTTGTATACTCTGACCATCTTGACTGCTGCAGCTAGAAGTTTATTTTCGGGAACAATTACTCCTATCATGTGAAGCTTCCATTCTGATTGATCTTTATGGACATCATTCAAATTATGTCAATAAATTGATATGTGATCAATACCAGAATTGACAGCAACAAAGATGAGATTCAATTTATCCATAAGTTCTTCATTGAAAACCTGTTTGTTGAATAATCCTATGTTAATCATGTCTTCAAAGTTTCTTTTGATAGCTTGGGCTTCCAAAACTGAAAATTTATCTTTCTCAATTACATCAGGAATGATTGCCAATAAATCAGCCCAAATATTCTTCTTCACCTGCTCACAAATTTCCAAGAGCTTTTCTTGGGCTGCCAACACTTGTCTTATATTAGACAGTTTCCATTCAACTGAACATAGCCAAGAACTAGATTGGTTTTCTTCAATGTTTGGAAAGACTTTTTTCAGCAAGTAATATCTCATTATCAGTTTTGATCATCTCACTGAGGTCTTCGGATATTCCCTGCCATAACAATTCTTCTTTTTGGATAACTCTCATTTCATTATCAATCTCTTCCCTCTTTGTTACGGCTTCATCAAATAGACTCTTTGCTTGCTCAATGAAACTGAATGCTTTTAATTTCATATGCTCAACCCATTTTTCAGTCACCTTTCCATACAACTAATATTTACTGACACTCTCAATAATTTCTTTTTCAACATTTCTTTCAAGAGAGAAATTAGTGGAGGTAGAGGAAGTATCAAGAGGCAAATCTAATGTATCTATGATGGCTTTGAGATAGGATGTCAAAACTTGCACCTGTTGCTTTAGTTGATCTTTCGTGTGCCTTTCTTTCTCTATTCTTTTTATTAACTGGGCAGCCGATTCTTGAAAGTTTTGCATGTCACCTTCATATGTAGATGGACCAAGATCTATCTTAGTGATGTTAAAATCACTTTCTGTAGCCTCATTCAAATTCTTTTCAGAAATAGGTTGTGCAACCTCAACATAGACATTGCCTGATAAAGAATCCACTGCCATCCTTGATGTAACCTTGATCTTTTTAGATTTGGGAGACCTTTGCAGCAAATTAGAGACTGTATCAAAATCGGGCATGATTAATTGAGCATTGTTTCTTTTTCTTGACAAACTTTGCTGCAACCAGGAAGAAGAAGGATTAAGTGAGGATTCTAGAATATTTGTGGAAAGAGGTACTATGTTTGAGGGAAGAATATGCTCACTGAATATGTTCATAGGTGGTGGGAGTAAAGATTGTA
This sequence comes from Cunninghamia lanceolata, assembly GCA_027924645.1. NCBI lineage: Eukaryota > Viridiplantae > Streptophyta > Pinopsida > Cupressales > Cupressaceae > Cunninghamia > Cunninghamia lanceolata. The sequence goes on along the minus strand of BSBN01000914.1, from coordinate 5,209,046 downwards.
ATGCATGAGGTGAATGAGGTGTCTCATTAGAAGGAGAAACAACAAGGGGTAAAGGGGAGACATTCAAATACTCAACATTTTGATGGATTATTTCAGGACTTGTAGACTTGTTTTTCTCAACTGCTTCCTGTATGGGAGGCAATGCATTATCCTTCATTTTTGTTTTCCCTCTTTTCTATTTTTCATCATTTTCACAGATGCTCTTAGGACCCTTTCTTCTTAATGGATCTTCTCCATCATCTCCTCCTTGAGTAGTCTTATGGGAACCACTTCTTAAAGATGGAGAATGAGAACGAAAAGAAGAAGAAGAAGAATTTGAATGCTTATCTTTTCTACTTGATGATAAAGCATTATTACTTGTCGGTTTAGTAGCTATTGCCTCAGTAGCCTTTTTCTTTACCCAACCTTTATCTTTTTGAATGATATTTGCAGTTCTTGTAGCTAAATCTTTGATCTCCTCATTAGCCCAATTGATTGGTGGTAAAGACTGTGTTTCAATTTTATCAAAATACACAGGATCAATTAATTTTGAACCATCTTCCTCAATTCCATCTGTATTGCAATCTAGTTTGAATTCTCTGATCTACGGAATGGTCATCCTCGTCCAGTCCCATTTACATACCTCATAATCATTTTCACAATCTTCCCAAAAGTCTTCAAGTTCTAAAAAGTGACAGTATCCTGCACCGAGCCGTAGATTATCTCTGACATATCCTTTGCTATCAAAAGGGAATCTCATAGTATAGGCATACAAGCTGATTTTAATCAGAGATCTCTCTATGTTTTGAGCATCTATAAAAGATTTGCAGCTGTAATGACTAAGGCCAATGGGAAATGGAACTCCAAGTTTCATCTTGTCTTTGCATTTCTTATTGAGTGAACCAATTTGCCTACATAGTTCTATCAATACCATCTTGTCATCTACATACCTAGGCAGCTTATATGGATATCCATCAAATCTTCCAACTCGTAGATAGGTAAATCTAGGATATTGGATGAAGTAGCTTCCATATATTTTGATTAAACTGGCAACTTCTGCTGATATCTGGAGTACAATATTACCTTGAAGTTCTCTTACTATCAACATTGTGAAAGCATCGTTTACCCTGCGAGAGTGCTTGTAACTTTGCTCCAATTGCAATTGAGGATAATGATCATAGATCTGTGTCATGTTATCATAAGTTCCTTTGGTAGCAAGACCTGGCCATGATTTCATGCATGCAATTGCATAAAATAAGTAAGAGGACATGTAGAAATGTTCATTCAATTCAAAATTGGTCAACTAATAATGCAAATTGTCACTAATAATGCTGCCCCAATCAATAAACTGATTTCCTGCACAAATAACATTTAAAAAAAGGAACATCCACATTTCAAAATTAGTTGCTTTTTCATCTCCAATCACTCTATGGAGTAGAACAATCATATTAGAGATATCTTCTATAAAACATGATCTGTGAAGGACTTTAGGCAACTGTGATTTTCCTCCTTTTGGTGTATGTAACCAATGTTTTGCAATGGTGTTGAGACATTGATGTTTCCTTTCATTAAAATATTGATGAGCAAGCCTTTTGTCTATGTTCACAAATTGATCTCTGACAGGTAACCTAAAAGTAATACCAATTGAAACACTATCAAACCTGACAATAAGTTTGTCATCAATGGTTCTGATCTCTCTGGTTTCTAATTTGTAATGCTTCATACATTCTAAAACCAAGTCTGTGCATTGGACTGCCACAGGAAAACCAGCTGCTTGGGCTAATCCACTGTCAAACAACTTTTGAGTCATAGGTGATCTCTTCTCTTGTTCCATTGTCTCCCAGAAATCTACCAAACTGATATGTCCTAGAGAGGTATCTGATATTTCTGGAAGCATGGATTCGAGGACTGAGAGAAACTCAAACCTTTGATATCTGTATTTCATGATTAACTATTTGCCACAAGCCATGAAGACTTCCTATGTTTATTCTCTTACAAAGTTTTCTGGAGTGTTATAGGAAGTCTTGTTTTGACAATTTGCAAATTGTTGGAATGAATTTCAAACAGAAATTTAGAAAAACACATCATTCAAACAAGAAGGCAGTAGGTGTTCATACCCGGGTATCTGCATGGAGTAGTCATTACTGTATTGCAAGGAAACTGTATTTGTCTGCAATGTTTGATTCCAATAGTTCATAGGCCTTCTGTATGCTTGCTTATTAATGTCTATATCTCTGTGTTTCTACATAGATCAATTTGTGAAACAATTCATGTGTATTGGCTTATGATTCCACATTTTCCATCAATATCGGCTGGGACTTGCACTCACAAGAGATTTAATGAAAAGACTGATAGAATCAAACAAAGAACAAATAATTTTCTAAGCATAACATTCCCTTCACACATATAAAGCTTTGTCGACCGAAACTTGGAGGTATTCTTTCAAGCATTTCACGGTGTTTTGACTATGCACGTCTGCTTAGAGTAAAAATCTCCTTCCCATTATGTTTTGATAGACGCCACATATCCTGCTACGACGAGAAGATGCCTTCAAAATCAGGGAGTTTGGCTTTAAGTCAACAAATCACATATTTCTTAAAGAGTGTTCAACACATCATTTTAAACAGTCGCTAGTATTGTGACAGTGCATGAAACTACATTTCTTCAAAGGTATCTATCAAGTGCTCTTTGATAGGTGTCGCAAACAAACTTTGAATGCATGTTTCTTAAGGTGGCTGTGTCTACAGTGAAGGCTCACAATCCATTTCACATATGTTTCAATGAACATGCTTCGCCCTGCTGTTACAGTATGTGACTTCCATCTCCAGCGGTGCAACGGTTTGATACAATAACATGCCTCGACGAGTAAGAAAGTAATGATGCAATGTGTTGCCTCCTCTGTCCTTTACACTTGCACTAGCCTGATGGCTATTAAAATTTCTGTTAACAGATCCATTTCATATTATATCTTCATAGATGTCTCACCTCAGATCTAAAGATTCTCACCTGACTGCCAGCGGTAAGATGCTGGTAGTTTCATTCTTTTATGGAGAAAGTCACGAGACCACATCAGTTTTGGAGACATTTTATTATACAATGTAATACCATTCCTTATGTTTCACGCTTTTATCGACTTGCATGAAGGTCTTCATATCTCTTATGGCAGGAGTCCGCCGATCGGTCAGTTACTCGAGCTCTTTTCGCCGAGAGGAATGATAATGTTCTTCAAGACGTATCTTGAGAAACAGAAACAAGGTGCCACCTCACTATATGTTTAAACTTCGTTGTTTATGGTTGTTAACGGTGCACGGAGAATTCACTATATTAACATCTTAATTTCGCACTTTTGACGCAAATCAACTTTTGAGAACTGTTGATGGAATTTTACCACGGCCACCTTTTTCGGCATGTGTCTTTCACATAGGTTCAATGCATTAAACATGAGATAGGAGCCACGACATGTGCAAGGTGAAAATTTATGAATAGCCATCAATCTTGGCATGAATTTAATGGAGTGTGACTACCTTTCCCGACATGAATTAATCATATAATATGTTTGTCAAGACTAAGCTTCAACACTTTCTACCTCCATCAACACCAATGATAATTGCCAGTCATTGATTTTAAAGAATGTAGCCACCAAATGTCTTGTTCGATTTAAACTCAAAAGGTAAAAAAAAAACCTTTCTTGCACTTGTTTTGAAGGAGAAAAACATGCAAGTTTGTGATTTGAACAATAAAAACTAATGTTTAATTCCCGGCTGCATGCAAACTTGTGGAAACACAACCGAGGCATGTGAAAGCATGAATGTAGCCACAAGTGGATGAAAACTTCATTATCTCTCTGAACTTATGCCATTGGTAAAAAGTGAACGGGTACAACTTAGGCGAACTCACAAGTTACGCATACTTAGTGAAAGGTGGAATTTGACATGAATTTTGTGAAGATCAAAAGCCAAAGCAAGATGGACTTTGCGAGAAACAAAAGTTATCGTGGGCTTAGCATAAAATGGAAAATAGACGTAAAATAAAATATTACTAAGCTGTGAGATTTGCCTTGACATAAAAATTGCTTTTGAAGCTTTAAATGGAGAGAAAATAAGACGAGGGAAAATGCTATGATAACGAATTATCAACATGATTTAAATGTATGCAACACAACCTCAATGAATTGAAAAGAAAAAAAAATGACTTAACATGGAGGATTAATTTTGCAAGAAGGTTTTAAACTTTAGATAGAAGGATTAGGGCAAACAAACAACAAATGATATAATTCAAGATAAATGAGGCAATTTTCTTGCATGTGACATTGGTTAAGGGTATGACTTCAATCCACTCAGTAAAATAATCAATGGTGGTTATTATGAATTTGTGGCCATGGATGAAGGGGGGTGAATCTTTCCCACAAGGCCGAGTCCCCATAGATAAAAGGCCAATGAGTAGTTAAGGGCCGCAGTTCTTGTGCTGGTGAATGTATGAGATTTCCATGGATCTAACATTTCTTGCACTTTTTGACAAAATGATAAGAATCTATTTCCATACTTGGCCAGTAGTATCCCATACGCATAAGTTTCTTAGCTAAGGTAGGACCACTAGAGTGCATTCCACAAATACCTTCATGAACTTCCCTTAAGGCGGTTTGATATTCCACATGCTCTAGACACCTAAGGAGAGTACCATCAAGACCTCATTGATAAAGGGTGTTGGCAATTATGGTATGATGAGTAGCTTGATAGATAAAGATTGTACGTTGATTATTTGATAGGCCAGGTGACAATGTATTTTCTTTAAGGTAGGTATAGATGTTTCCATATAAAGGGGAATCAGATCCTACTATTTGACATATAATATGAGTTTCAAGATTATCATATGCAGGATTAGACAATGGCTCCACTAAGAACTCATAATGTAACTAATTTTCTGGTATATTCAGGAGTGAGGTAATAGTTGCCATGGCATCTGCAACTTTATTCTCCAGTCTAGGTATTTGTTTAGAAGAAATCACAACAAAATACTCTTTGAAGTCATCTACCATACACTTGTAAGGTATTAACTAATCATCCTTGGTATGATAATCATCATTTACCTAATTGATGACTAGTGAATCTCCATAAACATGCAGCTCTCAAACTTTCTATGAAAGGTAAAAATCAGGTTAATAAGATCAAGCATAGCCATGAAAATGTAACCCTACCATCATCAAAGAATCTAATCTAAATGAAATAAAAAACATGCAATTCAAGAACAATATCACCTAGATTGTATGATTCCTTGTATATGTGGATTGCTTCTTCAACAATAAGCAATTATGAAGATAAAAGCTACCATAATGGATGGGTGATAATAATAATATTCTAGATGGATGCTAAGATGCTCAATATGCTCAAGATGCTAATGTAGACGCTATATGAATGTTGGATCCATGTAGTATGAAATGAGAGGGTGTTTATATAGACCTCAACCAAAATCAATCAACGGTGGAGATTTGGTGGCTATGTGAATGACTAAGATTAAAAGATAATCATAGATGAATGTGTAGATGACAAGTGGAGGGAAGATAAGGCTTATGTGTGACTGTGTACATAAAAAGTACTACATGTGAAAGATATTAAATAAAATATGTAGTACCACTTATCTTTTTTAAATGAAAGAGGCACACATGTCGGCTTATTGAGATAAATGATAAGAGAAATTAATTAAATAAATAAAATTTATTTAATTAATTGGAAAGTGGACTTATGAAAGGAATTTTAAGTAAATAAATAAGATTTATTTAATTAAATAAATAAGAGATAGAATGAAGATAATTAAATAATTAAAGATTATTTAATTATAGCTTAGAAGAAAATAGAAGCAATAGCTAATGAATTAATTAAATAAATATAAATTTATTTAATTAATAGAAGAAATAAGTGTTAGGGAAATTGCTCAAGTGTGTTAGACAAATGCAGAAGAATATTTTGAATGCTAATGATAATTAGGTCAATTTTTGGGTGTCTACATTTTGCCCCTCTTTGATACAATGTTTGTTAGAATGTTGTGTCAAAGAAGATATATGATAATTGCTTGATAAACAAGGTGATGCCCCAGTGTAACTGGTAGGTGATGCCCCCTCAAGAGGTAAGCCAGGCGGACTAGGAAGGGCTGGGTTGGCTCACGATAGGATAAAAGGTAAAAAATAAGGCTGACATGAAGAAAACGGGGTTGGGAGGGAGAAATTGGGATGGTTGGCTTTGGTATAGAAGAATTAGGGTTTTGGAAAGGGGCTATATGTAGGTCCCTCAAAGGAAAATAGGCTCATTTGTGCTCATTTATGTTCAGAAAGCTAGAGAGATCTAGAGCTCCTTAGAGGTGTTGTGCGACGAGAGTTGGAGAGCTATCAGGATGGTGATTCCACGCAGAGACCATCGTGTTGAATGAGTGAGGGCACATGGGTGACCAGAGGGAGTAGGCATATTGGTATGTATCAGAACTTTGGCTAAAAGCGTGATTTTTGTAGGCTAGAAGCGTCATAAATGCACACACATCACCAAAAGCGACTAGGTTATAGGATAGACAGTTTAGGTCACTTATGGGCTAAAAGAGGTCGCTTATGGTAGTTTAGGTCACATATGGGCATGGTTTAGTCGCTTAGGGAGAAAGTGAGTCACTTGTGGTCAGCTAGAGGAAATAGATAGGCAAAATGCGCATGTGGCTAGAATAGGTTGCTTATGGGTGAAAAGTGGATGCATGTATAAAAATAGCTCACTGGGAAGGAATAGGTGGACGCATACGACAAATATGTCACTTGTAGGTAGAAAGTAGAAACTTATAGTGTTTGAAGTTGCTTGTAGTCAACAGTCACGCACATAAGGTAAGTAGGTCACTAGTAAGCTAACAGTATGCACATAGTGTAAAATGGTTCTCTTTTGCTCAAAAAGATAGCGCTTATAGAAAAAAGGGTCGCTTATAGTAGAGATATGCAAGGATAGTAAGCAAAAGGTAATTTTGATAGCACAAAGACTGATACAGTGAACGAAATGATGCAGGATATACTACCGCCATTGTTATCACAAGAGCCGCATCCTAGGGATTTGCGGTTGGTCAGATTGCTAGATGTATATGAGTGGCTAGTGCTAGAGATCCTCGGATTGGAGCATGTGTTGAGGTTAGAACCAGTGCAGGTGCATCAAGCACTAATGACGATGATAGTGGAGCGATGGAGGAGTGAGCACAGTTCATTCTTGTTGCTAACAGGAGAGGCGACTATCACTCTGGAGGATGTGTTCCAGATTCTGTGAGTTCCTATTGATGGAGATCGAGTAGATTATGATCCTGATATGGGTCCAACTACATTTAGGTGATTATTCAGGACACCAGACACTAGAGTTGAGGGCTCAAAGATTCCCATGGTCAAGATGGAGGAGCTATGCGATAGAATACAGCGGGTAGTGGTAGCTATTATTAGATGGCTGGTTGGAGACAGGCAAGCTAGAGGTTTTCCAGTGGGATGGGGGATAGTGATGGAGGGGATGTTCTCCTACGGTACCAAATATGCATGGACTGAGTGTGTGCTAGGGTAGCTGTATCATTATTTGCATGATTGTGCATACATGTTTGGAGTGAGTATGTCAGTTGGAGTTACAGTGTTGCATGTGTAGGCATATGAGCACATCCCAGTGACATAGCCAGATGGATGGGTGGCAAGAGTAGCAGGAGAGCTATATGCGAGGATGTATAGAGGAGCTCTGATCTATCGGCAGTGGTGAGGAGTGGTGTATTGGAGGCAAACACTAGATGAGGTGGATAGGTTTGTGTGGAGGCCATGGCTCAGATGCGAGAGACGGGATGAGGAGGATACAGATCTTGTCTATACAAGCTAGGCGAGATACATTTTTGGACGCGGAAGATATATTATAGAGTGGTATTTGCCCGAGAGGGTATTGAGGCAGTTTGGCTTACCACAAGGAGCACCAGTGGGAGATGCTATTTTTGGGAGGACATGGAAGGAGTTTTTTGATTGGGGGCCGGAGATTGTGGTGGACACAGCTTTGGCAGAGAGAGATGGGATAGGGCCAGTTATGTAGCCATGGAGACAGGGTCCTGCAGATCCCAGGACTTTACCAGATTATGATGCACATTGGGTGACAGCTAGACCTACTTGGCTGACGAGGTTGGGAGAGATAGGAGAGATTGATATGGAGAGGCCAGTGAGGAGGAGGCAATGACGAGCTCCACCAGCATAGGCAATTGTGCCAGCAGCTCTTAGGATTCAGATATAAGGACAAGGTCATGTGTAGCCACAGGTATTAGCATAGCCAGTAGCACATATGATAGGAGATGATGATGTAGGCATACAATAGCTGAGGCGGAGGGTTAGGGAGGAGAGGAGATGGAGGAAGCAGGCTTAGATGAGGTTGAGGAGAGCAGAGATAGACCACCATCAGGTGGTGATAGGCTTGTGGCATGCTAGAGCATAGGCTTGGACATACTAGGTGCAGCTACAGACTAGAGCATAGGGAGGTGATGGACAGGATGATTGTAGCCTTGCTAGGGTGACTAGAGAGAGGGATATAGCTATGTAGCAGGTGCAGGTAGTGATGGTTGAGAGAGATGCGGCTTTACAGAAGATACAAGCTATTAGAGCTAAGCGGGATGTGACTGTACAATAGGTACAACTAGTGAGAGTTGAGAGTGACATAGCAATGCATCAGTTACAGGCGATGACAGTGGAGAGAGATAGAGTAGTTGCTACTTTGGGGACAAATGGGGTGATGATGTACTTGGCTACACAACTAACTTAGGCACAGGGTGAGTTGAGGAGAGAACAGGGTGAGACAGAGTACTACAGAGGCTTGTATCATGGGGCAATGTTGGCAGAGCAGAGGCAGCCTAGCTATAGGAGTAGGTCAAGGGCTTCAGGGCCTTGAAGGATAGGTGGATCACGATCTGTGGCTTCAGTTATGGGACCTCCTAGAGATAGTAGGCCAGGTGTAGGACCCAGTGGTGGACAGGGAGAAGGGGTTGCTAGTAGTCACTAGGGCTACCTTGTTTTTGTTGTATATTATTATATCATGATGAGGCCTAGGGGTTGATTGTACATATATTCTTTGATGGCTCATGGATAGACCATATTGTATTTGTAGACACTTGTACACTGACACATGTGACAGATATATATGATGGCATTTGGTTCTATGGTGATTATGGATGCACTTATGATATTATGATGGTTATGCAATTTTATACTTTCATGGATTAAATGGATGTTTATGCAAATGATATGAATATGAAAATGGAAATAATGGAAATGTCTCGTGGAAATGATAATGCAAATATGTAGATGGTAATGATATGATATGGACACATGCATGTATAAATGGTAATGATAATGATATGTCTAACACACTTATTTTGCAGGATAGGGATGTAGAAAAGGATGATGGAGAAAAGATTGATCTTGGTTGAGGATTGTATAGGTGATATAATGGAATGGAAAGATAGTATGATTGGCAGATTTTAAAAGTAATTGTTTGAGAATTAAAAGAAATGCAATCCTTATGTTTGATATAGCATAAGGATGTTATGCACCAGGGTATAGAAGACCAAGGTGTCGAGATATCCAATGCAAAACTAACATACTACAACCTTGTCTGAATGCATGAGGTCAGGATGTTGAGCCAACATACACAAGATATGAATAGTAGCTAGTGTTGTGAGATGGACTTTGACTCTACAAGCAATGGTTTGATCTTATCTCCACTACACATAATGACACCTTGCTGGTTATATGTATGGAGCTAGTTCTTAATATAGAATAGTCTCAAATGCATAAGAGACTGTTTAGCTTCTTAGATGCTAGAGATATTGATATGTAAAAGGCTAATCCCAACACGTACAAGATACTAATATGCATAGGAAGAGAATAAGATCATCCCACATACATGGAATACAAAAGCAATATGACCATGCCCCATTCAGGTTACCTCATCGCAATGTACCAAGATATGATGGATCAAGGCAGTCTTGATTAGGCATAGGAAAGGGACAAAAGATAAATCAAAACATAAAACAAAAGATATTGTCATCACGTTCTATTGCCAAATTAAGTGCTCTTGAATGGATTAAGCTGGCGCCTTGTTGAGAGGAAACCTACATCCTGTTGAAGGCTAAAGATGTTGATAAAGTGCTATAGCAGATATTGGCTTAAGGCATGTGGACAAATAGCTTCTAGCTTATCACTGATTGGTTAAAGTACTTGAGCTTTCGCTAGTACACATAGTCTTCTTCCTACTTGAGTTGGTCAAAGAGAAGAAGATGGAAAATGAAAGAAGATGAAGATTGGGTAGATCATATGTGCTTGAGTACTGGATACTTCCTTCATATTCCAGACTACTTACATACCCTGTATCCATGGGATCAAAGTACATTTACGATGGTGATGAGACATGATGAATATGTAGTTCTAGGTTTATTGATGATGTAAGTGATGAAAGACAGAAGAAAGGGAGATGAAAGAGTGGAGGATGATTAGAACAAGGATGACAGATGGATGATGATTGAAGGGCTATCGTCTTTGCCTGAATCAAAGTGCTTCCTTCACATCTTAGATTGCCTACATACCCTGTATCCATGGGATCAAGGCTTTAACGATAGAGCTAGTGATGTAGTTCTTGCTTATTGTGTTGATGGTTGATGTCAAAGGATCAACTTTATTGCTTGGGTTTTTGTGATGTTTTGATTTTTTTGAGATTTTTTATGTTTTTGATGATGTTTGAGTTTGGACTGATTGCTAAGATGTTGATCCTAGTTGCAAATGTTTGCCATCTTTGAAGTCGGATGGTGCACTGTGTTTGAAGTTGAATGTCTGTTGTGTTATGAGCTTGGGTGTTTGGTGTGTTATGAGCTAGAGCTATAAGTATCCACTTCCAAATAAGGCTCAACAAGTGCCCCTAGCATGGGATGAGATTTATTATGGAGAAGCTACGATAGATGGGTTTGTGCAAACAAGATGCTAAGGTGCCAAATGATATGATTACCCCAACAATGTCTAAACTACGACTGCTAGCATGACAAAGGTGAGGATGGAAGGACTTTTATTATGGATGGATAAGGGATAATGGGTTACAATGTATAGATAGGAAAGGTAGTGTATTATGATATGGATTATGCAAAGTTGTGATCAAACAAACTAAGCAGATGATGGAAGATGGTCACTACACATAGTGCCTATTTGCCAGGTTTTCACTATGGTACTTATCCAAGGCACCTGTTTACCAGGTTTTCACCAGAGGACGAATTATTTATCTTGTACTATTATTTTTTTGTTATCTAAAGCACAACAAAGTGGTTTTCACTATTGGATGATTTTTATTTTTTTTGTAATACTTGAGATTTATGGATAGAACTGCTTGAGATGGATGCTGTTGACTGGTTCATCAAAGGGAATGCCTTCAGGTGTTGACAGAGTATATCCACCTGATCCATAAGCTGATGTAATGACAAAAGGACCAAGCCAATTAGGTTTAAACTTGCCCTATTTCTCATGATGTTGCTAATTTCTTTGATTTGCTTTAAGAATAAGGTCTCCAACTTGAAATCTGTGTTCTCTGATCTTTTTGTTGTAGCTGTAGCATAGGCAATTTTGATAGACTTGGAAATAGTTGAGTGCTGAAAGACGTCATTCATCTAATAGCTCAAGATCATGGAGTCTAGATACTTGATATTCTTCATATGAGATGGTATGCTGTAGAGATACTTGTAGTGAGGGGGTCTCAACCTCAATAGGTAAAATAGCTTCAGTACCATACACCAGAGCATACAGTGTAGCTCCAGTGGGAGTTCTAATACTTGTTCTATATGCCCATAATGCAAGATTAAGTTGCAAATTCTAATAACAACCAACTTCATTGACTGTCTTTTTAAGGATCTTCATAATAGTTTTGTTAGATGCCTCAGCTTGGCCATTACTTTGAGGATAGTAAGGTGTAGAGAATCTATGTTGGATATGAAACTTGTTACAAAGATCTCTAACCTCTTGGTTCTTGAAAGGATGACCATTATCAGTGACAATAGCTTGAGGAACTCCATAACGGCAAATGATATAGTGTAAGATGAACTTGGATATTTGCTTGTTGGTAATATAGGTCATTGGTATGCCTTCCACCCACTTTGTGAAGTACTCAGTGGCGGTGATAATGAACTTATGACCATTTAACGAAGTAGGATGTATTTTACCTATGAGATCAAGTCCCCACTGCAATAAGGGCCATGGAGTAGTGATAGGCTAAAGTTCATGTGCTGGTGCATGTATTAAATCTCCATGTTTCTGACATTGTAGATATCTATTTACAAATTATTGTGCATCTTTCTCCATAGTTGGCTAATAGTATCCAACTCGTAGAATTATTTAACAAGGCCCAGGCCAGCAGAATGCGATCCGCAGACACCTTCATGTATTTCACGTAAGCCAACTTTTGCTTCCTCAGAATCAAGACATCTAAGAAGGATACCATCAAGACTCCAATGATAGAGGGTGTCTCCTAGGATAATGTAGTGAGAGGATTGATGGATAAATGTTTTTCATTAGGTATTAGTTAGTTGGAATGGAAAGGTTTGATTACAGAGATACTCGTATACATCCTGGTACCAAGGCGAATTAGGACCAACAAGTTCACATATAAGCTTAGACTGTGGTACTTCAAATGCTGGGATTAGAAGCTGTTTAACCAGAAACTCACACTTGTGTGTATTGGATGGCATGTCTAGAAGAGATCCAATCATAGCCATGGCATCTGCTGCTTTGTTTTGTAACCTCAGTGTTTGTTCAAAGGTGATATTATCAAAATATTTCTTTAAATCATCAACCACTAGCTTATATGGAAGAAGTTTCTCATCTTTTGTTTGATATTCATCTAAGACTTGTTTGATAACTAATTGAGAGTCATCAAAGACTTGTAGCTATTTGATAGCCCATTGTATGTAATCTTGTGATTAAAGCTTCATATTCTGCCATGTTATTGGTACATGGAAATGTAGTTTTGTATGATTTCGGGATACAATCTCCTTGAGGGGTGACAAACAATATCCCTGCTCCTGATCCATGTTGTGTGTATGATTCATCAAAATATAGTTTCCACAATGTTGGTGAAGTTAAGATGAACAATTCTTCATCAAGGAACTCTGAATGTATTGGATAAATATTTGTGATAGGTGCTGCGACTAACTAATCAGCAATAACTTGTCCTTTTATGGCCTTTCAATCCACATATTGTATGTCAAATTCACTTAAGATCATAACCCATTTTGCTAATCTTCCCATAAGAATTGCTTTGGAGAGAAGATATTTGAGTGGATCAACGTTAGATATGATCTTTGTTGTTTGGTTCAACATATAATGTTGCAACTTTTGAGAAGCAAACACCAATGCTAAACATGCTTTTTCCATAGATGAATAATTAAGTTCATATCCCACAAGAGTTCTGTTGATGTAATAAATGGCTTGTTCTTTTCCTGAATCATCATGCTGAGCTAGAAGGGCACCCAAGGCTGCTATTGTTGAAGATATGTAGAGAAATAGTGGTCAATCAAGTACAGGAGGTACTAACACATGAGGCGTTGCCAAATATTCTTTAATTTTGTCAAAGGCCTATTGGCATTTTTCATCCCACTTAAAAGATTCACCCTTGCAAAGAAGATGTTGGAAAGGAAGACACATATCTGCCAGTTGTGAGATAAGTCTGCAAATGGATTGTAACCTTCCTTGTAGACTATGGAGCTTCTTGAGATTTAGTGGTGGAGACATTTCCATGATAGCTTTTACTTTGGCAGGATCCACTTCTATCCCTCGTCGAGACAATGTATCCCAACAATTTTCTAGATGTTACACCAAATACACATTTCTTTGGGTTCAGTCTGACTTGATATTTCTCTAGTCGATCAAAGATTTGTGCTAGTACCTATAGATGTCCTTCTCTTGTCTTGGACTTCCTTAGAATATCATCAACATAGTCTTCCATGATAGTGTGGAAAAGGTCATGGAAAATAATTGTCATGGCTTGTTGATAAGTAGCTCCAGTGCTCTTAAGACCAAAAGGCATTACAACCCAACAGTATGTACCCTATGGACAAATGAATGATGTTTTGTCTTGGTCTTCCTCTGCTATTCTAATTTGGTTATATCCTAAAAATCTGTCCATCAAAGTTAGCATTTCATGTCCAGCTGTGAGATCGACAATGTCGTCTATGCTTGGTAGTGGAAAGTCATCTTTAGGACATGCTTTATTAAGAGCTCTGAAATCTGTACAGTGGTGAACTTGTCCATTAGGTTTTACTACAAGTACTAAGTTTGAAACCCATTTTGGATAATCAATAGGTCTTATGAACTTGGCTTCTAATAACTTTTGAATCTCTGTCTTAACCAATAGAGCTACTTGCAGATGCATTTTGTGTAATTTTTGCTTGACAGTTTTTGCATTAGAAGATATTTCTAGATGATGGACCACAAGTGATGGATCTAAACCTGGCATATCAGCATATGTCCATGCAAAATTGATAGTTCTTTTTATGAAAAATGTTGTGAAATTTCTTCTTTCCTACTCTGATAGTGATGCTGCCAAATATTGTGATCTTTGGATTCTGTTATGTGCCCAAGTTCATGTCTTGTGATTTTTCAACTAACACTGTTGATTTCTCATGATAGTTAGTGGCAACAGGAAGATCAAATTCCCTATCCTCAGGCACCTCAGAGATGTTTCACCCTTGGATACATCCTTTATTTTTACTTTTTCATGGTTAAGAGGTGCCTTTAAGTTTTCACCTAGTGACCTATTTGTTTTGATTTTATTTATTTCACTTTTGCAACTGAGGGATTTGATACTTCCACCAAAATATGCCATTTTAGGGAGATCCATCATGAAACCTGCTTTATGATTGCCCAATGGAATGCCTTATCATAAGCCCGTGAATTCAACAACAACCTCATCATTTTCAAATGTGTCCAATATCGGTGCCCCCTGTTGGTCCCAATCGACAAGGTCAGGATATACGAGTGAAAGGGTAACGGGTGAAGGCTTTCGGCTAGATGAGGTTATGGAAATCATGAAGATAGAGGTTTCGTGAAAAAGGTCTGTAATATGAAGGGAGGAGTCATCGATGGTATCTACATTAGAAGTCTCTCCTACTGAGGAAGGTCCAACTTCCGTATCAGAAATACACTTAATGTGTTTGGAAAGCAATACCTCCGGCTGAAAACCAAGGCCTTGCTTGTTAAACTTCTTAGACATAATAATGGGTTCAATAGGTCCTTGTTCCTGTGATTCCAATCCACCATGTCCTTTGTAGCCCATGTTCTTAATGATGTGGAACCCATTGTTATATCTCTCCACTTCAAGTTGGACTTGGTCATTCTCATCATAGACTATCCAAGAGTTGATGCCATCAATGTCTTCATCATCCACGAATCCACCTTTAATGAACACTGTGGGTGGGGCTTTTATAACAACTGCAGATGAAGATGCTTTGGATGTAGAAGGTTTGCCATGAGATTTAGGAGACAAGGGAAGAGTTCCAACACAACAAGATTCTTGCAATGTGTACTCACCCAGACCATGTTTGGTGTACTTGATACGGAGATTGGAAGGGGCTTTGCTAGATGATTGCTTGAGTAGGGAGGATGGATCTACATAAGATGAAGATGAATATGCTTTGGTGTTGATAGGAATGTGATTAGGGCTCTGACATTTGGCTTCAAAAGTATCGTAAAATTCAAATGGATTAGGATCAGCATGAATAGTAATCTCAACACCGTTATGTTGAAATTTAAGACATTGATGGTATGTAGAAGGAATTGCTTTTAGGGCATGGATCCATAGACGACCAAGGATGATGTTATAAGAAAGCTCAATATCAAGGACTTGACAATGGGTATCAGTAATGATTGGCCCAACTTGAATAGGCAAATGAATAATCCCTTCAGTATCTCTTTCGGCATCATCATATGCTCCGATAGTAATGACCTTGGAAGTGTCAACATCTTTCTCAGAATATCCCAATTGTTTTATTAATTTCAATGAACATATGTTAAGACTAGCTCCACCATCCACTAAGACTCATTTTATATGGTGTTGGTTAACAAATACTTCTATGTGGAGGGCTTCATTGTGTGATGGGTGAATGGAGGGATGAAGATCTTTGTCAGAAATGGTTAGGTGGCAAAGGACTGCAATGTTAGCTACCATAGATTAGAATTGTGTAGTATCAATATCGTTGGGCACCAAAGATTCTTGTAGAGCTTTGTGAGCAGGGGATATGTGAAGAAACTTGAGAATGGAAATATGTGTAGGTGTTTTTATGAGGTGATCAAGGATATTATAGCTAAAAGATGGTCGAGGAGGATGGGCAGGTGGCCCTTGAATGGTAACATGACCTCTTCGAGTAGTCATAGTGCAGTTGGGTGCTTTGCCTTGGATAGTAATGGTGGAAATGCGAGCATGATCAATGTGGCCAATAGTGGATGATTCATAATTGTACTGAATGGCATTACCAGTATGAGGTGACTTAGTTTTTCATGAGATAGAAGTGGATTCTTGAAAGCATCTAGATCATAATTCGATGTCAGTTGCTGTGTAGGTTGTGATGTTGGAGGTGTGATTTTAATTAACCCTTGATCAATACAATCTTGAATAACATGCTTTAAGTGCATACACCCATTTTTTTGCATCCTTTGACTCTATGATAATCACAATACTCATTCTCTTTGTACCAAGGAGCTTCAAAGGGCAATTCACCATTGAGTGGTGCTTCAAGAAATATGATATCTCCCGCTTGGAGAAGCTTTCAAAAGACTACTTCCATAGGTTCCGCTAATGGTCTAAATTGTTGTCAAGGATTTGAAGTTTGTCGTTGTCATGTTTGTTGAAAAGGTTGAGGTGTTGTAGATGTGTCTTGAATGTTAATAGGAGCTTTCATTGTTTGTATGTTCTTTGTGTCTACAACACCATCATTAACAACATTCTTGTTCCAAAAGTGAGATTTATCATTGGAGTTTTGAGGATAGCCTTTGTTATCTTTGAAAATCTTGATAGTACCCTTAGCAATTAAAGCACGCTCAATGATGGTTCATTTGGAAACAAGTTCATCAAAGGTGCTAGCACTTTGAAATTGTAGTTGGAATGAAAGATTAGGATGGAGATTTTGGATGAAAATATCGAGCTGTTGTTTCTCAGGTATTTCCCATGATAGTTTGCTAGCCATATTACGCCATTGTTGAGTAAATGAGGAGAAAGCTTCACCATTACGTTGTTTGTTGTTGACAAGGTCATTCATGTTCACTTCATGTTCAATATTAAAAGTGAAATGTGATCAAAATTTATTTGCTAGTTTTGTAAAAGACTTAATGCTTGGAGGTAAATGAGAGAACCATTCAAGAGCTTGTCCTACTAATCTTCAGGGAAATAGTCTTAGAAGATATGTATCGTCTTGAGCCACATCGAGACATGCAACAAAGAATGCTCTAAGATGGTCTTCTGGATTTACTTTTCCTTTTTACTTGTCAAATTGTGGAATTTCAAAGTGTGGTGGAAAAGGTGTCATATGAAGCGACTTGTCAAATGGATAAGCGCATGTCTTCTAAGGAAAATGTCTTCTTGCTTTGTCCTACTGCTTTATTAATCATTTGTTGAACATCTTCTGAAGATAATTGTTGTTGTTGCAAAGAGGGTGGTTGGTTTGGAGGTGAAGTGTAATATGATGTATATTGTGGTTGATGTTGCAGGATGTATGAAGCCATGACCATTTGTTGAGGTTGCGTACTCACAATATATGTCAAAGGATTAGTATGTGACACATATGTGTTGAAAGATTGTTGTCCTTGAGACACAAGCGGTGGTTGGGTATATTGTGATGAATTAGCGCCAAAGGTTTGCATCACATGGGAAGTAGAAGATGGATTGACGTTGGTCAATGGTTGTGAATTGGGAGTTGGATTTGCAACATGGTAAGTGATGGAAGGATTGGTGGATGTGGAAGAAGGATGGACATTAGGGTTGGTGTTTTGAAGAACATGGGGATTGGTATATGTCATATGTTGGGTGACGATGTGCAAACCTTGGGTTATGTAAGACGGATTGCTGGTTTGTGAAGGATTATAAGAAGATGGCGGAAGCGATGTAAGTTGATCAACATAAGAGACTGCAATGCTATGATTAACTTGTGAAACAATAGGTGGGTCACTCATGTCAATGAGACTAACATTGGGGTTATATGGTGTGTTGGATGGATCCATGGAAATAGTGGAGACCATATTAGAAGTGATAGGAACATGAATGTGGGATGTGGTTTCCACATGTGATGCAATGGGAGTAGCGGATTGCAATGGCTGCAAAATTTGGACAGTTTACAGTGTTTGGGAAGCTTGCGGAGTGTGGGATATGAAGATATCTTGTGGTGTTTGGGGAGTTTGCACTTGGGCAACATGGACAGCTTGTGTTACTTGAGATTGAGATACGGTCATGGTAAGAGAAGGTGCATGTGGTTGAACATGAAAAGGTGGAACGCTTAGATTTTGCAAAAGCAAAGGAAGTACATTGGTTGGAGTTATCAAAGGTTCTAAAGTGTGCTCCGAGCTTGGTGGGTTGAATGAAGTAATAATAGGCAATGAAAGAGATGGATTGGAAGTTGGATTTGGTAGCATGGACATGGTATGAGAGTGTGGCTATAATGGATGGTCCCTTTGCAACAATAGTGGGAGTGTTAGGATCATGCTCTCGAATAACAAATATGTCAAAGTCACTTGGTAATTTGGTTGCCATGCAGGCAAGTTGCAAGAAGTAGTGATTAGGATCAAATAAAACAAGCTTCTCAACTTGGTCCCATACATGTGTGTCTTGATAGTCAGATAAGTCCTCTTGGGAATGCTCTTCATAAGTCGCTATAAAGGGGTGTGATTGTACTTGATGAGATGACTCTCCAATGGTGTACCCATGGGGCACAAACATGTGAGAAGGCATGCCGGTTGTAAATTGAGTTGCATCTCTAAGGGGTGTTGATTGTGATTGTTGCATGTTAGCTTCCATCTCAGCTCCTAGTTTTGCTTCCATTTCAGCTCTATATTAACTCCTAGTTTGAGGCATGATAGTTGATGTTGAAAATTGGACTTTATCTTGTCAAGGTTTAAGACCCAAAAGATGATGGTTTGCTGATTGTTTGGTTGTCGGTTGCTTGGCTAGGTTTTGTTGTTTGATTTGTTGTTGTTAGGTTCCTTGGTTGTTGGTTTTCTTGGTTAAACTTCCCTAGAGGATAGCTCACACACTCAAGGGAAAAGCTGATTGCTAATGTTGATGTTTTGTTGATGTTGCTAAGGCTAAAGTGAAAAGATGATATTTTACTACCATTGGGTTGATTGTTTTGATGTTTGGTTTGCTGGTTTGGGATCTCAAAAGGATGGAAAGCTCACAAAGTCCAATTATTTAGTATGCTCAAAGTAGGAGACAAAGTCCAGGTATCTGCAAATGATAAGAGGCAAGTCTGAAAGCTAGTACTGAAGCTAAGCAAGCTGAAAATGTAGGTAAGTTGGCTGAGTTGCTAAGCTTTGCCTAATATTTAGCCAGAGACAATAGATAATAGCTCAAATGTGACATAGAAAAGCCCAAAAGTGACTGACAATAGCTTAAAAGTGATCTAGTTTCAGTGCAGGTGATAGGGTATAGTATTATCTAGAGGCAAGCCAATTTACTACAGGTGAGCAATTTCAGTTTAGAGGCGATCTATTGCTGATTAAAAGTGACTGAGTTCAAGCCAGAGGCAAGCAACTGTTGTTTAAAAGTAATTCAGTTTAAGCAAGAGGCAACTAACTATTGTTTAAAGGTGATCTAGCTGACTGTATGCGGGTAGTTAAGGTTCAAAAGTGGTCTGTGTCTGTCAGGAAATATGTCTGAATTGTGTTTTTGACAAGAAAATAGTGATTTCAGTTACTCACTCGAACAACAATCACAAACTTGTACAACCTAGGCTAGGAAAAGACTGTATTTGTTGAGTCCCCTAGTCGTGCTTATTCAAAACAGATAGCTTCAGGATCTTGGTAGCATCGGCTCCTCTCCACGGCACACACTTCTCACACATACGAAGATCCAGGTTTCCCAAGGCTTGTCCCCCCACTAAACCTTAGGATTGTCCCTGCTATCTCTACTAAGAACCACGTGAATTGGGGTGGCTTCAAAGGTCCCACATTTTGCGTCAACAAATAGAAGGTTTTTGGCTACTACACAAGGTTGCTAGTAAGGACATCCGTTCAGGTGGCTATACATGCAACAACGCTACTCTTCGTTATGGAGTCTCCCAGCCTTCAAGGGTTATGCCTTGGAGGGTTTTGGGGGAGGTTGGTTGTTGGTATAACACAACAACACCCATTATTTGTGGCTTTCAACATAAACACTTTTCTTAAATAGTGGTTCAAAAGGACTTGGCTTTAGCCCGTTACCGCTTGGGTCGTACCCCTTCTCACACTGGAAAGGCAGGTCCTCTAAAGATAATAACAAGTTCTCATACACCCAAGATCCATTTGATAGGCAAGGGGAGAGGATACTTTTGCTATTAAATTTGGGTTACAAACATGCACAATCAATCAATCAAGAAAGATAAAACAAGCACGGAGCAAGCAATGATTCTTTTTAAGCACTAAACCCAAATGTTCCTAAATTAGTGATAAATCACAAGTCTTAGACCGATTGGAGCTGCAACAGATATGTTAGTAGTTTGATAACCTCCTTTTCTTGGACACTCAATAAGATGCTGCACAAATACCCAATTAGTAACCAAGAAAACTGGACTGCAAATGATAAAGACTGAAAGCGACATAGTTACCAAAGGCGATCAACTGTTGATCAGGAGTGATCTATATTCTACCACAAGTGAAATGTTGTTGTTTAGGAGCGATGCTAGTAAACCTCGATGTGAAATAATAATGCTCAGAAGTGATGTGAAAAAGTAATAGCAGGCTGATTGTAAGTCATAAGTGACTCAGATCTGTGAAAAACAAGATATAACAAAAAACCCTAGTTTTTGCAGAAAGCGATCTAGATAGCTAAAAGTGATCATTGCTAGGTTAAAAGTGATTCAAATAAAAACATAAATGACCACTGTTAGCTTGTAAATGATGTAGAAAAAACAATAAGTGACTACTCTTCACTCAGAAGCAATCCTGGAAAGGCTAAAAGCGGCAGATTTCAGTTGAAAAGCGATGCATAAAATCAGATAGTGACTGGTTTTTGCTTAAAAGTGACTGAAACTTGCTGTAGGCACTCAGAAAATTTGATCTTCACAAAAAGAACTTCAAAAAGAAAAATTAATCAAGGACGTGAGTCCCACCAGGCATGCCAAAATGTGATAGGTAAAAATCAAGTTAATAAGATCAAGCATAGCCATGAAAACCTAACCCTACCATCATCAAAGAATCTAATCCAAATGAAATCAAAAACATGCAATTCAAGAACAATATCACCTAGATTGTATGATTCCTTGTATATAATGTGGATTGCTTCTTCAACAATAAGCAATTATGAAGATAAAAGTTGCCATAATGGATGGGTGATAATGATAATATTCTAGATGGATGTTAAGATGCTTAATATGCTCAAGATGCTAATGTAGATGCTATATGAATGCTGATGCATGTAGTATAAAATGAGAGGGTGTTTATATAGACCTCAACCAAAATCAATCAACGGTGGAGATTTGGTGGCTATGTGAATGGCTAAGATTAAAAGATAATCATAGATGAATGTGTAGATGACAAGTGGATGGAAGATAAGGCTTATGTGTGACTGTCTACATAAAAAGTACTCCATGTGAAAGATATTAAATAAAATATGTAGTACCACTTATCTTTTTTAAACGAAAGAGGCACACATGTCAGCTTATTGAGATAAATGATAAGAGAAATTAATTAAATAAATAAAATTTATTTAATTAATTGGAAAGTGGGCTTATAAAAGGAATATTAATTAAATAAATAAGATTTATTTAATTAAAATAGATAGAATGAAGATAATTAAATAATTAAAGATTATTTAATTATAGCTTAGAAGAAATAGAAGAAATAGCTAATGAATTAATTAAATAAATATAAATTTATTTAATTAATAGAAGAAATAAGTGTTAGGGAAATTGCTCAAGTGTGTTAGACAAATGCAGATGAATATTTTGAATGGTAATGATAATTAGGTCAATTTTTGGGTGTCTACACTTTCCTTTCTACAACCATCTTGAGACCAATGACCAATGCTTCATATTATGCTACATTGCTGGTGCAACGAAATAATATTCTATATGATATTGGTATGGTATCTCCTTGTGGTGTCACCAACAAAATGTCTTCTCCTGACCCATGCTATGTGTATGATCCATCAAAATAGAGCTTTCATGCTTGAGTTGTTATGTTGAAGATGAATTCATGATCTAGAAACTTGAAACTTAATGTATTTTCATCATTCAGTGGTGCATCTGCTAGCTGATCCACAATCACTTGTCCTTTTATTACCTTTCTATCCACATATTCAATGTCAAATTTGTTGAGGACCATAACCCACTTTGCCAATCTGCCTGTCAAAGCTTCCCTACTAAGTAAATATTTCAATGGATCTATTTTGGCTACTAGCTTGGTTAAATGAGTTAGCATATAATGTCATAGTTTTTGAGATGCAAAGAATACAACAAGACATGCTCGCTCAATAGGTGTATATTGTAATTCATAGCCTACTAAGGTCTGATTGATGTAATATATAGCTCTTTCTTTTCCCTCATAATCCTGTTGTGCCAGTAGAGCTCCTAGAGCGATTGTTGTAGCTAAAATATAAAGCAACAATGGTTTTCCTTGAATTGGTGGATTCATCAAATATTCTTTCAAGAGTTGAAAATCTTGTTCACACATCTCATCCCATCTGAAAGGAACATTCTTGTGAAGTAGATGAGTAAAAGGATGAGTTTTGTTGGCTAACTATGAGATAAACCTTCGGATAGACTGCAACTTGCCTTGTAATAATCTTAATTGACTAATATTTTATGGAGGTGGCAATTCCATGATAGCTTTCACTTTTATAGCATCCACCTCAATTCCCTTTGCTGACACTATGTATCCTAAAAGCTTGCCGGATGTGATTCCAAACACACACTTCTTTGGATTCAAATGAACATTGAATTGCTCCGGTCTCTAAAAGATCTTATCTAATACATGTAGATGTTCTTCCCATGTGAGTGATTTTCCTAAAACCTTGTCCACATAATCTTCCATAATAATGTGCATCATATCATGGAAAATGGTGGTCATTGCTCTTTGGTAAGTAGCTCCTACATTTTTCAACCCAAACAACATGACATTCCAGCAATATGTACCCCATGGACATGTGATGGTAGTTTTGTGCTGGTCTTCTAGTGCAATTTTGATCTGATTATGCCCAGAAAAAACCATCCATTCGAGATAACATAGTATGTCCTACTGTCAGATCGACAATGATGTCTATATTAGGTAAAGGAAAATCATCTTTAGGGCATGCTTTATTCAAATCTCTAAAATCTGTGCAAAGTTTGATTCTCTTGTCTAGTTTAGAAACAGGAACAATGTTGGAGATCCATTTAGGATAATCAGTTGATCTAATAAAACCTACATCTAACAACTTCTTCAACTCTTCTTTAACTAAAAGTGCTATATGCGGATGCATTTTTCTTAACTTTTGTTTCACGGGTTTAATGCCTAGAGCTACTAATAAATGATGCATGATGAGATCTAGATCAAGGCCAGGCATATCCACATAGGACCAAGCAAAATTAATCTTCCTCTCTTGAAAGAATTTGATGAATTCTTTCTTTTCTTTCTCTGATAAAGATTCTGCTAGATGAATTATCTTCGGGCTATCCTCTATACCAATATTCATTGGTTCTGCTGGTTCTATTAAAACTAAAGACCTCTCCTAATGTGTAGGGTTGGGGAGAGTGTCAATCATTTCATCCTATGGCACCTCAGAGAGGTTTTCACCATCAGATGCATCCTCTATTTTATTTTTTTCATGATCTAATACTGCCGCAGAGAGGTTTTCACCATTAGATCCATTTTTTATTCTTATATTTTTGCAACTGAAAGGATTACCACTCTCTCCAAAATAAGCCACGTTATTAAGTTCTATAGTGAAGCCAACTTTATGATCTCCTAAAGGTAGATGATCCCTAAGTTCTAGATAGTCAATAATAGCATCATCATTTTGAAAGGTATCTAGCTCAAGGGCCTCTTATTGTTCCCAATCTATAAGTTTGAGATGTACTAGTGGAAGCGGATCATCTGGTTGGTTTGACTCAAGGGAAATAATGGTTAGGACAAAAGAGTTCTCTAGGTTTATGGTGGTATCTGTAAAGTCTAAAACAATACTCTCCTCATGATTATCTATCACGTGAGATATCCAACCTTCCTCGTGGGACTCACTCTTGATATTTTACGAATCGAACTCTAGTGGTCTAGAGAACTTTGTCCCTCATGGTATGTATTGGTGGAGCTGTGTGATTGAACTCCATCAATATTCTTATATTCAAAAGATAACTCAGAAAGACTTTGACATTCCCATTCATTAGAATCTGTTACACTTCCCTCTTGCAATTTGTGAATTTGATCCACTAGATTGGTAGTAGCCTTTTCTATGACCTTTCCTTTATACCCTAGCCCTTTAGTGTCTCAGACCAATAATGAAGATGTTGCAAGTATGGGCCTAACTGGTGTTGTCATTGATGTCAACATACTCCTATTGCATTAATGATAAGGTTTGGATGAGCCGTGAGCTGAGGATATTGAGAAAATTAGTCTCAATCAGGAACAGTGATGACTATAAGACAAAAGTCCAAGATAGCATGATGATCAGAGGATACGGATTAAAGGGTTTGTAGATATGTGTCTGTAGGTGATCCAGTAGAGATTTTAGAGGTCCACATGAAGATATGAAGAAGTTGTGGCCGCTCAAGTAAAACTGGTTCTGGTAGGTGTTCAGAGGTGACAGTGTGTAACAAGAAAGATCTGGTGAGATCTGAAAATGAAGTTTCTTGTTCTGTGGATTTAAGGGAGTGCTGAGGAAGTCTTTGTGGTGTTTCAATTCTATTGGTGCATGGTTTGAAGGTCCACAAGCATCTATTCCTTTGTGACAGTTATGATAGACTATGTTCTTAAGGTTCCAGATGAAGGAAAGAAGGATTTCAGTAAGCAGAAGAAGTGCGGATGTTCTTGGTGATTCAGGAAAGCTTGTGGAGGTCTTTGGATCATGTCCAGTTCATGTTGGTGGTCTGCATTGAAGTTGGAACTTGCAATTGAAGAGTAACTTCTGTATGATGGTGTTCTTCTTGAGATAGGCCGATAGGATGAGTTATGCATCTGTCAGATGATCTTATGAATGTTTGCCGACTTAGATGATCATTCCTAAGTTGATGCCTTGTATAAATAAGGGATTGTGAAGTCAGTTTGAACTCACCTTTTGTGTGGAGATGAGGATGTAGTGAAGAGCAGAGTGAAAGGCAGAGCAGAAGTATTGAGCTTAATGGAATTGATTCAAGCATGGTGAAGATGCTATTCT
This sequence comes from Cunninghamia lanceolata, assembly GCA_027924645.1. Classification (NCBI taxonomy): domain Eukaryota; kingdom Viridiplantae; phylum Streptophyta; class Pinopsida; order Cupressales; family Cupressaceae; genus Cunninghamia; species Cunninghamia lanceolata. The sequence continues at coordinate 5,183,490 of BSBN01000914.1, read as the reverse complement.
CCAGTTCATGTATGTGATATTTATTTCTTTGTAGATAGTGTGTCTCTTGTAGGCAGTGAGCCTCTTGTGAGTAGTGTGCTTAGGAAGTGAGCCCTAATTGGCATGTGCCATTTTGTTCTTTCTATTCTTCTAACAGAGAATACAATCTTGGGTTAATTACCCCGTGGTTTTTCCCTTAACTAGGTTTTCCACGTCAAAATCTTGGTGTCTTATGTGTTGATATGTTTCTGCTCTTGATTTGAATGCATTATGGTTTATGATTAATATTCAGCTAATCACTAAGAAGACTTAAGTGTTTAAATTGGAGAAAGTTTTGAACAACTAATTCACCCCCCCTCTCAGTTGTGTGCCCTAAGTCTAACAATTGGTATCAGAGCTAAGTTACTCTAAAAGGAGCTTAACTGCTTGAGGAGATCCAGGATGTTGTCTTACAAGAAGGACAGTCTGAAGTTTGATGGAACCAACTTTGCTCTTTGGAAAGGTCACATGAAATGTCACTTGTAGTGTATGGGAATGGCGTATTGGTCCATGGTTACCAAATAGTATGTACCTCCACAGGGTGGTCCGACAACCCTAAATGAAATCACAGATGCTGAAAACAATCTGCGGACCAAAGAGGCTCTTCTAAGTGCATTATCTGACTCAAAGCTCTCAAATGTTATTGACCTACCAACTACCTTTGAGATTTGGAATAAACTAGAACTTTTGCATGAAGGAGACCAGTATGTTAAATGTGCAAGGTTACAGAGTCTGAAAGGGAATTTTGAAAAACTGAAGATGAGAGATGATGAAAATATTACTATTTTTATGCCAAGAGTGAATGAGCTGGTTTGTGGAATTAGAAATGTTGGTGGAGTCTTAGATGAAAATGAGATTGTTGGTAAAATTCTCAGATCCCTTCCTGCTTCTTACAAAATCAAGGCTATTACCATTGAAGAATTTAGAGCCCATACAACTATCACAAGAGATCAATTGACTGGGAAATTGGCTGCATTTGAAATGACAGATTTTGGAGATGACAAGATTGAATCTGCATTCAAAGCCAGTGCCTCTATTAAAGGTAAGCAAAGGTTTGATCCGGGAGAGAATTCTTCAAGGAAATTGTCATGGTATGAAAAAGCAAGAAAAGATCTGGAAGAAGAAGAAGTAGAAACTGCTCAACTTGAAGCCCTTATTGCAAAGAGGCTTCCAAGAGGATCCGGTAAGTATGAAGGAACATTACCTTTTAAGTGTTTTAACTACAATAAGATTGGTCATTTTGCCTCAAGGTGTCCGGAAAGATTTTCAAGGCAAAATCCTAACAAGCCAAGGTTCCAAAAGAACTGTTACTATGTACATGAAGATGATGATAATGAAGGAGTAACAGATGATGAATCAAAGATAGGAAACAAATCTGGAAATGAATGGGTGTTCATTGCCATCAAGGAAGAAGATCCAATGTCCTCTGTATCTGTCAATCTTAAGACTGTGAAAAGAGCTCTGGCTGCCCAAATTGAAGAGAAGGATGATTGGGTCATTGACAATGGATGCTCTCACCATATGACAGGTGACAAAAATAAGTTTGTAGATTTGGAAAGCTATGAAGGAGGAGTGGTAAAGTTTGGTGACAATTCTGCTGGTAGAATCAGAGGAAGAGGAACTATTTCTTTTGATGGAAGGAACAAAACTGGTAATGTTCTATATGTTGAAGGCTTGAAGTACAATCTTCTCAGTGTTGGACAGTTGGTGGACAAAGGCTATGATCTCCGGTTCAAGAATGGAAAATGCAAGATCTTTGAAAGCTCCGAAATAGAGATTGCATCCAGTACTCAAACTAAAGGTAATATCTTCCACTTGGTTGGTACTGGTAAAAGTTGCTTATTTGTTCAAGTTGATCAGAGTTGGTTATGTCATAGAAGGATGTGTCATGTGAATTTTGATAATATTATCAAGATAAGCAATACTCAGGCTATAAGAGATCTTCCAAAATTGGTGAAACCTACTAACAACTTGTGCAAGGAATGTCAGTTGGGTAAGCTGAGTAGAGTCTCATTCAAAAGCAAGGAACTATCTTCTACAAGATTATTGGACTTAGTTCACACTAATCTTTGTGGTTTGGCAAGAACTAGGAGTATTCAAGGTCATAGATACTTCATGCTGCTAATTGATGACTATTCCCGGATGATGTGGGTAACCTTTCTAAAGGAGAAATCAGAAGCTCTTGAGAAATTCAAAATATTCAAGGCTATGGTAGAGAATGAAACAGGATTAAAGTTGAAATGTCTGAGGTCTAATAGAGGTGGAGAATTCACATCTGGTGAGTTCATAGAGTTCTGTGAGAAACATGGAATTAAGAGACAGTTGTCTGCTCCTAGGACTCCACAGCAGAATGGAGTAGTGGAGAGAAAGAACTGGACCATCCAGGAAGCATCTAGGACCATGATGATGGAAGAAAATGTTCCTCAGATCCATTAGAGAGAAGCTATCAGCACTGCAGTCAATACTCTCAATCGAGTTCAAATCAGAAGCAATGCCGGTAAGACCCCTTATGAACTTTGGTTTGGCATTACTCCTAATGTAAGATATTTCAGAGTCTTTGGTAGCAAATGTTACATCAAAAGAGATGAAGATCTAGGAAAGTTTGATGCTAGAAGTGATGAAGGAATATTCTTGGGTTACTCTACTCAAAGCAAAGCATACCGGTGTTATAACAAGAGACTAAGAAAGATGATAGAAAGTACAAATGTGAAGGTTGATGAGGGAATAGAGAAACCCTCAAGGTTTTATGAATATGATGAATATGATTAGAATGGTGTTCTGGTTCAAGGAGTTCAATCCTCTTCTGAAAGTCAGATTCAAACTGATCCAGTAAATCAGGAAGAAGAGATAGGTCTGAATGAGCCTGATCAAGAAGCAGAAGTGCAGGAAACTCCCAAAGTTCCAAGGTATGTAAGACTGAACTACTCTGAAGATTAGATCATAGGTGACAAAAGAAAATGTGTACAAACTAGAAGGAGAATTGCTCAAGATTCAGAAGAGTATTGTTTGATTTCAAAGATTGAACCTAAGACAGTGAATGAAGCTTGCAATGATGAAAACTAGAATAAAGCAATGGAGGAAGAGTTGATGCAAATTGAGAAAAATCACACTTGTGATCTTGTTCCCAGGCCTAGAAACACAAATGTGATTGGAACCAAATGGGTCTTCTGGAACAAACTAAATGAAGTTGGTGAAGTAATCAGAAATAAAGCCAGACTGGTCTGCAAGGGCTATTCTCAAATAGAAGGAGTTGATTTTGAAGAAAATTTTACTCCGGTAGCAAGAATTGAAGCAGTCAGATTATTTCTTACATTTGTTGCCTTCAAGGATTTCAAGGTATATCAGATGGATGTCAAGTCTGCCTTTCTAACCGGTGACTTGGAAGAAGAAGTGTATATAGAGCAACTGGATGGATTTCAGTTGTCTGATCATGGTGATATGGTCTGCAAGTTGAAGAAGGCATTGTATGGATTAAAGCAAGCCCCAAGAGCCTAGTATGAAAGACTGGATAAGCATCTTTTGAAGATTGGTTTCAACAAAGGTACTGCTAACAGTAACTTATATTTCAAAATTGATCATGAAAACATCTTGATTGTTGAAGTATTTGTTGATAATATCATCTTTGGAGGAAGAGATAGTATGTGTAAATCTTTTGCAAATCAAATGAAAAGTGAGTTTGAGATGTCTATGCTTGGTGAAATGAATTTCTTCTTGGGTCTGCAAATTACTCAAACAAAGAAAGGAATCTTCATTTCTCAGACCAAATATGTGAAAGAATTGTTGAAAAAAATTGGGATGGAAGATTCAAAGCCAATGAATACTCCCATAGCAACCGGGTGTAAGTTGAGCAAAGATGATGACTCTCCTAAGGTAGACTAGACAAAGCACAGATCAATGATTGGAGGATTGTTGTATCTCACTCAAACTAGACCAGATATTATGCAAGCTATTGGTCTTGTTGCTAGATTCCAAGTTGATCCTAGGGAATCCCATGTCATGGCAATCAAGAGGATTTTTAGATATCGAAAAGGGATGGTTGAGTATGGTCTGTGGTATCCTAGAGATCATGATTTCTCTCTTCATGCATATACAGATGCTGATTGGGCAGGAGATGTGGATGACCAGAAGAGTATCAGTGGTGGAGCATTCTTTTTGGGGAAAAGATTGGTTTCTTCGCTAAGCAAGAAACAAGAGGCAATATCTTTGTCTACAACTAAAGCAGAATATATTGTAGCAGTAGGTAGTTGCACTCAAGTTTTTTGGATGAAGCAAATGTTAAGAGATATCAAATTGGAGTATGAGGAACCTATCACAATCTTCTGTTCAAGTGCTATAAGTATATCGAAGAATCCGGTGTTGCATTCAAAGACTAAGCATATATCTATCAAGTTTCACTTTCTGAGAGAGCAAGTGAACAAGAATGAAGTCAAATTGGAGTTTGTGTCATCCAAGGACCAGATTACAGATATCTTTACTAAACCTCTACCTAAGGACTCTTTTGAGTATCTCAGGGAGAAGTTAGGGGTTATTGCCCCTCCGATGATGAACTAAGGTTCACTAATGTGCATCAATCTGGTGGGTATCACAGTCACATCTTGTGATCCAAATTGATGTTGGGGAGCTGCTACTCAGGGGGAGCAGTAGGTATGATTCTGAAGTGGTGAAATTGCAAGTATATGCCCTTTGCCATTGATGTCAAAGAGGGAGAGAAGACATGTGAAAAAAAATGGTTGCTGATCAAAGGGGGAGCAATAAAGGGAGAGAAGACATGTGAATGATTGTTGTTGATAGGGGGAGTTGTGACAGTAAGGAGAAGTTCTTGTCTTGATGGTTTTTCACATCATATGTTGCCATCAATGACAAAGGGGGAGATTGTTGCAAGTATGGGCCTAACCGGTGTTGTCATTGATGTCAACATACTTTTGTTGCATTAATGATAAGGTTTGGATGAGCCGTGAGCTGAGGATATTGAGAAAATTAGTCTCAATCAGGAACAGTGAAGAACAATGATGAATGTAAGACAAAAGACCAAGATAGGATGATGATCAGAGGATGCGGATTAAAGGGTTTGTAGATATGTGTCTGTAGGTGATCCAGTAGAGATTTTAGAGGTCCACATGAAGATATGAAGAAGTTGTGGCTACTCAAGTAAAACCGGTTCTGGTAGGTGTTCAGAGGTGATAGTGTGTAACAAGAAAGATCTGGTGAGATTTGGAAATGAAGTTTCCTATTCTACGAATTTAAGGGAGTGCTAAGGAAGTCTTTGTGGTGTATCAACTCTATTGGTGCATGGTTTGAAGGTCCACAAGCATCTATTCCTTTGTGATAGTTATGAAAGACTATGTTCTTAAGGTTCTAGATGAAGGAAAGAAGGATTTCAGTAAGCAGAAGAAGTGCGGATGTTCTTGGTGATTCAGGCAAGCTTGTGGAGGTCTTTGGATCATGTCTAGTTCATGTTGGTGGTCCACATTGAAGTTGGAGCTCGCAATTGAAGAGTAACTTCTGTATGATGGTGTTCTTCTTGAGATAGGCCGACCGAATGAGTTATGCATTTGTCGGATGATCTTATGAATGTTTGCTGACTTAGATGATCATTCCTAAGTTGATGCCTTGTATAAATAAGGGATTGCGAAGTCCATTTGAACTTGCCTTTTGTGTGGAGATGAGGATGTAGCGAAGAACAGAGCGAAAGGCAGAGCAGAAGTATTGAGCTTAATGGAACTGATTCAAGCATGGTGAAGATGCTATTCTCTAGTTCATGTATGTGATATTTATTTCTTTGTAGATGGTGTGTTTCTTGTAGGCAGTGAGCCTCTTGTGAGCAGTGTGCTCAGGCAGTGAGCCCTAATTGGCATGTGCCATTTTGTTCTTTCTATTCTTCTAACAGAGAATACAATCTTGGGTTAATCACCCTGTGGTTTTTCCCTTAACTGGGTTTTCCATGTCAAAATCTTGGTGTCTTATGTTTTGATATGTTTCTGCTCTTGATTTGAATGCATTATGGTTTATGATTAATATTTAGCTAATCACTAAGAAGACTTAAGTGTTTAAATTAGAGAAAGTTTTGAACAATTGATTCACCCCCCCTCTCAGTTGTGTGCCCTAAGTCTAATAGAAGAAGGTTGTATGGGTTCAATAATTCCTTCTTTTCTCAAGCCTATGGGATCATGACCATCATATCCCATTTTCTACAAAATAGTGAAACACGTGCCATATTGTTCAATTGGTAATTGTGGTTGTTGCTCTTGTGGCTTGAGTTCACTTTCTTCTTCTTTGTATAACCATTGGAGGATGTCTTTCTCTTCAATTTTGATGCAAGAGCATCCCTGGTTCAAGATCAATCTTGCATCAACCAAAACATTTGCATTTCAGTTTGTTTCTTTTCATTTTCCACTAGTTTAGTTCAGGCAGTTTAGTCAATAGTCGTTTCTGTATTTTGGTCTATATTCTACTGCAGTTGCATTTCAAAGCTTGTGGAACTAGACTTAGCATCTAGATTCATTCATGCACATCATATCCAAATCTCAAAACATTTGGATCAAGTACCAAAAAGTTATCGCTATCAGAAGATCGACTGTTTTCTCAGAACATAGCATCCTGACAGTCTCAAACAATCAGCTAAGGCAGAAGACTTGTGGAGCATTTCTCAACTTGTGGACCCTAATGACACATCATTCCATGATCTATGGTTCATGGCTGACCTTCCCCAAGATCCACATATCATTCCATTCATTTGTGGAGGAGTTTTTCATGATTAGGTCTGACCTATCTGTGTACACACGTTAGAGTTTGTGATCTTCCTTGGATGACATGGAGGAATCTTATGTTCTGGAGATGATATATATTGATGTAATAGATGCCTAGGAAAGTAGTTCATCACAACAAAGATAGTTGGTAGTTTGGGATTCTTTGCGAAGGAGCTTCAAAGCTATATCTTGTGCATATATTGATATTCTATAATTAGGCCTGTGAGCCCTAATTGTAAGCCTGCATGTTGCTGGCCAACTTGCACTTGAATTCTATGATATATTGAATGATTGAAACTACATTTGCTTCAAATCTTTGAGTTGTTTCCATTGTCTTTACTCTAGCTACATGGTTTGGATAGTTATCTTTGAGGACCCTCCTAACCGTGATTGCACCAAGTGGTATCAGAGTGAAAGTTTGAATATTTGGGAGTGAATTAAGCGAAGTTGGTGAAGGAATTCTGTAAGATCTTGTTGTGGATAGATAGCTGAATCTAAGGTAGGTTACTTGTGTTGCAACTAATCGTAGATTGTGAGGCAGTTGTCACCTTATAGCCTGATCATCGAACTTGAGGCAGTTTGCACTTAATCCTAAGAACAATGCTACCAAGGAGAGTCCCTACTGTTGGAACAATGGCTAGTAGGATGGATGAGATGATGGAAATGATGAAAATAATGATAATTTGATTGGATGCTGCTGAGGAAGATAGGTGAAGAGGATTGACACCTATACCTAATATTGAAAGTGATGATAAAGAGGAATTTCAATCTGTTGAACAAATTGGTGAAACCCTAGGAGGTGATGAAGAAGAAGAATCAGATCAAGTTAAGATGTTGCGAGCTATTTCAAAGATTAGGAAAAGACCTAGAGTTGATGTACCTAATTACACTGGCAATTTGAACCCTGAAGAGTTGATTGACTAGATAAATGACATGGAAGAATAATTTGAATATGAAGAAGTGAAAGATCTAGAGAAGGTGAAATTTACAAAGACAAAGTTGAAAGGACATGCTACTATATGGTGGAAAGAAGTTCAATTGGATAGAAATAGAAGAGGAAAAGAAAAGATTACAAAGTGGGATATAATGGTGACAAAATTTAAGAACTAGCTTATACCTGTTGACTATGAGTTGGAATTATTGAAGAGATTGCAAAACCTGAAACAAAAGGAGAAATCTGTGAATGAGTATACTAAATAATTTCATAAGATGATCATAAGGACAGGACATAGTGAAGCTGTTGGTGTGAACAGGGTTATCACCTAACCGGTTTACCCTTGTGTGGATAATTCATCTTATTTAACTATTTACTAGTTAAATAATATTCACACATCACACATATATCACACATATTAAGTTGACTTAGTGAGTCTACTAGATGTCTAGTTGTGTGTTGAGTTGTTGATAGTTGGAGTGAGTTGTCTTATCCTCCACATGTGCAATTAGTTATCATCCTCTAATTAGCACATGTTGTAGGAATATCTCCACTTTCCACTCCACCTTCCTCTCCACCTTCTAGCTCTCACCTTGCCTTTATAAGCAAGGCTCTCTTCATGTATTTTGTAATCCAAACAACAATCTTTCTTTTGCATTCAATGATAGAATAGCATCATTCTTTCATTTGATCTCTCTTGTACTTTCATGAAGTCCTAGATCCTGGGTGGCACCAATCATAGCCACCTCTAACATGGTATCAGAGCTCTAGGAAGAATCACTTTGTGTTAGTCAATTTTTGAGAGATCTTGAGTGCAATTCATGGTGGATCTTGATGGTTGAGTATGCTCTTCTCTTGCATCAAATGATGACCTGGAGAATCAAAAAAAACTTGATAGAATCCTAGTTTTATGAGGGTTTCCCCTTTTTCTCTTGTATTGTAGGTGCATTTCAGTGCGTGTTGTTGCAAATCATACTAGTAGCCAAAATAGTCAAGATCACCTTTTGTTTCACCCAAATCAAACATCAGAGGAAAAATTGATGAAGGTTTCAATTTGGAGCTCTTTGGCATGATTTGGGAGTACCAGTAATTTCAGAGTAGTTTGGCCCAAATCGGACACCGCCATTGCGTCCAAAACGGCCAAATTAGTACGGATTGACTATAAAATCATCCAATTCAGACAAAATTGTAGCAAAAGGCAAAAAACATTTGCCTCTGCCCTTGGCTGTACGGAACCTCTGCGTCAGTGGCATATTCCTTAGAATCTTGCTTGCGCAGGAATTATACTGGTTGGTCAAATTAGATCATTCAAAATTCCACCAGGGTACTTTAATCCATAGAACGCTACAGTGAGCATCACATCTCTCTGCCCAACGGATCCAAACATCATTATATCTGATAAGGCCGGTGGCCTTCAGCCCAACCACACATTATTCCCTGCAGCACATTGTAACCAGCAAATCATTAACCGTTGGCCGCATCATCTATCAGTGGATGGTAAAAATTGGTCTCCTAAATCTATCGGTGTGTGGTGTCTGAGAACTATCAGCAAATCCCCTTTTTGAAAGGTCGTCATCAAGATCTTTCACCTCTCGGTATTTTTATCTCTGCCGACAATAGCCGACGGTTGCAAACAAATCTCCCTGGCGGGCATTCTAATCTGTGGATCTCCAAACTATCCACAACAATTCTCAGTGTTTCAAGCAAGGGAATTTTAAGATTGTCTCACGCTGTGATAAATCCATGCCAGAATTTTCTAATCTCATCGGGTTTTAGCATCAGTGTCTTCCTTGAAACTTCTCAGCAGATATCTTCCTACACGGCAGCAATCAAAACCTCATCGGCAATTTTTCTTTGCTCAGCAGTCTGTACTCTCCACTCATAGTGGTCTTCCAACCATCATCAGCACCAGCAATCACCAGCTTCTCACCAGCGACCGGCCAACATTCCAAAACAGCTAGCCATTTAAAATCAGACATGATTTTTTTAAACCTTCCAGCAGGCCACATCGGCGGTTTTCACCCCTATGCAAGCTGTTTAGCGTTGAAAATAGAGGTTTCGACTGTGAATGGTGGTTTTTCTTTAAAATCGGTGGTTCCTTCGATGGGCGGTCCATAAACCAGGGTTTCAAATATCCTCAGTGGTTATACAAAACCACTAGCGACCACACGCCCAGTGGTTATACAAACCCGCCAGTGGTGACAGGCATCCCATCCTGTAGAGAATAATTGGAGAATATTCTCATTAACTTGCCTCAAAACCACTATTTTTCCACGATTGGAAAAATGGTTTTGACCATCCCTCTAGCAGTTTTTGACATCAGTTGGCAGTTTTGATACCTGCAAGGTGTTTTTCTGAAATCTGAGGTTGGTTTTGCATTTGACCAGACTTTTTTGCTTTTTCGAGGAAGAGGGGCAATTTTTTTTCTGCCGAAAGAGAATATTCCAAGAATATTCCCTACTGATGTTAGCACTGGATTAGTGCAGAGGGCCATTTTTGCCCTCAAAGCCCTAAAAGGGAGCTTGTTTTCTTTTTTGTATAACTTTTGCCCACGGAGGTAAAATCAGGCAAACGAGATATTGTCAGAAAGATGACAGAGAGCACTTCGTAGTGGTGTCAGTAGTTTTCTGAAATTTTGCTACAGGTGACTGCACAGTAGTTTGAAGATAGATCTTCATTTTTTACTTCCAAGCTCACAACTTCTTGCCACGATCTCCAATTTTTGCGATTCATGTGGCATCAGAAAGGTATTCAGGAGCACTTCAAATCCCTCCATGCACTTTTCTCAGATTCAGCTTCAGGTTCATTTTATTTCATTTGTCATTTTTTTGGCTTTTGAGTGATAACTTGGGCATTTTGGCACTTGAGGAAGTGGAACTTGTTTTGAAGGGATCTATTTGCTGTGGTTAATTATTGTGAGAAATTGTTATCTCCTTTGAATCTCAATTTTAAGAGATTTTCATGCTTTCCCAAATTTGGTCCCTTGAGGACAATTGTAAATCGCACTAAGTATAAAGTGCCACAATCTTTCTTTTTTGGGGGGGTTATCTCTTTGATTGAGTAACAGGGGGGTGTCTTGTGTTCTTTTTTGTACTCTTGCATCATGGATCCACACAAACTTCCTCTACTCACACCATATAACTATCATGAGTGGAAAACTAAAATGGAGATTCATTTAAGAAGTTTGAAAATTCATAGAGTAACACTGGGTACAGAAATTGAACCAACAGCAGCTGCAGAAAAGAGAAAGTGGTATAATAGATGTGATCAAGCCTATGGAACACTATGCTTGTCTATGTCTCCTGATCTTCTTTTTCATATTGAATCTTGTAAATCACCTAATGAAGTGTGGACTACCTTAGAAAATCTCTTTGGTAAACAAGATACTATGAGAGGTTTCAAATTGGAGAATGAATTAATTGGTTTGAATCCAACCAATTTTGCAAGCATCCAAGACTTCTTCACAAAACTCAAATCACTTAGATTGCAGCTCAAACAATGTGGAATTGAGAAAGAGGACACTCAATTGATTCTTTCAATCCTTGCCAAGCTTGGTCCTAACTATTCAGTTTTTGTTTCTACCTTTTATGATACGATGGATGCACTTGGGAAAGCTTTCACTATGCCTTCACTTGATGAGTTTGCAGCATCACTCACAAGGGAGCAAGCTAAGTTAGTACACATGGGCAAATTGAAGTCTCCTAAACCTCAAGCACTTCTTGCTAATCAAGGTTCTAAGGATCAACAGGCTTCAACTAGAAAAGGCAAGAAACAGAAAAATAAGGATTTCAAGAACAATAAGCAAGCAAAGGAATCAACCAAAACACCTAAGTCCTCATCCTCTCCCAAGGAGGAATCATCTAAGAAGGAGAGACCAAAGTGTGCATATTGCAAGAAACTAGGACATGATGAGCATAAGTTTTATGAGAAGAAAATTGATGAGTTGACTCACATTATTCAAAAGCACAATATCCAAATGCCATCATCATCACCTAGTCCATCCTCTTCTTCGACACCATCATCATCTACACATACAGGGAAAGTAGGCATTGCAAATGGGATAGACAAAGGAAAAGGACATGTACTCTTTGCTTCGACAAGTCTTCAGTCCGAGAGATGGCTTCTTGATTTAGGGGCTTCTCATCATATGGCATCTTCACAGGGGATGTTCTCTTCATTTGAGTCATGCACTTCAACACCTATCTTGATGGGTAACAATACATACATGCATGCATCTGGAAAAGGGACAATTGATGTTTCAGAGAATACATTCAACAATGTGTTGTGTGTACCTTCCTTGACATCCAATCTCCTTTCCATCTATCAGATTACTCATTGTGGTGCAAGCAAGACAGTTGAGTTCACTCCTGATTCAATGATCATTCGAGACTTGGAGAGCAGAGATATCATTGCAGTTGGGATGGCTGATCATGCATCTCGCTTGTATACCTTCTCCCATTTTGTTTCTTCTGATGATGTAGATCCATTGATGGCTATTCACACTCATGCATAAAGTGTGAATCATGTTCCTGAGGAGAAGTTTGGTCACTTGAACCTTGGTGTTCTTTCACCCACTTTGGTTCATGAGACTAGTGTTGAGCTTCCATCACCTCATCCTCCTGCTTCTTTAGAGATCGACATCAACATGGGTTCATCTACTTCAGTTGAGCAGGATCATTCAGGTCTTTCAGACACAGCTTTGTGGGATACTTTCTTGGCAGGTATATCAGACTTGTTTTGTGAGTCTCATATTGCAGATTTGGAGGACACACTTGAGGGGATATCTCTCCTCTTTGATGACAGTTACAGCACATCTGTTATCCCATCTACTTTGTCTTTGGAGGTTGTTCTTCATCAGTCTACACAGGATTTTGGATTGGACACACCTCATTGCATTGTGGCATTCCTTGATTCTGACATGTGGACACTTGAGCAGTTTTCAGAGGCATCCATCATGAGGCTTTTTCCCTCATTCCTTGAGATGGAGTTTCTTCGACATCAGCCTTTGGACTTGTTTCTTCCTAAGGGGAGAAATAGTGTTTGCAGGTACAAGACACTTTCCAGTGTTCTTCTTCAGACATTCTTCATCGGCACAGGAGCTACTTCATTGTGGGAGGGACCTATAGTCTCACACTTGTTCTCCTATGGGGGGGTACTTGATTGTATATATGTGATAGAAGTTGTCCTTGGGGGGTCATGTTGAGTCCTTCCTACTATCACTTCTTCTTTCACATTCATTGTTTTTGCATTCTCACTTTTGGAGAGGAGTTTTGTCCCATGAGGTTTTCTCCTTTTCTCCACTTGAGATTTGTTGTACATGGGTACCTAACATGGCCTAGTAGCTAGGACCCATCCATCATTTCATCTTGCTTTAGTCAACTACACCCTAAGTTGCACTTAAGGGGGGGTTTTGGTGTGAACAGGGTTATCACCTAACCGGTTTACCCTTGTGTGGATAATTCATCTTATTTAACTATTTACTAGTTAAATAATATTCACACATCACACATATATCACACATATTAAGTTGACTTAGTGAGTCTAGTTGTGTCTAGTTAAGTCTAGTTGTGTGTTGAGTTGTTGATAGTTGGAGTGAGTTGTCTTATCCTCCACATGTGCAATTAGTTATCATCCTCTAATTAGCACATGTTGTAGGAATATCTCCACTTTCCACTCCACCTTCTAGCTCTCACCTTGCCTTTATAAGCAAGGCTCTCTTCATGTATTATGTAATCCAAACAACAATCTTTCTTTTGCATTCAATGATAGAATAGCATTATTCTTTCATTTGATCTCTCTTGTACTTTCATGAAGTCCTAGATCCTGGGTGACACCAATCATAGCCACCTCTAATAGAAGCAAGCAAGGAGAAAGTGGCTAGATACATCAATGGACTGAGATTGAACATTCAAGAGGAAATAAACTTGGTAAGGATGACATCTCTAGAGGAAACATATCAGTTTGCCCTGAAAGTTGAAGAGAAGTTGAACAAGAGGCATGATCAGAGACAGAGAGGAAGAAGAGGTAAATTTTAGAGAGGTAGAATATTTTCTAGAGGAGACAGATCATATGTGGAGTAGAATAGACAAGCAAACACATTCAAGGAGGACAGAGATAACAATACATACTAGAGAGATGATAGAAATTTCTACCGCAGAGGTAACCCTAGTCCATACCGGAGTGAAGGATATAGAAGAGAAGGAAGAGAACCTAATAGGAGAACATTCAGAGGAACCTATTTCAAGTGTGGAGGTGAAAGACAGAGCATTTGAATGTAATATGGGGAGTACAAGCAAGAGAATATAGAATAGTGGAAGAGTAGCCTATGTGGAAGAAGAACCTATTGGATCACCTAGTTCAGTTGGTAAACCTATGAAAGAAGAATCACTTGTAATGAGGAGATCACTATTTCAAGTAGAGACAAATGAGTAACCACCCGCAGAGGAAAAGCTTATTCAGAACCAAATGCAAATTAGGGGGTAAATGTTGTAAAGTTGTAATTGATAGTGGTAGTTTTGATAACCTAGTTTCAAAGGAGATGGTGACTAAACTGAAGTTGGAAAGATTGAAACACCTTAAGCCCTATCAGATAGCATGGATTCAGGATGATCATAAGGTATTGGTGAGTGAACAATGTTTGGTGAAATTTTATATTGGATCTTATCATGATGAAGTCTTGTGTGATATTATGCCTATGGATGTTTGTCATATCTTGTTGGGTAGACCTTGGCAGTATGATAGAAAAGATATACATGATGTTAGTTGTCGTTGCACCAAAAGATTGACCTGTTAATGCCCGATACAACCACTTGACTTAACAAGCATGGGAGGTGGTTAAGCCCTTGTCACAAACCACCACAGTACAGCGCTGAACAAGGAGACCAAGGGCTAGACCTTGCAACAATCCCCCCAGCACAAGCGCAGGGTTTGAACCCGTGACCTTGGCTCTGATACCAATTGTTAGTTGCCGTTGCACTAAAAGATCGACCTGTTAATACCTGATACAACCACTTGACTTAACAAGCATGGGAGGCAGTTAAGCCCTTGTCACAAACCACCGTAGTGCAGCGCTGAACAAGGAGACCAAGGGCCACACCTTGCAACACATGATGGGAGAAAGAATACATACACTATAACATCAAATGGAAGGAGGATTACTTTGATTCCTTTAGAGGATGATCCTAAGTGTGAAGTATGTGGGAATGCTAGAATTTGTTTGGTAGATGGAAGAAAATTTCTAGATGGTGTGAGACATGAGAATATGTGTTATGCTTTGATCCCTAAGAAGCCTAAAGCGTTGAAGAAGGAAACTAAGGAATCACAACTGGAGGAGATAAAAGAGTTGTTGGCAAAGTATGAAGACATCATATCAGACAATGTACCTAAAGGATTGCCACCAATCAAGAGTATTAGTCATCACATGGATATTATACCTGGAGCAAGTTTACCTAACAAAGAAGCACACAGAATGACACCAACAGAGAATGAAGAATTGAATAGACAGATACAAGAGTTGTTGAGGAAAGGTTTGATCAGAGAGAGTTTGAGCCCTTGTGTAGTACCTATAGTATTAGTACCAAAGAAAGATGGAGAATGGAGAATGTGTACTGACTCCAGAGCAATAAACAAGATCACAATTAAGTATAGATTTCATTTACCTAGAATGGATGATATCATGGATTGTTTGAGTGGAGAAAGATATTTCACAAAGATAGACTTGAAGAGTGGATACCATCATATCAGAATTAGAGAAGGAGATGAATGGAAGACTTCTTTTAAGACAAATGAAGGATTGTATGAGTGGTTAGTGATGCCTTTTGGATTGACAAATGCACCTAGTACTTTCATGAGATTGTGAATGATGTTTTGAAGAAATTCTTGGGTAAGTTTGTTATTGTATATTTGGATGACATTCTAATTTTCAGTAAGATAAAGGAGGAACATTTGCAGAACCTTAGACAAGTTTTGTAGAGGTTGAGAGAGGATAAATTGTTGATAAATATCAAGAAATGTAGTTTCATGAAGAAAGAATTGGTTTATTTGGGATTTGTGATTTCTACGAAAGGATTGAATATGAACCCTGAGAAAGTGAGAGCAATTGTTGAATGACCTACACTGGAGAGCATTGGAAAAGTTGGATCATTTCATGGATTAACTAGTTTCTACCAGAAGTTCATAAGAAATTTTAGCTCAATTTGTAACCCTATGACAAAGACAATGAGAGGTGATAGAAAAGATTTCAAGTGGAGATCAGGAGCAGATAAAAGTTTTGAGTTGTTGAAGTGGAAAGTGACAGAGAAACCTGTTTTGGCATTACCAAATATCAATAAAATATTTCAAGTAGATTGTGATGCAATTAGAAATGCAATTGGAGCAGTATCAAGTCAAGAAGGTAGACCTATAGCATATTTCAGTGAAAAGTTGAATGATGCAAGGAGAAGATATTCAGTTTATGATCATGAATTCTATGCCATAATTCAAGCCTTGAAGAAGTGGATACATTACTTGTTGCCTACAAAGTTTGTGTTGTATACAGGTCATCAAGCTTTGCAATATTTGAATAGTCAAGGTAAGTTGAATTAAAGACATATGAGATGGATAGAGTTTATGTAGAGTTATACATTTGTGTTGAAGCATAGGAGTAGAAAATCAAACAAAGTTATAGATGCATTGAGCAGAAGAAGGAACTTGTTGACAAAGATGAGAGTTGAAGTGATAGGATTTGATGAATTAAAGAACATGTATGAGGGAGACACTAATTTTGTAGAACCTTGGAAAGCATGCAAGGAACTCGTTGTAATAGATAGGAGTAAGTGATTGGATTATTTCATTTAGGAGGATATATTGTTAAGAGGAAATCAATTATGCATACCTAGAAGTTCCATGAGAGATAATTTGATCAAATAAAAACATAGTGGTGGGTTGGCAGGACATTTTGGCATTGATAAGATAGTATCTTTGGTGAGTGAGAATTACTTTTGGCCTCAAATACATAAGGATGTTAGGAAATTTATGTAGATTTGCAGAGTTTGTCAAGTTGCAAAAGGAAGTAGTCAGAATATTGGATTGTATAAACCTTTGATAGTACCAGAGAGACCTTGGGAAGACATAGGTATGGATTTTGTAATGGGATTTCCTAAGACATGGAGAGGATATGATTCAATATTTGTAGTGATGGACAAATTTTTAAAGATGGCACATTTCATACCCTGTAAGAAGACAACTGATGCAGTGCATGTAGCTGACCTATTTTTCAAAGATTGTGAGATTGCATGGATTACCTAAGAGTATAGTTTTAGACAGAGATACAAAGTTTGTTGGATACTTTTGGAAGACACTTTGGAAGAAGATGAAGATAGATTTGAAGTTCAGTTCAGCATTTCATCCACATATTGATGGACAGACAGAGGTAGTGAATAGGAGTTTGGGAAACGTGTTGAGATGTTTGGTTGGAGAGAAGACATGAAGTTGGGATTTGATTATTTCATAAGAAGAGTTTGCATATAATAATTTAGTGAATAGGAGTACCAAAAGAACATCTTTTGAGATTGTTACCAGAGTAAACCCTATAGTAGTTATAGAGTTGAGAGATATCAGTATGGTAGAAAAGAGAAGTGCAAAAGCAAAAGAATTTGTAGAACATATGGAGACAGTGCATAATCAAGTGAAGAAGCATTTGGAGGATATGAACATCAAATATAAGGAACAAGAAGATGAGAAGACACAAGGAATTTGTAGTTGGAGATGAAGTGATGGTATACTTGAGAAAAGAAAGATTTCCAGTTGGAACATATAAAAAATTGAAAATGAAGAAGTTTGGACCTTATAGGATACTCAAGAAGTTTGATTTAGGAAATGCATATGAAGTGGAATTACCGGAGACATTGGGTATATCACCTATTTTCAACATTATAGACCTATATTAGTATCATGAAGTAGAGTTTAGTAATAGCATTGAAGAAGACTTAAAGAAGTAGTTATCACAACAAGCACTGGAGCAGATTGAGGACACTTTGGACAGTAGAGGTGGACGCAGCACGAGAGGAAGACAATACAAATAATATCTTGCGAAGTGGAAAGGCCGACCAGAAGAAGATTCATCTTGGATTTCTCAGGATGAGGTAGACCATCTTGGTTTTCCTCTAGCCCCAGTGCAGTGAGGAACTCACTTTTTTAATAACCTTGGATGTCTGATGCAGGAGCATCCCTGGTTGAAGAGCAACCTTGCATCAACCAAAACATTTGCATTTCAGTTTGTTTACATTTTTGTTTGTTTCTTTCAATTTTCTAGTTTAGTTCAGGTAGTTCAGTCAATTGTCATTTCTATATTTTGGTCTACATTCTACCGCAATTGCATTTTAGACCTTGCGGAGCTGGACTTAGCATCTAGATTCATTTACGCACATCATATCCAAATCTCAGAACATTTGGATCAAGTACTAGAAAGTTATCTCTATTAGAAGATCGACTGATTTCTTAGAACAGAGCATCCTGACAGTCTCATATAATTAGCTAAGGGAGAAGACTTGTAGAGCTTTTCCTGACTTGTGAAGCCTAACGACACATCATTCGATTGTCTATGGTTCATGGCTGACCTTCCCCAAGATCCGCACATCATTCCATTCATTTGTAGAGGAGTTCTTCATGATTAGGTCCGACCTATCCGTGTACACACATTACAGCTCTTCATTGGAGTTTGTGATCTTGCTTGGCTGACACGGAGGAATCTTATGTTCTGGAGATGATATATATTGATGTAATAGATGCCTAGGAAAGTAGTTCATCACAATAGAGATAGTTGGTAGTTTGGGATTCTTTGCAAAGGAGCTTCAAATCTATATCTTGTGCATATACTAATATTCTGTAATCAGGCCTGTGAGCCCTAATTGTAAGCCCACATGTTGTCGGCCAACATGCATTTGAATTCTATGATATACTGAATGACTGAAAATACATTTGCTTCACATCTTTGAGTTGTTTCCGTTGTGTTTACTCTAGTTGCATGGTCTAGATAGTTCTCTTTGAGGACCCTCCTATCTGTGACTACACCAACTTTCTTCTAATAGATTACCTCATTTGACAAAAGGTCCTTCAAGATGCTTCAATGATTGTTGTTTAGACACAGATGGTTTGCCATGGGATTTGAGTGAAAGAGGTAATTGTGAGATAAAAAAGGATTATTCAATGGAATACTCTCCAACACCTTTGTCCTTGAGCTTTGCTTTTACTTTAGTAGATTTAGATGTAGAGGCTAATGAGCTTATATCAATATGGGAGGTAGATGATGAGGCTGCACGGTTAGTGGGTATAATGATTTCAAGCATAGGTTTGATGGTATTGCAATATTGAAAGGGACCAGGATCACCTTGGATTGTAATATCTTGACCATTGTATAGGAATTTTATACATTGATGATATGTAGATGGCACAGCTTTCATTGTGTGAATCAGAGGGCGTCCAAGGAGAATGTTACAGGCTAAATCCATGTTAAGTACTTGGCAAACCACACCTTTTTGAATTGGTCCCACTCTTATGGGTAAGACAACAATTCCTTTAGAAGCTCTTTCCTCTTTATCATATCCTTTGATAGTGATTTTCTTCTTTGAATCAACAACATTTTTAGAAAACCCTGATGCAAGGATTAATTTTAAGGTACATATATTTAAACTAGCTCCTCCATCTATAAGGACTCATTTGATTCTATTCTTATAAATGAGTACCTCAATGTGGAGAGATGCATTATGATTTTGGTGAATGGCCATATCATCATTTTTTGTGAAAGATAGGAAATGAGGTGTGGTGAGATGTCCCACCATGGCTTGAAACTGCTCTTGGTCTAGATTTGTGGGTACGGTAGTTTCTAGTAGAGATTTATCTAGGATAGCTTTGTGAGATGGTGAAAGATGCAAAAGCTCTAATATGGATATGTGTGCGGGTGTCTTTTTGTGTTTCTCTAAGACATTATATTGGTTTGATATGGAATATGGCTTGGGTGGAGCTCCTTGAAGAGTAATCTTTCCTCGACGGGTAGTAACATTACAATCAGGCTTGTTATTAATGGTAATCACATTGACATGTGAATCACATTTAGATATATGATTAACAGTGTACTCATAAGATACTTTCATGTAATTAGCATTATTACCACTGTTATTGTCTGTGTTTGAGGAACTTCCCTTCTCATAGTTAGGAAGTGGATTCTTAAATGCCACATGTTCTTCATTGGATGTATGACCATCAATTGATATGTCTCCTCTATCTATTAAGTCTTGAATTATATTTTTCAACCTTTGAGAATCATTTGTTTTGTGACCATTGCTTCTATGAAATTCACAATAATTAGAATCGTTCCACCATGAAGGTTTGAATTTGGGTTCATATTCTCTTGTTGTAGGATACATAATGAGATTATTTGCAATGAGTTTCCTCAAGGTAGATTCAATGGATTCTCCCAATGGTGTAAATCTTCTGCGAGGAGAATTGAAGTTTGATGGTCTAGGTTTATTATTGGTTGGTTTGTTTGAAGAAGCTTTATTTTGTGAACTTGATAAATTGAAGATGGGTTGTGTTGGTTTGACATGTTTGGTATCTACAACCCCATGATTCACAATGTTCCTGTTCTTGGTCCAAAACCTAGATTTGTCCATGTTGTTTGAACTAGTAACATCCTTATAGATCTTAATTTATCCTTTGGCTATCAATGCTTTCTCTATGAGTAATCCCATTTCAATAACCTTACTAAAAGAAGTAGGACATTGGATTTGGAGTTGATAGCTTAAGTCAGGGTTTAAATTCTGGACAAACATTTCTAGCATTTATTTTTCAAGGATGTGATAGGGACATTTGCATGCAAGTTGTCTCCATCTTTGCAAGAAAGTAGTGAAGGATTCTCCACTCTTTTGTTTAGTGTTGCAAAGATCTAACATTGATATATCGTGCTTAATGTTATAGGAGAATTGAGCTAGAAATTTGTCTACTACTTCGTTAAATGTTCAGATTCTGGGAGGTAAATGTGAGAACCACTTCATGGCTTGACCTCCTAGGCTATGTGGAAAGAGTCGCATTAGATAAGTATCATTGTGAGCAACTTCTAAACATGCAACACTAAATTCTCTAATATGGTCATGCAGATCACCTTTTCCCCTATATTTATCAAACTTGGGTACTTCAAAATTAGAAGGGAAAGGTACCATAACTAGGATTTTATCAAACGGATAAGGAGATATGTCCTCTAATGAATTTTGTTTTGTTGAGGATCTGGTTTGTAGATCTACAAATTGTTGTTGCAAAGCTTGGATTTGTTGGGTGAGTGCCTCTAATGGATTTGTCTCATCCTTAGTTTGCTTGTTCTTAGGAGCTTCAGTTTCCTTGTTCTTAGGGACTTTAGTTTCCTTTGTTTGAATTGTTTATCTCAATTTGGTAGTGTCAAAATTAGGAGGTAACTTTTCTCCTTGTTGTGCAAGAATAAGGAAATATTTATGTGGATCTGTTGCTATGACTTTATCCATGAGTTTTTGAAATTTTGGGTCTTGTAGAGCACTAACAATTTCTTCTTGTGGGATTTCTTCTTGTTCGTCATCACTAGAATGACCTTGGCTACCATTGAATCAACTCATGGTTGGTATGTGATGTCAGTCACAACCATACACACAAAACAAAAGTCACACAACAACCCTTGTTTATCCTAAAAGATACGATGAATTCCAAGAATTCATGATCCCAAGTCCCCATTGATTAGTTCATAATCTGCTGATGTTACTATGTGGTTGATGTGTATTGTTGTTTTCCATTTTGGGGCCTTATGTAGATTAGTAGATTCTGTTTTTGCACCTATGCTATACAAGGAAGTTGCTCTACATAGCATATATCTCCAAATGATGTGTCTAAGTTGATATTTGGATGAGTTCTACCCTTATTTGTGATTCTCTACATGACATTTTCAATACTACATGCATTTAGCTCAAAATATGCTAATGATATTCAGTTGTCTTCGGGATGTCGGCATATTTTTCTGTTATGCTTCTGATTTATCATGATGTGCAGTTATGAAAGTGATTTCAATGAAATTAAAATGAGAAAAAGGGTTAGAGAGTGAGATTCCTAAAATTACTTGACTGAGATCATTGATCCACATACATGTTCCCATACAGCAATGGAGAGAAGAAAACTAAAATCATACTTCACCAGGACAGTCCACAAATCTGCATGATTCAGTGCAAATCTTCAAGGGAAAAGTTGACAACAACATGCAGTGAAATGAAAGCGCTTCTATAGAACACAGCATTCACTAGTACATATCCAGAAATCAACTTGAAGACTACTTAAGGTTTACAATCAGGGTATAGTCTGAAACTTCATCTCCATACAGTATGTTGATAAAACAGGTACATTTACAATGATCTGAAGAAGGGACCTTGATTATTTAAACAATCCAGTCCTCACTAGTCTTAGTAATCCGATCTCTCCTAAAACTATTATAGGTCTAATTTTTGGTGTATTATTGACCTCCTTCCTCTCTACAGTACAGGGGCTCAATATATATATATATATATATATATATATATATATATATATATATATATATATATATATATATATATATATATATATATATATATATATATATATATATATATATATATATATATATATATATTTGGTTTTTCCCCAATCTGGCACCCAAAAACCCTAGGAGATCAACGGTCAGCATCTTGAAATGTAGCATCCAACGATGAGAAATGAATCCCACCAAGAATTTGAGAAGCATACCCAGACAGGGCACTGCTCCCTCAATAATGTTTCCACCCACAAAACTCCTTCGCATTGAAAGCTTTGTCGCCTTCCTCTGGTGTGTTTGGCTTCTCGAGATCTGGCCTGCCGCTTGGGACGTCATCATCATTTAAAACCCCGCCTTTGCACTCACCTGCACGCCGTTACTGTGTCAGCAACTCTGCTTCTTCCCAGCTACTCCAACAATCTACAATAAACAAGCACGAATTAGCACCATCGTTTAATAAATCAGCAAGAAAAATGAACATCTACATTAAATCAGGCGTCACTGTGTGAACGCATCAATCGGGCCCTAAATCTATGGAAATCGCATCCAAAAATGCATATACAGCATTAAAACCAGTCAGGTCAACCATCGTTGACCAGAAACATGCATCGGGCACCCAAGAAAGCTTCAAAATTTCCATTTCTTCGCTTTCCCACCCCTTTTTCCTTGTTTAAATCTTTGTATCTTCCGATATACAAGCCGGACGTGATACATCAGATTAATTGGATTTCAAACTGTTTGAAATCTGGCTTGTATATCTGCAATGCATATCGGTTTGTATATCGCAACATACAAACGCATATGCATACAAAGAATTTTCTATTTTTAACTTCCATTTCGAATCAGGCTTGTATGTATAACAATGCATCTTTGATATACAAGCCGGGAATATACAACAAATTAACTCCTTTCTATAACATCTTCAATTCTGGCGGTTGTATGGACGCAATCTATATTGGCTTGTATATGAGAATATACAAGCCCGATATACATTGAATTAACTCTGCTTCATGAAATTTGGGTTCCGGGCAATGTATCTCTGCTTTGTATGTTTCAGAATGTATGTATATTGAAACATACATACAAGTCAAAACATACAAAAACTTAACTCAATTAAATAACCCCTTCGGGTCCACCCGATACATATTTGTATTGTATGTTACTCAAACATACAAGCCCGTGGATATACAATGAATTAACTCCTTTCCATAACATCTTCGATTCCATGCCATGTATAAAGTGTTGTATATCCGCCTTGTATGTTATGAAATATGCATTGTGGAAACATACAAGGATTTAACCACTTCTAATACTCCCTTCGGGTATGCCCGATGCATATGAACGTTGCATGTATCTTGACTTGTATATTTCGCTTGTATGTAAAAACATACAACCGCCAAATATACAACCATTTAACTCTTCTTCACGATGCTTTTGGGTCCGTTATTGCAAATGTATATATCAAATGTATGTTTAAATATACAAGCATGATATATACAATGAATTAACATTGCTTAATAACTTTTCGGTTCCAGTCCTTGTATAAATGCATTATATGTTACGACCTGCCAAACATACAAACGTGAGATACATGCAACGGATTTAAATGTTTATTCGTTTCAACTCTTAACCATTTCGGGTCCACCTTGTATGTACAAATATAACATTAACAGATGCATACAAGGCAAAAAGACATACAATTGACTTTGTATATGAACTCGACTACTCATGTGACCAAGTATAAAATGACCTTTGCATATACAAATGACTTTGTATATGGAAAGTGATATATGAAGGTCTTTGTATACAAGCGAACTTGCATGCAAAGGGCCTTGTATATGCAACCCGATATACAAAGAGACTTGTATGTGCAAACAGCAAACCCTTCCCTTGTACATTTTACCAAAATGCTCATAACTTGCAAAATATGGCAAATTTTAACATGGTTCAAAAAGCAACCCTAGCTCATTTTTGACAAGGAATCCAACCATACTATGCATTGATATTGAAATGCATTTCTTCTCCATTTTTAACAAGGTTTGCAATTTTAACTCCCTTTTTCCCTTTACCACCAAGCAAAATGACACACATAAGCAAAAAGCAAAAAGCCACAGCAGGGGTCCTCATTTTGCTAAGGAGTAAAATGGGGCGTGTTGTGAACATCACAACAACTAGCAACCAAACAAAACAATCAAATTCAACCCATTAAAGAAAATTGAATGAAATAAATTCATAACTTCCAACTATCTCTTCTGCAAATTATTATCCAACTTAAGACTCAATGTATTCAATAAGGTGCATGAATTTTTATTTCAGTTTAAGTGGGTGCACGTGGTTAATAAGCCTCGTCTTGAAGATCAGTTGAACAAACTAGTGACTGATATTAGATTACGTAGGTGAGGACATTCTCTCATAGCCAACCAGATAGAGCCTTGCTGCCAGCGAGCATCCATAGCCCCGGCAAGGTTATCGTTACAATTCTCCTAAGTAGAGCCCCACTGCCAGCAAGCGTCTATAGCCCCAGTAGAGTTACTTAGATGGCTTAATATAGATTTTCAGTATAATCCATTTTATTTATTTATTTTATTTATTTTTGTATTTCATAGAGATTTCATAAGATATTGCATTTGTAACTTCATGATGCAAGGAGTGGTCACTTGCTGAAATTAAGCTGAGAATTGTAATGGTAGCAAGGGTGACCTCTGATTTTTCACCTAATATCTACATCGGTAAGTTCAACAAACCCAAGGATTTTAGGTGTGTCATTGTGAGAAACATTCCTTGAATACTCAACCCATTGTTATTGAATACAAAATTTCACAAGTTAAACAACTCTCTACATTCATGACAATCACAACAAGTTATGCGTAGATTTCAAACAATTAACCTGAATGATCTGGATTCTCCATTGTTTTCAGTGGTTGTTAATCTGCCCCTTTATACTCTAAATCAAAAGAAAGATCCTTGTTGAGGAAACAAAGCAACCAAAACAAAACAAGCAAAACAAAGCCACTATACAAACAACTATACAAAGAAAGTACACTATGATACACATGACTGTCATGATGCAATCCTCGGGCCTGAAAATAGTGTTTGAGGAACTGCCCATTAACTGGTAATGGAACATCCTCACCTATTAAGGACTTGAGCCTGTAGGTGCTGTCTCCTAGAATTTCAGAAATTTGAAAGGGGCCTATTCAGAGCTTGTCAAATTTACCATGATCACCCTTCCTTTCATGTGCTTTGTCCCACATCAGGACCAGATCTGAGATCTTGAAAGCCTTGATTCTAGCCTTTTTGTCAAACTAGCACTTGACAATAGCCTGATGTTTAGCAAATTGGTTAATTGCTACACTTATTTTTTCCTCTAGGTGCATTAGTTGTAGCAATCTAACTTCCTGTTTATTATCTATGCCTAGGTAATCTTGTGTAAACTGCAGCATAGGAATCTTTAAGTTGACAAGGAGGATGGGATCCACCCCATATACTAAGTGAAAAGGTGAATTTCCTAATGCAGCTTTATTCCTGGTTCTATCTACCCACAAGGCATATTTCAATAGAGTGTTCCATTCCCTTGGGTTCTTATTTATCATCTTTTTTATGATGTTCAATAGGTTCTTGTTTGTGGATTCTGCTAATCCATTCCCTTGGGGGTAGTAATTTGAGGAGAATTTTAAAATGACCCCATGATCGAAAGCCCAACTTGACAATTTAATTGAAGCAAAAGCAGGCCCATTATCACATACTAAAGCATATGGAACTCCATACCTGGTCACTATATTGGTTTCCAAAAACCTAATAACATCTTCAGCATTGCATATCCTACTGCTGACAGCCTCAGTCCACCTAGTACAGTAATCAGTAATAGTTAAAACATACCTGTGGCCTAAGGATGAGGGAGGATTGATGGGTCCTATGAAGTTCATTCCCCATTGAGCAAAGGGGTGCATCTCCATCACTGGCTGCAAAGGTTGAGCAGCATATTTCTCTCTATTGGCAACAACCTGACACATATATAGCATTTGATGTGTTTAGTTGTGTCTTTGAAAATTGCGGGCCAATAATACCCTGCCCTGAGGATAGCATGAGTGGTGGCTAAGGACGACCCATGTGCAGTCCCAAATTTATCATGTAATTTTGTTAGCACCTTATCTGCTTCTGATCTTTCTAAGCATCTTAGGTATATCCCCTCATAGTTTTTCTTGAAAAGGAATCCTCCTTTTAACATAAATTCCAGTGACCTTATCTTCAGGGCTCTCCTTTATGAGGCCTGCAGTCTTGAGGGACATCTCCCAGTGGTCAGGATGTGCCTAATGTCTGAGTACCATTCTCCGTCATCTTTTGCATTTATGACGTACTGCTGGCTCAGGATATTGGGATCATCCTCTGATATTATCTGGCTTAATGCCTGCCCTCTTACTAGCTTCATAGGGGTAATGTCCATATCGTACTCCTAGAGGGCAATGATCCATTTAGCCCTTTTCTCACCTGGTTCACTTTGCATTAGCAACATTTTCACTGCTGCATCGAGTACAATTGCAATCACCTTACTTCTCAGGATGTAGTGCCTAAACTTTTTGACTGCTTAGACCAAAGCAAGTGCCTGTCTTTCAACATCCATATACCTGAGCTCTGTGTCTCTAAAAGGGCAGTTCATGAAGGCTATAGGCTTTTGTTCATTTTTCTGTGTTAGCACTACTGCAGAGGTATGTTCTGAAGCAAATGAGTAGATGTAGAAGTCCTTGGTGTAATCTAGACTGATCAGGATTGGAGCATTTGATATGACCTTTTTAATGTCTTCAAAAGCTGCTCTAGCTTCCGAGGTCCATTCAATTTTAGCATCCTTCTTGAGCATGGCATTCCAGGGCCTAACTATCTCTGCAAAGCCAGTGATAAATTTCCTAACAAAATTAATCTTACCAAAGTAAGATTTGAGCTCCGTCTTGCTTCCAAGCAGTTGTATCTTCATGATGAATTTTATTCTGTTAGGATCAATGATGATCCTGTCTTCAGTTATCAAGTGGCCTAGCAATTTCCCCGTGGTCATCTCAAATATGCACTTGTTGGGATTCAAGGATATCCCTTACTATTCGCACTTCTTCAACACCTTTCTCAGGTCCTCTACATGGTTCGCTCTATCTTTGGAGAACACAGTTAAGTCATCCATGTATATTACTATGCACTTACCAATCAAGCCTCTAAAGGCTATGTCCATTGCTTGCTGAAATGTGGCTCCAGCGTTTATCAATCCAAACGGCATGCGCCTATAGGCGAAGATCCCCCATTTCATGGTAAATGTGGTTTTCAATCTATCAATTATGTCCACCATCACCTGGTTGTATCCAGAGAAACCATCCAAGAAGGACATTATCTTGGCGCCATTCACAATCTGCAGGACTTCATCTAGAGAAGGCAAAGGATAATTATCCTTTTCAGAAGCTCGATTCAAGTTCCTGAAGTCCACACACAGTCTGATGTCACCGTTCTTCTTTCTCATTGGGACCAGGTTTACCACCCACGTGGAGTGTCTCACAGGAAATATGATCCTGGCATCGAGCAGTCTTTTAACTTCTTTGAAAATGATTGGCTCCAATAAAGCATTGACGGGTCTTTGCTTTTGCCGAAAAGGCTTAGCATCAGACTTCACAAGTATCGTATGAGTGATGACTGATATATCAAAAGTTTTCAATTCATCATATGTCTAGGCAATGACATAGATGTAATCTTTGACGGCCTAAGTTATCCCTTTCAACTCTTCTTCTGTACAGACCTTCCCAATCAAAACATTTCTTCTTCTATCACCTTGCCCAAGGTCAACCTACGAATACTGTCCCTCATCAGCCTTTTGAAGATCCCTTTGTTTCAGCATGTTGTCCAAATCAAATGCTCTCTCCAGCTCTATCATTCCCCTAGGGATTTTGTTACTTGGCAACTCTAGGATTTCTTCTTCCTCCCAGACATGATCTTCTAGATTCTTTTCATCAATGATCTATGCCTCAAAAACATCTCTATTGGAAATAAAATCCAATATATGCTGATCATCTTCAAATACTTGGAGATTAGTTACATTATCAAGTACTGAAGGCACTGATACTAATTCAACTGAGAATCTTTTTAAACCTGATATGGATAGTGGCTCTAGAGTACTGGTAGCCTAGGCCAAAGCATATGCTCTATGGTTTTTCTCTCTGGGTACACGGGTGATATTGAATGCATCAAACTCTTCTATTAAGTCCCACACCCTGTGTCTGTAATTGGACAACCTCCTATAATTGCAAGAGTATATACCTCTTACCTATCTGACAACTAATTCTGAGTCCCCATAGAGATGCAAAATTTTCACCTTCTTACTAAGAGCTAACAGTATCCCATGAATTAGAGCTTCATATTCTGTCACATTATTTGTACATGGGAATTGCAATCTGTATGCTGCCAAATAGGATTTTCCATATGGGTCAATGAGGTCTATTCCTACTCCAGCTCCTTGTTTTGACTTGGATCCATCAAATCTGAGGATCCATGGCTCATCCTCAGCTAAAAGCTTGTCTGGTGCTTCCTTCTTTCTTTTGGCTCTAGCAGCCGTACCACTGGATATCCATTTTAGCTTTGGTGTCCCAGTTTTCGTAGACACCCCCTCATCGGCTTTATGGGGAGCTGATACTTCTTCTTTTCTCTTATCACCAAGAGGAACATTCTCTAGACCAGGAAGCATATGCCTTCTCAAGATATGCAGGCACAACGAGCAAGATGTCTCTGAGTGAGGTGCCTCATGCAACCTGCACCACTTCTCAATCAAGGCATCCTGGGGAGGCTTATGCTACTGCATCATCTTTTGGATTTCTTTTGAGAGAAACTCCTCAAACTTGGACAGATTACTGCCACTATCCTCATCAGATAACTCGTAATCTAACTCAACTAAACAATCACTCCCAGGGGTGATTTTCTTCTTGTTCTTATCATTACCCCCATTGCATACCAGTATCTCTTCTATCATCTGGACATAACCTTCATCCTTCTATGTGCCTCCTCCTATTCCTGTAGGAGACAAACATAAATTAGTATCACTATCATTATCCATGGAACTCACTGCAGGTGAAGATGCTTCGCCATATGCTTGTTCCAACTCCAACATATCTAAACAGGCATCATGAGTTTTTTCAGAATGAGCCTCATCATGCAACCTGCACCATCCATCAATCAGAATATCATGAACATGCACACTTAATAATTGACATCATTTCACTTGTCTAAACAAATGCATCTCAAATTTCTTGAAATGATCCAGTTCTATTTTATTTCCAAGATTACAATTAGGCTCTAAATTTATTTCATCACTCCAAAGGTCACCATTATGATCATGTATGTCAATCATCAGGATTTCTTCTATGCTGGTGGTTTGAGGTCTGATGGAATAAACTCCAGGTTCCACATCCACACATGATTTCATTGGTTCTATTATATTCGGTGATCATGTGTCTCATGCAAGGTTCAGCTTCAATCTTTATCTGATTTGGTATACCCTTCCAAGGTAGCCACATATGGCTGAAATCAGTTGACATGTATTCGTTGAGGGTTTTTGACCAGTCTCTACTGAGTAACATTCCGTATGTATCAGGTATATCTACTACCTGAATATCAATATAGTGTTGGATTCTGGGTTCTGATGCTAGCTACATGTGAATGTGGGTCAGTTCTCCTACCACACTTACTTCTGTTTTGTCTAATTGTGTTACCTTCTTCAATGATTTAGCAGGATGTAACCCTAAAGCGTTGCATATGGATAGGGGCATTACATTGGTAGATGCACCTGAGTCTACTAAGCAGTTGTGCAAATTTTTACCAAACATCCTTGTGGTAAGGAGGAAGGGAGGTGACTCACTCTTGTCTTTGTATAGGGTCATGTGGGAGGTATCTGCAGCTTGAACAATAGCTGAGGTTTTAGGTATGACGTTAACATCCTTGGCAGCATGATCTTTATTTCTAAATTGGCCTGGGGTATGGCTATCTTCCTTTTGAGGAGAACCGTCCAATGATTTCATGAAAGCATTCTTGATAGCAGGGGTTTTAAGCAACTCTGACATTGGCAGGCTGATCTTTACTTTTTTCATTTCATCTGCTAGATATGTAACCAATTTGTCAAATTCAGGAAGTGGATTTGCAGCTTTTGATGATGTGTTATGCGGTGTCAGATATTGAGCATCGACCTTGGGGAGTCCAGGGTTATTACTTGCCTTGGGATCAGGTGGAGTATTGAAATTGTTTGGAGGCAATTAGGTAGTCAAAGGATCAGCAGATCTGTTTGAGTTATTCCTTAGATTGTAGTTATGCCTACCCTGAGGTTGCTGTTGATAAGCATTGACTTCCTCATGCTCAATTGATGGCTCATTCTCATCCTCAAAGGGGGAAACATAGTTAGACTCAAAATCCATGGCTGATTCCTCACATGTTGAAGTGTAATCCTGATGTGATGATATTGTCTGCTGATAAGGACAATGCATGAAGCTTTCTAGTACTAGGGCAGAATCATACTCACAGGGGACAATTTCACTTCCCTCTACATAAGGTGGGTTACCTGAGGTAGTGGCCACTTCAGCTTGGAATATGCTAGCAGCAATCCTGAATTGAGGACATTCCAACTCTGCGTGAGCGTTGGTGTTATGTATTTTGCACCAGTTCGTAAGTGCTACCTCTGCAAGGTTTACTCTGGTGGTCTGCCTAGGTTCACCAAGAGGCTGATTGTCTAGGGGTGATGGCAAGGAACCATTGTTGGGCCTGGTGTTCCACACTCTAGGTGGTCTAGGAGGATTATTGTTGCCATTGTTGTTATTGTAATTGTTATTGTACCCCCTGTCAGGATAATTAGGTTTGTCATTGGCATAACCTCTGTTTTGATTAGGCTGAGAGTAGAAATTCTAATTTCTTAGATGAGTGACCTCAGTAGTAAGTTTTCTTAACTGAGCTGATATTTCTTTGATTTCTTCCTTCTCTTTCTGAACCTTGGCCATCACATTCTCTGTCTGGGGCTTGAAAAAGGAAGACCCATTGTTATTGTTGGATTGTTCTACACCCTGAGGCACTTGTGTTTGATATGGTAACATCTAGTTGCTCCCACTTGGTGGGGGCATGACACTGAGTGGTAGTATTTGCAAAGGGGCTAGCATCATGGCTCCATTGGTCTATTGGTGGACATGATATGTAAGATAACCAGGAAGTGTAGGGAAAGAAATATTTGGTGTGGCAGTAGGAGCCAATTGCTGACTAACTTTGATAGCTTCCTCAAAAGCCTGTGCTAAATTTGTTACACCAGGGTGTGTCCTTCTGATAAACATGGAAGTTAGGGGATCTAAAGCTGAATAATAAATACTCCTAGCAGCCTCATCTGCTACAACGTAGGGAGCAACTAGTTTAGACAGCATCTTCTGGAATCTAGCGTTGAAGTTTGCAATGGGTTCTCCTTCGCACCTCTTGATGGTGGCAAATAGATGATAGTTCATTGAAGGATCTATAGGCACCTTGAACCTATCCTTGAAAGCTTTCTCTAAGGCATCCCATGAACGGATTGAACCCTGACCTAGACTAGTATACTAGTTATAGGCCTCTTCCCCTAAGGAGAATACATACCACATCCTCATACTCAATTCTAGCCCTACAACAAAAAATCAAACATGTAATAGTTTCATCTGGGGTACGACAGGCTAAGGATGGGCCTGAGGTGTGATGGGTGGTCCTGTGGGTATTTGAAAGCCAATAGGGGTTATAGGAGCATGCTCTGGTGAGGCTTCTGTCGCACTAGAATCAGGAGTGTGATTAATGTCCACAGTCCTAGGTCTAAATCCCCTAATAGGTAGTTCTTCTAAGAGTCCACTAGATCTGGACCTGGTATTTGGCCTGAAAGCCAGGATTTCTCAAGTTTTTAAGGCAAAATGGCAAGTTTATGGCTAGAATTCAAACCGCCAAGATGCTTAAGCAATGTATAAAGGAATCTATGGTTTCCTTTGTCAACTGCCCTCCTTCTAGCGCCAGTTTCCTGTTGGTTGGTATGTGATGTCAGTCACAACCAAGCACACAAAACAAAAGTCACACAATAACCCTTGTTTATCCTAAAAGATACAATGAATTCCAAGAATTCATGATCCCAAGTCCTCGTTGATTAGTTCATAATCTGCTGATTTTACTATGTGGTTGATGTGTATTGCTGTTTTCCATTTTGGGGCCTTACGTAGATTAGTAGATTCTATTTCTGCAACTATGCTATATAGGGAAGTTACTCTACACAGCATATATCTCCAAATGATGTGTCTAAGTTGATATTTACATGAGTTCTACCCTTATTTGTGATTCTCTACATGACATTTTCAATACTACATGCATTTAGCTCAAAATATACTAATGATATTTAGTTGTCTTCAGGATGTCAGCATATTTTTCTATTCTGCTTCTGATTTATCATGATGTGTAGTTATGAAAGTGATTTCAATGAAATTAAAATGAGAAAAAGGGTTAGAGAGATATTCCTAAAATTAATTGACTGAGATCATTGATCCACATACATGTTCCCATACAACAATGGAGAGAAGAAAACTAAAATCATACTTGACCAGGACAGTCCACAAATCCGCATGATTCAGTGCAAATCTTCAAGGGAAAAGTTGACAACAACATGCAATGAAATGAAAGCGCTTCTATAGAACACAGCATTCACCAGTACATATCCAGAAATCAACTTGAAGACTACTTAAGGTTTACAATCAGGGTATAGTCTGAAACTTCATCTCCATATAGTATGTTCATAAAACAGGTACATTTACAATGATCTAAAGAAGGGACCTTGATTATTTCAACAATCCAGTCCTCACTAGTCTCAGTAATCCGATCTCTCCTGAAACTATTACAGGTCTGATTTTTTGTGTATTATTGACCTCCTTCCTCTTTATAGTACAGGGGCTCAATATATATATCTCTAGTTTTTCCCCAATCTGGCACCCAAAAACCCTAGGAGATCAACGATCAGCATATTGAAATGTAGCATCCAACGGTGAGAAATGAATCCCACCAAGAATTCGAGCAGCATAACCAAACAAGGCGCCGCTCCCTCAATAATGTTTCCACCCGCAAAACACCTTCGCATTGAAAGCTTTGTCACCTTCCTCTGGTGTGTTTGGCTTCTCGGGATCTAGCCCGCCACCTAGGACGTCATCATCATTTAAAACCTCGCCTTTGCACTCACCTGCATGTCGTTACTGTGTCGGCAACTTTGCTTCTTCCCAGCTACTCCAACAATCTGCAATAAACAAGCAGGAATTAGCACCATCGTTTAATAAATCAGCAGGAAAAATGAACATCTACATTAAATCAGGCGTGACTGTGTGAACGCATCAATCGGGCCCTAAATATGTGGAAATTGTGTCCAAAAATGCATATACAGCATTAAAACCAATCGGGTCAACCATCGTTGACCAGAAACATGCATCGGGCGCCCAAGAAAGCTTCAAAATTTCCATCGCTTCGCTTTCCCGCCCCTTTTTCCTTGTTTAAATATTTGTATCTTCCGATATACAAGCCAGACATAATACATCGGATTAATCAGATTTCAAACTATTTGAAATCCAGCTTGTATATCCGCAATGCATATCGGTTTGTATATCGCAACATACAAACGCATATGCATACAAAGAATTTTTTGTTTTTAACTTCCATTTTGAATCTGGCTTATATGTATAACAATGCATCTTTGATATACAAGCCAGGAATATACAACGAATTAACTCCTTTCCATAACATCTTCGATTCTGGCGGTTGTATGCATGCAATGTATATCGGCTTGTATATGAGAATATACAAGCCCAATATAAATTGAATTAACTCTGCTTCATGAAATTTGGGTTCCGGGCAATGTATCTCCACTTTGTATGTTTCAGAATGTATGTATATCGAAACATACATACAAGTCGAAACATACAAAGACTTAACTCAATTAAATAACCCCTTCGGGTCTGCCCGATGCATATTTGTATTGTATGTTACTCAAACATACAAGCCCATGGATATACAACGAATTAACTCCTTTCCATAACATCTTCGATTCCGCGCCATGTATAAAGTGTTGTATATCTACCTTGTATGTTACGAAATATGCATTATGGAAACATACAAGGATTTAACCACTTTTAATACTCCCTTTGGGTCCGCCCGATGCATATGAATGTTGCATGTATCTTGACTTGTATATTTCGCTTGTATGTAAAAACATACAAGCGCCAAATATACAACCATTTAATTCTTCTTCACGATGCTTTTGGGACCGCGGCCTACACATTGCAAATGTATATATCAAATGTATGTTTAAATATACAAGCACAATATATACAATGAATTAACATTGCTTAATAACTTTTCGGTTCCGGTCCTTGTATAAATGCATTATATGATACGACTTGCCAAACATACAAATGCGAGATACATGCAACGGATTTAAACGTTTATTCGTTTCAACTCTTAACCATTTCGGGTCCACCTTGTATGTACAAATATAACATTAACAAATGCATACAAGGCAAATAGACATACAATTGACTTTGTATATGAACCCGACTACTCATGCGACCAAGTATAAAATGACCTTTGCATATACAAATGACTTTGTATATGGAAAGCGATATACGACAGTCTTTGTATACAAGCGAACTCGCATACAAAGGGCCTTATATATGCAACCCGCTATACAAAGAGACTTGTATGTGCAAACAGCAAACCCTTCCCTTGTACATTTTACCAAAATGCTCATAACTTGCAAAATATGGTGAATTATAACATGGTTCAGAAAGCAACCCTAGCTCATTTTTGACAAGAAATCCAACCATACTATGCACTGATACTGAAATGCATTTCTTCTCCATTTTTAACAAGGTTTGCAATTTTAACTCCATTTTTCCCTTTACCACCAAGCAAAATGACACACACAAGCAAAAAGCAAAAAGCCACAGCAAGGGTCCTCATTTTGCTAAGGAGTAAAATGGGGCGTGTTGTGAACATCACAACAATTTCTTCTTGTCTTTTCTTTTGAGAGCTAGTCTCAACCATACAAAGTTTATATTAGTTGATGTTGAATGTAAGATGTGATGTCTTGGATGAAGTGTAGTTTTGATGAAGTATGATATGGTTAGATTGAATGTGTTGATGGTAAGATTTTCTAAGTGTTGTTTTGATCTTGTTTTAAACAATAATCTTGAGCTACGATAAATAGCTATCAAAGTGTGATCCAAAGTAAGTCAAATAGGGATAATGGATATCACCATGATGGAGACTAACTTTGTCAAGATTTTAGTATAGCTCCTAGATAAAGGATGATAGGTCTTGATAGGGAAACTAACTAAATTTTTGTTTGGATGATAAGATCTCAAAAGCACTTTTTTGGAAAAATCTTGTTTTCTTTGTTTTTGGAAGTTAAATGTGAGATGTAAGTGGAATGTTTGAAATGGATGCAAGATGCCCTTGTAGGGTTTCAATGACTTTGGAAATGAAATCTATGTGGAAATGGGTATCCAAATCTTCTATGGTTGTTCGTACAAGACTAGGAGAAGTGCTCTATGTTATGGATGCGTAGTTTCAAATGCACAGAAACGGTGTGTAGATGCGTAGAAACAATGTTTAAATATAGAAATAGTGTATGCATAGTAATAGGGTTTAAATGCGTAGAAATGATATATGCGCAACAACAGTGTTTGAATGCACAGTAGAAATGAATATTTGCACAGTTCTTTGTAAATGACTGAGTTTGATCAATTTTGTTTATTTTTTTGGCACATTTTTCTAGGTAACCTATTATTTTTGAGATGATTTTTGTTGTTTCAAAAAAGAAAACACACTTGATAATAAAAACACAATGGTTATTTGTAACAATTAGTGTATGTTCAAGGCTCATAAAAAGCCCAATTTTTCACAGCTATAATACAATTGTATACACATCAAGCACTTTTTATCCCTAAAGACAAGGCTTCATTGCAATACCTTAGCTCACAACTTGTAATCTCTGTTGACTCAAGCATCATCACACCTAGAGTGGGGTGCGTACACTTTTTGGTCTTTACAAGAGATGATAGATAGGGGCCTCCAAGAATGGAAGGAAGACCCAATCACCCTTTCCCCAGAAAGATAAAAGTAGCTTATTCAATACTGGGGATTTCTATCTCATCTCAAGGGAGGCAATGGTGAGTAATCTTGAGGGCTTATAACAATTCCCCTTGCATTGAAAATTACCGCAACATTCAGAGGTGAGTTAGGTGGTCACTAACTACAAGGTTTCTAGTTAATTCGGGGGACCAATGCCTTGTGAGCATTTGAAAAGATCCTAAAGACTTTAACCAATTCTACTAAGAGTCTCATATACCTCACACAATGCAAAAATCACTTTCACAAAGTGTTGGTATGCCTTGTTTCGATTTGGCACCGTAAGGCAGGGATAACACTGGTTAAGACTTGGCTTTCACCTTATCCAATTTATATAGAGGTCTGAATGAAAGATCCTCTTAGAGTCATCCCTTAGGGTGAGTACCTCTTTTCTAACCAAGGCAGGCTCTTTTAAAGGATAAACAAGAAATGAAAAAGAGAGGGATCTGACCATTTTTTGATCACCCAAGTTTGTACAAGGGGAGAGCATATACCTATCACCTCAAAAACATAGTAAAGACTTGTTTATTTACCTCTCTAGATTAAGCTAAGTGCAACTAATATAACAACACAAGATGCCATATTTGTATGATAAAAGAAAAGAAAAGATAGTCAAATTAAGCCCCTAAGTTAAACTATGTTTTGATTGTATGCAAGATGTCCAATTAACCCTCCTAAATTAGACTATGTTATAATTGTATGCAAGATTGTCACATTAACCTTCCTAAATTAGACTATGTTGTGATTATATGCAAGATTGTCAAATTAACTTTCCTAAATTAGACTAGGTTGTGATTGTATGCAAGATTGGATGTGTAAAATTACTCCTATTTTAAACTAGATGATACTAAATTATCAATGTAAGAGTAAATGCAACAATGATGTCTAAATCAAAGCCATAAACCTGCAAGAATATTTGTCAGTAGTTTTTAACATACAGTCCTCGACCTTCGACAATAGCTACACCACAAGTTAGTAACCAGATTAGTAAAAAACCTAAACCCAAAATGCCAGATACAAATGCATAGAAACAAACTATGAATGCACAAAAATATTGATTATATGCGCAATAATATGAGTCATATGCGCAGGAACAGAGATCAAATGCGCAGAAAGATCATTTTTGTTCCTGTAGGCTTTGTTTTTGGTACAGATGCGCAATTCTAGAACTCAAATGCACAGGAACGACCTGTTACAACTGTGAGCACACAAAAACTTAAGTTTTGTTGTTAAATTCAGGGCTATGCCCCACGGTGGGCACCAAAATGTGACTATAATTTGGAAACAATTGTAAAAACCTAATAATCTACCACAATACTCTAGATTTCTACTCAAATTCAAATCTCCAATGAAACTAAGAAAAATACAGAAATTGAAGAAGACAATAGTTTATACCTTCAAATGCAAACTCCTCCTTTATGTTCCATTGTGTCCTATCTTCTCAAGATTTTTCTAATTATGATGATGCTCTTAGAATTGCACTTCTTGTTTTCAAGATGACTATGAGATGAATGGACTTGTGGATTTTATGTAATGTAAATAATCCCACAATGCAAGACTATGATAATGACCTTTATGAAGCTAATCCAATACTATTGATAATGATGAGATGAGGATAATGACACTATGAATCTAAATGCTATGAATCTAAATGGTAATTCAAAAATGGAGATTGATTGAGGATAATGATATGCAAATGGGGGGCCAAAGGCATGCTTGAATACTTGATATGATTTTTGCAGCATGTAAGTACGATTGTTCTTGTGATGTAAAATGAAGGTGAGGAGCTTCCTTTTATAGGCAAAGGAGGGCTTAGATCCTAGTGTCAAAAGATCCATGGTTGAGGAATTGGTCTTGTGACATGTAGGGTCAAGATTGAATTGGTTGGATGAGGGGAGATATAGAAGGAGGACATTCCTACTATGTTGACAAGGTGGAGATATATGTGGGACAAGGAGCCACATGGCGAGATGCTCACAAAGACCATGGGAAAAAGATGGAAGAACATGAGAGAAATATATAAGAATGAGTCTATGTTTGTTGGGATGTTGGAGGGAATATAGGATTTATGAGACAATGGTCTCATATTCAACTTTGATCATGGTGATGTGGAAAAACCAACTTCTACAAAGTAGGGATGGTTGAGAGGAAATAGGGCATATGTTGAGGATAAATGTTTAATTAAATATTATTAATATTTAATTTATGGTGCAACATGGAGGTGAGGTGTCAAATGACATGTAAGGTGACATGGATGAATGATGTCGATTTTAGAGATGTGACTTTGTCTTAGAAGAATAATTAAATAATTAGAATTATTTAATTAGGGATGACTTTAGAAGAATTAAGATATTTAATCAAATAAATTAATTTTTATTTAATTATTGGAAGAATAGGATGAATGTGAATCAAATAAACAAATTAATATATTTATTTATTGATAGAGGAATAAGAATAAAATAAATATAAAATATTTATTTAATTTACCTCGAGCCATTTTAGGTGTATACTTGGTTGAAAGAAGGTGACCTTAACACCAAGTTTTTTCATAATTCCACCAAGAAAAGGAGAAACTACAACCAAATCTCCAAAATTATGAGCTCTAAAGGTGTGGAACTTGTTGATCCTGAGGCAATCCAAAAGGAAGCAGTCTCATTCTTCGAATCACTTTTAGCAGATGAAGGAGCGTCTCTTGGCCAACTTCAAGAACCATTCTTGGATCATATTCCCTCCATCATCTCAGTAGAGGAAAATGAAATGCTACTGGGCCTGATCTCCAAGGAGGAACTCAAATTTGTAGTGTTCTAGATGGCTCCAGACAAGGCTCCGAGCCCGGATGCCTTCCCGGCAAGGTTTTACCAAGAATTTTGGGACATCTTGGAGGAAGACATTTGGAAAATGGTAGAAGATTTAAGGAAATCTAGGAGAATGATCAAGGATATCAACAACACTTTCTTAGCCCTCATTCAAAAAAAGATGGAGTTTAATTTCTTCAATGACTTCTGGCCCATTTCCCTTTGCAATGTCATCTACAAAATGGTTACAAAAGTAATGGCAAATAGGTTGAAAAGAATTCTTCCATCCATCATCTCTGAAGAGCAGAGCGGTTTCACGTCAGGCAGAAATATTGTTGATAGTATTATTGCATCCCATGAGACAGTGCATTCCATCATCTCAGGCAACCAGAGAAGCATGATCCTGAAGCTTGACATAAGAAAGGCCTATGACCAAGTTAATTGGAGATTTTTGCTAAAAATCATGGAAAGATTTGGCTTTCACAAACATTGGCTTGATTGGACCTTCAAATGCTTATCAATAGCTCATTACTCAGTTCTTGTGAATGGGAGCCCATGCGGATTCTTCAAACCCATGAGAGGTTTAAGGCAAGGAGATCCATCGTCACCCTTTCTCTTCGGCATAATGGTCAAAGACCTAGGTCGATGCATTCAACACCTAGTCAACCGTGGGTGATGGAGAGGAGTTCAAATTGTAGATGGATTTCCCTAGGCTTCCCATCAGCAATTTACCGATGACACTCTCCTCTTTGCAACCTCTTAAGTTCAGGAAGCCACTCAAATTTCATCAATGCTAGAGTATTATTCCAAAGCTTCAGGTCAGGTAATTAATCATGCCAAATCCAATATTTTCTTTTTCAATACTTGCAAGAGAATACAATGCCAAATTCTTTCCATCCTCCAATTTGAGAAAGCAGAGATGCCTAGTAAATACTTGGGAGTTCCACTCTTCAAAGGTGCTATGCGCTCTATTCTTTGGGAGGACACCATTCAAAAGTGTCGCTCCAAAGCCTCCTCATGGAAAGGTAAATGGCTCACTCTCTCAGGTAGAATTCAAATGATAAAAGCAATCTTATCTATAATTCCCATCTATCATTTGAGCAACAATCAAATAAGTAAAAAGGCCAGTAGCACCTTGGATGGGATTCTCAAGAAATTTTTATGGGAAGGGGCAAATGAAGTCAGAAAAATCCCACTAATTGGTTGGCAAATAGCCTGCAAGGGTAAGCAGAGTGGTGGAGCAGGAATCGGAAACGTAGAAAAATAGAATATCACCCTGGGAGCGAAGTTGGTGTGGCTGATATACAAAGAGCCCAATGCTAGGTGGAGTAGAATCTTGAGGAAAAAATATTTGGATTTGGAGGACCCTGTGTGGATTCTCACCACCCCTAACCCTTTGAAAGGCTCACACATCTGGAACTTCTTGCAGAACTATCATTGGCTCATTTCGGATCATATCTCATGGATTCTCCATAACAAAACCAAAGCAAACCTATGGGAAGACTTGATAAATGGCCTTACCCCTTTGGCTGATGCTCCCAACATGAAGGACCATTGGAGAGGAATAGCTGACATCTACAGGTACAAGGCAGCTAATTTTATCAAAGGTGCGGATTGGGACTGGGAAAAAATCTCTAACCTCCCATTACATAGAGAAGTGGCTACAGACCTAAAGAGAGCACTTTTAGCAAGAAATATAATCACTTCTGACAGGGAGGATGAGATCATGTGGACAAGCTCCAAATTAGGGTGATATGTAGTCAAATTTGGCTATACAATGCAAAATGCACAGCCCCCTTCGGATTGGCCCACCAACTTGTGCTGGGGTAAATGGACACTACCTAAAGAAGGTGCCTTCATGTTGACAACCACTCACAAGTAGATACTTACAGGAGAAAGGCTGGATCAGTTGGGAATTATGGGACCATCGAGGTGTGTATTGTGCTATAGTGCAGAAGAAACCATGGACCACTTGTTGGTCTCCTGCCCTTTTTCCATGAAGTGTTGGGATTGGTTGTGAGGAAAACTCAATTGGTGTAGCACACTCCCCAATGAGCTGACAGGATTGTTAAAAGGATGGCTAAAAGGACCCAAAGCCCTGTGGCAAGGTCTATGGGAAGCTAATCCCTCCCTACTTATATGGTGTATCTGGCGAGAGCAAAACCAAAGAATTTTCAGAGATAAGTCCTCCAAGATTGAGGAAGTCCTAAGAAAGTTGGAAATAGGCATCATGGTGGTCATTAATATAAGATTAGAAGAATCCTCCCTGACACTGTTTACTGGATGGGACACGGAAATTAGGAAGAACTGGCCAGCTCTAATAATTCTGAATCAGTTCCATAACCCCACCAAGGCTGAAGAAAGAAAGAGAAAGTGTACTCTTACTAAATGGATTGCCCCGCCTCCTGGAAGACTGAAACTAAACTTTGATGGGGCAGCAAAGGGTAATCCGAGCACCTCTAAAACTGGAGTTATAATTCACAATCATCAAGGCAAGTTAATTTGGGCCCTCTGAAAGGAGCTACCCTCTGGTACGAATAATGAGGCTGAATTTGTGGCCTGACTCGCTAGCCTATGGCTATGCAAGGAACACCACCTAGTCGATCTAGATGTGGAAGTTGATTCCTTAGTCTGCATAAATGCAATCACATCAAAAAACATAGTGGACTAGAATTTGAAGTACCTAGCGGAGGCTATTTGGGAGTACGTTGAGAACCTTGGCAATGTGTCCTCCCACACTTACCGAGATGAGAATAAAGTTGCAGATCACCTAGCCAATTGGGCCTGCGTACAAGAGGAGGATTCGATTTTGGTAGACTCATGTGAACCATGGCCAGGCCTACCATTAGAATGACCCGTGACAATTTGGCGGAGGGCCTTTGGGTGCTTTGGCAAGCTAGGGCCTAGAACTAGCCTCGTTTTTCATATGTAAGATTATGCTGCTAGTTTTAGCAGGTTTTTGTTCATTCTAAATATAATAGAATGGGAGCTACCCCCTATGGTAGCACTTATTTAGCAAATATATATATAATACTTTCTTTTCTTTAGTCTTGGTCCTTTGCATCCTTTGATACCTTTCGTCTCTACCTTGTTTTCTCTGTTCTTCTAATTTTATTTATTTTCACACACACACACACACACACACACACATATTTTTCCTCCTTTTTTCTATTATCCCTTCTCCCTCCCATGCTTCCTTTTCCTACTTTTCAGACTATTGTTTGATAATCTGGAGGTCTTTTTATTTATTTCTTCCTTTCTTCTTCTTTTATTTTTGTATTTTTTTATTAGTTTTATTTTATTATTTTTAATTTTAATTTTCTTCCTTCTTGTTTAACTTAATTTTTCTTTTCTTTTTGGCTCCTTTGTGTTTACTTTTAGGATTCCTTTTTATCTATTTTTAGATTTGGTAGTTCCTTTTCTCTTCCCTCTTTTGTTTATCTACCTTAGGTTAATTATGGTACTCCATGCCGATCCCCCTCTCTCTCTCTTTTTAAGTTATTGTCTCTGCAATTTTAACTCACTTATTCTCTTCTTTTCTTCCTAATGATGGATCACCGAGTGTGATCCGAAACATCCAGATCTAAAAAAGCTACACATAGTTTTTCCAAAAGCTCTAATTTATATCATGGACCATGGAAATATCATGTCTACAAAGATATAATCATTTCAGAACTCATAATTAGGGTGGGTACAAAAGGTTGGGGGCCCAAAAAGTGGCCAAATTTTTTTTTAAAAACTTCTAAGACATAACGCAAGCATGTTATAACATGCTCGCATTATGGTTTGGTGATGTCGAGCCTAAGGCTCGTCAACACCAAACCATAACATGCTCATGTTATAACGCGCTTGCTTTATAACACAACCGCATTATGTTTTACTATTAAAAGAAAGCAACGTTTGTGCTCTTTTTTTCCTTCCATTTTATCTGCACCCATGGCTTGCAAACCCTAAGGAGCGTGCTTGTGTTATTGACGACCAAATTTGACTCCAAAATCTTGTTGATTCATCACCAAAATGTTGTCATGACGTCGGGGAGGCCAAAGGAGTGAGTTGTATTTGTTTTTTTGTGTGAATTTGTTTCTAAATAGGTAGGTTTAAGTTGATTTTTGATGTAAATTTCCTTAATTGAAGGAAATAATAATGCACCTCCTCCTCCTCCTCCTCCTCCTAAAAATCCTCAAAATCCTGAATCACCTGAACAATAAATACCTACTGAAGAACAACCTGAACAACAAACTCCTCCATCCATTCCTCAACATGCCCCTGGAACATAAGAAAATCTAATGGGGCAAATTGAAAACAATAAAAAATAAATTGAAGATATAATTACAAGGTTGAAAGATCCTACAACTTCAACCTTGAATAGATCCATGCTTGCTCAATCTCTTGAATCTATGTTATCAAATGTAGATTCAATTAGCAAGCAAATAACTAGTTGGTCTAAAAAGAGGAGAGAATTTAGAGAGTACTATGTAGACAAGTTGTCATATGAGCAAGTAAAAAATGAACAAATTAAAAAATTGGATTTGTGTTCCATTTTTACAGACCCACGAACAAATCAACCTCTACCCCTTACATGCAAGAGGTTCCCTATCCATTGGTGCAACAACCAAGCGATAACAAAGAATTTTGGATAGAGATGGTGGATGGTTTTTGACCATCCTCGCAACAATAATGAGGTCCCACAATACTTTTTGAGGAAACTCTACTGCAAGTTTGTAAAAAATAAATTTTCAAACTATTTTGATATGCGGGACTTTTAGGGTAGAGGTGGGGGGTCAGCATAGGATAGGCTAGGGGCACGTGTTAACCCACAGTGGCCAGTGAGACGAGCACTCACCAGACTAGCCCATGAGCACGTGTCTATCCCTTCCATTGTGAAGGAGAGTGCTGAGGTCGAGATACTTTAGTCCATTAGTGCCTTGACCCAGAGAATCATAAAGCATGCCAATCCTACAGCACATCATGGGCCACAGGAGAGTTTGAGGAGTAGGGTTCTACCTCATACTTGTCAGGCTTGTGGGCCAGCCTGTGGTTATGACCCCACAAATAGTCAGGACACAGGTGCATAGGTTACATCTATAGTTGAGCAGATGGTGATGACATATGCCCTCCTGAGTGAGACTTTCGGCCTTGATACTCAGGTAAATATTAGCAAGTTCATTGAATTTAATTTATTAAATTTGATTTTTGAAATGCAAGATTAACTAATTTAGTTTGATGATTTTAATGAAATTTTAGGGTCATAGCATTGATGCAATTTTTAGTGGTTCTCCACCTACATATTACACTATGACATCTACTGCTGGGTTATGTAACTAGTAAACAATTATAAATATTATATGTGAATAGCATTGTTATATGAATGGTATTCTAATATC
This sequence comes from Cunninghamia lanceolata, assembly GCA_027924645.1. Taxonomy (NCBI): domain Eukaryota; kingdom Viridiplantae; phylum Streptophyta; class Pinopsida; order Cupressales; family Cupressaceae; genus Cunninghamia; species Cunninghamia lanceolata. The sequence goes on along the minus strand of BSBN01000914.1, from coordinate 5,138,890 downwards.
TAATTTTAGATGTTGAATAGATTAATATTAGAGATTTCACAGCAACGCCTGCCATTGGTGGTGGACTTCAAAGCTTCACTGAGGTGATAAAATAAATAGTTTAACTAATGAATTGTACTTACTAGATTTTTGTATTTTATATTGATATCGTTGATTACATTTCATTGTATATCTTTCAAACTCAAATCATTACTAGACATTGCATAACTAATAACTAGATGTTGACAGATGACAAAATTTTAATTACAATGTAGTTATTTGAAATAATGCCTCGAAGAAATGTGGTCTCATGGAATGTCATGACAAGAAGATGCATAGACAAGGACATCACCATGAGACCACATTTCTTTGAGGCATATTTTCAAACAATTCACTGCCTTGTCTATGCTACCACATTTTCCATACATGTCTACCAAAGCTTGTTGATCCCCTCCACACTATTCTTCAACAAATTCTCTCTAATAAACTCATCCAATGACTACCAATTAGACCCCAAGACATGACACCAAAGAGGGGTACGAGCCTATGACATATTATATAGCATATGATTGACTCCAACATCATTTACATTTTAGGTATTAATTATGGGGGCAACAAGTCATCCCTAACCAAAATCTTTAAATCTATATTAACCCATTCCCCTACAAACTATGTCAATCCTATTGGCTCAATTTTTTCCATCCCTACTTCTGATCCTACATCTAACCCACCTAAGTCTAATGAGGACCCTTCATTTAATACTACTATATTTTTTGAGATGAAAGAGAGCACAAAATCCTCCAAGAACTCACATAAACATGTACCAATAGAGCACAACAATAATGGAGACTTGAGGAAGCATAAGAAAGAGCTATAGTATATCACCAAGAGAGCCAAACCTTCACAAGAGTTCACAACTAGTTAAAGAGCCAGGAGATTTCACCATAGAATGCATGAGAATGAAAAGTGAAATTCAAAAATCCACCACATGAAATGGAAAACCTAGAGATAGAGTAAAAACAGAGACATTCTGAGCTGCAAAGAGGTGTTACTAGAATCTTGAATCATGACCCTAATATATTCTAACAATGGACCGTGACCATTTCCATTCCTACAACCTGATAATGTTTCATTAGTTTGACCATGACCATTTCCATTCCTTTTTGCATAGTCAGTGTTTTTATCACTTTTAGTAATAGGTGGAATCTCTCATACTGCTATTTTAAAAAAAAACATTAAACAATTTAGCATCACTATTCTATTTTTCGTAATTGAATGATGTTTTATTTTTAGATGATGCAGGCTACGGAGACACCTCCCGAAGTTCATTGGGCAATGGAGCATGGTGTGTCCTTTGTGATTCATAGCTCCATGCCTTTGACAGGGGTATGAGGCAGATTAGTAAATTTCAAATTACATTCATTGTTATAGTTGTTTATTTTTGAAAAATCAAATGATTATTGATTTGAAGTTTAATTTCTATCTGGATGGTTTCCATAGGACATGACATCGCCATAGCCTAATCCTGATATTGAGGCAAATGAGGAGACATATTTTATAGTAGCAGTAAGTGATTATTTTGTTAAATGTTTCATTTTTTATAATGTAATTTCTATATATTAATGTCTATACTTTTTGTTGTAATAGCTACAGATCTATGAACAACTAAATAGGAGGAGTAGCCCTTAGATTCATAGTAGACCACCCTCATACGCGTCTCCATCCATTCCAAGATCAAAGGCTACCCGTGATATATTCTCTTCACCAAATAGAGGGGAATGACATATATTATTGTAACCTAGACATGCATGTAAAGACTTGACATACCTAAAAAATGGAGATTCAAATGGAGAGAGTACCCAATTATGTAGTGTTTTTTTCTTTTTGCATTAAACTCCTAAACAATTTAATTTTTTCACCACTTGATTCCTTTTCAATGTTAAATTGAACAACACTCAAATAGAATTAGTAACAGCAATATTATTAACCAATCTATAATGTTAAATTCCTACAATTCAGTCACAATTAACATTGCAACACTACAAAAATTGAAACTTGAATCGATATATATCAAATTCAATGTGAAAACTATGTTATTTCCTCTTGTAGACACCTAAAAATGCCTTCAACATCAAACCGACTCTTGACATCTCTAAACATACCAATTTCCCTTCTAATCAATTAATTAAATTTTTATTTAATTAATTATCCCTTCATTACCTAATTTTTCATCATTCTAGCCCCAACAATTGGATTAATTTTATTAATTGAATAGTTCAACTTTAGCCAATTGATTAAATAAATATGCAATATTTATTTGGTTATTTTCCCCCTCATTAAATCTAATTAATTAGCTAAATCATGTTTAACTAATTAATTTAGCCTATTAATTAACCTATCCCTACCTTAGGTAATTAAATAGTCATTATTTAATTGCCTACCCTAGCCTATCTCATCCTAGCCTTAGGATTAATTAAATAAAACCCTATTTAATTAATCTTAACCTCCCATTAAAGTGGTCAAACCTAGCTTAACACCCTTCCCCACATCCTCCAAATAAAAAATTAAAATATATCCCACATAAGTCATTTTTTAATGAAAATATGTCCATCACATTTAATATCTCTTACACCCCTTACCCATGCCATACCTCATTTATCTCCACTCATCCCCAAATAAATTTTTACTTCATTTTACCTTTCCCCATGTGAATTTTTAATTCACAAATAATCCATCTGACCCAACCTCATTTAATTCACCCTTTTCCCAAAAATGAATATAAAATTCATATGTATTCCTAGAACTCCATCCTCCAAGATGAAATCTAGGCCCTCCACATCATCTTCATCCTCCACCATTGATCTCCCAAATCAATCTCAACCCTTGGATCAAAATCTCTCCCAAAAAGCCTATAAATACACCATCCTCCAACCTATTTTGGGATCCAATTTTCAAGTAATGTTACCATGCCCAAAAATCTCTTAAGCTAGCTTGTGAGTTACATTTGAGAGAGTATTTCACATTTGATTCATTATCTAGGGTACAATCTAAGGATCTTGGGTGCATCTCCTTCCACCCTATCAAGGATTTGTGACTCATTGTGAAAGGTATAATGCTTGTTTATGCACTTGTTTTGTGTTTTATATCTCATTTTGATGTCACTAATCTACATTGGCATGCCCAGTGGGACCCGTAAGGTCTATATCTAATCTTTTTTTGTGATTTTTGTTTTTTAAACGTATTTTTGTAGGAGTGGCACTATCTACCTGCACAGTGGTGCCATCTGTGGCGCATTTTAGCACTATATTCTGTTTTAGAGCTATTTAACATAGCACATTTTTCTTGGATTGTAATCACACATATCTTTTGGTTGTTGGTTTTCTTGCCATTTTTAGAGGTTATTCTCTCTCTATTTTTACAGACATCTTGTATGAAGAGGGGGAGGTTATGCTGAAATTTTCTAAAAGACCAAACATACATTTTGACTTTTCATCTTGTCTTACGTTCCATTCATTAGAATAACAAGACTAACAAGCCCCTTTTATTTGCAGTCTAACCCTCTGTTTTGGTTAGGAAGACCTTTGTTTTGCAGGCCTGACAAGTTCAACCTCATATCAATGCTATCGGAACCCAGAGCGGTGCTATCTTACACTATCAACCAGACCATTTAAACGCATGCATAGTGGGGCCTTATTACATACATATTAGCACGATATTTAGTTTTAGCACCTTCTATATCTTATTATAGCTCTATCTTCCACTTTGGCGCCTTTTGTATATTGTTTTAGTGCTATATTGTATTCTGGTGCATTCTGTATCTTGTTGTAGCGCTATGTTGTATATTAGCACTATATGTAAGTATATCAGCACTATTTGCTAGGACAGTCAGGGTTTTAGGTCAGTTTCTATTAGTAGCACCATTTACGGTTGACAGTGGCGCCATTTGATCTCTATTTTAGCGCTATTTTTGTAGGCTAACTTTGGGTTCTGTGTAGGGACTAATAAGCTATTTGCAGGTCATCACCATTATTCTACAACCACTAACAAGTTCTTACAGGGTTGTTTATCTTTAGTTTAAAATGAACACTTCAATTGGTGCTTAAAAGGAACCCTTGTATGTTAGCTTAGAAACAACATTTCAATTTGGTGCACTAAAATTTATCAACAAACAACAAACAAATCTTTGTGTGCCTTAGCTTAAACAAAATTTTAATTTGGTGCTCTAAAATTCACAGGTGCTTGCCAACAACTCTACAAAACATTTTGATTTTGAGCTTAAAAAGAACCACAAAGTGCATCACAACTCATTGGATTAAAAAGAACAACAATCTACATTTTTCATTCATCTAAACAAGAAAACAAATCAAATTTATGGGAAGTGTTTTCATGATGATGTTTGTGTGGTGAAAAGTGTATGCTCTTCCCTCACACCATTGGTGATCTTGGGAATCAAAATCTTCTCACAACACTTGCATAAATCACCCCCAACATAATCCAAAGAACTAAAAAGAACCTTGTTTAGCGTGACACAAGCACAAAATATATGTATGCTCTCCCCTCACATCCTTGTATGAACTTGGGGATCAAAAGTATTTTTGTGGTTGTGTTGCTTTTGTTAATCCTTTAGAGGGCCTACCACCCTGCTTCGAAAGGTGGGAATGACCCAAGCGACAACAAGCTAAAGCCAAGCTCTTTCGAGCTGCTATATAAAATAATGTGTTTGTGATGAAAGTCACAAGCAACAGGTGTTGTTGTGTCATACCAATAGCCAACCTCCCCCAAAACCCTCCAAGGTGTAACCCTTGGAGGCTGGGAAACTCCATAATGGAGAGTAGCATTGCCGCATGTATGGCCACATGAACAAATGCACTTACTACGAACCTTTGTTTTAGCAAGCCAAAAACCTTCTATTTGTTGACACAAAAGGGTAACCTTTGAAGCAGCCCTGATTCATATGGTTCTTAGTCGATGTAGCAGGGACAATCCTAAGGTTTAGTGAGGGACAAGCCTTCATGGAAACCTAGATCTTGGTATGCGTGAGAAGTGAGTGCACTGTAAGGGGGAGCCAGTGCTACCAAGATCCTAGAGCTACCCGCTTTGAATAGACGCAGCTAGGGGATTCAACAAATACCATCCTATCTTCTCCTTAGGTTGTGCAAAGTGCTTGTTTAAGAAAATCACACGTCTTTTCACAAACAAAAATCTTGGTTATTGTATGTTATTGTGCTTAAAGTGCTTTTAAGAAACTTGCCAAGAAATAATAAAAAACATTTGATCAAACTTCATATCAAAACAAATCCAAATTTGTCATCAAAATCCATCTTTGTCAGAGCCTCGACCAACATTGACCTGTTTCAGCGCCATCTCTGTCTACTTTTGGCACCATTTCACTTGTGGATTGGCACTATTTGCATATCTGACTTGTCTGAAACTAGAGAAAACTCCATTGTGATCTTTAGGACCTGCTTCACCATAATCTATAATCACCTTCCAAAAATCTGTCAATATCCCACTCATTTTATCCTAATTTTTCCAATCATACCTTCATTTTGACCTTAGAGAATCAATCATTATCATTATTGGACCCTTTTCTATACCATAATACACTCAATTTCATATCCATTCATCCTTATTAATCTTTGCATACCTTTTGGACTAAATAAACATCCTTGTTGAAAGAAATCATCCCAAAATCCTTTTGCTTCTCTCATCAAAAACATATCCAAAATCTTCAAAAATCCAAACACCCACCATCAACCAACATCAAAAACTCGTCATCCCTTTGAGTAAAGGCTAGATCTAGATTTCATCTTTTCCATCACATTTTGATTGGAGAGTCATTAGTCAACCTTTTAGGTAAAATAATCACCCTTCTTTATGTAAGGTCACTAGTCTACCCCAAACAAAGAGAAACATCCATTTGTGCGACACAAAACTAGATCTTTCTTAAGCTCATCCGTTGACCTTCAAAATCCTTTTCAAAAAATATCATCCTAATTTCTCATACCAAACATCTAGTTCATCTAAAAATTTCATCATCCAAATCAACATCAAAATCCCTTCCACCAAATCATCCTCAAGCAAACTTCATCTATCATCTACCATTTTGGTCCAAATTTTTGTAAACATCAAATATCACCCACTCTTATCATCCTTAGATTGACACTTTTTGGAAAATTCATCTCTTAGAAGTGAAAATCTATCCTTTATCATGCTACAATCACCCTTTCATCTTTTATTCCATTCTACTACCACATCCTCTTTGGGTCCAACAAATCAATCCGGATTCTCTAAGGTCTCCATCCCTCTTTCATCCACCTCAAAATCAAATCCATACACTTGCATGCCCATAACTAGATCACAACACAAGAAGAATCAAGCAATGGCAGACTTTGGATAGTACATGGGCATAGGAATGCCTAATACCAACGACAACAACCTACCAATCAACCAAACACACAACCCACCTTCGGTCTTTCAAATCCTGACATATAATCCCAATGAAAATCCCTTCCATTTCTTGCAACCACCACCACCACCACCACCACTACAAAACATCCCCACCATGTCCCAAGATGATCAAGATGTCTTGAACTTTACACAAGACGCCGATAACATGGACCTATGTGACAAAATCCTAAGGTCAGATCCAAATAGATATCTTGACTACCTCCTCAAAATTGGTACCCAACCACCCCACAACACGATATCATCCCAACCATCCACCTCTAATAACAATCCTACAACATGCTCCCAACCATCTACATCGAACACCCAGCCTAGCATCTCTCAAACCTCAACTTCCGTCGTATCTACCACCCCCACAAGTCCTAATGCTACCACATCTATCATTCCCACAAGTGTCTCCAATCCTACCACCTCCCAACCTGTCATCACATCCACTACTACAACTAACGTAAACCCTTCCGTTCCGCAAATCACCTTGGGCATCCAAGGAAATCCCATGCACGCAAGTGCTTCCACAAGTGTGCCTCCACTCAACCCTCAAACCATAGCCTACATGAGACAATTCTTTTCACAACCACCTTACAACACGACCAGCCCATCTAACGTCAATACATCTTGTATCAATCCTTCCAACATCAATCCATCCAATGTCAATCCGTCTAATCTCACGTATCTACAAAACACCCTGGCATCATCAACACAACATAATCCCAATCCTCAAATACCTCCCCATACTCTCCAACAAATCCATGCTTACCAACAACATTTTGCACAACTCAGCCAAAACACCACCCCACAGCACCAAAACACGGTCTCCCAAAACCTTCAACATCAAATCCCACCCAATCTCCAACATCTCATCAATCAGCAAACCTACACACCACAACCACCACCAACCCAGATCTCACAAGTGTTGTACAAGCCTTGATTCAAAAGGTAGATGATATACAAACAGGGGGCAAACGCAAGAATTACTCTTTTGAGGATATTTGTCCCTATCCGTTTAATCGGACACTGTACATGAACCCTTTCCCCAAAAATTTTGAAATGCCCAAGTTTGACAAATACAAGGGAAAGGGAGACCCTAGGGATCATCTTAGGGAGTTCTACCTCATTTTCTTAGAAGTCTCAAACAATGATACATATCTAATGAGACTATTCTCAAGAAGCCTCGATGGTCAAACCACTGAATGGTTCGTACATCTTCCCTCAGGCATTAGGTCTTTCCCTAAGCTCACGAAAAAATTTATCAATCATTTCTCCTATAATTTTGAACATAAAATCTCTATGACAAACCTTTGCAACACAAAACAAAAAGGTGGAGAATCCTTCACTTCCTTCTTGCAGAGGTGGAGAGGCTTAGCAAGCAAACTCCCTTGGCTAATTCCTGAGAAACAATTAGTCACCATGTTTGTGACTAACCTAAATCAAGAAATAGGATTCCATCTACAGATCCTTTGTGCATCTACCTTTGAAGAAGTCATTGACAAAGGTACTACCATAGAAAAGGCCCTTATTGCCAAGGGCTCGATCAAATTATATGACAAGTCCTACAGTAGCAACAACAACAACAACAAACTCAATATCAACGTCCCCAATGCAAACAACAACAACAACATGCAATCAAACAAAAAGTCACACTATTGGGGAAAGAACAAAAACATCTTGAACGACGGCATCACTGATGTGAAGGCCGTCCAACATGTACATAATCAAATTTCCTCAAGTACATATGCTACCGATGTAAATATCCCAAGGGGGCAATCTAAACAAAACAAGCCTCAAAGACAATTCACATCTTTAGGGGAACCAATCGAGGATATCCTCGATTGATGTCTAAAGAAAGTTTTGATAACTCTCCCACTTGTTAAGCCCTACCAATAGAATGAGCTCAAAGCTGCGTGGTACAATGAAAATGATTATTGCGACTACCACCGCATTGTGGGCCATAGGACCAATGATGCATGAAGTTAAAGCATTGTGTGCAAGGCCTTATCGATCTAAACAAAGTCAATCTTGAGCAAAGAAATCAACCATCGCCCAATGCTAACCTAGGAGCTTACAAGGATCCACTGCCTAATCATAACAAAGCCTCATCATCCAATCAAGCCTACAACGTCACCCCACCTCCTGCATCCTATGACTCTATTGTAGGGTGGATAGAACCATCATCTAACCATATCAACACAATCACCATTCAGGCTCAAGCACCTGATTGCACCATCACAACCCACCATGGCCGCGTATCCATCCGTACATCCCCTACCACTGATCAAACCCCTGCATCCACGTCAAAATCCCTACCCAATCATCCAACTACGTTCCCATCACCTACCAATCAGTACAACCTCCTAGAACATCTAGGAAAGACCTGTGCGTAAATCTCCATACTTGAGTTGCTCCGCATGTCACCTCTACATAAAGAAGTCCTTGATAAAGCACTCTTGGAAACCCAAGTTCCTGCCAACCTGAATGTGAATCAATTCCAAGCCATGGTGGGTCATATCGCCATGCCTCATCACCTCACCTTCTCAGAAAAAGATCTTCTCGCACCTAAAAACTCACATAATGACACCTTACACATCGAAGTCCGCATCCACAAGCATATCATCAAGAGAGTCTTAATAGATGGTGGCTCTGGCCTAAAAATATGCACTCTTAAATTACTAAAACACTTAGGATACTTGGATGTGGTTGTAGACACCAGTGAATGCATAACAATCAAAGGGTATGATGACACTGAATGACTATCTAAGGGTACTATCAAGCTCCCTATTCAAGTGGGACAAAAGATAATGGAAACAAAATGTCAGGTCCTTGATCTTGGTCTCCCTTACAACATTCTTCTCGGTCGACCATGAATCCATGCCATGCAAGCGGTCCTTTCTACATTCCATCAATCTATAAAGTTCCCTCACAATGGCACAGAAGTAACCGTCTATGCCAATCCTTGCCCCTTCCAATACTGCAGTTTCTTGGAAGGCCATGACCACACCTTCTATCCGTATAACAAAGCTATCACAAAACCCAACCCCACAACATCCACTTCATACATTGCCACCACTTCATCCCATACACCTCCACCGCCCGAGCTCAAGATCAAGCTTAGTGACATGGGATGTGGGGAATATGACCTACACGGTACCTTTTGTGTGGGCACGTTACCCAACCCTAAAATGTTTGGTTTCTCGAAGAAAGAAGAATCCAATACAGTGGTCATCAAATGTAAACCATCACCTACCTTTGAGAAGAAACATCTCCTGGATCAAGATGTGCTTGAAGACATATCATCCTAGCTATATAAAGATGAAGAAACTGAGCAAGAAGCTCCCACAATACCAACAGAGATCTATGGTAAAGGATCAGAGATTGTCAAAAACATGAGCTATAAAGGACAAGGCGGTATCAGCCTTCATGAACAAGGGATCATGGAACCAGTCCAAGAAACAAGAAATCCCTATACCCAAGGGTTAGGATATGGTCAGTGACAACATATCCTCACTACTAGTGAATGTATCCTAGCTAAGGTCGGTAAAGTCTCCCTTAAACTCGATAATGTCAACGAAATGGGCCATCAAGACTCCTTTAGTGACTTCACCGAATTCTTGAGCTCATCCATATGTACCATATACACAATCACCACCCTAGCCTCTTCATCTAATGACTTACCCCTTGTATACCTGGACCTCATAGACTAGGACCAACAGGGACCTCCTGTCTTCGACGTAGCACCGAATGATGAAGCAATCGCTGAAATGATGGGTGTTAGAGATCACTTCCCCCTGGGAGATCATAGAGTAGGATACATCATGGAACTTGATACGGCTACCTATTTCGGGGAGACAACCCCTGCTTCCAATCACAAAATATAACAATCAAACATGGATTTTATGGTGAAAACCACTCCGCGGTAGTGTCAGATCTGAAAAAAGTAAAAATAAAGGGCGTATTTCTTGGTGAAAACCTCCATGAGGCACCAGGAGATAGAATCATGGGCCTTCCCGGGATAGAGAATGTATACCTCAATAGATCACCCATCCTGGTAGAGCTAGCTCAAGAGATGAATCTGGGGACAGAAGAAGAGCTAAAAATCACCTTCAAGGTAGAATCTCTCAGTGCAATAGAGTAGAAAAACTTCTTAGCCTTCTTCAAATGCAAAAATTGCAATTTTACGTGGACTTATGCAGACATGCCAGGACTCAATCCTGCTTTGGTCATCCATCACCTGGTAGTATGGCTTGATGCAAAACCAGTGAAACAAAAGCTCAGAAAAATGAACCCTCAGGTGGCCCTCATAGTCAAAGCAGAATTGAAGAAACTACTAGACGTCGGGTTCATCTGACCAATTGATTATTCTGAATGGGTTTCCAACCTAGTACCAGTAGCCAAACGTGATGGCCGAATCCATTGCTGCACTGACTTCCAAGATCTTAACAAAGCCTGCCCGAAGGATGACTTCCCTTTACCAAACATCAACATGATAGTGGATCTTACAGCAGGACATGAGATGTTATCCCTCATGGATGGTTTTTCAGGGTATAATCAAATTAGGATCATAGAAGATGACCAACATAAGATAGCCTTTATATGTCCATGGGGGACATACTGTTGGGTGGTAATGACGTTTGGCCTAAAGAATGCTGGAGCCACATATCAACGAGCCATGACTGTCATCTTCCATGATCTTTTCCACCACATCATGGAAGACTATGTGGATGACTTGCTAGGAAAATCAAAGACATAGGAGGAACACCTAGATGTATTAGCAAAGATCTTCGACCGACTGGAGCAATACAATGTTCGCTTGAATCCAAAGAAATGTGTCTTTAGGGTCACCTGTGGAAAACTTTTGGGATACATAGTCTCCAGAAGGGGAATTGAGGTGGACCCTGCAAAAGTCAAAGCCATCATTGAAATACCTCCTCCAAAAACCCTAAAACAGCTAAGAAGTCTGCAAGGGAAACTCCAGTCCATTCATTGGTTTATTGTTCAACTTGCTGATAAATGTCAACCGTTCCAACATCTACTTAGAAAGGATACAACTTTTGTCTGGAACACTCAGTGTCAGGCTGCCTTTGACTAGCTAAAAGAATACCTAGCTAATCCTCCCGTTTTAACCCCTCCAAGGCAAGGAGAACCCCTCCTATTATACATCTCAGCAACATAAACAACTATTGGAGCCTTATTAGCATAGTATGATGAATGAGGGAAGGAAAGAGCCATATATTACATCAGCCGCACCCTGATCTCCTATGAGCTAAACTATACACCAATTGAATGAGCATGTCTAGCCTTGGTCTTTACTTCACAAAAACTAAGACACTACATCCTCAATCACAAAACTAAGCTTATCGCCAAGATTGATCCACTAAAATATCTGCTAAACAGAGCTGTTCTTACTGGGAGAATGGCAAAATGGGTCATGATCCTCACTGAATTTGACATTGAATATACTGAGAGAAAAGCCATCAAAGGATAGGTTATCGCTGATCAGCTGGCTGAAGCATCCATTCCTATAGAATGTCCTGGCAGAATTCCCTAACGAAGCCATCTTGACAATAGCACCAGCAACAGAAACATGGAAAATATACTTCGATGGATCATACACACAGAGAGGCTCGGGGGCAGGCATCTTGTTTGTTACCCCTCAAGGTGACACCATCCCCAAGTCATTCAAAATCACATTCACATGTACCAACAACGTGGCAGAGTATGAGGCCCTCATCACAGGTCTCTGAATGGCAATCAAATGGAGAATTGAGAAGCTGACAGTGTATGGAGACTCTGAATTGGTCATCTGGCAAGTAAACAATGAGTACAAGACCAAGGATGATAAACTCATGCCTTATAAAAAGATGGTCGATGACTTTAAAGACTATTTTGATGACATCCATTTTGAACAAATCCCAAGACTAAACAACAAAGCTACAAATGTCATGGCCACCATCGGATCCCTGGTTGACATGAAGAAAGATATCAAGAAGTATGAATTCCTGATAGAAGAGCTCCCTATTCCAGCATATGATGTTCCCCAATCAAAGCTAGTATGCGAAGTCATTGGTCCCTTATCCCCCTAGTATCAAGAAACCTATCTATATCTCCATGACAACATCATCCCTCCTAACCTATCCACCTCACAACGAAAAACTTTCATCCGCCGAGCCTCTCGCTTCACCCTTGTAGGAGATAACCTATACAAACGGAGTCTTGATGGCATGCTTTTACGATGTTTAGACTATAGGGAAGCTGAAGTGGCCTTGCAAGAGGCACATGAGGGCATCTGTGGGGCACATTCAAGTGGACCCACTCTCGCTAAAAAGATCCTGAGGACTGGATACTATTGGCCAACCATAGAATGGGACGCCTACCGGTTTGTAAAAAAATGTTTGCCATGTCAATAGAATGGAGATCTCATTCATGCCCCAGCACAGGAATTGCAACCAATCATGATGTCATGGCCTTTTTCACAATGGGGACTCAACCTCGTAGGCAAAATACATCCACCATCATCCAATGGCCATAAGTTCATCATCATAGCTACCGAATACTTCACTAAGTGGGTGGAAGCAATACCACTCACCTTCACCACTGGAACCTAGATATTCAAGTTCATCCTCCATTATATCATCTATCGTTATGGTATCCCTCATTCCATCATCACCGACAATGGAAAACCATTCAAGAACCAGGAAGTCTGCACTTTGTGTGAAAAATTCCAAATCCAACACTTCTCCACTCCATATTGCCCTCAAGGAAATGGTCAAGCAGAAGCTTCAAATAAAACCATCCTCTGCATTCTAAAGAAGACGGTTAATGAAGCTAGCTGTGACTGGCACTCCAGCTCGATCCCACCCTATGGGCCTATCGCACAAGCATCCGTACCCCCATAGGAGCCACTCCATATTCCCTTGTATTTGGATTCGACACCATTTTACCTATTGAGGTTGAGCTCCCATCCCTAAGAGTGTCTCTGCAAAATATAATCAATGATGAGGAATACTGGGTCGCAAGGTTGCATGAGCTCGAATTACTAGATGAGAAATGCCTAGATGTGTTGAACCACCTGCAGGCCTATCAAAATCACCTCAAAAGAAACTATCACAAGAGAATCAGAAACCAAAAATTTGAAGTAGGTGACCTTGTCCTTATGGAAAACCTGAAAAACTTGCAGGAGTGCTCTAAGAAAGGAAAATTTGAGCCCAATTGGCTAGGGCCTTATGTCATCACAGCCACCTATGGATCAGGAGCATACCAGCTTGCAACACCTGAGGGGTAGCCTTTGGATGAGCCTATGAACATTCTACACCTGAAGAAATTCTATGCATAACCCATCGAGTACCCCAATCAAAAATCAAAAAATCACAAAATCAAAAAAATTAAAAAATTGAAAAAATAAGAAAAAACCCTAGTGCAATAAAGACTTCTGATGGTGAAAATCACTTCGGTGATGCCTTGGATTGGTACCATGGTGAAAACCTATTTCAGGCGCCATTTGTAGTGGCCGGTTCTACCATCTAATAAGTCCTCTTTCCGCCACAACACTCCATATCGCACACATCCCATGGCTTAGAATTCTGAAACATCATCTCCTATCCCCCACCCCGCAATATCCCACCCAAGGCTAATTCACGGAATGAGGATCCTTGTAATCTTCCTTCTGTAAATATAAAATCACAAAAATTCAAAAATAATACAAAAATCACAAAATCTAAAAACAATAGAAAAATCACCAAAATCCAAAAAATGCTTCCTAACAATTCACCGCAAATCAACCCCTTACATCGATGTCACTGCAAGTCAAGCCAAGACTAAGACAATTCTCACGGCTATCAACATCCATCAACCCTCGCTATCACACCCATCCCAAACCATTCCCACATCATCAAGTCAAGCCAGAACTACATATCCATCTCGCCCGCATCTTGAATGTACCTTGATCCCATGGACACAGGGTATGTAGGCAGTCTGGAATATGAAGGAAGTTTCTAGTACTCAGGTACATAAGATGCACCCATCTAACCTATTTGGATGGTCCCCATTCACTGAGCTTGTTGGAGCCAATAAATGATACACACACTAAGTATACGCTTGAAGCATGGTCCCTAATGCAAAAATCATCAATCAACATACCAACTATAATCACACACATGGCCTGACGATCCTTTTTCCCACCTTTTGAAAATTATCCAACAAAATCCAACTGATTCGCATCCTAGGATATATCATTCCTATAATGGACAAGAATCTGTCATTCTATCAACATGTACCTCAGCAATAGCACACAAAGGCTATTTGTATCTTTTTGTTGGTCTTTTTGATTATTGATTTTTTCTTTTTGTCTCACTCTAGGTCATCTCCAAAGCTACCTTGATCTCATTATATCATGGTAAGTGGCGGACAACACCTGGAGTAGACATGGTCATTGTTTTTGTATGTTGTGCTTGTGGGTTGGTTTCATTACTCCAAGAATAGTATTCATATCTTGAGGCTTGGGTCAATTTTGGCATGATGTGCCTCATTTGCATATATAGGCATCAATACCTTATATGTACTATTAGCACTCATCGCTATGAGTCCCCTTCCTAAGCCAGGCAAGGTTAGACTACATTGGGCATGCATGAAATCAACCTATTGTTTGCGGGTCTAGTCCATGCAATCGTGGGATATATATCATCACCTAGGTCATCTCATACCTTTGTGAACTATATCCTACATTGCTATAATAAACTAAGAAATGCTCTCAATTAATGTTATGCAACTACTGTTACTAGCTCAAATCATCTTGCTAATCATTTGTTCAACTATACCATCTAGGCCTAGATTTCACAATCACCTACCCTACCTCCCCCCCTCCCAAATCCCCTCACTAATCCCACTCCTCCAACTTATTCTCACTCAACACATCCTAAACCAAAGTAAATCCCCCCTCAATGACATAGTGTTTCATAACCTAGCAACTCCCTCATTAACCATCCAACTCCCCCACCCCTCCCAATCTAGCTACAGCCAACCCTATCCGTACCCCATCCATCCACCCTTATCCTCTCCCCACCTATTCCCCTATCACATAGCCCCACCACCCAGGGTCCAACAAAGAACATCATGTGTATCAAGACTTAATCATCTCGCATATCACCTAGTTTGCATCCTACATATCATATAATTTGCATAATCATTTAAGTTCATTTTAGAATCATTTAGTTTGCATCTCATATCTCATTTAATTTGCATAATCATTTAGGTTCATTTTAGAATCATTTAGTTTGAATCTCATATCTCATTTAATTTGCATAATCATTTAGGTTCATTTTAGAATCATTTAGTTTGCATCTCATATCTCATTTAATTTGCATAATTATTTAGGTTCATTTTAGAATCATTTAGTTTGCATCTCATATCTCACTTAATTTACATAATAATTTAGGTTCATTTTAGAATAATTTAGTTTGCATATCATAAATCATTTAAATTGCATAATCACTTAGGTTCATTTTATAATCATTTAGTTTGCATATCATAAATCATTTAATTTGCATAATCATTTAGGTACATTTTAGAATCCTTTAGTTCCATATCATAATCATTTAAAATTGCATTATCATTTAGGTTCATTTTAGAATCATTTAGTTTGCATCTCATATCTCATTTAATTTGCATAATCATTTAGGTTCATTTTAGAATCCTTTAGTTGCATATCATCATCATTTAATTTGCAATCATTTAGGTGCATTTTAAAATCATTTAGAGAAATTTCATAATCATGACATTCCATTCCATAACCATTACATTGCATTTCATATATCATTGCATAGTTACATTTAGTTACATTGCATAATCATAATCAATAATCATTTAGCTGCATTTTCTAACCATCTAGTTGCATATCTATATTTCCATACATAACATGTGTTTATTAAGATAAACATACATTTCCATTACATTTTACATCCATAATAAATGTTTATTAATCTGAACATTTATTTGCATTTTACATCATCACCCATAAATCACACACATGCATATATCAAAATAAGTAAACCATCATTACATCCATCATATTACATCAATAGGTACATCCATAACATCATCATACATCGCATAAACACAACACATCCATAGCATATAATCCAAAGCATATTGGATCCATCAACGTAAGCACCATCATAATCATATAACAACATCATAAACAAACATATAGGCCATCAAAAAGCATCATCTCATATATCATCGCCAAAATATACATCGCTCAGGTATATACATCAAAAAATATAATAACATGTCCTGATACACTGCCTCCAAGGGCAAAAACGATACAACTGTCACATAGAGGACCCTCTCTCTAATGCAGAGGGGGATCCTGGTCTTGGTGGTGGCTGTGGTCCTGGTGGTGGCTATGGTCCTGCCTATGGTTGTGGCTAGGGCTGCGGTTATGACTATACCTGTACTTGTGTAACCTACTAGGGCACATGTGATGGAGGACCCATCCCCTGCTAAACAGACAGAACTGATCTAGATCTATGTGACCTAGATGCCCAGGATCCACTGACCTTACTATATCTCAGTGCACGCTGCTCTGCAGGCACTGCCGCATGATAAAGTGTCTGATAATAGTTCGTTCGTCCTCTAGCCTCTAACAACTGTCCCTGTGCCTGGGACAACTGTGTCTGCATCAGTGTCAAGACTAGGGCCATACCAAAACCTGAAGCCTACAAACTACCCACCGTAGCCTCTACTTGCTGAGCCCTCGCAAGTGTCGCATCCCTCTCTCCTGTCAAAACCACTATATCACCCTGAGCCTAGGCTAACTGTGCCCACAATGCAGCCACCTGACCATCTGTACCATCCAATAAGGTCACTGTCCCCCGCAACTGCAATAACTCTACCTCACGGCTCTCTAAAACCTCCTGTAGGATGGCTACCTGTGCCCGCAGAGTCTCAACCTCCTCCTCCTCTCCACTCTGAGGCCGTCGATGAGATGTCGACCCTCAAAGCCCTGACTCTCCACCTGCCCCTGAGGTGCCCACCTCTGCCTGATGTCCTGTTGCAATAGCCTGCTGCTGCTGTGATATATGCGATGGGGGTAGAACACCCCTACCTACCCTCAGAAAGCCCCCACGCTATCGAGGTCCTCCCTGCCTCCACACCACTCTGATCTGGACTTGCTCAATAGGTACCTGATGTACAGGTACCTGTTGTCGCACTTACTGCTGGGGCACCTGTCCAGCTACTGTTGCCGCTAGCACATCCATCAGCTCCCCCTCCCTCCCAATCTCCCTCTCCTCCCCATCCCCTCCAACCTCCATGAGGTAGTCAACAATAATCTCCTCACCCTCCTCCAGGAACTCATCTCCATCAAAATCATCATCCCCATCCTCCTCAGACTCCTCATCCCCTGACCCCGCTGCCTCCTCCGTAGGGACTACCTCATCTGCTGGGTTGATGAACCTAGTCAGTCTCCACATCTGTCACCATGTCTCATATGCAGGCGTAGTGCCGACATCCCTGACCACACTCTCCCAATCCCACATCAATGGCTGCAAAGCCACAAAATCCTCCAGAGCAACCCGGGGTTGTATGGCTACAGGCCAATAACAGATATCCCGACGAGTTCATGCAAAGATCACCATCTGTTGTGGGGCATCCTGTCGTAACCCAAACTATCACATAACTCGTGATGGTAGATACATGTCAATCATATGGTCTCCTCAACCTATCAAGTAGCACTGCTAAAAAGTAAAAGGCATGTGCACATCATCATCTGGCCACAGCTCCACTCCGATGTAGGGTCACTAGGTAACCTGAATGACATCATCCAACACCCGTCATCAATACTGAACCTGACTAGTGTATGTGTACTCAACATCCCAATACAGGAACGCAAAGGCCTCAAACAGATGGTGATAGTACCCACATGTCGGCTGAGTGACCGTAATATGCTCCCAGATCCACACATGCAGCAAAGTCACCCCGGCTAATAAAACTGAATCATAGTGATAGACAACTGTATGCATCTCATGATAGAGCTGTGCCAACATTACCTATCCCCAGGCATACACGGTCTCATGTCTGACCATCCCCTCAATCATCTCTCCCCATCCAACTGGAAATCCCCTACCCCTCTTATCAGGCATCACTACACCACCAATCAATGCACATAGGAATAAAGCAAAGTAGTCTGCACCCATCGCCAGTGTCCCCTCATAGCTCATCTCCCTGCCGTCTGTTAGTGCCTGAATTGACTGGTAGTTTTTTGAGCAATTTTCATTCAGGCACTCTCCCTAAGTATCCAAAAAATGTTCTAAGTGTTGGACCTCCTCAGCAGTTTTCAGCTGCATCATCATATTTTCTTGAGGAGGAGGTCATCATCATCATGTTTGTTTCGATGAAGGTCAGCATCATCATGTTCTCCGTCAACCGGTTTCTCATCGTCATCATCATATTGAAATATCGGGTGATGTTTGGTTTTTATCCTGATGATGCTGACGAGCTACAGTGCGCCCTGATTTGCTTGCGGAGGTGATTTTTCAAGTATCCGGTGATCTTCCATTTATCACCTTGCCCAGACATGATGATGATGTTGCCCCGATTTTCTGAAGGGGTTATTCTCTAAGTTGTTCGACCCGACTTGTTTTTTCCTAAGGGTCGTCGTCATCATCATCATGTTTCCAGTTATCACCGTGTTGCTTGCGAGGGTCATCATATTTTTTGCCTTCATGATATTTCGCCGGGGTGATGTTTTTATCATTGGGTGATCTTGGTTATGATCATCCTGATGATGTTGTTGAAGAGTTCTAAGTGTGACCCGATATTCACTGGGGTCATCATATTTTGAACGTCAGGATGATCTTAGTCAATATCATCCTGATGATGTTGTATCACTTCTTGTTCGTTGTTTTGTCATCCTGATGATGCTGACGTCATCCTTATATCAGGGTGATATCTTTTTCTCTGCCTATCTGCATCATGATATTTCCGAAGGAGGGGGTGATATTTTCATATCACCCGGGTGTATGTTTGTTCCAGCGTCATGATGATGCTGATATCAAGGAGATATCCGCCTGCTGGCTTCGTGCATTATCTAGTGGGGGTGATCTTTTCAAGCATCATCATATTCATATTTCGCCCTGATCTTATAGCGGAGCTACAGTGCAGCATGATGTTGGTGCATCAGGATGATATTTCCAAATATCCGGTTATCTTCTGAATATCATCCTGATGTCGATATGATGATGACGTCATCAAGGTCCGAGGGGGTCATATTTCTAACACAGATCATCTTGTGGAGATCTCCCGATATTTGCAAACATGATGATGACGCCATCCGGATATGAGGAGGTGCGCAGTAGGCAGATATGATGATGACGTCAGCAGGATATGATGATGATGTCATCAGGATGTTCATCGGCCAGACTTTTGGTATAGGCTCAGCAGGAGGATGTTTCTCCGATGGATCAGGTTGTGCCGATTATCATGCAGGTTATATTGCGAGATGATGCTGACGTCAGTGTGATATTTCGGGCAACAGGATATCATGCTGCTGATATTTCGGGCAACAGGATATCATGCTGCTGGAGGATGATGATGATGAAGTCTTATACTAGTGTCATCAGGAGCAAAAGCACCGACATAATATATGCTCATGACCTAGTATATAAAGTGTTAATGAGGTTGCTGCGGGGTGCATGTGGGAAAATTGGTATCCTGCATTTTCAAATATCACGATGATGAATCTCGGCGGGAAATGGTTGCGATGCAGAATTAATGTTCTTCCCGAGGCCGCGGGTTGGTGCGCCATTGATGGCGAAGGTTGCAAAGGTATGGGCGGATCTGGTACCCGATTGAAGGTGTACATCAGTGGCGCAGGGCTCGAGATATCTTCCTGTCTCCTCCCCTACCTGCTGCATTCAAGTTTGGGCGCCAATCTGGTAGTGTTTGAGCGCCATTTTTATGATACTGTATATCTGGCGGGATTTTTGGTCAACCTGGTAATTAATGCTGAATACACCCTCCTGCTATATAATGCAGACGGTGTTATTCATTCAAGGTTGTTGAAAGTTGAGGATTTTTGGCTCTGTAATCCAAAACCAGCTGATCTGGTTGCTCTGTACAGTCTAACTTGTGAGTTTATGTATCTCCTGTTGTACGACTTGGCATGAATCCACTGATTTCATGGTTGATCTTATATGAGTAATGCTATCTTAGCATGTGTTGTGTTAATTCTGTCTCCAGTATTGCATGTATTCTTCTTCTGGATCTGGATATTTGCATAATGTTTAGATTCTAGAGCATAGAATTCCTATGTTGAATGTCTGATCTTTTAACTTCTGCTCAAGGGGTAGATTAAACTGTTTTCAGGTTGAACATTGGGAAGGGTATACTGCAGTAGGGATGCCATAAGTAGAGATAACTTAACACTCTTCATTGGGAGATATCTGTAAGGCAGATATCATGTGTATCCCCCTGAAATCCAGTTTTAGCTATTCATGCTGATCATTCACAGGTGTATGTCTACCGACTCCAAGCCCTGGATAGGCACCAATCATGCTGTGTTCTTGTGTTATACACCATGTCCAGCTTTGCATCCAAAATTCAAACTAAACCATTTCATACCTCCACCTGTTAGTTGTAGGAGTAGGATTAGGAACCCCCTGCATGCTCTCATACCCAACCAGACATCATGTCCAAGAATGTTGCCAGCCTTGTGATCTATCATGCAGATCTTGGTCCATACATGAGAGTATTCTGCCTGTTGTTGTCAAGTTAGGTCTTTCTATCTTTGAGCTAGTCAAGGTTACATCTTGAGTTATAGGGATACCCCCCTTGGTGCGGCAGAACTAGAAGTGAAGGGGAGGAGCTCACGCAACCTCCTGTATTCAGTTGGCTGAATCTGCCTGTGCATTAGAACTGGCAATCCCTAATGCTGATTCAGAAAAATGTCAACACCGTCTACTGATAAAGCCATGTGATCGTGGCCAAACAATCTGATCAAGGCCCTTCGTCCCTTCCTCGTGTCGTATGTCACCTAATGGCCATGAATAGGTAGCTTGAGGATGCGATAAACATCCTCAAGAGTGATAGTAATCTCGCTAGTAGGAAGCAAAAATGTACAAGTCTTTGGCCGATACCACTCTACAACCACGGTAATCAGAGCTCTATGAGCTCGTAGCACTGGTATCGATGTAGCTATCAAGAGCCCTAACCTCGCCAGTCAGGCCTAGGTGGCATCATCAAATTGATCAAATAGCACCATCACAAATGGCACGCGTCGCTCCCACGAGGACACTATAAATGACCCCGTATCCTACATCCATAATTTTCTGGTAAAAAATCTACCTATCTTCTTCCAAATACCTCCTTTCTTCTAATGTGGAAAGCCAAAAACATGTTGGCACCAAAACAGACCATATTTTGCACCATTTATAAGTATGATGCTACCATATTTCCCTAGGGTGCTAATTCAGATTATAGCGCCACTACGCAACCTCTTTGCGCCATTTTAAAAAATGGTGCCACCCTCCCATTTGGCACCAATATACATAATGGCTCCACTCTTCCCGATAGCGCCTATATGCAATATGGCGCTATTTTTTCACATGGCAATAATCCTAAAAGTAGCACCACTATCAAACATAGCGCTAGTCTAGAACAAAGCGCTATCCTAATCCCCAATTGGCACCAAAATGCTAGAATCCAAAACACTGTGCACATTGCACTAATGCAGAGGATGGCGCCAAAACGTTAAACACTTGGTGCCAATCCACCTATATTCTACCCTAGCAGATAGCACCAATCTAGAGGATTACGCTAATCCACTTTTTTTAGTGCCATGCGATCTTGCAATAGCGCCACCATGCCAATCCCCAAATTCCCAAACCGAAAAATGAGACAAAATCAAAAAATTAGAAATCTAGGGTTACGCCCTACCTGGGGTCCAGCCTCCGGTGCCCGGCCATATGATTGAAAACGCTTAGAAATGTGGGTGAGTTGCAAGAATCCGGGGCTGTGCTCTGCCATCGCTCCTTTGCTTCTTCTTCTCAAGGGTTCAATGTGTGCAAATGTGGCACCCTTAGGGCCCACTTGTCTTAATATAGTAAGCCATGTCATCCTTCCGCCCATTCTTTTTCTCCTCCAGGGTGCAGATCACAACCTTTGTCCTCTATTTTTCTTCCCGTCATCTTCTTTTTCCATCCTCTATCCAACCTTCACTCCCGTGACGTCGTTTCGAGAGCTCGCCTGAAAATTTTTTATTTTTTTTCAGTGACCTCTTGAGGGGGCATCCCACACCCATCTTATTCCTTCTCGGCAGCTGGGGCATATTCGTTCTTTGACCTGACACCACTTCCCTACTAGGTCCTGACGCCATGTCAAAGAGAGGCAAATGTAGACACCTAAAAATGCCTTCATCGTCAAACTAACTCCTGACATCTTGAAACATACCAATTTCCCTTCTAATCAATTAATTAAATTTTTATTTAATTAATTATCCCTTCATCACCTAATTTTTTATCATTCTAGCCCCAACAATTGGATTAATTTTATTAATTCAATAGTTCAACTTTAGCTAATTAATTAAATACATATGCAATATTTATTTGGTTATTTTCCCCCTCCTCATTAAATCCAATTAATTAGCTAAATTATGTTTAACTAATTAATTTAGCCTATTAATTAACCTATCCCTACCCTAGGTAATTAAATAGTCATTATTTAATTGCCTACCCTAGCCTATCTCATCCTAGCCTTAGGATTAATTAAATAAAACCCTATTTAATTAATCTTAACCTCCCATTAAATTGGTCAAACCTAGCTTAACACCCTTCTTCACATCCTCCAAATAAAAATTTGAAATATATCCCACATAAGTTATTTTTTTATGAAAATATGTCCAAGATCACATTTAATATCTCTTACACCCCTTACCCATGCCATACCTCATTTATCTCCACTCATCCCCAAATGAATTTTTAATTCATTTTACCTTTCCCCATGTGAATTTTTAATTCACAAATAATCCATCTCACCCAACCTCTTTTAATTCACCCTTTTCCCAAAAATGAATATAAAATTCATATTTATTCCTAGCCCTCTATCCTCCAAGATGAAATCTAGGCCCTCCACATCATCTTCATCCTCCACCATTGATCTCCCAAATCAATCTCAACCCTTGGATCAAAATCTCTCCCAAAAGGCCTATAAATACACCATCCTCCAACCCATTTTAGGATCCAATTTTCAAGTAATGTTACCATGCCCAAAAATCTCTTGAGCTAGCTTGTGAGTTGCATTTGAGATAACATTTCACATTTGATTCATTATCTAGGGTACAATCTAAGGAGCTTGGGTGCATCTCCTTCCAGCCTATCAAGGATTTGTGACTCATTGTGAAAGGTATAATGCTTATTTATGCACGTGTTTTATGTTTTCTCCTTTCATTTTGAAATCACTAATCTACACCTCCTTTAGTTGCCAAAGCAGAAAAAGGTGGTGGAAAGTTCATGCAAAGGTGGTAGAATGTAAAAAATGTGCATGTGAACTTCCCAACAACATGAAAATGCTTTTTTTTGTCAGAACACGTGCATAAACAAAACAAAATAGAGTATGTGGGCCTGGATCATGGGGGTCCAATCCTTTTTACCATTTCTATAGCAATAAAAAATGTGCTTGTGTTATAACGCGCTTGCGTTATAATGCAAGCACGCTTTGGCCTGCTATAGAAAAATCTATATTATTCATTTCTCCATGTATTTCTTCTATCTCTCACCTATCTCTCCCCCTGACCTCTCTACCTCTCCCCTCTCTATGTCTCTCAGTCACTCCTTGTCTACCTCTCCATCTGTCATTAGCCATCTAGGTCTCTCACTTAACCCTAAACCCTAAAGCCTCAACCCTCAACCCTTAAACCTTAAATCCTAAACCCTATCCCTAAACCCTCAACACTTTACCTTAAACCCTATTCCCTCAACCCTAAACCCTAATCCCTCAACCCTAAACCCTACAACCTATCACTATACCCTCTACCCTCGACAATTTGCCTTAACCCTGATCCCTCGACCCTTAACCCTAATCCCTCAACCCTAAATGCTACCCCTAAGGCCTAAACCCTAATTCCTCAAGGTCCTAAACCCTAATCCCTTATCCCTAAACTCTAAACCCTATCCCTAAACCCTCAACCCTCAACCTTAAACCTTAATCCTTAATCCCTCAACCCTAAACCCTAATCCCTTATCCCTAAACCCTAAACCCTAATTCCTCAAACCCTAAACCCTATACCCTATACCTAAAGCCTCAACCCTCAACACTATACCTTAAACCCTAATCCCTCAACCCTCAACCCTAATCCCTAATCCCTCAACCCTAATCCCTTATCCCTAAACCCTAAACACTATCCCTATTGCTAAACCCTCAACCCTCGACACTATACAGGTTAAACCCTAATCCCTTATTTCTAAACCCTAAACCCTATCCCTCAACCCTTAAACCTTAAACCCTAAAACCTATCCCTAAACCCTCAACCCTCGACACTATATATTAAACCCTAATCCCTTAACCCTCACCCTAAAGCCTCAACCCTCAATCCTTAAACCTTAAACCTTAAACCCTATCCCTAATCCCTCTACCCTCAACACTCTACCTTAACCCTAATCGCTCAACCCTAAACGCTATCCCTAAAGCCTCAACCCTAAACCCTAATCTCTCAAGGTCCTAAACCCTAATCCCTTATCCCTAAACTCTAAACCCTATCCCTAAACCATCAACCCTCAACCCTCAACCCTCTACCTTAAACCTTAATCCCTCAACCGTAAACCTTAATCCCTCAACCCTAAACCATAATCCCTTATCCCTAAACCCTAAACCCTAATCCCTTAACCCTAAATACTATCCCTATTCCTAAACCCTCGACCCTCGACACTATACCTTAAACCCTAATCCCTTATCCCTAAACCCTCAACCCTAAACCCTAATCCCTCAACCCTAAAACTTCAACCCTAAACCCTATTCCTAATCCCTCTACCCTCAATACTCTACCTTAACCCTAATCCCTTGACTCTCAACCCTAAACGCTATCCCTAAAGCCTCAACCCTAAACCCTAATCCCTCAAGTTACTAAACCCTAATCCCTTATCTCTAAACTCTAAACCCTATCCCTAAACCATCAACCCTCAACTCTCAACCCTAAACCTTAATCCCTCAACCCTAAACCCTAAACCCTAATCCCTCAACCCTAAACCCTAAATGATGTCCCTATTCCTAAATCCTCAACCCTCAACACTATACCTTAAACTCTAATCCCTTATCCCTAAACCCTTAACCCTAAACCCTAATCCCTCAACCCTAAACCCTATCCCTCAACCCTCAACCCTCAACCCTCAACCTTAAACCCTAATCCCTCAAACCTAAACTCTAATCCCTCAACCCTAAACCCTAACCCTAATACCTCAACCCTAAACCCTCAACCATCAAAACTATACCTTAAACCCTAATCCCTCAACCCTATCCCTAAACCCTCAACCCTCAATGCTTAAACCTTAAATCCTAAACCTTATCCATAAACCATTAACCCTCGACACTATACCTTAAACCCTAATCCCTCAACCCTAAACCCTAATCCCTTAACCCTAATCCCTCAACGCTTAAACCCTTAATACCTCAACCCTTAAACCCTCAACCCATAAACCCTAAACCCTTGACCCTTAAACCCTCAACCCTTATCCACCCCTCTCCTCCCCTATCCGCCTCACCCCCATCTCTCCCCTATCTCTCTCACCCCTCTCTCCCTAGGTTGTAGGTCTCTCACTTGTATATCTCTTATGGCTCTCTAGATATTTCCCTTCCTCTCCACCTCTCTCCCTCCTCCTTACCCATATTTCCCTCAGGTTGTCAACTTCACTCTCTCATTTTCTTCTATCTCTCCCTTCACCTCTCTATCTCTCACCTATGTCTCCCCCTCACATCTCTACCTATCCCGTCTCTACGTCTCTCAGTCACTCCTTGTCTACCTCTCCATCTGTCCTTAGCCATCTAGGTCTCTCACTTAACCCTAAACCCTAAACCCTATCCCTAAAGCCTCAACCCTCAACCCTTAAACCTTAAATCCTAAACCCTATCCCTAAACCCTCAACCCTCAACCCTCGACACTATACCTTAAACCCTAATCCCTTGAACCTAAACCCTAAACCCTATCCCTAAAGAATCAACCCTTAACCCTCAACCCTTAAACTTTAAATCCTAAACCCTATCCCTAAACCCTCAACCCTCGACACTATACCTTAAACCCTAATCCCTCAACCCTTAAACCCTAAACCCTTGACCCTCAAACCCTAAATCCTTAAACCCTTGATCCTTATCCACCCCTCTCCTTCCCTATTTGCCTCACCCCCATCTCTCCCCTACCTCTCTCACCCCTCTCTCCCTAGATTGTAGGTCTCTCACTTGTATATCTCTCAGGGATCTCTAGATATTTCCCTTCCTCTCCACCTCTCTCCCTCCTGCTTAACTATCTTTCCCTCAAGTTGTCAACTTCACTGTCTCATTTTATTCTATCTCTCACCTTTGTCTCCCCCTCACCTCTCTACCTCTCCCCTCTTTACGTCTCTCAATCACTCCTTGTTTGCCTCTCCATCCATCCTTAGCTATCTAGGTCTCTCACTTAACCCTAAACCCTAAACCCTATGCCGAAAGCCTCAAACCCTCAACCCTTAAACCTTAAATCCTAAAACCTATCCCTAAACCCTCAACCCTCGACACTGTACCTTAAACCCTAATCCCTTAACCCTAAATCCTAAACCCTATCCCTAAAGCCTCAACCCTCAACCCTCAAACCTTAAACCCTAAACCCTCTACCCTTGACACTATACCTTAAACCCTAATCCCTTAATCCTTAGTCCTAAAGACTCAACCCTCAACTCTCAACCCTTAAACCTTCAACCCTAAACCCTATCCCTAAATTGTATCTCTAAACCCTCTACCCTCGCCACTATGCCTTAAACCCTAATCCCTTAACCCTTAAACCATTAATCCCTCAAACCTTAAACCCTTAAACCCTAAACTCTCAACCCCTAGATACCCTTAAACCCTTAAATCCTATACCCTATACACTTAACCTTGGACACTCAACCTTGAACATTATCCCCAAACCTTCAAACCTCTACCCTATACCCTATACTATACCCTAAACCCTCAACCCTCATCCATATGCCTTATACCCTCAACCTTAAACCCTAAACCCTATATCTTAGACACTCAACGTTGAACATTATCCCTCAACTGTAAACTCTCAACCCTCTACCCTATACCCTCAACCATATACTTAAGCCCTAATCCCTCAATCCTCAACCCTATACCTTAAACTCTAAAACCTACACCCACAAACCCTCATCCCTATACCCTATAACCTCACCCTTATACCCTAAACCTTGAATATTATGCCTCAATGCTATACTTAAAATCTAAACCATACACTCTCAACCCAAGTCACCCTATGTCTTATATACCCTCAATCCATATCGTAAACTTTAAACCTAATATCCTAAACCCTAATCCCCATACCTTACACAATTAATCTTATACACTCAATAAACCGAATATTATCCCTCAACTGTAACCCTCAACCCTCAACCCTCAACCCTAAAAAATCTATGGGCTCAAGTCCTTATATACGCTAAACCCAAAACCATTACATACATACATATAAGTATACACACATACATACATACATACATAAATACATACATACATACATACACACATACATACATACATACATATATGCATACATACAAGCATGCATACATACATACAACCATACATACATACATACATACAAGCATACATATCTAATATAAGCATACATACATACAAATAGGCATACATACATACATACAAGCATACATACATACATACTTAATAACCTTGAACATAAAATATTCAAAGGGAGACATAATGCGAGCACATTATAGCGCACTCACATTATGTCAAACTTGACAACATCAGGCAAACTTTTGCAAAAAGGGAAAAAATGCAAAACAAAACATAACGCAAGCACGTTATAATGCACTCGCGTTATATTTTGCTTTTAGATTTGCTTTGGATTTCCAACCCAAAGGCTTGGAGTGCCTTCCCAACGTCCAAAGACGTGTTTTTGCATATTGTACAAGATTTCACATAATTTTGTTCGTGCTAACCCTCAGATTTGCATGTGTTTCAAGGTCAAACAAATCGAACACCTAGGTAATGTTAGGCTTTCTCTTAGCTATTTAACGATGTAATTTTTTTCACATTTTGACAATGTTAAGCCTTTCATCTTTAATTTCTTTTGTTTGTGTGTTTGTTTTTGGGCAAAAACCAATGTTTGGTCTTTTTCCATTGTAAATTAACCGTTCATTGAAATTTCAAAAAAAGTTACATTTTTAGAAACTAGACTCCATTCTACACATATTTTTAAAAAATGATTTTCAATTAGTTTTCAAAATTTATAGGGGTAGCACGGCCAAAATTATGTTTTTCAGGATGTGTCCACTTTGAAAATGAGTAAAAAATCAAATATTCATTAAAAAATTATTAGAAAATCAGGCATAAACTACAAGTTGTTAGCTAATTTCTCACCGAAGTGATTTTAAAAATACCAAAAAAAGTTAACCTTTTGAGGGAGTGTTGATCATGATGTTACTCATAAGCAAACATGAAATAAAAGTTACACAACAACCTTTATTTATCTTGAAAGATACAATGAATTCAAAGAATTCATGATCCCAAGTCTCCGTTGATTAGTTTATAATCTACTGACATTACTCAGTGGTTGATGTGTGTTGCTATTAATCATTCAAGGGCCTTACGTACTTCGATTGTTCCTGCAAAGTTCTTCAATAATTCCTCCAAATATCTTGTCCTTTATATCTACTCTGCATAAATCTCCAACAATTCAAGCTCTACACTATGAATTTACTCAAATAATGTGTCTACAGGTTGATGTTTGCACAATTTCTACCATTATTTGTAATTCTTTGCATAATATTTTCAACACTACATGCATTTAGCTCAAATATGCTAATGAGATTCAGTTATCTATGGGATGTCAGCATATTTCTCTGTTCTACTTATTATTTATCATGATTTGTAGTTATGGAGGCGATTCAATGAAATTAAAATGAGAAAAAGGGTTTAGAGAATGAGATTCCCAAAATTACTTGACTGAGATTACTGATCCACATACATGTTCTGATACAGCAATGAAAAGAAGAAAACTAGAATCATACTTCACCAGGACATTCCACAAATCCACATAATCTAGTGCAAATCATCAAAGGAAAAGTTGACAACAACATGCAATAAAATGAAAGCGCTTCTATTGAACACAGCATTCACCATTACATATCCAGAAATTAACTTGAAGATTATGTAAAGTTTACTATCAGGATGTAATCTGAAGCTTCATCTCCATTTAGTATGCTTTAAAACAAGTAAATTTACAATGATCTAAAGAAAGAACCTTGACATTTCAACAATTCAGTGCTCATTAGTCTCAGTAATCCGATCTCTTATCGGGTCTATAGTCTCTTGGTCAGATATATAATGATTGACCTCTTTCTACCTCCCCCCCTGTTATGACAAATCATGGCCCTCTTTTATAGAATGGAGGCCAGAAAATGGTTACAATGATCCAATGATCAGGATTCTCTTAGAACAATCAACGGTCTAGATGAACAGCACGTGCCTGCCAGTTGGCAGTCACACAACTGGCATAGAATATTCCAGCATTTTGGACTTGATTCGCTCCCTAGCTAGCAACCCATGCATCTGATAATATCCCTCAGCTCTAGTTCATGTTGCCTCTGCGTCTGCACCTCTACAATTCTCAGTTATTTTACTCTGCAACATACAGCCGAACTCCAAATAGTTCCAATATCCTGCAACAAATAGACAAGAATTAAGCATCATCATTCAATAAACTAGTAGGAAATTAAACATTACATTATAAATCTGGCCTTGAACGTGCAAACATGAATATCGGGCTATGAATATTAAGCATCTGTGAGCATCCGCATATCCAAATGCATATACGACATTAAGAATGGTCGAGTCAACCATCGTTGACCAAAAAAATGCTATCGGGCTCTAAAACGGCTCCAAACTCCTCCCGCTTTGCCTTTATTTCCTTGTATCTTGCGAATGTATATTGCAAACATACAAGCGCAGCAAACATACAAAGAATTTTCCGCATTTAACTTCCTTTCAAATCCGGCGCTTGTATATTTCTCCTTGCATATCAGGTCCATTGGTGTAATTGACTTCCTCGGGGTGATCAAGAAAACTCATTCCGATCACTTATATCTTCCCGACACATATGACACTTGTATCGAATCTTTAGATACAAGCATAGATACATACAAAGACTTTTGTATGTCCCTATCAGACTCCAACCTTTTTATAAACCACAGCTTACTTTGTTGTGGGCTCTGCGACATGTATAAAGCTCAATGTATCTTCTGATATACATTAAGTAATGATACATCAAATTAACCAAATTTTACCCTTCTCTGAATTCTGCCCTGTATGCATCTCGCAATGTATGTCCCGAAACATACATACAAGGTGCGGAATATACAACGATTATATCTCATTTCATAACTTTTCAATTCTGCGGTATGTATATACCGTTGTATGTCTACTTTGTATATTTCGCACTCTTCAAACATACAAACCAAAGATGTATCCGATGGACACGCCGAGCTATGCATTTGAACTTTGAACTTTTTGGGTCCACCTTGTATGTATAAATAGAACATTAACAAAATGCATACAAGTATAACCAAGTATATAAACCCGATGACTTCCACGCGACTTATGCAACCATACAACGACCCGATATACAAATGAATTTGTATATGAGAGAGATTGTATATGCAAACGACTTTGTATATACAAACATACAAACCCATACCACAATGCATTTTACCAAAAAACACACATAACTTGCAAAATACAGGGCATTTTAAGATGGTTCAAAAAGCAACCCCTATTCATTTTTGACAAGGAATTCACCCATACTTTGCCCTAGTACTTAATGCTTATTTCTCTTTATTTTCAACAAGGTTTGTACTTTTCAATTCCTTTTCCCTTTACCACCAAGCAGACCTGTAGGGGTCCTTATTTTGCTAAGGAGTAAAATGGGGCATGTTGTGAACATCACAACAACTAGCAACCAAACAAAACAATCAAATTAAAACCATTAAAGAAAACTAAATGAAATAAATTCATAACTTCCAACTATATTTTCTGCAAATCATTACCTAACTTGAGACTTAATGTATTCAATAAGGTGCATGAATTTTCTTTTTCAGTTTAAATGGGTGCACGTGATTAATAATCCTCATCTTAAAAATCAGTTGAACAAACCAGTGACTAATATTAGACTACATAGTTGATGTCATTCCCTCATAGCCAACCAGATAGAGCCTTGCTACCAGCAGGCGTCCATAACCCCGACAAGGTTATCGTTACAATTCTCCTAAGTAGAACCCCACTACCAGCAAGCGTCCATAGCCCCAGTAGAGTTACTTAGATGGCTTAATCTAGATTTTCAATAAAATCCATTTTATTATTTTATTTATTTTATATTTTGGATTTGATAAAGATTTCATAAGATATTATAGTTGTAACTTCATGATGCAAGGAATGATCACTTGCTGAAATTAAGCTAAGAATTGCAATGGTAGCAAGGGTGACTTCTGATTTTTCACCTAATATCTACACTGGTAGGTTCAACAAACCCAAGGATTTTAGGTGTGTCATTGTGAGAAAATTTCCTTGAATACTCAACCCACAATTATTGAATACAAAATTTCACAAGTCAACTAACTTTCTGCATAATTCATGACAGTCACAACAAGTTGTGCATAAATTTCAAATAATTAACCTGAATGTTCTAAATTTTCTATTGTTTTTAGTGGTTGTTAGTCTGCTCCTACATACTCTAAATCAAAATAAACATCCCTGCGCATAGGAAAACAACAAAGAAAACAAAACAAACAAACTGTACAAACAACTAACCTACGAAACTAAAAACCCTACAAGGCAAATAAAACCCAGGAAAAGAGCCAAAGACACCTGTATTTGCATATTTCCTTAGATTGTGCAGGAGCATCGGGGCACTAGTTATGGTTTTAATCCTAGCAAATTCATCTTTGTATTCTGAAAAATGTTCTTGTATTCTAAATTCATTGTGTTTAATAGAATAATCTCTGATAATCAGCAACTGAGGAAGCTCATCATGTTCATGACATATCCATATGCATGTCTTATCTCCCAAATTTTCATAATCAAAGTAATAATCAACATCATTTACTATGGAAAGGAAAGATACAACTTGGTGCATCTCTGGTTCTGCAGGACATGCTGGTTCACTGCCAGCTAGTCTTCCATTTAACTTTGCATTTTTGTTGCTTAGCTCAATGTCTGGTCTCACTTCAAATTGAAGGATGTATGGCTCTTGATGGATTATTTCTTCATCTTTATCCAGCTTTGTTCCTTCATTGTGGATGTTCAGTTTATCCTCAAGTTTAGGAAATGTCTCAATGTTCTCTTCAATTCTCTACACATCAGCGTCTAAATGAGTATCTTTATAATCATAATCTGATATACAAAAATTTATCATTTCTAAATCACTTGACTGTAAAGGTGAATTAACATTCGATTGATAGGAATACTTCCCTGTTTCATTTTCTAAACAATGCCAGATTGACATATGATCATGCACAACCACTCCAAAGCTTTCCGCATCTTCAACTTTCATGAGTTGTTCATCAAATAGTTCACATTTTCCATCCAGTATGGCATCTGG
Source organism: Cunninghamia lanceolata (assembly GCA_027924645.1). Lineage (NCBI taxonomy): Eukaryota > Viridiplantae > Streptophyta > Pinopsida > Cupressales > Cupressaceae > Cunninghamia > Cunninghamia lanceolata. Next base: position 5,105,607 of record BSBN01000914.1, on the reverse strand, counting down.
TTCCATTGTCCTGCAACATTCTTGCATTTGATCATTCAATTTAAACAAGTTAGATAGTAAATCAGCATCTATTTTCTTTTCTACAACTCCCTGGGTTACTATCATAGGAACTTCATCACAAGTAATTTCCTCTCTACGATTTTCAAAAGATTCATACCTGCACTCTGCCTCACCCTTATTATAAAGTAGAGAACTCTAATTCTCACTATAAAATGACTCAAGGAAAGATGTTTCCTCTTCTTTACCTTCTAAAACTGATTCAGCTATTGTATTTTCTAAACAACTCTTGATTACGTGTGTTATTTCTTCTTGTTGTTCTAGAATTTGAATCTTCTCCAACATGACCAAGCAAGCGCCACAATTCCTTTCTAAATGCTCTTCGTCATGTAATCTACACCAACTTTCAATCAGGACATCATCAGTGGATAAACCTAATATTTGACTACACTGAATATTTCTAGAAAAATATAATTCAAAATCCTTAGAGCGGTCCACTTCAGTGTCCGGACAACTAATAATTTCTAGTGTTGTATCTGCTTGTTGCTCCAGAATTTCTTCATTTTCCTGCCATACTTCAGCCTTGAACACATCTAAAAAAATATTAGTCCTTTCAAATATAAATCCAACCTTGCAAGAAAAGTTAGACAATTAATTTCATTGTGCTCCACAGACTTGTGTATCCTGCAACAACTGGATAAACCAAAGTTAGATAAACATTGATGATAAAGCTGCTCATTCAAAGTTTCCTGAAATAAAGGAATGTTAACTTGACAATTGTCTTCATATGCATCCATCAAAATGAGACTCTATTTTCAATTTTTAGGATTTTGAAATTTTAATGAGATCTATCATATCTCAGAATAAAACTTGAAAGCTCAGAAAATCAAATGAATCTTTGAAGCTTTGAGCTAGATCTTAGCAAAGATGCAACCAAAACCTCTCAGATAAGAGATATTTGCAAACATTTAACTCAAATGATGAAATATTTACACAACATTTGAAGAAATCCATAGATTCCTTATTCATGCCCTCCTTCTAGCGCCAATTTATGTTGATCATGATGTTACTCATAAGAAAACATGAAATAAAAGTTACACAACCTTTATTTATCTTGAAAGATACGATGAATTCAAAGAATTCATGATCCCAAGTCTCCGTTGATTAGTTCATAATCTACTAACGTTACTCAGTGGTTGATGTGTGTTGCTGTTAATCATTCAGGGGCCTTACGTACTTTGATTATTCCTACAAAGTTCTTCAATATTTCCTCCAAATATATTGTCCTTTATATCCACTCTGCATAAATCTCCAACAATTTGACCTCTACACTATGAATTTACTCAAATAATGTGTCTACAGGTTGATATTTGCACGATTTCTACCATTATTTGTAATTCTTTGCATGATATTTTCAACACTACATGTATTTAGCTCAAATATACTAATGATATTCAGTTATCTACGGGATGTCAGCATATTTCTATGTTATGCTTATTATTTATCATGATTTGCAGTTATGGAAGTGATTCAATAAAATTAAAATGAGAAAAACGGTTTAGAGAATGAGATTCCCAAAATTACTTGACTGAGATCACTGATCCACATACATGTTTCGATATAGCAATGAAGAGAAGAAAACTAGAATCATACTTCACTAGGACATTCCACAAATCTGCATAATCCAGTGCAAATCTTCAAAGGAAAAGTTGACAACAACATGCAATAAAATGAAAGCGCTTCTATTGAACATAGCATTCACCATTACATATCCAGAAATCAACTTGAAGAATACGTAAAGTTTACAATCAAGATGTAATCTGAAGCTTCATCTTCATTCAGTATACTTTAGAATAGGTACATTTACAATGATCTGAAGAAAGAACCTTGACATTTCAACAATTCAGTCCTCATTAGTCTCAGTAATCCGATCTCTTATCAAGTCTACAATCTCTTGGTCAGATATATAATGATTGACCTCTTTCTACCTCCCCCCCTATTATGACAAATCATGGCCCTCTTTTATACAATGGAGGCCAAAAAATGGTTACAATGATCCAATGATCAGGATCCTCTTAGAACAATTAATGGTCTAGATGAACAACACGTGCCTGCCAGTTGGCAGTCACACAACTGGCATAGAATATTCCAACATTTTGGACTTGATTCGCTCCCTAGCTAGCAAACCATGCATTTGATAATATCCCTCAGCTCTGGTTCATGTTGCCTCTGCATCTGCACCTCTGCAATTCTCAGCTATTTCACTTTGCAACATACAGCCGAACTCCAAATAGTTCCAACATCCTGCAACAAACAGACAAGAATTAAGCATCATCATTCAATAAACTAGCAGGAAATTAAACATTACATTATAAATCTGGCCCTGAACGTGCAAACATGAATATCAGGCTATGAATATTAAGCATTTGTGAGCATCCGCATATCCAAATGCATATACAACATTAAGAATGGTTGAGTCAACCATCGTTGACCAAAAACATGCTATCGGGCTCTAAAACGGTGCCAAACTCCTCCTGCTTTGCCTTTATTTCCTTGTATCTCGCGAATGTATATTGCAAACATACAAGTGCAGCAAACATACAAAGAATTTTCTGCATTTAACTTCCTTTCGAATCTGGCGCTTGTATATTTCTCCTTGCATATTGGGTCCATCGGTGTAACTGACTTGGTCGGGGTGATCAAGAAAACTCATTCTGATCACTTATATCTTCATGACACATATGACACTTGTATCAAATCTTTAGATACAAGCATAGATACATACAAAGACTTTTGTATGTCCCTATCGGACTCCAACCTTTTTATAAACCACAGCTTACTTTGTTGTTGTCTCCACAACATGTATAAAGCACAATGCATCTTATGATATACATTAAGTAATGATACATCGAATTAACCAAATTTTACCCTTCTTTGAATTCCACCCTGTATGCATCTCACAATGTATGTCCCGAAACATACATACAAGGCGCAGAATATACAATGATTATATCTCATTTCATAACTTTTCAATTCTGCGGCATGTATATACCATTGTATGTCTACTTTGTATATTTTGCACTCTTCAAACATACAAACCAAAGATGCATCCGATGGACACGCCAGCAATGCATTTAAACTTTGAACTTTTCGGGTCCACCATGTATGTATAAATAGAACATTAACAAAATGCATACAAGTATAACCAAGTATATAAACCTGATGACTTCCACGTGACTTATGCAACCATACAACGACTCGATATACCAATGACTTTGTATATGAGAGACATTGTATATGCAAATGACTTTGTATATAGAAATGACTTTGTATAGACAAACATACAAACCCATACCACAATGCATTTTACCAAAAAACACACATAGCTTGCAAAATACAGGGAATTTTAAGATGGTTCAAAAAACAACCCCTATTCATTTTCGACAAGGAATTCACCCATACTCTGCCCTGGTACTTAATGCTTATTTCTCTTTATTTTCAACAAGGTTTGTACTTTTCACTTCCTTTACCCTTTACCACCAAGCAGACCCACACACACAAGCAAAGAAGCTAGCCACAACAGAGGTCCTTATTTTGCTAAGGAGTAAAATGGGGCATGTTGTGAACATCACAACAGGGAGCCACAAAACATGCTATGTTATGTTTTTTTGATAGAAACAACACCAATTTCTATGGCTCCCTTTTTTGAACCCCTTAATCTATACCATTTTTTTTTTAAATAGTAGTTTGGAAAGTAGACTCGAAACATTACAAACATTGTTTTTGTTGCATCTTAGAATTTTGAGTGTAACTATGCTCAATTTCTCATCCAAGGCCAGTATTTCCTAATTTTAGAAAAAAAGTGGCCACTTAAGACCTCTTTTTGGCCCCCCATCTTCCTGCACTTAGCCATTATCAATCAAAATAACATGGATCTATGTCAATAGATATAGAGCTATCAAGACATGTAAGAGAGACATTATCATGAAGTGCAACAATTTCATGAATAAGGGAAGGTATACTCTTGCTAGTTATAATATCACAAGAGTCAAGATCTCTAGATGCATCAACTATATATAGGGATGAACTAATAGCGAAGTCACTATCATAAGCCACAACAAAAGTAGATCATCATAAAGGGGGGTGCTTGGTAAAGAAGGTGAAGAAGATATCCATGATAATCTACAATTTGAATCATAAATGTTAGGTGAATCTATACTAAAAGGTACGATAAGAGAATTTAGGTCTAAAAATGAAACCACAAGTGTCAAATCAAGGGTAGGTAAGGTGGATGAAAGTAAAATGACACTATGAAGCTCACAACCCCTAGAACAAAATTAAGCTATATAAATCTTGAAAATAAGAAAGTGCAATCAAACCTAACCATATCTGAAAATGATAAAACAATAAAAAATATAGATCTAAAACCCTAAAAGAAGAATAAACCCTAAAGCAAAACCCTAGGGTGGTGTAAGAGTAGATAGGTTCACTAAACATGTAAAGATTTATAAAGTAATTCCTTTAATAAAAATAGGTTTAATGAATATGACAACAAATTAACCTAATTTAGAGTTATGATAGATCATGTAATGGAATCTTAAGATTTGGAAATAAATAGAAATAAAAATACTTTGCTAGTTTTTGTAGTCAATAGATAGTAGTCCATTATTTCAATCATAATTTTTCAACCATAACTCAAAATCACAACTTCACATATGTGTTGGAAGCATAATGATGAAATATGAACTAGGTTGAGCTCTCAAAATTCGGTAGATTAGACTTCCATGTTGTTGGTTTGATCTTGAGTATTTGGGATCTAACCTTATGCATGAATTTCATCTATAACTTACAAATTTAGATTGGCTAACTATGGAATTTGACTTGGTCTCCCTCATATTTGATGTATGAGGATGCATAAGGGCTGTTGGTGTTGAAAATACCTTTGGGAAGCTGCTAAAATGTGAGAATCAAGTTCTTAGTCAACCTCCTAATAAACTAGCTTTACAACCTTAGGTGAATGTTTGTAGACATCAAACAAGCGTGCAAATGGCCTAGATGTGAATTTTAATGTAGATTATAGTTCCTTTTAGTGTTTCAAATCAAAATATTCCTTGAATGGTTCTCCTTGTAATGCTTAGGATTTTTGGATATGCAAATGTTCTTGGATGTATTTAAATGCACAAATGATTCTTTAAATACCAAGACATAATGAATAGTTGCATAAACAAGTACCAAGTCAACTCCCAATGGCTAGTAGGAAAGGACAGGAGTTGACATATTGAAATTTAGAAACTTGAATTTGAGGTCAATTCTGTGTCATGCAAGATCGAACTTGAGCATTGCAAATATGACCTATGATAGGGAATCTCGAATCTCAAGGTAGGGATCAAGTGCATGGAAATGTGGGCTGATGATAAGGCAAATATGTGGAAACATGTATAAATAGAGCATGGATAAAGTTGAATGTATAGAAATGTGTGAAGAAAAGAATAAATGGAGATGTATAAAAATTAAAGAAGGAACCAAACTTAACACAAAAGTGTGTCACTTAACATTGTATAATTGTACCAAGACATTCCATTAAAATTGACCCAAAACTATATGTGAATTGGCATGAGTATGTAAATTTAACCGTTACACTTTTGTGGCCATGTACCATTTAAGTTGTTTGAAATACTTCGCTAAACAATTTACAATATCCAATGGTAAAAAAATGACAGCAGAATTGTTGTAGCTATACTGAAATGTCCCTGGGCAAAAATCGAAGATGGAATAAAATTTTCCATGAAAAAAAGATGACAAAGTTGTTTATATTTTATAGATTGCATCCACAACAGTAGTGTCTATTGATAAGACATCTTTTAGATTTAAAAATGCTGTTTAACTTGTAATGAAGCATGTTTTCCTTTTTGGAATAGAGAGTGAAGCCGGCATACAGACTAATATAAAAAATAAACAAATAAAACACAATGGCAGTGTGATGGGATGAGAAATAATTAATGAATTGGAGCCCTTTGAGCGGCAAAGCATAGCCATAAATTGTGGCACTTATTTCGAATGGAATGGAGTAGCGGTATTTAGTTGGAAAGCACATTCAGCAGGGTGTTTGAACTTGCTCGGATCTTGGCAATAATCATATTTGAGATAGCTATTGCGAACCGACTTCAATTCTTGTTGTTGTGAGTAACTCAAGGTGCGAAAACCTGCCTGATTCCACCAGTAACTGCTTGAATAACACTGATTAGTTTGGCTGCTGTTTGTGCAGGCCTCTGTTTTGAAATTGGATAAGTAAGCCACAAATGGTGCGTAATTCCAGTTAATCTGGACCTTGCCTCCTTCTGTCGCCCAATCACTTCCATTCCATAAGCTCGAAATTACTGACATTGCTTTCTTTACATATGGTACTCCCACATCTTCATGGTTGCCAAACACTCTTATCAGCTTTCCATCTACCATAAACCTGAAACATATTACATTACTTATTATTGAATAGGCAGATATATTAGAATTCCAAGGCTCAAAGAATCTACTTTTTTAGATGAAAGAGAAAATAGAAGTCAAATTGAGATCTCTTTACTGTACCGCACAGGGCAAAGATAAAAAATTAGTGTTACAATTTGATGGGTATTGTAGGTTTGTCGTTACACTAAAACTCGCAAGTGTTAGTGAACATTCCAAACCAGCACCTTCACCTAGATTCAGAGTGGTGGTTAGTCCATGAGATCAATTCCCAAAGGTAACTCGAGGGAATTGAACCTGGGTTGAGGCTCTGATACCATTTGTAGGTTTGTCATTACACCAAAACTTGCAAGTGTTAGTGAACTTTCCAAACCAGCACCTTCACTTAGATCCAGAGTGGCAGTTAGTCCATGAGATCAATTCCCAGATGTGTGGCGGTTAGTCCAATGCCCCCCTCCGACGCAACTCGGACAAATTGAACCTGGGTTGAGGCTCTGATACCATTTGTAGGTTTGCTGTTACACTAAAACTTGCAAGTGTTAGTGAACATTCCAAACCAGCACCTTCACCTAAACCCAGAGTAACGGTTAGTCCACAAGATCAATTCCCAAAGTTGTGATGGTTAGTCCAACAAAAAAAATCTAATAATGCTCAGTGTAAACCTGCCAGTACATTGTGGTTAATATGCCTGTTGTTTGTGTGAAGATTTGGTAAATGAGGGGTACATTATGGTGTCTTTATTAAAAAAACATTGTACTTAAACATTAGAAAGATTTAGGTGTTAAATAACTAATGATGATTTTATACTTTTGTAAAAATGATAAATAATTATTCTATTTTTATTGGCGAAAAATTACTTTCAATTGTTAAACTATTTGATATTTAAGAACCATCAATAATAATAACTGACACATTTTCACCAGAATCTGCTAGCTACTGAAACTCTTCTAGCTAATCATTCCAGACAATTGATCTAGAAATGAAGGAAAATGAAAATGGATGATTAAAGATTGAAAGAAATTACATGATCTGCCAATGGTTCCAGAGGATGGTGTAGTTGTGAAAGTCAGCTGTGGGGTCGAACCATAATGAAAATCGCTGCTCTCGACTGCCATTACCTTGAGTGATGATGTTAGTGTGCAACATGTAAGGTTGTCCCGCAGCATTTCCAAGGAATTCCATATCAATCTCATCTTGCACATTACCCAGAGAGCTAAGCTGCATTAAGACATTTATGAATTCTATCACATTCCCGCATTAACATATAATTAAACTAATCACCAGCTCCTCACTTTCACTCACATAGAATGCGGTTACTGTGCCCGCAGAATTTCCTTGAACAACCTTCATAAACATCGTGAAGCTCCCAGACAAGAATGTTTGCTTTGATCTGATTGCTGATCCTGAAACAAAATGAATCATCAGATTTTAATATCTAAGAGCATTTTGTTTGCAGTATATCAAATTCCAACTTGCATCTAAGATCAGTTAGGTGGAAGGTTTCAGATCATTTTATTTAACCCAGATTCACCATCCTTATAATGGAGATTCGAAACTCTTAGAGGGTGAAATTAAAAGAAAAGGAAAAATACAGTGGATATCTCTATCTGATAACTGTGCTCTGAACCTAATCAATCCATGCAGCTGATCCAAGCACAATGGAGAAAACATAAAACTATAAATAATTCGTGGGTCGCTCCAAATAAATGTCATTGTTAGAGCATTAACTAAAATATACCATTGGCCTTAGTGAGAGAAAGCTGCAACTCCTGGCCATTTTTCAATATCTTGACATTATCAGGGTCCCATGTCACATCTACATCAGTATTGAAGTTTGCATAAACTCTGGCAGCTGTAGATATGAGCAGGAACAGCAGAATGCAATGGAGAAGACTGGAGGCACCCATGACCCAACAGGATTATGCCTTATACGAAATCTCCTTCCTCTTCCCTTTGTTCTCCCTCTTCCTTTCCAGATGATGTGATTATCCTTTTATAATCCACGATACCTCACAACCTAAGAAGCTGCAGATGATGTGATTATCCTTTTATAATCCACAATGCCTCACAACCTGAGAAGCGGATTATAAAAGGATAATGGGAGAGTAAGAATGAGAAGAGGAATATAAAGATCTCTACAGCCAATAAATCATTAGCCAGCTGTCCCAACGGTTCGTAGTGGAATGCAGCCAAGATGGTTGACAAAGGGAGGTGGATCTCTAACAATAAGTTGAGAATAGATCGTTTCCCAATCCCCATGTTGGGTATCAGAGCATTTTTCAGTTGAACTGAAGAGGTGTGGAGAAGTGGCCGAATCGAATTCATTGCCAACCTGGTGAAGAGGGACATCATAATTTCCAACACAGTCGCTTCCCATTTCCTCCAACAAACTCTCTACAACACCGTTTAGTATAGAAGGATAAAACTTGTTACAGATAACAGCCACTGTGTTATAAAACATTTATGATTAGTGTCTGTTTCCTTTTGAAGAAGGCAGCTTGAATCATAGACTAAATTTGTGTTAGTAATAAAGTAATATACATTTCTCTTAATTTTTTTTATTTTTTTTGGGTTATTAGAATTATTTTTTTATTTTATTTTTAATATGAATATTTCTATACATTATATTAAAATGAAAGTGAATATTTCTATCAAATACTCTCCTCTTCCTGATGATGGATCATAGAGTATGATCCCAAACGTTGAAGCAAAAACATACACAGTTGAATCCAAAAACACTCTCATTTTATTGTTGTGGACTGTGGAGAACTCATGCCAAACATTATAATAATAATATTAAAATAGTACAATATTAAAAAAAAAGGGGATAGGGTGGTAGAAAGACACACCCACAAAGTTAAAATGGACTAAGTCCTAAACAAAGATGAATAAAAACAAAGCCCATAGAACACTATCAAAATATATATGATTTTTTTTTTCCACATAGTGTAAGATGTAGGTGATTTTTACAAAATAATAATAATTCTATGTACTTGAAATGGTGGAATTTGCACATTTGAATGCCTATTTTCAATTAGTTTTGTACCCATTTTGAGGGAATGTCTTAATACATTTACATGTTGACAAATAGTGTAATCTTGTGTAACATTGGGGTCATTTCTCTAGCCTTCACCTACTCCATACATACACATTCCTATACATTTACCCCCATCTTATCCATATCTGCACACTTTTCCCTATAGACTACATTTATTGCACCATCTATGATCAAACATTCATTATGTGGACCGTCTTCACCATAAATCATTACACCAAGTCATTTTTGTAGGTGCACAGGTAGACTTGACCCCTAAATTTCTAAAATTAAAATTAAAATTTAACAAACTCTTGCCCATTCGACTAATCATTGTGAGCCAATTAAATACACATTTTTGTGAATTGTTGCTATATACTGGGTATTTAAAGACATTCATTTGCTCTCACATCTAAATATTCCTCTCATCCTAAAATTTAGAATTGGTGCACTAAAATAAATATAGATCTACATATTTATTGTCGGAGAATTTACATGGTTGAAGCTTGTTTTCTATCATTGGCACAACCATAATGCTAGTCTTTTATAGGGGTTGACCTAGGAGAATCTAAACCCTATAGATCCCAACATCTGTAAAAAAGTATTTATAAATAATGTCACTCCAAATAGCAAAGAAAACAAAGGTGGATTCAATGAATCAAAGAGTAAGAGTATAAAACTAGAATGAGGGTAAGTGCACAAAGATGAAGGACCAAAATGGGGTCTTAAGTTGCCACTTTTTTTTTCTGAAATCAAGAAACATTGATGTTGGATGAGAAATTGAAGATATCTACACTCAAAATTTGAAGATGGAACAAAAACAAGAGTTGTAGTGCTCCGAATCTAGTTTCTAAACTACTATTTTTTTCTAAAAATGGTTGAGATTAAGGGATTCAAAAAGGGGGAGCACACAAATTGGTCTTGTTTTTCTGAAAAAAACATAACATAGTGTCTGGTGTGCTCCCCCTAAACTGTTAACTTTTTTTTAGTATTTCAATAATCGCTCCAGTGAGAAATTAGGTAACACCATGTAGTTTATCCATGATTTTTTTGATAATTTTTTAATGAATAATTAATTTTTTAGTAATTTTTAAAGTGGACACATCCTAAAAACAAAAATTTGAGCGTGCTCCCCCCACTAAAATGTTTGAAAACTAATCAAAAATCAATTTTTTATTTAAATTCGTGTAGAATGGAGTCTAGTTTCTAAAAATATAACTTATTTCAATTTTCAATGAACGGTTGAAAAAAAAGTCAAAAATACTAGAGACTGGTTTTTGACAAAAACTAGACACACTAACAAAAGAAATTCAAGATGAAACACTAAACGTACTCAAAATGTAGAAAAATTATATCGTTAGATAGCTAACAGAGATCTTAAGATTATGGCAGTATTTTTTTGAGTTTTCATTGAAAAAAATGTCATCCTGATGGGGAGCATGCTCCAGATTATCTCCAGATTTTGCTAAAAACTGATAAAAACACATCAAACAAAGTTGAGCATAACGTGAGCGTGTTATAACGCGCTCATGTTATGATGAGCATAACTGGCAATACACATGTCAATTGCATTTGCTTGAAAGTTTCTAAAGCCTTTTCAACAAATCCATTTTTTGCATATCTTGCAATCATTGCATTCCATTATAGAACATCTCTTTGAGGTGTTACGTTTTACAATTGACATGTCTTGTCTATGCTTCCACACTTTGCATACATGTCTACAAGGGCATCTACACTTCCTATTGTCTCTCTCTATTTCTCTCCCCTCTCTACGTCCTACCCTTTCTCTGAGTCTCTGCTTCCCTCCCCACTCTACCTCCCACCTTCTCTCTCACTCTCTTCTTCCCTCCCCTATCTACATTCTATTGTCTCTCTCACTCTCTACTTCCCTCTCCTATCTACCTCCTACCCTCTTTCTGAGTCTTTGCTTCCCTTGCCTCTCTACCTCCTACCTTCTCTCTCACTCTCTTCTCCCCCTCCCTCTCTACCTCTTACCCTCTCTCTCACTTTCTACTTCCCTCCCCTGTCTACCTCCTACCCTCTCTCTCAGTCTCTGCTTCCCTCCCCTCTCTACCTCCTACCCTCTCTCTCTTCTTCCTTGCCCTGTCTACCTCCTACAGTCCTCTCCCACTCTCTACTTCCATCCTGTCTCTACCTCCTATCCTCTCTCTCACTCTCTACTACCCTCCTTTCTCTACCTCTCCTCCTCATTCTTCCCATCCAATGAAATTTCATAAATTATCTTGTTTCCATTTCATTGAATCCCAATTTATATCCTCATCCATCTTTACATGTCCTATTTTCTTACATTTCCATGTTCTTTGTCTACAAGGGAGAGTAAGAGGGATGAAAATGGAGAGAGGATGGAGATGGAGGGGAGAGAAATCTAGGAGAGATACCTGGTGATAGGGAGAGAGAGAGAGAGAGAGAGAGAGAGAGAGAGTCCTAATTTTCTTATTTTAGAGAGAGAGAGAGGGTAGGTTAGGTTTATGAGTTTAGGGTTGCTTAAGTTTAGGGTTTAGGGGAATCGTTTAGGGTTTAGGGGTTTAGGGCTGCTCAAGTTTAGGGTTTAGGGTTTTGGGTTAGGGTTTAAGGGAATTGTTGAGGGTTTAGGGGTTTACAGTTGCTTAGGTTTATGGTTTAGGGTTTAGGGATTAGGGTTTAGGTGTTATGGATTTAGGGTTGCTCAGGTTTAGGGTTTAGGGGTTATGGTTTAGAGAGAGAGCATGAGGGGATTGATAGATATTAGGAGAGATCTAGGGAGATAAAGGTTTAGATTTGCTTACAGGGTTTATGGTTTAGAGGTTTGGGGTTTAGGGTTGCTTAGTTTTAGGGTTTAGGGGTTACGGGTGTTGCAAGTATGGGCCTAATCAGTGTTGTCATTGATGTCAACATACTCCTGTTGCATTAATGATAAGGATTGGATGAGTGGTGAACTGAGGATATTGAGAAATTAGTCTCAATCAGGAACAGTGAAGAATAGTGATGACAGTAAGGCAAAAGTCCAATATAGGATGAGGATCAGAGGATGCGGTTTAAAGGGTTTGTAGATATGTGTCTTAAGATGGTCCAGTAGAGATTTCAGAGGTCCGCATGAAGATCTGAAGAAGTTATGGTTGTTCAAGTTAAACTGGTTCTAGCAGGTGTTCAGAGGTGACAGAATGACACATATAGGTCCGGTGAGATCCAGAAATGCATTATCCTATTCTACAGATTTGAGGGAGTGTTGAGGAAGTCTATATGAAGTGTCAACTTGATTGGTTCATGGTTTAAAGGTCTGCAAGCATCTATTCCTTTGTGATAGTGGGGACAGACTGTGTTCTTGGGGGTCTAGATGAAGGAGAGAAGGATTTTAGTATGTAGATGAAGTGCGGATGATCTTGGTGATTCAAGCAAGCTTGTGGAGGTCTTTGGATCGTGTCTAGTTTGTGGTGATGGTCTGCATTGGATTTGGAGCTCACAATTGAGGAATAACTTCCGGATGATGGTGTTCTTCTTGAAATTGGCCGACCGGATGAGTTATACATCCTACGGATGTTCTTGTTGATGTTTGCCGACTTAGATGATCATTCCTAAGTTGATGTCTTGTATAAATAAGGGATTGCAAAGTCATTTCAAATGTGTCCTTGTGGAGATGAGAGTGTGGTAGCAAGGAGGAGAGCGAAAGGCAGAGCAGAAGTATTGGGCTTAAATGGAACTGATTAAAGCATGATGAAGATGCTATTTTCCAGTTCAAGTAGGTGATACTTATTTCTTTGTAGGCAGTGGGCCTCTTGTGAGTAGTGTGCTTGGACAATGAGCCCTAATTGGCATGTGCCATTTTGTTCTTTCTATTCTTCTAATAGAGAATACAATCTTGGGTTAATCACCCCGTGGTTTTTCCCTTAAACAGGTTTTCCACATCAAATCTTGGTGTCTCATGTGTTGATGTATTTATGCTCTTAATTCATTGCATTATGTTTCCATGATTAACTTATTATTATACTATTGAATTGCAAAGTGAAGTCAAGTGTTTAATTGGAAGAAAGTTTTGTACAACTGATTCACCCCCCCTCTCAGTTGTCTGCCCTAAGTCTAACAACTGGAATTAGAGCCAAGTTCCTCTAAAAGGAGCTTAACTGCTTGAGGAGATCCAGAATGACATCTTACAAGAAGGATAGTCTGAAGTTTGATGGAACCAATTTTAATCTTTGGAAAGGTCGCATGAAATGTCACTTGCAATGTATGGGAATGGCGTATTGGACCATGGTTACAACAAAGTATACACCTCCACAGGGTGGTCCAAAAGCCCCAAATGAAATCACAGATGTTGAAAACAATCTACGAACTATAGAAGCTCTTCTAATCACATTATCTGATTCAGAGCTCTCAAATGTTATTGACCTACCAACTACTTTTGAGACTTGGGAAAAACTGGAACTTCTGCATGAAGGAGACAAGTATGTTAAATGTGCAAGGCTACAAAGTCTGAAAGGGAAATTTGAAAATCTGAAGATGAGAGATGATGAAAATATTACTACTTTTATGCCAAGAGTAAATGAGATTGTTTGTGGAATTAGAAATGCTGGTGGAGTCTTGGATGAAGATGAGATTGTTGGCAAAATTCTCAGATCCCTTCCTGCTTCTTATAAAATCAAGGCTACTGCCATTGAAGAATTCAGAGCCCATACAACTGTCATAAGAGATCAATTGGCTGGTAAATTGGCTACATTTGAAATGACTGAGTTTGGAGATGCCCCTCCTAAGACTAAATCTACATTCAAAGCCAGTGCCTCTGTGAAAGGTAAACAAAGGTTTGATCTGGGAGAGAACTCTTCAAGAAAACTCTCATGGTATGAAAGAACAAGAAAAGACCTAGAAGAGGAGGAAGCAAAAACTGCTCAACTTGAAGCCCTTATTGCAAAAAGACTGCCAAGAGGATCTGGTAAGTATGAAGAAAAATTACCTTTTAAGTGTTTTAACTACAATAAGATTGGTCATTTTGCCTCAAAGTGTCCGGATAGATTTTCAAAGCCAAATCATAACAGATCAAGGTTCCAAAAGAATTGTTACTATGTTCATGAGGAAGATGATAATGAAGGAGTAACAGATGATGAATCAGAGACAGGAAACAAATCTAGAAATGAATGGGTGTTCATTGCCATCAAGGAAGAAGATCCAATGTCCTCTGTATATGTCAATCATAAGACTGTGGAAAGAGCTCTGGCTGCCCAAGTTGAAGAGAAGGATGATTGGGTCATTGACAGTGGATGCTCTCACCATATGATAGGTGACAAAAATAAGTTCATAGATTTGGAGTGGTATGAAGGAGGAGTGGTAAAGTTTGGTGATAATTCTGCTGGTAGAATCAGAGGAAGAGGAACTATTTCTTTTAATGGAACGAACAAAACCGATAATGTACTGTATGTTGAAGGTTTGAAGCACAATCTTCTCAGTGTTGGACAGTTGGTAGACAAAGGCTATGATCTCCGATTCAAGAATGGAAAATGCAAGATCTTTGAAAGTTCTAGAATAGAGATTGCATCTAGTACTCAAACAAAAGGTAATATCTTTCATTTGGTTGGTACTGGTAAAAGTTGCTTATTTGTTCAAGTTGATCAGAGTTGGTTATGGCATAGGAGGATGTGTCATGTGAATTTTGATAATATCATCAAGATAAGCAATACTTAGGCTGTAAGAGATCTTCCAAAATTGGTGAAACCTACTAATAGCTTGTGCAAAGAATGTCAATTGGGTAAGTTGAGCAGAATCACATTCAAGAGTAAGGAACTATCCTCTACCGGATCATTGGACTTAGTTCATACTAATCTTTGTGGTCTGGCAAGAATTAGGAGTATGCAAGGTGACAGATACTTCATGTTACTAATTGATGACTATTCCCAGATGATGTGGGTAACCTTTCTGAAAGAGAAATTAGAAGCTCTTGAGAAATTCAAAATATTCAAGGCTATGGTAGAGAATGAAACTGGATTAAAATCAAAATGTTTGAGGTCTAATAGAGGTGGAGAATTCACATTTGGTGAGTTCATAGAATTATGTGAGAAGCATGGAATAAAGAGACAATTGTCTGCTCCTAGGACTCCACAGCAGAATGGAGTAGTGGAAAGAAAGAACCGGACCATCCAGGAAGCATCTAGGACCATGATGATGGAAGCAAATGTTCCTCAGATCTATTGGAGAGAAGTTGTCAACACTGTAGTCTATACTCTCAATCGAGTTCAAATCAGAAGCAATACCGGTAAGACTCCTTATGAACTCTGGTTTGGCATTACTCCTACTGTAAGGTATTTCAGAGTCTTTGGTAGCAAATGTCACATCAAAAGAGATGAAGATCTAGGAAAGTTTGATGCTAGAAGTGATGAAGGAATATTCTTGGGTTACTCTACTCAAAGCAAAGCATATCGGTGCTATAACAAGAGACTAAGAAAGATTATAGAAAGTACAAATGTGAAGGTTGATGAAGGAATTTAAAAACCCTCAAGGTTTTATGAATACAATGAAGATGATCATAATGATGTTATGACTCAAGGATCCCAAGCCTCCTCTGAAAGTTAGATTCAAACTGATCCGGTAATTCAGGAAGAAGAGATGAGTTTTAATGAGCCTGATCAAGAAGCAGAAATGCAAGAATCTCCCAAAGTTCCTAGGTATGTAAGAATGAACCACTCTAAAGATCAAATCATAGGTGATAAAAGCAAAGGTGTACAAACAAGAAGAAGGATTGCTCAAGATTCAGAAGAGTATTGTTTGATTTCAAGATTGAACCTAAGACAGTGAATGAAGCTTGCAATGATGAAAACTGGACTAAAGCAATGGAGGAAGAATTGATGCAAATTGAGAAAAATCACACTTGGGATCTTGTTCCCAGACCTAGAAACAAGAATGTGATTGGAACAAAATGGGTCTTCCGGAACAAACTAAATGAAGTTGGTGAAGTAGTTAGAAATAAAGTCAGATTGGTTTGCAAGGGTTGTACTCTCAAATAGAAGGAGTTGATTTTGAAGAAACCTTTGCTCCGATGGCAAGAATTGAAGCAATCAGATTATTTCTTGCTTTTTCCACCTTCAAGGATTTCAAAGTATATCAGATGGATGTCAAGTCTGCCTTCTTGAATGGTGACTTGGAAGAAGAAGTATACATTGAGCAACCAGATGGATTTCAATTGTCTGATCATGGTGATATGGTCTGCAAGTTGAAGAAGGCACTGTATGGACTGAAGCAAGCCCCAAGAGCCTGGTATCAAAGATTGGATAAGTATCTTTTGAAGATTGGTTTCAACAAAGGTACTGCTAACAGTGGGCCTCTTGTGAGCAGTGTGCTCAGGCAGTGAGCCCTAATTGGCATGTGCCATTTTGTTCTTTCTATTCTTCTAATAGAGAATACAATCTTGGGTTAATCACCCCATGGTTTTTCCCTTAACCAGGTTTTCCACGTCAAATCTTGGTGTCTCATGTGTTGATGTGTTTATGCTCTTAATTCATTGCATTATGTTTCCATGATTAACTTATTATTATACTGCTAAATTGCAAAGTGAAGTCAAGTGTTTAACTGGAAGAAAGTTTTGTACAACTGATTCACCCCCCCTCTTAGTTGTCTGCCCTAAGTCTAATAAGAGGTTAGGGTTTAGTGGTATTATTTAGGGTAACTTAAGGTTTATGTTTTAGGGGTTAGGGGTTAAGGTTTAGAGGTTTATGTTAGGGTTTAGAGAGAGAGGACCGATAGGGAGATATAGAGGAGACCAAGGGGAGACATAGGGAGATAGAGGGTGAGGGACATGGCTAGAGACATAGGTAGAGAGATTGAGAGGTAGAAGGATGATAGAGACAAGGAGATAAGGTTTAGGGTTGATCAGATTTAGGGTTGATCAGGTTTAGGGTTTAGTGGTTAGGAGTTTAAAGAGGGAGAGATATGGAGATAGAGGGTGAGGGACATGGCCAGAGACATAGCTAGAGAGATTGAGAGGTAGAGAGATGATAGAGACAAGGAGATAGGGGTTTAGGGTTGATCGGGTTTAGAGTTTAGGGGTTAGGAGTTTAGAGAGGGAGAGATAGCGAGATAGAGGTTGATGGACATGGCCAAAGACATAGGCAGAGAGATTGAGAGGTAGAGGGATGATAGAGACAAGGAGATAAGGGTTTAGGGTTGATTAGGTTTAGGTTTGATCAGGTTTAGGGTTTATGGTTGGTATATATGATGTATAGAATGGTGTAAATGACTAACATATTGGCGCTTATGATGTTCTGATGGCTCCTGTGGCTGGCAGAGGGTAGAATGACACCTGTGACTAGCTAGGTGTAGAATGATGTTTGCGATTAATAGGTAGGTGCTACTAAGGAGCATATTGGTACATACGATATACAAAATGGTGCAAATGACTAACAGATTGGCACTATGATCTTCTAATGGCTCCTGGTGAGGTATTTGTTTGATTTTGATTATTTTTGGGATCATTTGAGATGGTGCTTAAATTAATTTGGGATGGAGTTGGGATGAAATGGATTGGTTTAGGGATGATGAGAGGTGAAAAGGACTAGATTAGGAATGATTTGGGAATGATTAGAATCATTTTAGGGATGGTCTGAAGTGGTTTAGTGCTGATTAGGGAATGATTAGAATGATTTAGGAATAGTTAAGGGATGGTATTTGAGATGAAATCCAAGTTCATTGGAAAATGATTAGGGATGAAGTTAAATTGATTTGGATGTGATTTGGGATGGTGTGAAGTGGTTTAGGGATGATTAGAGATGAAATTGAATGGATTAGGGATGATTTGGGATTGATTAGGAATGAATTTGGTTGCAATGAAAGATTAATGTTTTCATATTTTCACGTTATAGAGATTGGGAGAGATAGGGAGCTAGAGGTTTAGGGTTGCTTCCAGGTTTTATGGTTTAGGGGTTAGGGGTTTAGGGGTTTAGGGGTTATGGGTTAGGAGTTAGGGGCATTATTTATGGTTTAGGGGTTAGGGGTTAAGGTTTAGAGGTTTAGGTTTATGGTTTAGGTAGAGAGGCGAATAGGGAGATACAGAAGAGACAGCCTGTGAGAGATATTTGTGTCTCCTCTATCCCTCTCTCTAACTATACCTACCTCCCTATCTCTCTCACTGTCTCTCTCTCTTGCTAGATCTCTTTTGATTCCCTCTCTCTAACTCTACCTTTCTATCTCTCTCCCTCACTATTTGAGGTTTACATGAGTTTAGGGTTTCTCAAGTAAATATGGTTTAGGTTTTAGGGTAAGGGTTTAGGGGAATTATTTAGGCTTTAGGGGTTTAGGGATGCTCGAGTTTAGGGCTTAGGGTCTAGGGGTTAGGGTTTAGGGTTTAGGGTTTACAGGTTAGGGGTTTAGGGTTGCTTGAGTTTAGGGGTTAGGGTTTAGGGTTTAGAGAGAGATAGAGAAAGGGGACCAATAGAGATTGGGAGAGATAGGGAGATAGAGGTTTAGGGTTTCTTCCAGGTTTTATGGTTTAGGGACCTTAGGGGTTTTGGGGTTTAGGGTTGCTCATTTTTAGGGTTTAGGGTATAGGGGTTAGGGTTTAGGGACATTATTTAGGGTTTATGGTTTAGGGGTTAGGGGTTAAGGTTTAGAGGTTTAGGTTTATGGTTTAGGTAGAGAGGTGAATAGGGAGATACAGAGGAGACCGAGCTTGGGAGAGATATCTTTGTCTCCTCTATCCCTCTCTCTAACTATAACCTTTGCTTCTAGGTTTTATGGTTTAGGGACCTTAGGGGTTTAGGGGTTTAGGGTTGCTGGATTTTAAGGTTTAGGGTTAGGGGTTAGGGGCATTATTAAGGGTTTAGGGTTTATGGTTTAGGTAGAGGGGAGAATAGGGATCCCTATCTCTTAATCTATCCCTCGCTACCTCTCTCTCCTCCTCTTTATCTCTCTCCCCATCCTTCTACCTCTTGAAATCTCTCTCCCTATGTCTCTAGACATCTCTTGATCTCTTTCCCTATCGATCTATCTATCCTCATAACCCCATCTCTTAATATACCCCTCTCTACCTCTCTCTCTATATTTCCCTATCTATCTCTCCCTTGTTAGATGTATCTCCCTATATCTCCCCTCTCTATATATATGTATATCTAGCTTTCTCCCTCTATAGACCCCTTTATATCGAACCCCATATCTCCCTTTCCCTGTCTCTATCTCCACCTATCCTCTCTATCTCCATGTCCCTTCTATCTCTCCATGTCTCCCGATCCCTCTTTATATATAGGATAGAGAAATGAAGAGAGAGAGAGACTCTCATGTAGATACAATGTTACCTTTATGTTATCATGCTTCCCATAATGTGATCGCATTATTGGAAGCATGGAAAATGGTAAAAAAGCATGTGGGGTCCATGTTTTAGACCCCACATGCCTATTATTCCTACTTTTCACGAGTATATCAGACAAAAAAATGTTTTTCATGTTGGTTGACTAATTGAGAATCATTTTTATATGAATGGACACCACCTTTTTTTGTTTTTTCAACGTAGAAGAAGTGATTTTTCATGTTTTTGGAGAAAATTTGATTATTTAAACTGAAAGTTTCATGTTTCATGTGTGATTTTGTTTCAAAGCTAATTACCATTGATATATAGATTGAATTTGATAATATATGTTTGTTTTTTACATAAATTTTACTAATCCTATTCTAGAATTATATAGAATTCATAATCAAACTTGAGAAAAACAAGAATTTGAGGATTTTGAAGCCATCTTTTGGAGAATTGGTCAACTACAATATCAAATTCTAAGGTATGTTCAATTTTAATTCACACGCACACACACACACACACACACACACACACACATATGTTCTTATGTTCTTTATGTCTTTAAATGTCTTTATGTCTTCATGTCTTTATGTTTTTTATGTTCTTTATGTTCTTCCTGACATATATGTGTCTAGGTATATCAGTTAGTTCAGTCAAAGAGACTCCAAACTCTTTATGTTTCCACCTTGTTTCAGCCCTTCATGCCTTTATTTCACCTATTTTCAACTATACAAGAGAAAAACATTATCAAATACTTCATAAAATAATTTTAGTGAACAATTATTTGTCATACTCATATTCGAGTGTATACATGGAGCCAAAATTGATTTTGGAAGACTCTTAATTTTTGCCCTAGGATGACATAAGATTATACAAAGGGAGTTACAAGGAGATAAAACACTAAAAAGGAGGTTTTCATGAGTGTAGGATAGTCATGTAAGTCTGTATAACAGTCCACTATCATGTAGTCTATATATAACCCTGCTGCCATGTATGATCCTCCTTGCATTTGAAGGTCATTTTACAATGCTATGAAAGTTATAATTTATTACAAAGTGGTCCTTCTTATTGCATCTATGTACAAAGAAATTCATACATTTATACACTATTTACAATGAATGTGCAAAGAGTTCTCTTCCTACAACTATGCACATACTACAGCTGAGATAAGAGTTTGTGCACATTACAATAATGAAAACCATCACTGTTAAATGCTACAACATGCTACAAGTCATCTATGTTACATGCTACAACATTTATGTTACTATGGAACACAAATGTGCATGCTTACAACACCCAAAACATGTCATCATGCTAGCTCTTACATTCTCTATTTTCCTTGTCCTTTATTGACCTCCAAGTGGCCATCCTTCTCATACCCACCCATAGTGAGTGAAACATACTACTTGCTTGCTCTACAAGTGAAAAAATTGAACACAACTCAATCCATAGGAAAAACTTGGAGTGCTAATCAATTGCCCCTACAAATGAAAGCAACTCACACTTATCTCCTTTGCAAATCAAGTAAATACTCTATCCAAGTATCATAGCATACTAACATCATTGAATGTTGATGTAGACTTATGTGAGAGTTGTTCTCTCATTGAATGTTGGTGCTTTTTTTTCCTTTGTGGTTGCTTACTCTTGCGTTTGTCATTTGGGTGAATCTCGAGATGAAGCTTCCAACACTTGTCATAACAATATCCTCCAACCTTGAAATAAGACCAATAGTTGTTAGTTTTGTACATACTCAAATCAACTTGTTTGCTATCTTCTTTGAATTTGTTTTGGCCTTTCTCTTCCCTTAGTTTTGGAGAGTTACTTCTTTTTCCATCCTTGCTATGGAAAATATGCTCCTTAGTGGTGTTTTCTTTGTGCATCATTCTACAAATTTTAGTGGTGTTTGCTTTGTGCTCCTTTAATGCATTAAGTCTCCAACACACAACTAGGGTTTAGACCTTCATATGAACTAGATGAGGCATCTAACAAGATTATGTTCACCAACTAGAACCAACTAAACCACTCTTCAAGTCACAAGGATCCCCTCTTAGCAACCAATCTGCCCAAGCCCTCAAATCCTAGTAGCCCTACTTAAGGGGTTTTTCTGACTTATTTTCACCATAAGGTTTCAAACCCAAACTTCAATTAATGTTTAGAATACCCATTACCAAGTTACATAACATATCTTGAACTCATTATAGACTCCTTTGGACAATATGCCTCAAAATTGACCTTATTCGATGTCCTAAAAGGGTTAATTAGGCCTATATTACAAAGGAACTTGCCTTCAAACTTTCCACAGACCCCTAAACTTAGTAAACAATCCTTATCTAGGTTTCCAAACTCCCAAATACACACTCACATTCAAGTGGCATGCTCATTTATGGTGTAGACACAAGAAGGAATTCAAAGCATTGATACCATATTTCACAAATCAACTCAACCATAAACCAAAATCTTGCAATGGCCCAACTAGGTGCTTAAGGGCATCATAAGGCATAAGGGCTCCAAGCTATTCCCCAACCCTAACACAAGCATACACCATGTCAATATAATGTATTCAAACCAATTTTGTCACTTTTAGTGCCTGGAAACATCAACCAATGTCTGATCCACAAATCACTCCTTGAGGCCTAGTAGCCTTCCAAACTTGAAAAATGTGTATAACTTTGTGTAAACTCAGCCAACCCACAAATAAAAAAGTATTTAGACACCCATTATGGAGTAGAACAATATATTAAAATATTTCATGCCCTTGTTTCAGGAAAAATGTGAGTTCTATGACTGGCCCTCTCTAGAAATGGGCCTAATTTGGTCCAATTAACAAAGCAAGTACCCTAGGATCATTCAATAACCACTCCAAACCCCAAAAAGAAAATCTATATGTCACAAAACTTCAAATTCCACCATTGGTTAGTATAGCCATGCTCATCTAGGGTGCAAACTAGAAAACCCTTCATTTCTTCACAAATAAGGGGCTTTTAATGAAAATCTCATATCCACTCCAACCTAGAACAAACTAACACTTGATTCACCTTTAAATAGGCCTGAATATGCTATAGGAACACTTACTTGGCTAGGTTGCATTCAAATTCACAAAGAACCACTATTTAGCCACCCTTTCCACTTGGAAAATGCATGAAAACAAGGTATAACGAGTTACAACAGAAAAATAGGGTATAACTTCTTATTTCTTCCTCCAAGTTCATCCTCCTCTCTTCTATTCAAACTAGATTCAAGTGTATATTTGTGTTCAAATGCATACTCCATGACTTATGTATGTTCAAGTTATCTTGATATGAGGTGTCTTAGTCAAAAGTTTGTAAAACCTTGTTATTCATTATGACTATGCTATTCATTGTCATTATAAAATTTCTAATGATCATTGTCTTATTCTTCATGCTTGTAGAAATCATCATCATGCTGAGGAAAAAAGGAAAGACTCTAATACCAGAAGAGCGTGAAGCTGAGAATGAGAGGAAAACAGAAAGAATGACACGAATTTGGGAAAGTATGAAATTGTCAACCATACAAGAAGATATTCCACCATTGCCAATTGAAGAGGAACATGACACGTCTAATGAAGCTAAGAAAGAGATGGAATTGGCAGCACAAAGGGAATGAAATCAAAACCTCCATGCAATGGGGAAAGTGAATCTCCAATTTGGAGGCACTCCATCGTCCACAGGTCAAGTTGAAGGAACACCATCATTATCTTCTCGAATTGGAGACACTCCATCTTTCACAGGTGAAGTAGAAAGTACATCTACATTTTCTTCTCAAGTTGGTCACACGCCATCATTCACACCTCAAGTTGAAGGTACGTCATTTTCAACCTTTTCACCTCCAATCGAAGGTACGTCATCTATCCCATCTCAAGTAAATATTGAAGAAATTCATAATGATCAGTCTACTTTACCAAATAAAACGCCTCCTAGAATTTTGCATAGGAGGCTAAGTTTCTAATTGATATTGATGAGAATGTATTGGAGCCCATGCAGGATAAGATTCCCATGTGCACTTGCCAAAGATATGCAAATAAGATATGAAAATTATTCTTTGAGTATTTAAATGAAACTGGAAGATGTCAACTCTTTGTTGAACTGATGAGAAATATGAAATTTAGGCCCACTATGAAGATTCTTGGCCTAAGAACATCGAATGCATCAAGTGAAAAATCAATTGTCAAGAATCTAATGAGTGCGTATGAGAGTGTGGGTTCCACCTCACACACCAAGGATAGTAATGTCACACGACATGTCATTACATCAACAATTGTAAGCCAAAAAACAAAAAAAGCTCGCCTCATTAGAAAGACAAGTCAAGCATTGAAAATAAATAGAAAAACTCTAATGAGAGGCATCGGAAGACGTCAAAGAGTTGAGGATCCAAGCACTAATGAATTGTGGGCATTCTTTGGGAGACTCCCATGAAAAGACAAAGTTGTTGTCAAAGCTTTGAGATCACTAATTGAAGACTTTTGGAAGAATTACACAAGGGTATCTCCGAATCAAAGGGATGTGGTAAGAAGGAGAATCGGTAGTCGAAACCGTGAGGGCCACATCCAAAGCATTTTTGGATATGACTCAAATAGAGTTTTTTGGTAAATTTCTAGAGAAGTATCCTCAAATTAAAATTTCTCCAAGATATTTTGAAATGCTAAAACCTTTCTTTGTCAAAATAACTCACACATGCACTACTTCTTGTTGTAGATTACATATTGAATTTTCTAACCATTTTGATGTTTATCGGTCTATATGTTTAGATTTGCATACTAACAATGTTTTGTAGGATTGTGGCATACGTGCCCCACCAACTACCTCAAGAGACTTCATATCAATGATTTTATGTGATAGAGAGGAAGGTCAATTATTCTACAGGAAATTATGCTTGGATGGCACATGTTAGCTTTGTGGTGGCTTGCAACGTATGCCAATATGTGAACATATGGAAATAACACATGCGGTTGGAAATGAACTAGTAGAGTTTGGCAAGTATAAAATAGTGGCATACAATACAAGAGATGGTAAAGAAGCAAAGAGGTGTGAATATGTTATTCAGAAGATTCTAGTGTATCAGTTTATGCCTATATTTTGTGACAACATAGTGTATGAGTATGTAAGACATGCCCATAGAGCTCGATGGTTGGACTTACAATTCAAGTTATGCAAGGACACATTTCTAGTTGGTAGCATTGTTTCAGTCATCGGCTTTGTAGAGAACTATAGTCTATAGCCACAGTGTGAGGTGCAATCCCAATATTATAACTCGACATAGGTTTCTATATTTGTGCACATCGCATTCATTCATGTAAATGATAGTACAGAGGATGACAGAAAGATCATAAGGGAGTATCATTTTTATATAAGTGATGATCACATGCATTCCACAGAGTTTGTGCAAGGTTGTTTTTAGGTGTTCTACAATGATCTAGCTAGAGGGGGCATATCATTTAGTCAGCATATCATATGTTCAGATAATTGTGCATCACAATTCAAGAACTTGTGGAATTTCTATTGGCTAAGCAGGAGACATAATATTATAGGTGTTCAACATATGTGGAACCTTTGTGAGGTCGGGCATGGAAAGGGGGAGCATGATGGTGCAAGAGCATGTATCAAAAGACCCATAGCACGAGAAGAGTTAAAGTATAAAGACAATGCAAAGATGACAGATGCAAAATCAATAGTCAAGTGGTGTAATTCTTTGATGGGTCTAGGTAATCAAGGTAAGTCTTCAGTTCGTAGATTTTTTTGGTTGATAAATGATACTAACATTGCACCATATGAGGACCGTTGTACACTGACAGGATCAAGTGAGCTACACTCTAACAGAAGCTCAATTGCAGGTTCATGGAGTATACATACACGGAAGATGGTGTGCTTTTGTTCTGCATGTACAATTTAAGCCTGGAATGAGTGCAAGTCAAGGGAGTGGGTTGACGAATGGCAGTTCAATTATCTTTGCCCACTTGACACATATCGATCCCCAACAGCACTAGGATTGACAGAGATGGAATCGTCAATTGACTTTGACCACATATCAGATCTAGTTCAACCAAGTAATATATCTACTTGCATAGTTAAATTTGAAATTCCTAATGTTATCTTAAACTTTGTAGTATTTTTGTAATGTTGTAGAAATTTCATCTAATTTGCTGCACATATCATTGTAGGGCATGTTTATATAGTTATTGCAGATGAAGATAACGAAGAGGGAAAAGATTATTACTTGTGTCATTGTGTTGAGGCCAAAAAGAAATTTGAGGCCCTAGTTATAGATGGAGAAAACATTGAATACCCTACATGCTCAGTGGTTGTTACTGGAACATGGCTTAGAAGGTACCCACATAAGAGTCTTAATATTTGGTTGTTTGAGGACTTTGACATGCATTGGAAGATTCTTCACTACTCCAACCTTGTCGTGGCAACCAATGTTAATTTGATACAACATTGAGGTAGACCTTTGAACAAGACATTGTGGAAGGTGAGTGACTCTGACCATGAGGGGACATAGTTGTTTATGTCATTGGTTCATGCCATTGGATCATTGGATTTTTGTTGTGCTTCTTCATCATCACATGTCATTCTTTTAGGAGTTATATTAGGTTGTGGTTCTTCCTCATGATAGGATTTATTTCATGTCTTCATGCTTCTTTGTCCTCCATGTCTTCAGTGTTCTCAGTGTCTTCATTCTTTTAGGAGTTTGATTGGTTTGTGGTTCTTCCTCATGGTTAGAAAGGTGCTAGGAGTGGCATTTTGTATTCCATAGCTCGTGGGGCCAAACAGACTTCACCAATGTGTCGGGGTGGGTGGGTAAATGCTAGGGGAGGTCTCGTTTCATGTGCCAAGTGTCGCATTCGTTCAGAGCAGCAGGCTACCGGTAAAGTCCCTTAAGCTCCCTAAGACAAAAAAATTGCCAAACTTTGACAGGACAGGTATCAGAATTCATGGTAGTTGGGAACATTCCGTTTGGACCTACAGGTGTACATGCAGTCTGTCCACAATAACCTCTCTCGATTTCCTTCAACTCCAGTGCGTTTGATTGTGCCAAAATCAAACACATTCTTGCAAAATGCTTCAGTTTCATGCAGTGGAAAGGTACTAGGAGTGACATTTTGCATTCCATATCTCGTGGGTCCAAACAAACTTCACCAACTCATTGAGATGGGTGGGTAAATTCTAGGGGAGGTCTTTTTTCGTGTGCCAAGCGTCGCATTTGTTCAGGGCAGCAAGCTACCAGCAATGTCCCTTAAGCTCCCTAAGATGAAAAAATTGCCAAACTTTGATGGGATAGTTCTCAGAATTTGTGGCAGCTGGGAATGTTCTGTTTAGACCTATAGGTGCATGTGGGGTCCATCTACAATAACCTATCTTAGTTTCTTTCAACTATAGTCCATTTGACCGTGCCAAAATCAAATGCATTCTTGCAAAATGCTTCAGTTTCA
Source organism: Cunninghamia lanceolata (assembly GCA_027924645.1). NCBI lineage: Eukaryota > Viridiplantae > Streptophyta > Pinopsida > Cupressales > Cupressaceae > Cunninghamia > Cunninghamia lanceolata. The sequence goes on along the minus strand of BSBN01000914.1, from coordinate 5,078,409 downwards.
TGTTGTGGAAAGGTGCTAGGAGTGACATTTTGCATTCCATAGCTTGTGGGTCTGAACGGACTTTGCCAATGCATCGGGTTGTGCGGGTAAATGCCAAGGGAGGTCTCATTTCATGTGCCAAGCGTCGCATTCGTTTGGGGCAGCAGGCTACCGGCAAAGTCCCTTAAGCTCCCTAAGACGAGAAAACTACCAAACTTTGACAGGACAGTTCTTGGAATTTGTGGCCGCTAGGAACATTCTGTTTGAACCTAAAGGTGTACATGGAGTCCATCCCCAATAACCTCTCTCAATTTTATTCAACTCCATTCTATTTGATCGTGTCGAAATCAAACACATTCTTGCAAAATGCTTTAGTCTCATGCTGTAGAAAGGTTGCCAGGTGCCATTTTTTTGTTCTACTCATTGTGGGGCCGAATGGACTGTACCAACACATCAGGGTGGCTAGGTAAATGCTAGGGGAGGTCTCGTTTCATGTGCCAAGCATCCCAGTCATTCTGGCCTGCAAGCTACTAAGACTTAACACTTTTTGAGTTTACTGGTAGCTTGTAGCCCGGAACGACTGAGAAACTTGTCACACAAAATGAGACCTCCCCTAGCATTTACCCACCCACCTTGACGTGATGGCGTAGTCCATTCGGCCCCACAATGAGCAGAACAAAAAATTTGGCACCTGGCAACCTTTCCACAACATGAAACTAAAGCATTTTGCAAGAATGCGCTTGATTTCTACATGATCAAATGGACTGGATTTGAATGAAACCAAGAGAGGTTATTGTGGATGGGCTACACTTCCACCTGTAGGTCCAAATGGAACATTCCTAGCTACCACAAATTCTGAGAATTGTCCCATTAAAGTTTGGCAATTTTTTTGTCTTAGGGAGCTTAAGGGACTTTGTCAGTAGCCTACTACCCCGAACGAATGTGATGCTTGGCACATGAAACGCGACCTACCCTAGCATTTACCTACCCACCCTGATGCGTTGGTGAACTCCATTCGACCCCACGAGCTATGGAATGCAAAATGTCACTCCTAGCACCTTTCCACTGCATAAAACTGAAGCATTTTGCAAGAATTTGTTTGATTCTGGCATGGTCAAACGGATAGGAGTTGAATGAAACTGAGAGAGGTTATTGTAGACAAACCCCATGTACACCTGTAGGTCCAAATGGAATGTTCCCAGCTGCCACAAATTCTAAGAATTGTCCCATCAAAGTTTGGTAATTTTTTCACCTTAGGGAGCGCTTAAGGGACTTTGTCGGTAGCCTACTGCCCTGAACAAATGTGACGCTTGGCACACCAAACGTGACCTCCCCTAGCATTTACCCACCCACCCCAATGTGTTGACGAAGTCCATTTGGACCTAAGAGCTATGGAATGCAAAATGTCACTCCTAGCACCTTTCCACTGCATGAAACTAAAGCATTTTGCAAGAATGCGTTTGATTTCGGCACGGTCAAACGGACTGGAGTTGAATGAAACTCAGATAGGTTATTATGGATGGACTCCATGTGTACCTGTAGGTCTAAATGGAATGTTCCCAACTACCAGGAATTCTAAGAACTGTTCCGTCAAAGTTTGGCAATTTTTTTGTCTTAGGGAGCTTAAGGGACTTTGTCGGTAACCTATTGCCCCAAACGAATGCGATGCTTGGCACATGAAATGAGACCTCCCTTGGCATTTACTCACCCACCCTGATGCATTGGTGAAGTCCATTTGGCCCCACGAGCTATGAAATGCAAAATGTCACTCCTAGCACCTTTCCATTGCATGAAACTAAAGCATTTTGTAAGAATGCATTTGATTTTGGCACGATCAAATGGACTGGAGTTGAATGAAACAGAGACAGGTTATTGTGGATGGAATCCATGTACACCTATAGGTCTAAACAAAATGTTCCCAGCTGCCATGAATCCTGAGAACTGTTCCGTCAAAGTTTGGCAATTTTTTCGTCTTAGGGATCTTAAGGGACTTTGTCGGTAGCCTGCTGCCCCAAACGAATACGACACTTGGCACACAAAACAAGACCTCCCCTAGCATTTACCTACCCACCTCAACATGTTGGTGAAGTCTTTTCGGCCCCACGAGCTTTGGAATGCAAGATGTCACTCCTAGCAGCTTTCCACAGCATGAAACTGGAGCATTTTGCAAGAATGCGTTTGATTTCAGCACAATCAAACAGATTAGATTTTAACAAAACTAAGAGAGGTTATTGTGGATGGACTCCACGTGTACCTGTAGGTCCAAATAGAATGTTCCTAACTACCACAAATTTTGAAAACTGTCCCATCAAAGTTTGGTAGTTTTTTCATCTTAGGGAGTTTAAGGGACTTTGCCGGTAGCCTACTACCCCGAACGAATGCGACGCTTGGCACATGAAACGAGACCTCGGTGTGTGTGAAGGTTTTTATACATATTTAAAATAGTTCTAGTCGATCATAACTAACTTTCAACTTGTTTGATCATTGGGTAACCTCCTTATTACATGATTTGTTAAGTTGACAAAGCAACTTCTTACCACTACTTGCATTATTAGATTTTTTGTTTGACAACAACATAAAACATGACTCCAAATATAAATGACATTGGTCATTTGACCTTATTACATGAAAAATGATGACACAAGACCATCAACTTGTCCTATGATGTCCTAGGACCTTGTTATGACATGCTCCTAGCCAAGATTGGCTATGGCTAAGGTGCTCCTACACCATGAAATATGTTTCCATGGTGTTGAGTTGCCCTCCTTACCTACTACATCACCCTCAGAGACATGTATGTAAAGTGTGGAAGCATAGACAAGGCACGTGAACTGTTTGGCATGATGCCCCAAAGAAATGTCACCTCATTGAATGCAATGATTGCAAGATATGAACAAAATGGATTTTTTGATAAGGCATTAGCAACTTTCAAGCAAATGTGATTAGTGGGTGTAAAGAAAAATTCCACAACCTTAGCTAGTATCCTCCTTGCCTATGCCAAAATGGACATCCATCAAAAGGATAAAACATAATGGAATTTTGTTAGATGTTGTAGTTACAACTGCCCTCAGAGACATGTATGCAAAGTGTGGAAGCATAGACATGGCACGTGAATTGTTTGGTATGATGCCCCAAAGAAATGTCACCACATTGAATGCAATGATTTCAAGATACAAACAAAATGGATTTTTTGATAAGGCATTAGCAAATTTCTAGAAAATGTGATTGGCAGGTGTAAAGCAAAATTCCACAACCTTAGCTAGTATCCTCCTTGCCTATGCCAAAATGGACATCCATCAAAAGGATAAAACATATGGGAATTTTGTTAGATGTAGTTGGAACTACCCTCAGAGACATGTATCCAAAGTGTGGAAGCATAAACAAGGCACGTGAACTGTTTGGCATGATGCCTCAAAGAAATGTCGCCTCATGGAATACAATGATTGCAAGATATAAACAAAATGGATTTACTGATAAGCCTTTAGAAAGTTCCAAGAAAATGCAATTGGCAAGTGTAAAGACAAATTCCAAAACCTTAGAAATGGTATGTTTGGAGCACGGTATAGACATCCATCAAAGCATAAAGGATATAGGAATTTTGTCAAATGTCATAGTTGTAAGTACCCTGCAAGACATGTATGCAACTTGTGTGGAAGCATATATAACGAACATGAACTATTAGACGCTATGCCTCAAAGAAATGTTGTCTCATGGAATGCAATGATTGCAAGATATGCACGAAATGGATTTTTTTTAAGGCTTTAAAAACTCTCAAGCAAATGTACAAAAATAATTTTTGACCATTTACACAAATTTTGGCACATCTAAAACCAAATTGCACAACCTTAACCAGCTTCCTCCTTGCCTATGCTATAATGGGATCTAGAGAACATGGTGTGGACAACCATCAAAGAATAAATGATATAGGAATTTTCTCACATGGATTGTATTTGCAAAGTTGCCCTTGTAGACATGTATGGAAAGTATGGAAGCATAGACAAGGCATGTGAACTATTTAAAATGATGCCTCAAAGAAATACACAGTCGGACAGAATTCAATGATTGCAAGATATGCACAAAATAGATTATTTGAAAATGATACATAAACTTTCAAGCAAATGCAATTGGCACTTGTAAAACCAAATTCCTGTAACAATAATTGATTATCATATTAAATATTTAATATAAACTATCATATATACATAATGTCATGAACATAACATCTAATTTATATAAAAAGCCATATAGGCATGTCCAAACAAAGCCATATAGGCAAATATACAAAAATATACATCGGATTAATATACAAGAGTATGTATACAAAGCCATCTAGGCATACAAAAAATTTCCCCAAAACTAGTTTCCTATGGTCTTTTAGGAAATAATCGGCGGCCCTTCTTTGACTATGAAGATGGAGAGCCAGTCAGTGACACATCCTCTCTCTATCGTCAAGTATACCTCTTGGAATAGAGTTCATCCAGTTGCACCTTTTAATACAAACAAACAATATGCGCATTAGTATAAAAAATGTATGAAATATATAACATCACATATGTAATTGATCACTTACCACCAACTGATGATCGCTCTCCATCATCTTGCCTCTCTCTTCGTCCATAGTTGGATAGACTAGAGTTGTGACCGCCTGTGAGAAGCATCAAGAAGTAAAATTGACTAAACATAAATATCATTTATGTACATCAAATGACATGAGATAAAAAAGAAATACAAAATTGTGATATTTTCACGTTATTGGCTCATACCTCAATCAAAGGATTTGCAGACATCAGGGCTGCATCAATGCCTATCTGCGCTAACTCATGAAGATGAGGAGGAGTCTCCACTATATTCAACATCTAAAAATCAAGTTTAAGATTATTAAAACAAAATAAATACATAAAATTATTTTTAAAATGCATAATGATTAGAAATGGTTAAATTTACCTCAGTAAAAGTGGTGGTTTGGCATCCAGAAGACCAAGGAAACCATGGAGGTGCTGGTGACTGTTGAAATCATCAAATCAAGTCACAAAATAATATTACAATTGACATATCTACAATAATTACGAATATGTGATAAATTACATACCTGCTGACTTGACCTCCTCTCATAAGCTGCCAATGGACGACTAATAGAGGTAGGATGAAGACTCTGACCCTGGAATTTCATTGCGCAAACAATTACATACATTACTTTTGACTTATAATTTAGATAATCATATAAAATTAATTACAAATTTCAAATAGCAATATACTAAATCAAGATGAAACTTGTAACAAATTACCTGAGAGTCAGTAGAAAATGTATGCTATAAGAGATCGTCACTAAGAACAAGATCATCCAATATGTCCTGCCCCTATGTCGCATCATGTTGCCCTTGTGTCGCAGCATGTTGCCCCTATGTCGCAGAGTCCTATCATGCCTCCTGCGTCCCATAATCACATAGGTTCCCACATGTACTACACAAATGTGGGGACACATGACGCCTACTACTCTCACCCTCATCACCCTGGGTAAAATCATCTACATGCTGTGATAGAGTTTAGGTGAGAGTAGTCAGTGAATGTAAAGTCTCTAGATCAACACTCTCCTTCAAAGCCAAAGGGAGTAACCTACGTTCTGACCTCCCTCGGGGTATAGGCACATGCTGTTCATCTCGCTGAGTCCCAGGTCTATCTTGGGAAAAGCCACCACCTCTACCCTAGAAATCACGAATATCAAAAAAATTTAGAATCTTGTTGAGGACGAACTCACAATAGAGTTTCCTCAAAAAATATTATGGTACCTCATCATTATTGCATGGCCTCTCATCAAAGACCATGCACCATCTATCCCAAAAGTTTTGGGATATGTCTTCATTCCTACACCAATGTATAGGAAAGCATTTGCAAGTTTCCTCTAATGTTTGGCTGGTTTTGGGATTAGTAAATTGTGCACATAATTGAGATTTTGTAATTTTTTCCTTCTTTACTTGTTCATATGACAACTTATTAGCATAATATTGCCAACTCCTCTCCCTATAGTCTTGGAAATTAGTGATTTGTTTTGTCACCAAATCCATGTGGGAAACAATCTCCTGTAGTGATTTTGCAAGTGCCCTCCTATGCTCAGTGGTTCCACTTGGATTGTTTAGGGTTTGAATAATAGTTTCAAGATTTCTATTATCCCTAAGTAGTGTTCTTGATTATCCCTTACATGAAAAGGACATGAAGGAGGGTTTGGAGGGTTTTGGGGGTTGTTTTCACCCTCTTCAACTAGATTTAGATTTTCTGCTTCTCCAATAACTGTAAATGCAATATAAACATAAATCAAACATTGCAAAACTAAAAAATTGTTCTAAAACTAACAAAATCAGACAAACCCTACCTTCTTCCTATACTGGAGCCTCCAAATTTGCACAATGATGTCTTTGGCGGCGAGGTGGCATTGTGAATTTCTTGTTTTCTCACATGCACTTGATTGAATCTCCTTTTCTTCAACGTGATCACGTTTTGCTTAGGTTTTTTTGCTGCTGTCAAGAGAAAAGCCGCGGGTGAAGGTGCAAAAAATCTTTTTTTTTCTTTTATCAAAAGCAAAACGTGAGAACGTTATAACGCACTTGCATTTTGCTTTAAATTTGGAGATGGTGGCAACTTTTTGGTCCCCCATCTCATTGCATTTACCCATGAGATCGGATCTATAAGGTAGAAGGACAAAGTTATAGTCATGGAAATGACCTACAAGCACACAATTGACCCTAGATAGAGCATAGGTCTTGTAGAGATTTTGAGACATTACATTAGAAATCTATCCTTTCCAAGAGCAACACATCAAATTCTAAAATCTACATCAAGGTCATACATCTTTGGTCATAGAGCTAAGTACCCATATCCTTATGCATATGCATTTCATCTTATTAGCCTAAATTAAGTTTAGGGAAAGATCATCTTCCTCTACATTTTGGTGAACTTGTTTAATCTTACACATCCTAGTTTTCCCCTAGGATTTTCTCACTCATATTAGGGTTATAAAATATTGATGTAGTAGCATCCCTAGCCATTCAAGTTGGCATCGAATGAATGCATGGAACCAATCATTTGGAGGTGATCATACACTTGTAGCCACTGGTGAAGGAGTTGCCATAGTGTGAAAAAAACTTGCAACAAAGAAGATGGCCACTTTTAGCTCCACAAGTTTGAGGACTCACAGTAAAGGGAGAGTGAATGTTGACTCATGTGTAGTAATAAAGAGCTATGATAGAGGAAAGAGTTACTCATAGTGATGATATTTTTCCCATGGAGTGATTGGACACATGCAGTAAAAGAAAGGAGGCTCTATTAGAGTAAGTACACTCATAATAATACATGGAGGTTTCCAAGGTTTAAGTCCACAACATTAAAGATGATGTTATAAGTGACTAAGAGTTAGGAAGGGGAGCGATAGTGTTGTAGTTGCACATACAACCCAAGTACATTTTGGGAGTGTTCATATGGTGAGTTGGGAGGCTACAAGATTGATCGTGAAGGGAAATATTGTACTGATGGAGTGTACAATAGTTGCTAATGGAGTATAAGAGTGGTGACTAAATAAGAGGAGGTCACATGAGGTTAGCAGGAGGTGGCAAAGGTGTCTGTTATTGATGTGGATGAATGTCTATCTATATAAGGAATTTGTGGGTGCTACAAAAGTGTTTGTTGGTTACATGGACATGTGGATAGAGGTTGTGGATCTAGTTGCAAGTCATCAAGGTGTATTAAGGGGCTGAGGAAGAGATTGGGAGACTACAATAAGATAGTTAATAAGTAGAAGTGTGGTAGAAGAAGGGCCACAATGGTACAAGGGACACTATGAACAACACGAGAAGGTGCAAAAATGTTGTGAGGCCAATTTGGCATCCATGTTTAGGAAACAAAATGGTTGAAAGAATAATTTAGTAGCAAAAGAGGTCATGGAAACATAGAGGAGGCCATTAGAGGAATGAATGGAAACAAAAAAGTTTTGATGGGAAGATTTTGGTAAGAAAATGGATGATTACACATGAGAAGATTGACATTTTATGGTTAGGTCAAGTGGTAGGTAGTAAAGACAATGAAGAGGATACATCATTGTGAAATAGAGCACATTTATGGTAGAGAGGATGATGTGAGCTAGACATTGGTGCCAAATGGCTTGAATGAGTCATTTGAATGCCCCTATCAACATTAATGCCTGATCCTGGCACACAAGTGAGAATAGTCATGCATGATCCAAAGGGAATTTGGTTAGATAAGGGGCACGCCCAACATTAATGGAAAGGTTCTTTAGCACATAAGGATGTAAGAAAACAAGCGTAGTTCAACACTAAGAGAATTTTGACAGGATCTAAGGAAGAGGCACAAGGAAGAAGGTTCTAGAAAGAGTGTAGGAGATTTCTAGGAAAGTCATTAGGCTTTGGGCATGAGGAGATGAAGTGTGGACACATGAATAGTCATCTAATGGAAAAGAGGGAGCCGTGGTTAGAAGATCCCAATTAGAGGAGGAGAAGGTCACATGTGGGAGTTTAGTGGTAGATGAGACGAATGTGTATACCATTAGGAGGTCAAGTAGAGTTAGGGAAAAGAGGAGAATTTGGTCATGAGGAGCTGAGTAGAGGAGCTAGTGAGAAGTAACAATCATGAGCAAGACATGAGAAATAGTAGAGAAAAAGGGAAGAAGCTACATGTGAGACTGAATGGGTAGTGTAGAGAAGAGAGAATGGGTTGCATGTGGAAGAGAGCATGAGTAGGTCAAGAGAAGAGATGCACAAGATACTTGAGGAAACATGGTGAGGTGTTGGCCATGTGCAAGAGAACACATAGTTGGGTGTATTGGGGATAAAAGATTGAGGCAATGGAGATAGGTTTAGGTACGGCCAAAAAGCTGTGTTAGCAGCAAGTTGAAGAAGCTACATGTGAAATTAGCTTGAGAATTAGAGGCTACATTGTGAGTAGAAAGATCAAGTGAGAGAAGAGAGAAGGTGAGGAAGGGAGAAAGAGAGTATAGTCAAGGAGTTGAGAGTGTGTGAGAGAGAATAGGGGAAGAAAAAGTCCCTAAATGTAATAAGATGAAAAAAATTGTGTAATAAATGTGTCATTTTATTTTCCATACAAATGGTCTCCTCTGTGCTAAGTGTATGCAGTTTCTTATAGGGTCGGGTCTCCATTGCTAAGTGTAAATTGTTATTAGGGTAGCTAGGTGTAGTTGCTACTAGTGGGTGCTAGTTCCTAGGGCTTAGGATGTTAGGTTGATGCAAGGTGATCTACAACAAAGGGGAACCATTTTGGATTTCATATTTCTATGTGTGGGTTCCTAAGCACTACAAGTAAGGTGCCACCATTAGTTAGGTATTAGGGCGTCCTACCTGTCGAGTATGGCATCATTAGATCTATATTTTTCTAATTTTATACATTATTTTTAGATTTGATCTATTTTTTCAATCAAGTCTACTTAATTGCATTTACATTATTACATCCCTTTCTATTAAAGTTTTTGAGCTTTGTTGTCACATATCTTTTACCCACCCTTGGCTACCACTTTAGGGTTTCATTTATAAATCTTATACATCACTAATATTCTTGATAAATTTGAATCCAAAAGTTCATATTTTATGTTCTTTCTCCTATCTTTTATTTATGCCATGAGCTACTTGAGATCCTAATATTCTATTAAGGAGTGCTCATTTAAATGCTAAAATGGCTACCCAATCCAATGAAATTAAAATCTATTCTAAATGCTCATATTGAGAACAATGAGGATTGTGACCATGATGCTCATGTGAACAACCAATATTCTGCAAATAAAATCACTAGCTTGACTAATACAACGAATCCTAGACAACTAGTTGACATGATTCACACTATATTAATCAATAAACCATTTATATTAGATATCATAAAAGAAATAAACTTGCTAAAATTGCTTCAACTAGTGTGACAAGTACATCTACTTAGGGTCCTACGTCTACCATTGATCCATCATATACCGTCATTTAGGTCTACTACCACCACTACTAGTGTTCCGCCACATAGTGCTTAAATCCCTTCTCCACGTATGTTCCTCTCTATGGCCTAGATCATGGCTATATCCCTATTGTGATATCCACCAACCTCATGATGTATCACACTTCTATACCTATTCCATCCTCCATGATCCAACCTATCACTACCCGCTTAGGCTTGCCACCTCCACATCCCATGCTTTAAATGGCCTTAAGTACCTTTCCTCTTCTATGATTTTGTCCCCAACTACCACCTCATCCACCCCCTCACCTCCAACACTCATTCGTATACACACCATAGTGGCCCTCAAACTTCACTTATTACATTTCCATATTTCACTCTAGACGTGCTAATTCAAAAGATAGATCAAGTATAAAAGAGAGTGGAAATTAAACCAAATAAACATAAGATAGTAGAGAATTCAAAGATGCTACACATACACCACTATCATATGAGATTTATATGCACCCTCTCCTAGTGGGCTTTATGTGGTACCCCAATTCTCAATGTTTAAAGGTAAAGGTGACCCAAATACACATTCGAGATCTTTACTATTGCATGTGTAGGCTTATTATATGAGGATAAGCTATTAACTAAGTTATTTTCATGGATCCTAAAATCCTATGCTATTGAGTGTTTCTTTTCACTCCCTTAAGGTCTATTTACAAATTTGATGATTTAATAACTAAGTTATTCTTAAAACAATTAAAATTTAACATGGCCTTTGAGTTTTAATTATTAGTCTATTTGAGTGTTCCCAAGGAAAAAATGAGCACATTAGTGGTTATGTTATATGATTTTAGTTCTTATTCTCTAAGATGATAAATCCCTTACATGATTTTGAATCGTAAAACATCTTTATCAAGGGACTACTAAAACTAATTGGCTAGCAATAATGTGTACTAAATCATAGCTTTCCATCTTTCATGGATTTGTGTACACATGTGAAAATAGTCATGTGTCCAAATTCCTAGGAATAAATATCTTCAAGTATGGATCATCTAGTCAAAATGTTTTATACCCTTCAACTTATCAAAATTCAAACAACTTTTCAAAGGCTAATGACATGAAGGAAAATGTAAATTAAGTTACTACTACCTTTTATTTTCCTTCTTTTAAGCCAAATGCTTCTAGGAAGTTTACTAAGCTTCAAGAACCCATGGATGATGTTCTCAAAAGATTATCAAGTGCTAATTTAATTACACTCCCTTTGGATCATCCATTGGATCCCAATAAACCACTTCCTTTGACATACAATGACCAAGCATTTTGTAATTTCCATATGGTAATTACACTCAATGTTCCATAGGTATTCAAAACAAGCTACAAGACCTCATTGACAACAACATGATTAAAGCTGAAGGGATTAATGAAAATGGGAATATGATGTAGATCAGGGATAGAGAATCTTGTAACAACTCCAAAAAATCAAACTTTCAAGGTTTGAAACATTAAATGGTGGGTTTTTGGTCTCTAGACCTCAATCCTCTAGTAGCCCTCACAAACTGATTTTTCTATCATAACTACCTATGCAAACCTCATATCCAAACTGTAAAAGTATTTTTGAATACCCTTTTTGGCCTTTAACAACATATCAAGAAATCAGATAAGGATGCTTTGGAATAACAAGGCTAAAAATTGATTGTCCTAGTCTCTAGGCCTAATTGCCTAAACAAACATGGGAGTAGCAAATTGAGTTTTTTGGCCATAACTTTCATTGCAGACATGATATCAAAAATATAAACATGTTTATAGATACCCATTTGGACCTTATATAACATATCTCAGAATCAAGGTAAGTTATTTTGTACGGAGATGCTCAAATGTGGACTGTTCTCACTCAAATTAGGCATACTAGGGTTTCAGACCTGTTTTAGTAAAATGGCCATAAATTGCTTGAAACACAATTAAATTGAATGAAATAAAAATAATAAGGAATTAGAATCAATTTTATTTCATTTTCAATTAGTCTCATTCCATTAAATGACTATACATGACTATACCATTCACCAGAACAGAGAAAAAGGTTCAGAAAATGTAGAAAATAGTTTATGGTAGTTTTTACAAAAATGCATGTATCTCCCTTAAAACTCAATGAAAATGAACCAAATAAAAAACCCATTAAATATATAAGTACCATCCATAATAGGTAATCATCCTTTCATTCATACTAACAAGTAAAAATCTGTACAATTGACTGTAACAGCAAATTAGTGTTCTAAAATGTAGAAAACAGAGGTTTCTATTCATTATTCTTCAAAGAAACTTCAACCACACCATCTCCCCCCACTTTTCTCACCTTCATAGAGAATATTTGAAACCATTACAATGTTTTTCCAACTACCATTGGAACCCCAACGGTCTAACCAACCCATGGCAACCGATGACTCTTCAACTTCCATGATTTTTGCACTTTTACAACTACAACAACATTTTTGCATTATGACTCCATAAACCACCTAACAAACTAATATTGACTCAAACACATATAAAGTGGTCTTAATTGACCTTATTATATCAAAGACACAATATTAAAGCATAATTTAACAAAATTGACTCATGGAGGCATGAAATCCCAAGGTGCTCCTGCACCAGAATCCATTAGTTAGACTTCCTAATATCCCATTGCAAATATACATGAATCCTTTTCCACATCATTTGAACAATGTTGAGGCACATGATATGGATCACCATTCACATGATGATAACATTGAAAATGAAGAGATATCACATGAACATGCCTTTGTGGGAGCTATTGAATTTGATGCTACATCCTCTTCCTCTCTTTTTACATCTCCACTTATTACATTTTCTAATAAGGAGGTCCCACAAAATAAACATTATGGAACATTTATAAACTCATATATTACACAAATTAAACCAATACAATGTATGCATAGAATACATCTTAGTAGAAAATGGCATGGAACTAAAATCTTATGCAAATTATGGTGTATCCTTAAAAATAACTAAAGAATTGTTGATTCATATTTTTGGTTGCATCATAATCTCAATCATAGTTGGACCTAAAGAGGTGCATGTATAATTCTATGCTGTAACCACTTCTAATAGGTTCTCCATTTCACTTGGTTGGCATGCTTGGAGCATTTATGAGTTGTACCTTCTCTTGTGCATTAATTTGTAAAGTTCATTATCACTCTCTATGCAATTTTAAATATAAAAAATGTTAGTTATTTCCATGATAAATTTGAAATTCAATATCATACAAAGTAATAATGTAATCTACATGTATTCTAATTAGCTTTACTATGATACACATATGACACATATTAATGTTAACATAGTGAATATATGTCTATAGTGGCATGCATTTAAGAGAAAGTTGATAGTTTGTGAGGTTAAGGTCTACATGAAATCTAGAAACAATAAATCCATGCCCTTGTTACTAATGCAACTTGTCACCTGCTAAAAAGTGTTACACTAGAACTCTCCCAACATAACTTGATTATTTCTTTTGTATTAAGCATTCAAATAGTTAATCTTCTAGCCTACAAGATCATTGAACTCCTATATTTGTATCTATAGATTTCATTCAAGAGAATACTTAGCATTCACCAAATACAAACCTCATTATCACTTTCAAACTAATTCATTAAAATATGTAAGAGAATTATATAAAATAAGAATCTTATCAAGAAAATTATCAAAAAAGGTGAAGGGTACGATAAACTAGCTGCTGAGATAATTGTTCAGAGTAAATACACATTCTAGACATTTAAATTAGTTTGTATTGCTCAAGAATGTTCTAAAAAAACATGATGTCGTACTTCTAGACATTGTTTTGTATATTCTTCCTCAATGATATAGGAATTATAGTGATTAAAGGTTTTTATGGAGATAATGAGAATTCACATTGTGGTGACCTAGTCACTTCAGATTGGTTAAATGCAAATTTTGGTCAAGGAATGCTTGAGGCAACTAGATTGTATAGAGGTAAGTGCTTAGCCATTTATCTTTATTAGTTTGGGCAATAAATTGAAGACACTTTTTTAAATTTAGAATTATGATGTTAAGAGTTAAGATTGTAAATGTAGAAAATTTATGATTTACATATGTAAGCACTTATACATGTCACAAACAAGCATTCATAAAATGTAATAATTCTAAACATGAATGGACACATATCTATCCTTAATAGAAGTTGTCATAAAAGGTAAAAATTCCCTTCTAAAATTTACTCAAATTGACACATTCAAAGTCATTATTGTTGCAAGTATGAAGAAGTCAGTGTGAAGTGACAACTTGATTTGTGCATTGTTTGGAGGTCTGGAAGAACCTTTTGCATTATGATAGTGGTGACAGACTGTGTTCTTGAAGTTCCGGATGAAGAAGAGAAGAATTCCAGTAAGCTGATAAAGTGCGGATGTTCTTGACGACTCAGGAAAGGTTTAGGTGATCCTTGGATTGTGTACAATTCTTATTGGCGGTCCGCATTGAAGTTAGAGTTTGGATTGGATGTAAAGACCACCGGTTGTTGGTGTTCTTCCTAAGACAGCCCGACTGGATGTATTACACGTCTTGCAAATGATTTTGTTGGTGGTTGCTAACTTAGATGATTGTTCCTAAGTCAATGCCTTGTATAAATAAGGGTTTGTAAATTCATTTTGAAGTGTGTCTTGCGGTGATGAGTGTGATATAGCAAAGAAAAGTGCAAAAGGCAGAGCAGGAGTTTTTTGGGCTTAAATGGAACTAATATGGACATGGTAAAGATGTCAATCTCTAGTTCAAGTTTGTAATACTTGTTATCTTTGTAGACAGTGTGTCTCTTGTAGGCAGTGTGCCTCTTTGTCAGCAGTGTGCTTAGGTAGTGAGCCCTAATTGGCATGTGCCATCCATTTTTCTTATTCTTCTAACAGAGAATAATCCTTGGGTTAATCACCCTGTGGTTTTTCCCTTAACCAGGTTTTCCACGTCAAAATCTTGGTGTTTCATGTGTTGATGTGTATCTGCTCTGGTGTTTATATCTTATGCTTCCATGAATGGTTAATTGCTATGCTATTGATTAACAAAGTGGATTTAAGTGTTTGAATTGAAAGTGAATTAAGGATAACTAATTCACCCCCCTCTCAATTATCAACAATTGGTATCAGAGCCAAGTTCCTCTAAAAGGAGCTTAACCGCTTGAGGAGATCTAGGATGTCATCATACAAGAAGGACAGTCTGAAGTTTGATGGAACCAACTTCACTCTTTGGAAAGGCTGCATGAAATGTCACTTGGAGTGTATGGGAAAGGCATACTTGTCCATGGTCATAAAAGCATATACACCTCCACAAGGTGGTCTGACAACTCTAAATGAAATCACAGATGCTGAAAACAATCTGCAGACTAAGGAGGCTCTTCTAAGTGCATTAATTGACTCAAAGCTCTCAAATGTTATTGACCTACCAACTGCCTATGAGATTTGGATTAAACTGGAACTTCTGCATGAAGGAGATGAGTTTGTTAAGAGTGCAAAGTTGCAAAGTCTCAAAGGGAAATTTGAAAGATTGAAGATGAGAGATGATGAAAATATCACTACCTTTATGCCAAGAGTAAATGAGCTGGTGTGTGGAATTAAGAATGCTGGTGGAGTTTTGGATGAAAATGAGATTGTTTGCAAAATTCTTAGATCCCTTCCTGCTGCCTACAAAATCAAGGTTGCTACCATTGATGAATTTAGAGCCCATACAACTGTCACAAGAGAGCAATTGGCTGGAAAACTAGCTGCATTTGAAATGACCGAGTTTGGAGATGATCCCCCCAAGACTGAATTTGCATTCAAAGCTAGTGCCTATGTGAAAGGCAAACAAAGATTTGATCCGGGAGAAAACTCTTCAAGGAAGCTGTCATGGTATGATCAAGCAAGGAAAGACATGGAAGAGGAAGAAGCAGAAACAGCTCAACTTGAAGCCCTCATTGCAAAAAGACTGCCAAGAGGATCCAGTAAGTATGAAGGAAAATTACCTTTTAAATGCTTACTACAATAAGATTGGTCACTTTGCCTCAAGATGTCTGGAAAGATCTACAAGGTCAAATTCTAACAGACAAAGGTTCCAAAAGAATTGTTATTATGTTCATGAAGAAGCTGATAATGAAGGAGTAACAGATGATGAATTAGAGATAGGAGACAAATCTAGAAATAAATGGGTGTTTATTACCATCAAGGAAGAAGATCCAATATCTATCAATCATAAGGTTGTAGAAAGAGCTTTGGCTGCCCAAGTTGAAGAAAAGGATGATTGGGTTATTGACAGTGGGTGCTCTCACAATATGACAGGTGACAAGAACAAGTTCTTAGATTTGGAAAGGTATGAAGGAGGAATGGTAAAGTTTGGTGACAATTCTGCTGGTAGAATCAGAGGTAGGGGAACTATCTCTTTTGATGGGAAGAACAAAACTGGTAATGTACTATATGTTGAAGGATTAAAGCACAATCTTCTCAGTGTTGGTCAGCTGGTAGACAAAGGCTATGATCTCCAGTTCAAGAATGGAAGATGCAGGATCTTTGAAAACTCTGGAACTAAGATTGCATCTGGTACTCAATCAAAAGAATGTCAGCTAGGTAAACAGAGCAGAGTTTCATTCAAAAGAAAGGATCATTCCTCTACCGGATTATTGGAGTTAGTTCATACTGATCTATGTGGTCCAACAAGAATCAAGAGTATGCAAGGTGATAGATATTTCATGTTACTGATTGATGACCATTCCCGGATGATGTGGGTTACCTTTCTGAAAGAGAAATCAGAAGCTTTTGAGAAGTTCAAAATCTTCAAGGTTATGGTAGAGAATCAAACCAGATTGAAACTAAAATGTCTAAGGTCTGATAGAGGTGGTGAATTCACATCTGGTGAATTCATAGACTTTTGTGAGAAGCATGGTATAAAGAGACAGTTGTCTGCTCCTAGGACTCCACAGCAGAATGGAGTAGTTGAGAGAAAAAACTGGACCATCCAGGAAGCATCCAGGATAATGATGATGGAAGCAAATGTTCCTCAAATGTTTTGAAAAGAAGCTATCAGCACTGCAGTCTACACTCTCAATCGAGTCCAAATCAGAGGCAATACTGGTAAGACTCCTTATGAACTTTGGTTTGGCATCACTCCTACTGTGAGATATTTCAAAGTATTTGGTAGCAAGTGTTACATCAAAAGAGATGAAGATCTAGGAAAGTTTGATGCTAGAAGTGATGAAGGAATTTTCTTGGGTTACTCCACTCAAAGCAAAGCATACTGGTGTTACAATAAGAGACTGACAAAGATGATAGAAAGTACAAATGTGAAGGTTGATGAAGGTATTGAGAAGCCCTCAAGATTTTATGAGTATGATGAAGATGATCAGAATGATGTTCTGGTTCAAAGTGCTCCATCCTCTCCTAAAAGTCAGATTCAGACTGATCCGATAAATCAGGAAGAAGAGACAGGTCTAAATGAGCATGATCAAGAAGCAGAAGTGCAAGAAACTCCCAAAATTCCAAGGTATGTAAGACTGAACCACTCTGAAGATCAGATCATAGGTGACAAAAGCAAATGTGTACAAACTAGAAGGAATGTTGCTCAAAATTTAGATGAATGTTGTTTGATTTCAAAGATTGAACCTCAGACAATCAATGAAGCATGCAATGATGAAAATTGGACAAAAGCAATGGAAGAAGAATTAATGCAAATTGAGAAAAATCACACTTGGGATCTTGTTTCTAGACCTAGAAACAAGAATGTAATTGGAACCAAATGGGTCTTCCGGAACAAACTAAATGAAGTTGGTGAAGTAATCAGAAATAAGGCCAGATTAGTCTGCAAAGGCTACTCTCAAATAGAAGGGATTGATTTTGAGGAAACCTTTGCTCCGGTGGCAAGAATTGAAGCAGTCAGACTATTTCTTACATTTGCTGCCTTCAAAGATTTCAAAGTCTATCAGATGAATGTCAAATATGCTTTCCTGAATGGTGACCTAGAAGAAGAGGTGT
The DNA here is from genome assembly GCA_027924645.1 of Cunninghamia lanceolata. Lineage (NCBI taxonomy): Eukaryota > Viridiplantae > Streptophyta > Pinopsida > Cupressales > Cupressaceae > Cunninghamia > Cunninghamia lanceolata. The sequence continues at coordinate 5,060,470 of BSBN01000914.1, read as the reverse complement.
ACATTAAACAACTAGATGGATTTCAGTTATCTGAGCATGGTGATATGGTCTGCAAATTAAAGAAGGCACTGTATGGTCTAAAGCAAGCCCCAAGAGCATGGTATGAGAGGCTGGACACACATCTTTTAAAAATTGGTTTCAACAAAGGTACTGCTGATAGTAACCTATATTTCCAAATTGATCATGAAAACATCTTGATTGTTGAAGTATTGGTTGATGATATCATCTTTGGAGGAAGAGACAGTATGTGTAAGACCTTTGCAAACCAAATGAAAAGTGAGTTTGAAATGTCAATGCTCGCTGAAATGAATTTCTTCTTGGGTCTGCAAATTACTCAGACAGAGAAAGGAATCTTTATCTCTCAAACCAAATATGTGAAAGAACTATTGAAGAAATTTGGAATGGAAGATTCAAAGCCAATGAACACTCCCATGGCTACCAGATGTAAGTTGAGCAAAGATGATGACTCTCCTAAGATAGATCAGACAAAGTATAGATCAATGATTGGTGGATTACTATATCTCACTCAGACTAGACCAGATATAATGCAGGCTATTGGTCTTGTGGCGAGATTCTAGGCTGATCCCAGAGAATCTCATGTCATGGCAATCAAAAGAATTTTTAGGTACTTGAAAGGAATAGTTGAGTATGGCCTATGGTATCCCAGAGATCATGACTTTTCTCTTCATGCATATACAGATGCAGATTGGGCAGGAGATGTGGATGATAGGAAGAGTACAAGTGGAGGAGCATTCATTTTGGGAAAAAGGTTGGTTTCTTGGCTAAGAAAGAAATAAGAAGCAATATCCCTATCTACAACAGAAGCAGAATACATTGCAGCAGCAGGTAGTTGCACTCAACTTTTGTGGATGAAGCAAATGCTAAGAGATATTCAAGTAGAATATGAGGAGCCTATCACAATTTTCTGTGATAATTCAAGTGCAATAAATATTTCTAAGAATCCAGTATTGCATTCTAAGACCAAGCATATATCTATCAAATTTCACTTTTTGAGAGAACAAGTGAACAAGGGTGAAGTTAGATTGGAGTATGTACCCTCCAAGGATCAGCTTGCAGATATTTTTACTAAACCTCTTCCCAAGGACTCTTTTGAGTATCTCAGGGAGAAGTTAGGGGTCATGGCCCCTCTGGTGATGAATTAAGATGCACTGATGTGCATCAATTCAGTGGATTCACAGTCATATCTTGTGATCCAGATTGATGATGGGGAGCTGCTACTAAGGGGGAGCAGCTGGTATGATTCTGATGTGTTAGAATTGCAAGTATGAGCCCTTTGCCATTGATGTCAAAGGGGGAGAGAAGACATGTGAAAAACAAGTGGTTGATGATCAAAGGGGGAGCAGTAAAGGAAGAGAAGACATGTGAAGAGTTGTTGCTGATAGGGGGAGCTATGACAGAAAGGAGAAGTTTCTGTCTTGATGGTGGGGGAGCTGTGACAGAAAGGAGAAGTTTATGTCTTGATGGTTTTTCACATCATATGTTGCCATCAATGACAAAGGGGGAGATTGTTGCAAGTATGAGGTTAACCAATGTTGTCATTGATGTCAACATACTCATATTGCATTGATAAGAAGGATTGGATGAGCTATGTGCTAAGGATATTGAGAAAATTAGTCTCAATCAAGAATAGTGAAGAACAGTGATGAGAAGAAGGCAAAAGTACTCAATAGGTTGAGGATCAGAGGATGCAGATTAAAGGGTTTGTAGATATTAGTCTTGAGATGTTCCAGTTAAGATTTCAGAGGTTTGCATAAAGATATGAAGAAGTTATGGTTGCTTGTGTAGAACCGGTTCCGGTAGGTGTTTCGGTAGAGACAGAGTGTCACAGATTGGTCCGGTGAGTTTCAAAATTACATTCTCTTATTCTGTGGATTGGAGGGAGTGTTGAAGAAGTTAGTGTGAAGTGACAACTTGATTTGTGCATTGTTTGGAGGTCCGGAAGAACCTTTTGCATTATGACAGTGGCGACAGACTATGTTCTTGAAATTCTAGATGAAGAAGAGAAGAATTCCAGTAAGCTGATAAAGTGCGGATGTTCTTGATGACTCAAGAAAGGTTTAGGTGATCCTTGGATCGTGTACAATTATTATTGGCGGTCCGCATTGAAGTTAGAGTTTGGATTGGATGTAAAGACCACTAATTGTTGGTGTTCTTCCCGAGACAGGCTGACCGGATGTATTACACGTCTTGCAAATGATTTTGTAGGTGGTTGCCGACTTAGATGATTGTTCCTAAGTTGATGCCTTGTATAAATAAGGGTTTGTAAATTCATTTTGAAGTGTGTCTTACGGTGATGAGTGTGATATAGCGAAGAAAAGTGTGAAAGGTAGAGCAGGAGTTTTTTAGGCTTAAATGGAACTGATCCGGACATGGTAAAGATGTCAATCTCTAGTTCAAGTTTGTAATACTTTTTATCTTTGTAGACAGTGTGTCTCTTGTAGGTAGTGTGCCTCTTTGTGAGTATTGTACTTGAGCAGTGAGCCCTAATTGGCATGTGCCATCCATTTTTCTTATTCTTCTAACAGAGAATAATCCTTGGGTTAATCACCCCGTGGTTTTTCCCTTAACCGGGTTTTCCACGTCAAAATCTTGGTGTTTCATGTGTTGATGTGTATCTGCTCTGGTGTTTATATCTTATGCTTCCATGAATGGTTAATTGCTATGCTATTGATTAACAAAGTGGATTTAAGTGTTTAAATTGAAAGCGAATTAAGGATAACTAATTCACCCCTCCCCCTCTCAGTTATCAACAATTACTAATGCATAAACTGGTGCTAATGAGAAGAGAAATAAATTTTATCTCAACTATATCATGGATACTAAGGTACCCAACAACAAAAAAATTTGATTCTAGTATTTAATAACCAAAAACAAGACTAATCTCTAATATATGGAAGGTGGTATTTGTATCACTAATAATGGTAATTATTGCATTGCCATGGACTTTCAAAGAATTTAAAAGTACTTATATTCACACGTTATGTTATCTTTACTATTTATCTTGAAGCACTAGAATTTAGAATATGAATTAAAACTATACAAACACTTTAAAGGTGGAAGTATTTTCTCAACTTATCCTTGTTTAAATTATTGCATTTAGTAGCATACATGGAAGTAAACCTTTTCATGGATATTTGATGTTTTCATTTCAATAAGAAGGACAAGGTTTATTTCCAACAAAGAATCTTCACATTTATAATGTCTAGCTCCTAGTAGAATTTATTAAACTCAAAACACAACTACAAAAGCTTGGAACCTAAAGAAGGTTCATCCTAAGAAGGAAAAAATAGGACTTGAATAAATGTTGAAAACACAAGGTTAATTTTATAAACTAGATTTTATAGTTTAAAAAAAGAAATATTGCACATGTTGATAACATGCGCAAAATATAATTAAAACCTATTATTCCTTAGTGCATTAAAATTCATTAACATTGATAGATCATGTAGAAAATGGAAATAGTAACACTACAATAGAGAAAAATGTAAAACTACAACACTTTGCAATAACATAGGATATACACAAAGAAACCCTTGCAAAAAAATCTCGACCACCAAAACGAACCAAGCTTGTATTAATCTTCAAACAAGGAAGTACACAAATACAATATGCTTAGCACTTTAATAATCCAATTGCATAAGTGTACCTACAAATACATCATCATTATAATTTCAACCTCAGAACTCAATATATAGGCATGATCAAAATCAAAAACCATGAATGGTTTCTAAAACCATGTGTTGGAAACCACTAGCTAATTTAGACATCCATATACATGCACAAATCCCAATGCCCAAATCAAGCTTAACTTTAACTGACAACAAATTAGAAACTGCCACTACCAAACTTGGGCACTCAAGTAGTCTTATCCTACCTTTTCTATAACTACTCCATGATTTTATCCAAGTCCATGTAATTAAGTCCCTCTCATCATGCTCTTTCCATTTTGACAACTCTTACACACCTTAAAATTTGTCATAGTTGCATTCAGCAACTTCCATGACACTAAGTGATAATTACAAATTTCCAAAATATAAATTACAAGTGACACCAAATGTCACTCCAAGTGAGATACCCCAAATATGTTGGTGTAAATACTTAAATAAATACTTCCAATATTAGAATATTTCAAGGTGTATGACACCTATCCCAATATTCTCACACTTCTTATACCTTGCGGGTAAGTGCACAAAGATGGGGGGACCAAAAGGGGGTCTTAAGTGGCCACTTTTTTTCTAAAATTAGAAAAGACTGATGTTGGATGAGAAATTGAAGATAGTTATGTACTCAAAATTTGAAGAAGAAACAAAAACAAGAGTCGTAATGCTCTGAATCTAGTTCCTAAACTAGTATTTTTTTTATTGAGATTAAGGGGTTCAAAAGGGGGTCCACATAAATTGGTCCATTTTTTTTCAAAAAAATATAATATAGCATCTGGTGTGGACCCCCTAAAATGTTAACTTTTTTTTGGTATTTCAAATATCGCTTCAATGAGAAATTAGATAACACCATGTAGTTTATCCCCAATTTTTTTGATAATTCATGAATAATTGATTTTATACTAATTTTCAAAGTGGACACATCCTGAAAAATAGAAAATTGATCATGCTCCCCCCTAATTTTTTTGAAAACTAATCAAAAATCCATTTTTTTAATATGTGTAGAATGGAGTCTAGTTTCTAAAATGTAATTTATTTAAAATTTTGATCAATGGTTTAAAAATAAAGTCAAAAATAGCACAACTGGTTTTTGACAAAAAATGGATACACTGACAAAAGAAATGAAAGATGAAAACCTTAACATACTCAGGTCTATGCAGAATCATGGGGGTCCAAAATGTGGCGATGTGATGACCAAAATTTTGCCCTTGTGGTCGATGACTTTTTTTTATCCGAATTTGATGAAATGAAAAGGGTTTATTGAAAAAATTGTCAGCTTTCCACCAATATAAGATATGCCTTATTTTGAATTTAATAGATAATTATTATTGATTTTCTACATACATTACGACTAAAGTCCTGATTGATAGGCTGATTGAAAAACTTCTATAATTTTCAAACTATTTCACATTTTTCAAATCTAAAAGATGCATCACATTCTATGCTTCACATACTATAGGATAAAAAAATTGAATTTCATAAATTTTCGACCAAGTTATGGTGGTCAGATAAACACATTTTAATAATTTTGAAATGTTCTAATAAAAAATCATAACTAATTATTTACTTGCAAAAAAATTACAAAAAAATGAAGCACATCCTAGCACGTATCGTCTACTTATATTGAAATTTTTAGAAAAAAAAATATTTTTTTCTTGTACTTAGGTTGGTCAGACATACACCTACTTTTTACAATCTACAGAAACATGTCTTTGGACATTCAAAACTCAGTCCAAGCCTCTGGGTTGGAAGCCCAAGGCAAATCCAAGCCAAAGGCTTAGAAATTACCATAGTAAATAATAATGCGGTCGTGTTATTGTGAAGGAAAAGATCATCTCTCTCTCTCTCTCTCTCTCTCTCTCTCTCTCTCTCTCTCTCTCTCTCTCTCTCTCTCTCTCTCTCTCTCTCTCTCTCTCTCTCTCTCTCTCTCTCTCTCTCTCTACCTCCCTCCCATCCCTAGCTCCTACCCTATCTCTCTCTACCTCTCTCCCTGTCCCCCCTCTCTCTCTCCCCCCTCTTTACCTCCTACCCTCTCTCTCTCTCTCACCTCTCTACCTCCCTCCCCTCTCTACCTCCCTCCCCTCCCTACCTCCTACCCTATCTCTCTCTCTCACCTATCTACCTCTCTCCCCTCTCTACCTCCTAGCCCCTCTCTCTGGTTGAGTGTATACAGTTGATGGTCTAGTGTATAGGCTTTAAGGAATAGGGTTGAGGGTCTAGAGTTTAGGCTTTAAGGCATAGGGTTGAGGGTATTGGTTATAGGGTATTTATTAATTTAGGGATAGTGAAAATCTTGTCATAGTAGTAATTTTAGAATTTAGACAACACTTAAAACTTTCTATGCATGGCAAAACACGCTCACATTATAATGCAAGTGCATTTTGAGGAACAAAAAAAGAACAAAAATCATGTGCAATCTGTGAATCAGAGCCACATGCTCTGTTATTCTCTGTTTTCTATGCATTATTAGACAAAAAAAATGCTTTTCATGGTGTTGACATTTAGACAATCATTGTTTACTTAATCCACCACCTTTTTTTGGTTCTTTAACGTAGAAGAAGTAAATTGGATGTTTTTAGACAAAATTTGATAATTTGAACTAATATATTCATGTTTCATATCGTTTGAATGCTAATTTTCATGTATTTAGATTGAATTTGATGATATAGATTTTTTTTCCATATATTTGACTAATCCTATTAGAGTTATATAGAATTAAACATTGAATATGAAGGAACTTGCCAAAAACCTCAAATTTTTGAGGATTTTGAAGCCAAAAAAATGAAGTAGATACAATTGTGCAATTGGGCAACTCAAATCTTGAAATCTAAGGTATGTTCTTTATGTATTCATTTACTTCACTTTATGATTATGTTAGCATGAACTCTCATGTTATAGAATAGTCATGTCAAGGGAAGTGAGAGGATTATCATTTTGACAAGTTATTATCATGACAAACTAAAAATTTATATTTATTTGAGATAACAATCTATGACAACAAGCCATATCACCATGGGAAGGAAATCATCAAGACATTATTGGTATAATTTATGAAGGGAGTCTTATCAACATTCAAGGATAGTCCTAAACTAGAGCAAGGTCATGGAAACACTTTCACTATGGAGTAGATGTACAATCATGTTGAGCTATTATCCTAATTCAAACACTAACCTAAACAATTAGAAGGATACTAAGGGAAATCATGTTAGTCAAAGAATTATCTTCATGATAAAATCAAGCTAAGGATTGTCTCTTGAGCATACTCACTTGCAAGAAGTGCCATATCATCGTAAAGACTATTATACCACAATAGCTATCATGTAACCCTAGGAATAGCTATGATCTCTCACCCATGGGTAGGATAGCAACTGATACACACGGTGACAATCAAGACTAAATGATAAGTCAATTTATCTCAAATCCATACAAAAAAGGTATCCATGATACTATATAAACATAGAGGTGGTCTTGAAAGGATGTTCATATGGTAGGGAAGATTGTCGTGGACACTAGATGGCCAAATAGGTCAACTAAAAGATAACCATAAATGTCATTAGCATAGTTATTAGGACAATTATAATCAGAATGTGGTTGTCTTGAATAGATAGTGAATTGTTAAGGAGTTATTAGATAGTTAAGGAAGATAGAGTATTCATATTTGTGGGTGCATATCATTTTCATGAAATGAAAGAGGCATGCATCATGAAGTAGCACTGAAGATCAAAAGAAGGACACCAAATTTGGTGAAGTTGCAAAAAGAAACTAAATTTGACACTTGATTATAATTTCACAACCAATTTGACTAGGAATAGGAGAAGTATTAGAGAAGGGATTTGTCCTAAATAGGAATGAATATGTTGCATCTTTAATCTAACTTGTCATGTTTTCAAATCTTTCATTGATCTTGATTAAAATCTTTGTGTTTCATTTTTCATTTATCTCATTTTTTTGCAAACTAGTAGGAGGTAGTTTGTGGTCCTTTAAAAGAGTTTGATACTTTGTCTTTTGGTTTCAAGAGAGAGGTGGATAATCAAGAAAAAATGTTGATCTAGAGACATGATTTGTTGCTCTACATACACTATTTTAACAAGAATATGTTATAGGAAGAAAGTACTAAAAGAGAACCTAAGACAAGATCAAGCAAAATGTTGGCTAAGAGAATGAGATGAACAAAGGACAAATTACTGATTTGATGGTCAACCTAATTTATTGTTCTAAAAAAACCAAGCTCCATACAATTTTATCTATGAATATGAGAATAAAAGAAGGTAAAAAGGGTAATGAATTATTCTATTGCTATAAGGAAGTTTCCTTTTTATTGAAGATTTATGATAAAAGAAGGAATACTACATGATTTGAAGATCCTTATAGAACAATTTTTTCTTGTCAACTAAAGTTTTTACCTTGGAAATTGCATTCCCAATTCACCTAGGTGAAGGAGACAAGCGTGTTTGAGAAGATATGTTAAGAAAATGTGAAATTAACCTAGAGATTGTTCCTACCACCATTTATAAATGTTGACCATATCCTACGAGACCCTTATTCCAACAATGGAGAACTCTTGTACCCAAAATGAAATGAGTTTGACTTGAGATCATAGGACTAAATCTAAGCCTTAGGATCAAATTAATCTTGGTCATTGATGTAATGCTAAAAAATTATTATGGAAAAGTTGATTTCTATATAGAGAGAGAGTTAAAAGACATTGTAAGTGTTGGAAAAGTTCCTTTGTATTGCTATTATGTGTTCTTAAATATCATCTGAACAATGAATGTTAGTTACTCCATGAAGAAAGAATGGTATGATATGTCATCTTGACTTGTAATTCAAATATTATCCTAGCTTAATCTTGATTTGTAAAAGATTGCTAGTATATGACATGTGCGTGATCTTTATGTTTTGGGTTGCATCACCCTAGGAAACTATAAATTTTCAGATTTATAATCATTTATTCACTTTAATTATATGATTATTTTGATATTTGTGTATGAGATTACTTTACTCTATTGTACCAAGATGGACTAATTTATCTATGTCTTATGAACATGATGCATATAGAAATCATCATCATGCCGAGGAAATGACCAAAGACTCTAACACCATAAGAGTGTGAAGCTAAGAATGCGAAGAAAAGAGAAGGAATGAGGCAACTTCATGAAAATAGGAAATTATCAACCATAGAAGAAGACATATCATTGTTTCCAACTCAATAGGAACATGAATCATCTAATCAAGCTAAGAGAGAGATGGAATTGGTAGCACAAAGGCAATGAATGCAAAACCTCAGTTCAATGAGGAAATTGAATCTCGAAGTTGGAGGCACTCCATCTTTCACAAGTCTAGTTGAAGGTACATCATCATTCTCTTCTCAAGTTGGAGGCACTCTATCTTTCATAGGTCAAGTTGAAGGTACATGATTATTCTCTTCTCAAGTTGGAGGCACCCCATCATTTACATGTCAAGTTGAAAGCACACCATCTTCTCCATCTCAACTTCAATTCTTTTCATCTTTTCCATCTCTAATTAAAGGTACACTATCTATCCCATCTCAAGTAAATATTGAAGAAATTCTTAATACTGAGTCAACTTTACCATTGAAAACACCTCCTAGAATTTTGCATAGAAAGCCTAAGTTTCTAATTGATATTGATGAGAATGTTTTGAAGCCCATGCAGGATATGATTCCCAAGTGTACTTGCTGAAGATATGCCAATAAGATATGGAAATTATTTTTTGAGAACTTAAATGAAACTAGAAGATGTCAACTATTTGTTGAATTGATGAGAAATCTAAAATCTAGGCCCATTATGAAGATTCTTGGCCTAAGGCCGATAAGGGCATGGTTTAGTGGTTAAGTTACTTGGTTGTAGTGGCAGCCACCAGAGTTCAAACTTGCACTGGGCCAATGTGCCTGCAAGCTTTACCCTTCACTGGGCCTACAAGCTCACGAGTTTGAAGTGTTCTTGTTAGGGGATGAGGTCCCCCGTGTTGTGGCCTCACCAGTTCATTGCTCCAGGCAAAAGCATTCACGTGGAGCCGGAGGGCGTGTCACACCAGCATCACCGGTCACGTTAAAAAGTTTACCAGGCACATTTTTTAAAAAAAAGAAGATTCTTAGCCTAAGAACATCAGATGCTTCAAGTGAAAAATTAATTGTAAAGAATCTAGTGAGTGCATATGAGAGTGTGGGTTCCACCTCATGTACCAAGGATAGTAATGTCACACAACATGTCATTATGTTGACAATAGTAATCCATCAAACAAAGAAAGCTCACCTCATTAGAAAGGTAAGTGAAGAATTGAAAATAAGTAGAAAAACTCTAATGAGAGTTGTTGGAAGGCATGAAAGAGTTGAGGACCCAGATAGCAATGAATTGTGGGCATTCTCTGGGAGACTCCCGTGGAAAGCTAAAGTTGTTGTTGAATCCTTGAGATCCCTCATTGAAGAATTTTAGAAAAATAACACAAGGTTATCTCCTAATGCAAGAGATGTTGTAAGAAGGAGAATTAGTTGTCGAAACAGTGAGCCACATCTAAAGCATTTTTTGGATGTGACTCACACAATTTTTCAAGAAATTTCAAGAGATGTATCCTCAAATCAAAATTAGTCAAAGGTATTTTGAAATGGTAAAGCTTTTTTATGTCAAAATAAATCACACACACACAACTTGTCATTGTAGAGTACATATTGAGTTTTCTAATCATTATGATGTTTATAGATATATATGTATAGATTTACATTCTAACGATGTTTTGCAAGAGTGTAATATAAAATGTCCACCTAGATCTTTAAGAGATTTCATATCAAGCATCTTATGTCAAAGGGTGGATGGTCAATTATTCCACAAGAACTTATGCTTGGATGGCATGTGTGATCATTGTGGTGGGTTGCAACATTTGCCAATTTGTTAACATATGGAGAACACACATGCAATTGAAATGAACTAGTAAGTTTTGGCAAATATAAGATAGTGGCATATAGTCTAAAAGATGGTAAAGAAGAAAAAAGGTGTGAATTGGTCATTGAAAAGATTCTAGTGTATCAGTTTATCTCTATTTTTTGAGAGAATATAGTTTACAAGTATGCAAGGCATACCCATAGAGCTCGATGGTTGGACTTGCAATTCAAGTTATGCAAGGACATGTTTCCACTTGATGCCATCATTTCATTTGTTAGCTTTGCAAAGAACTACACACTACAACCATAGAATGAGGTGCAATCATAGTATTACAACTCTATGTGGGTTGCTATGTTTGTGCATATAGCATTCATTCATGCAGATGACAAGAAGATCTTCAGGGAGTATCATTTTTATATAGGTGATGATCGCACACATTATATAGAGTTTGTGCAAGGCTACTTTCAGATGTTCTACTGTGATTGGCTACCAGGAGCATATCATTTGGTCAGCATATCATACATGGTCAGATAATTGTGCATCACAATTCAAGAACTCATGGATGTTCTATTGGTTGAGAAAGATGCATAGGATGAATGGTGTTCAACATATGTGGAATTTATCTGAGGTCAAGCATGGAAAGGGGGAGCATGATGGTGTAGGAGCATGTATCAAAAGAGCATTAGCACAAGAAGAGTTGAAGTACAAAGATAATACAAATTTGACAAATGTGAGATCTATTGTCGAATGGTGTAACACTACAATGGTCCAGGTAATGAAGGTAAGTCTACAGTTCGTAGATTTTTTTTGTTGGTTGATGATACTTACATTGTAAAATATGAGGATTGTTATGTATTGATAGGATCAAGTGAGCTACACTCTTTTAGAAGCTCTAATGTAGTTTCATGGTGTATTCATACATGATAGATGGTATGCTTTTGTTCTTCATGTACAAATCAAGCTTGGTATGAATGTGAGTCAAAGGAGTGGTTCGATGAATGGTGTATAAGAAGTCTAAGCCTAATTGACACATATCGACTCCCAACAACACTACATCTCACAAAGATTGAATCATCAGCTAACTTTGACCATGTTTCAAATCTAGTTCAACCAGGTATTATCAGCATTCAAATTTATTAAAATTCAATATTCCATCTTATTTTGTATTTTTTTGTATTGTTGACTATATTCATTGAACTGAATGCACATATCAATGCAGGGCATGTTTATGCAGTTATTGCAGCTGAAGACAATGAAAAAGGAACATATATTTGTGTCATTGTGTTGAGACAAAAAATAAATTAGTTTCCCATGTTATAGATGGAGAAAACATCGAGTACCCTACAGGATGAGTAATTGTTACTGGAACATGGCTTAGAAAGTACCCAATGAAGAAGTCTAAGGTGTGGTTGTTTGAGGACTTTGACACACATAGGAATATTCTTTATTATTCTAACCTTGTTGTGGCCTCAAAAGTTCATTTGATCAAATATGGGGATAGACCATTGACCAGGACCTTGTGGAAGGTTTGTGATTCTGACCATGAGGCAATACTTGACACAATAAAGAGTAGAGAAGATATAGATGGTTCATTGGATTGATTGTAAATGAAAAATCTTTGTAATTTCATGCTCATTTGTAAATATATACAGATAATTTGTATATTTGTATAAGTCAAATTTTGTTCCTTCTATATAATCATGTCTCTAATATCATGTCTCTTATGAGATACTTATGTGTAATACTCTTGTTTATGTGTATGATTATGTAAAACACTCTTGTTTATGTGTATGATTATGTACACTAACTTCCTCATGTCATTTATATGTATAGCTGATTTATATTTGTATATGTGTATGATCATGTCTCTAATTTCAGTTCTACCGATGTCCTCTAATTTTAGTTCTATTGATGTCCTCTAATGTGTCCTCTAGGGTCATGTAGGGTCCCTCCACAATAACCTTTCTCAATTTTTAAAATGTTCATTCCATATGGTCATGGAAGCTATATTTCAAAAGTTACAAAAAGTGTAAGTTGTGTTCAATGAAAAGTTGTCTCATAGAATAAATTTCATTTCATGCATCATGGGGCCAAACTGGTAGTGCCAACATGTCCAGGTGGGCAAGTGAACTCTAGGCAAGGTCTTGTTTTGCACCTCAACTATCCCAATCGTTCCTTGTTGCACTATGTCGACGCTTTCTCTTAAGAGCCCTAAGTGCCAAAAATTGCCAAACTTTGACAGACTATTTCTCAGAATTTGTGGCACCTAGGAATGTTCTGTCTAGACCTACATGGTCACATAGGGTCCCTCCATAATAACCTCTCCTAGTTTTTGAAATTTTCATTCCATTTGGTCATGGCAACAATATTTCAAAAGTTGCAAAAAGCGTCAGTTGTGTTAAATGAAAAGTTGTCTCATAGCATAAATTTCATTTCATGTGTCATGGGGCCAAACCAATGGTGCCAACATGTTCAAGTGAGTGGGTGAACACTAGGAAAGGCCATGTTTCTTGCCTCAACTATCCCAATCATTCTCGGTTGCACTATGCTGACGCTTTCTCTTAAGAGCCCTAAGTGCAAAAAATTGTCAAACTTTGACAGACTATTTCTCAGAATTTGTGGCACTTAGGAAAATTCCATTTGGACCTATAGGGTCACCTAGGATCCCTCCATAATAACCTCTCTCAGTTTTTGAAATGTTCATTCCATTTGGTCATGGCAACAATATTTCAAAAGTTGCAAAACGCGTCAGTTGTGTTCAATGAAAAGTTGTCTCATAACATAAATTTCATTTCATGCATCATGAGGCCAAACTGATAGTGCCAAGACATCTGGTTAAGTGGGTGAATGCTAGGAAAGGTCTTGTTTCATAGCTTAACTATCCTTATCATTCTCGGTTGCACTGTGTTGATGCTTTCTCTTAAGAGACCTAAGTGCCAAAATTTTCCAAACTTTGATGGTCTATTCATCATAATTTGTGGCATGTAGGACCATTCTACCTAGACCTACTAGGTCATGTAGGGTCCCTCCATAATAACCTCTCTCAATTTTTGAAATGTTCATTCCATTTGGTCATGGCGACAATATTTCAAAAGTTGTAAAAAGCATCAATTGTGTTCAATAAAAAGTTGTCTCATAGTATAAATTTGATTTCATGCATCTTGGGGCAAAATGATAGCGCTAACACATTTGGGTGGGTGGGTGAACACTAGGCAAGGTCTTGTTTCACACTTCAACTATCCTGATCGTCCCTAGCTACACTGTGTCGATGCTTTCTCTTAAGAGCCCTAAGTGCCAAAAATTACCAAACTTTGACAATTTGTTTCTCAGAATTTGTGGCACCTAGGAATGTTCTGTCTAGATCTATAGGGTCATGTAAGGTCCCCCACAACAGCCTCTCTCATTTTTTGAAATGTTCATTCCATTTGGTCATGGCCACAATATTTCAAAAGTTACAAAAAGTGTTATGTGTGTTCAATGAAAAGTTGTCGGAAAGCATAAATTTTGTTTCTTGCATTGTGGGGCCAAACCGACATTGCCAGCATGTCTATGTGGGTAGGTGAATGCTAGGGAAGGCCTTGGTTCATTCCACAGGTCTCCTGATCCTTCTGAGCTACATTATTCTGACAAAGTCTCTTAAGAGACCTAAGTGCAAAAAAATACCAAACTATGACGGACTGGTACTCGAAATCCATGGTATCTCTGACTATTCTGTCTAAACCTATAGCTACATGTAGAGTCCCTCCACAATAACCTATCTTATTTTTTATTATCTCCAAACCATTTGACCATGGCGATGATGTATGAAATGTTGCAAAAAGTGTCATTAACGTTCAACAAAAACATGCTAGGAGCCATACTTTGCATTCTTTGTCTCGTGTGGCTGAACTGACTATGCCAACATGTGTGGGTGGGTAGGTGAATGCTAGGGGAGGCCTTGGTTTGTTCCCCAAGTCTCCTGATTCTTCCAAGCTACATTGCACCAGGAATCTCTGAAGAGCCCAAAGAGCAAAAAGTTGAAAATCTTTCACCTACCTTTAACTCGATCTATGGCACCTATGAATGTTTTTTCTAGACCTACAAGTGGACGTCGGGTCCCTCTATAGTACCCTGTCTTAGTTTTGGTCAACTCTAGACTGCTTGACTATACCAACAACGTATGTATTCTTGCAAAATGTGTCATTTGAGAGTAGTGAAAAGGTGCCAATAGGCATGCATTTTCTTCTTTCCACCTTGTGGGGCTAAACTAACTATGCCAACATGTCAGGGTAGGTGGGTTGATGCTACTGGAGGTCTCAATTCATTTCCCAGGTCTCCCAATCATCCCAGGCTATGTTGCACTAGGAGTCTCTAAAGAGCCCAAAGAGAAAAAAGTTGAAAAACTTTTGCTTGCCTTTTCTCTCGATCTATGGCACCTACAAATGTTTTGTCTACACCTACAGGTGGACATTTGGTCCCTCTACAGTACCCTATCTCAGTTTTGGTCGACTCCATACTGTTTGATCGTGCAAACAACATATGCATTCTTGCAAAATGTGTCATTTGAGAGCAGTGAAAAGGTGTCAACAAGCATTTTTTTTCTTCCCGCCTCGTGGGGCCAAACTAACTGCACCAACATGTCGAGGTGGGTAGGATGATGTTACTGGAGGCTATTACCTATTTGGCCATTACCTTTCACTAATGCTATGAGATCACTAATGGGGCCCACATAGGTAACTGCATGATAAATTTATGAATTATGAGTGATTCAAGGATGCATATCAAGTTTACTTCCCAAATTCCACAACCTTAGCCAGCATCCTCCTTTCCTGTGCTAAAATGGGATCTTTGGAATAGGGTATGGACATCCATCAAAGCATAAAGGATATGGGAATTTCATCAGGTGTTGTAGTTGCAACTGCCCTATGATACATGTATTCAAAGTGTGGAAGCATAGACAAGGCATGTGAATTGTTTGAGATGATGGCTCAAAGAAATGTTGTCTCATGGAATACAATGATTGCAAGATATGCACAAAATAGATTTTTTGATAAGCCTTTATAAACTTTCAAGAAAATGCAATTGGCAGGTGTAAATCCAAATTCCACAACCTTAGCCAACATCCTCCTTATTTGTGCCCAAATGGGATCTTTGGAATAGGGTATGAACATCCATCAAAGCATAAAGGATATGGGAATTTCATCAAATGTTGTAGTTGCAACTGCCCTATGAGACCTGTATGCAAAGTGTGTAAGCATAGACAAGGCACATGAACTGTTTGACATGATGGCTCAAAGAAATGCTATCTCATGGAATGCAATGATTGCAAGGTATGCACAAAGTGGATTTTTTGATAAGGCTTTAGAAACTTTCAAGCAAATGCAATTGACGGGTGTAAATCCAAATTCCACAACCTTAGCCAACATCCTCCTTGTTTGTGCCCAAATGGGATCTTCACAACATGGTATGGACATCCATCAAAGCATAAAGGATATGGGAATTTCCTTAGATGTTGTAGTTACAACTACCCTATGAGACATGTATGCAAAGTGAGGAAGCATAGACAAGGCACGTGAACTATTTGACATGATGCCTCAAAGAAATGTTGTCTCATGGAATGCAATGATTACAAGATATGCACAAAATGTTTTTTTGATAATGCTTTAGAAACTTTCAAGCAAATGCAATTGGTGGGTGTAAAGCCAAATTCCACAACCTTATCCATCATCCTCCTTGTCTATGCCCAAATGGGATCTTCAGAACATGGTATGGATATCTATTAAAGAATTAAAGGATATGGGAATTTTGTCAGATGTTGTAGTTGCAACTGCTCTTTGAGACATTTTTGCAAAGTGTGGAGGCATAGAAAAGGCATGTGAACTATTTGACATGATGGCTCAAAGAAATGTTGTCTCATGGAATGCAATGATTGCAAGATATGAACAAAATGGTTTTTTTGATAAGGCTTTAGAAACTTTCAAGCAAATGCAATTGGCAGGTGTAAAGCTGAATTCCACAACCTTAGCCAACATCCTCCTTGTCTATGCCCAAATGGGATCTTCAAAATAGGGTATGGACATCCATCAAAGAGTAAAGGATATGGGAATTTCATCAGATGTTGTAGCTACAACTACCCTACGAGACATGTATGCAAAGTGTAGAAGCATAGACAAGGCACATGAAGTGTTTGACATGATGGATCAAAGAAATGTTGTCTCATGGAATGTAATGATTGCAAGATATGCAAAAATTTCTTTTTTGATAAGGCTTTAGAAAATTTCAAGCAAATGCAATTGGTAGGTGTAAAGCCAAATTCCACAACCTTAGCAAGCATCCTCCTTGTCTATACCCAAATGGGATATTCGGAACAGGGTATGGACATCCATCAAAGCATAAAGGATATGGGAATTTCATCAGATGTTGTAGTTGCAATTGCTCTATGAGACATGTATGCAAAGTGATGAAGCATAGACAAGGAAGGTAAACTGTTTGACATGATGCCTCAAAGAAATTCTATCTCATGGAATGCAATGATTGCAAGATATGCACAAAATGTTTTTTTTGATAAGGGTTTAGAAACTTTCAAGCAAATGCATTTGGTAGGTGTAAAGCCAAATTCCACAACCTTAGCCAGCATCCTCCTTGTCTATGCCCAAATGGGATCTATGGAACAACGTATGGACATCCATCAAAGCATAAAGGATATGGGAATTTTGATAGATGTTGTAGTTTGAACTACCCTAGGATACATGTATGCAAATTGTGGAAGCTTAGACAAGGCACATAAACTATTTGTCATGATGCCTCAAAGAAATGTTGTCTCATGGAATGTAATGATTGCAAGATATGCACAAAATGGATTTTTTTTAAAAGGCTTTAGAAACTTTCAAGCAAATGAACAAAAGAAGCTTTCAAGAAAATGCAATTGGAATGTGTAAAACCAAATTCCACAACCTTATCCAACATCCTCCTTGCCTATGCCAAAATGGGATCTTCAGAATAGGGTGTGGACAGCCATCAAAGCATAAAGGATATAGGAATTTTGTCACATGTTGTATTTGCAACTGCCCTTGTAGACATGTATGCAAAGTGTGGAAGCATAGACAAGGTGCATGAACTGTTTGACATGATGCCTCAAAGAAATGCACAGTCTCATGGAATGCAAAGAATGCAAGATATGCACAAAATGGATTATTTAAATTTAGGATTAATAAACTTTCAAGTAAATGCAATTGGCATGTGTAAAACCAAATTCCATAACCTTTGGAAGCATCCTCCCTATCTATGCCAAATTAGGATCATTGGAATAGGGTATGGACAACCATCAAAGCATAAAGGATATAGGAATTTTGTTGGATGTTGTATTAGTATCTACCCTTGTAGACATGTATGCAAAGTGTGGAATCATAGACAAGGCATGTGAACTGTTTGACACATGATGCTTCAAAGAAAATTTGTCTCATGGAATGTAATGATTGCAAGATATGCACAAAATGGATTTTTTGATAAGGCTTTAAAGAAACTTTCAAGAAAATGCAATTGGCATGTGTAAAACCAAATTCCACAACCTTATCCAACATCCTCCTTGCCTATGCCAAAATGGGATCTTCAAAATAAGGTGTGGACAACCATAGTGCAGTCATGGTAGGAGGGTTCGCAGAATGACCTGTCTAGATTATGCAGCAAGAGTAACACAACAGAAACAACTCAAAGATATAGAACAAATGCAGATTCAGTCATTCAATATATCATAGAATTCAAATACAGATCAGCTGGCAACATGCGGGCTTATAATTGGGCTCATAGGCTTGATTACAGAATATCAGAATATGCACAAGATATAGCTTTGAAGTCCCTTCACTCAAAATCTAAACTAAGGATTATGAATCAATCGCTAACTATCAAAATTTACTTTCCTAGGGATCTATTACATCCTTATTCTCCAGTACAAAAGATTCCTCCACGTCGGCCAAGGAAGATCACAAACTCCAATGAAGAGTTGTAACGTGTGTACACAGATAGGTCAGACCTAATCATGTAGAACACCTCCGCAAATGTATGGAATGATGTGCAGATCTTAGGGAAGGTCAGCCACGAACCAAAGATCATAGGATGATGTGTCACTAGGATCCATAAGTCAAGGATTGCTCTACAAGTCTTCTCCTTTAGCTAATTGTCTGAGACTGTCAAGATGCTCTATTCTGTGAAAATAGTCAATCTTCTGATGGCGATAACTTTCTGGTACTTAATCCAAATGCTTTGAATTCTGGATATGATATAGATGAATTAATCTAGATGTTACATCCAGCTCTGTAAGATCTAAAATGTAACTACAGTAGAATGTGGACCAAAATACAGAAACTGCTACCAATTGAACTACCTAAACTAAATTGGAAAATGAAAAGAAACAAATTGAACTGCAAACAAATTGAATTGAAAATGTTTTTGTGTAATGCAAGATTTCTCTTGAACTAGGGATTCTCCTACGTAAGACATTTGGGGTTATTGAAAAAGTGAGTCCCTCACTTTGTTGGGGCTAGGGGAGAACTAAGATGGTCCACCTCAGCCTGTGAAATCCATGATGAATCTTCTTCCAGTCTACCTTTCCACTTCACAAGATATTCTTTGTATTGTCTTCCTCTGGTGTTGCGCCCAACTTTGTTGTCCAAAATGTCTTCAATCTACTCTGGTGCTTGTTGTGGTGACTGCTTCTTCAAGTCCTCTGCCATGTTGTCACTAAACTCTACTTCATGATACTAGTATAGGTCTGCAATATTGAAAATAGGTGATATGCCCAATGTCTCCAGAAATTCCACTTCATATGCATTTCTTGAATCAAATTTCTTGAGTATCCTACAAGGTCCAAACTTATTCATCTTCAACTTGTTATATGTTCCAACTGGAAATCTTTCTTTTCTCAAGTATACCATCACTTCATCTCCCACTACAAATTCCTTATGTCTTCTTCTCTCATTTGCTTGCTCCTTATATTTTTTGTTCATATCTTCCAAATGCTTATTAACATGATTATGCATTGTCTCCATATGTCTTGCAAATTCTTTTGCTTCTGCACTTCTCTTTTCCTCTGCACTGATATCTCTCAATTCTGCAACTCCTCTAGGATTCACTCCAGTAACAATATCAAAGGGTGTTCTTCTAGTACTCCTATTTAATGAATTATTGTATGAAAACTTTGCTTGTGAAAGAATCAAATCCCAACTTCCTATCTTCTCTCCAACCAAACATCTCAACAAGTTTCCCAAACTCCTATTCACTACCTCTGTCTGTCCATCAGTCTGTGGATGAAAAGCTAAACTAAACTTCAAATCTATCTTCATCTTCTTCCAAAGTGTCTTCCAAAAATATCTAAGAAATATGGCATCTCTATCTAAAATTATACACTTAGATAATCCATGCAATCTCACAATCTCCTTGAAAAATAGGTCTGCTACATGTACTGCATCAGTTGTCTTCTTACAAGGTATGAAATGTGCCATCTTTGAAAATTTGTCCACTACTACAAATATAGAATCATGTCCTCTCTATTTCTTAGGTAATCCCATTACAAAATCCATACTTATGTCTTCCCAAGGTCTCTCTGGTACTATCAAAGGTTTATACAATCTAGTATTCTGACTACTCCCTTTTGCAACTTGACAAACTCTACAACTCTACACAAACTTCCTAACATCTTTATGTATCTGAGACCAAAAGTAATTTTCACTTACCAGTGCTACTGTCTTGTCAATGCCAAAATGTCCTACCAATCCACCACTATGCTTCTCCTTGATCAAATTATCTCTTATTGAACTTCTAGGTATGCACAACTGATTTCCTCTGAATAACATATCTTCCTGAATGAAATAATCCAACCACTTGCTCCTATCTGTCACAACAAGTTCCTTACATGTTTTCTAAGGTTCTACAAAATCAGTGTCTCCTCATACATGTTCTTCAATTCATCAAATCCCAACACTTCAACTCTCATCTCTATCAACAAGTTTCTTCTCCTACTCAATGCATCAACAACTTTGTTTGATTTACCACTCCTCTACTTCAACACAAAAGTATAACTTTGCATGAACTCTACCCATCTCATGTGTCTTTGATTCAACTTACCTTGATTGTTCAAATATTGCAAAGCTTGATGATCTGTACACAACACAAACTCCTTAGGCAACAAATAATGTCTCCACTTCTTCAAGGCTTGAATTATAGCATAGAACTCTTGATCATAAACTGAATATCTTCTCCTCGCACATCATTCAACTTCTCACTGAAATATACCATAGGTCTTCCTTCTTGACTTAACACTACTCCAATTGCATTTCCACTTGCATCACAATCAACTTGAAATACCTTATTGAAATCTGATAATGCTAAAATGGGTTGCTCTGTCACCTTCTGCTTCAACAACTCAAAACTTTTATCTGCTCCTGAAGTCCACTTAAATTCTTTCCTATCACCTCTCATTGTCTCTGTCATAGGGTTACAAACTAAACTAAAATTTCTAATGAACTTCTGGTAGAAACTAGCCAATCCATGAAATGATCTAACCTCTCCAATGCTCTCCGGTGTAAGTCATTCAATAATTGCTCTTACTTTCTCAGGGTCCATCTTCAATCCTTCTATGGAAATTACAAATCCCAAATATACCAATTCTTCCTTCATGAAACTACACTTCTTGATGTTTATCAACAATTTCTATTCTCTCAACCTCTGTAAAACTTGTCTAATATGACATAAATGTTCTTCTTTTGTCTTACTAAAAATTAGAATATCATCCAAGTATACAATCAAAAACTTACCCAAGAATTTCTTCAAAACTTCATTCATCAATCTCATGAAAGTACTCGGTGCATTTGTCAATCCAAAAGGCATCACTAACCACTCGTACAATCCTTCATTTGTCTTAAAAGCATTATTCCATTCATCTCCTTCTTTGATTATGATCTAATGGTATCCACTCTTCAAATCTATCTTTGTGAAATATCTTGCTCCACTCAAACAATTCATAATATCATCCATCCTAGGTAAAGGAAATATATACTTAACTGTGATCTTATTTATTTCTCTAAAGTCAGTACACATTCTCCATTATCCATCCTTCTTAGGTGCTAACACTGCAAGTATTGTACAAGGACTCAAACTTTTTCTGATCAAACCTTTCCACAACAACTCTTATATCTGTCTATTCAGTTCTTCATTCTATGCCGGTGTCATTCTATGTGCTGCTTTATTAGGTAAACTAGCTCCAGGTATAAGATCCATGTGATGACTGATACTCCTTATTGGTGGCAATCTTTCAGGTACATTATCTAATATGATGTCTTCATACTCTGTCACCAACTCTCTTATCTCCTCTAGTTGTGATTCTTCAGTCTCCTTCAATGTTTCAAGCTTCTTAGGAATAAAAGCATAACACATATTCTCATGTCTCAAACCATCTAAAAAATTTCTTCCATCTACCAAATAGATTCTAGTATTCCCACATACTTCACTCTTAGGATCATCTTCGGTGCAGGAGCATCATAGACATCAGGGTTTTGGTTAGATTTACAAGTAGTTGTTTGGTTAAATAAGTTCTATAACACCATCTTCAATATTGTCTAAGGCTTGAATGCCATGTTGTAATGGACTATGTCCAAATAACTAAGATCTACTATGTTTATGTTTTTAGTCCTAGTTAGGACAGTCATAGGTAGTTTGCAACATGGACTTAGGTTTTAATGTTTATATAGTTAGTCATTTAAAATTCTCCTTGTTTGTTAGCCCATAAAGGCATGTCTAAGGATAGTGATAACCTTGTCCAAAGGTTAGCTACATGTTAAAAAGCAAGATTAGTTATGCAACTGTCGGTGGAATCCAAGAAAAGGCAGTTTCTATGATAGATAGTTTTATAGCTGCAGTTAAAAATTAGAAAAGAAATCGATGGTTTGGCAATGAAAAATGTTTTCATGCATTGTAGGAGGCTTGTATTAAGCCAAGGAAGATTGTATGGAAGGAATACATTGAATAGATTTGAGAGAAACAACAAGAAGAACTATTTTTTTTGTTGTTTTGTGTTTTTTCTATTTTTTTACTGTTTTGCAGGCCGTACCCACTCCTGTATGGAATCTCCATAGTACATGGGCATGTTGGATGGAAAGTAGATCAAGTTAGCTTTGATTTGAGTCTTGTGTGGGATCTTAACAATGCACTAGGTGGAAGATATTGCTAATTTCCCCAAAACTATTTTTCTGAATTTGTTGTTTCCTTTTGAAAATCACTGTTTTCTGCAGTTTTCCATACATGTACGGCATTGTCATGGCACAGGTTGGGGATGGATGGAAAGAGGTTTGAACTACCTTTGATTTAAGCTTTGTTTGGAGACTTGACACAAGACTGGGTGAAAAAAATCCTTGTTTTCCTCTGAGTTGCTCTCATAGTTAGTAATTCACTGTTTTCAGCTTCTATCCGTACTTGTACGGCTGTGTAATGGGGGATGCCTTAGATGGCTGGTTAGGGCGGAGAGTCACCTATCTTGTGCAACTAATTTGGGCTTTTGACCTTCTTATTGGTCTCTGCATTTCTCTTTCCTTTGAAAGTAGGTTTGAAAACCTAGTTAAGGCTCTTTTGACAGTCTCATGGATTTTTGCCCATTTCATTGACATTTTTTTGTTCTTGCTCAATGGAATGGGTTGCATATTAATCAATGCATGGTCTTGAAAAGGATTGGGAGGTAGGAGGATGGTGTGGTCTGAGTTTAACCAGTAAATGACCCTATAGAATTATGTGTTGAAATGGAGTAGAGGGCAGCAGTCATAAGGAAGAAACTTGGTAAGTTGGTTTAGTATGGTTTTGTCAATGAATGCATTAGATATGTATGCATGTGAGAGGTTGACAAGTTGCATGAGTTTGAGTGTGTCTCAATAGAGATCTTCACAAAGAAGACATGGTGACTGTATACGCAATGGAGCAGTGAAGTGTTATGACTATCTTTGAAGACTTTGGTAAGGCTGCTGTCCTGCAGACCCTGTATAGTGATTTGGCAAGAAATCTAGATGGAACCTTGACGGAGTTGGCATCTTGGAAGGTGATTTGGAGTCCTCCTTCATTGTGTGTGTGTCAAGAGTAAGTTGGAGATGGTGTTGAAGGCTGTCTCGAGTGATCTTTGCATGTGAAGTTATGTTCATGCTACTGCTGTCCTAGATGCTCTGCAACATTTTTGGTATCAGAGCTAGCTAGTAGATCCTTGAAGGTGCTATGGATCTTGTGAAGAAGATAAAGGTTTGTGAAAGTTGTGAAGATGCCTCCTAAAAACCAGATGGCAAGAGAGAATGCTGAGTTGAGAGAAGCCTTAGAGGCAAGAGAGAAAGAGCTGAGGAATAGAAGAGAACAAGATGCTGCCAGAGACAGAGAGCTAAGGCAAGTAAGAAGAGAGAATGCAACAATCTTGGCAAGATTGGAAGCATTAGAGAAGAATCCAAGAAAGGATGAACAAAGTGAGTCAGAAGGAGATGAAGATGCAGATGAGTATCCTCCTGAGGATGAGTTAGATGCTGAAGAAAAGAAGTTTGTAAGATTGTTGAAGGCAGTCCAAGGAAGTGGAACTAAGGCAAACATAGAGCTACCTATCTATTAGGGGAAGATGGATAGTGAAGAAGTGTTAGGGTGGATAGATGCCCTAGAAAATTTTTTTGAATATGAGGAGATGAGTGATGAGAAAAAGATTAAGTTTACAAAGACAAAACTAAGAGGGACAGCACATACCTGGTGGAGTAGTGTGCAGACAGAGAGAATGGCTAGAGGTGCATCAAAAATCACTTCTTGGAGTAGGATGAAGGACATGATGAAAGACCAATTCCTTCCATCTGATTACTTTATTCAGACAAAGAGGATGAGGCAGAATCTGAAATAGAAGGACATGGATGTTATGTCCTATACTAAGCAATTTCATAAACTTAGTATTAGAGGTGGGCTGGAAGATGAAGAGAAAGTGGCAAGGTACCTTAATGGGCTTAGGTATAACTTGCAGGATGAGATTGGGTTAGCAGTACCAAAAACACTTGGAGAGTGTTTTCAGTTAGCCATCAGGGCTGAAGAGAGAGTGAAGAGGAAGCAAGAAAGGCAAGGAGGTTATGGAAGAGGAAATAGAGGTAGGGGCAAACCTACTAGTGAAGTTCAGAACAGCAATGAGAAGGGTAAGGAGTTGTCTACAGAATAGAGAGGTGGACATAGAGGTGGAGGTAGATTTGGATTAGGAAGAGGAGTGTTCACAGGCAAATGTTACCACTGCAATGAGGTGGGACACACATCTTTCAACTGTCCTAAGAAGGATGGTATTGATAAGAGAAAGGATACAAGAGTTCCCTTGGCACAAGAGGAGGAGAAGCCAGAAGAACCAGAGATGTCGTTAGCCTCTCCAATGATGGATGAAGAGATGCTCATGGTGGAAAGAAGTAAGATGCAGTAACCACCATAGGTATCTATTTTTAGAACTAATTGTTTGAGCCATGGTAAGATATGCAAGTTGATTGTAGATTCAGGTTCTCATGATAACTTAGTTTCTTGGGAAATGGTGAATAAGTTGGGGTTGAAGACTTTTGATCATCCCAGTCCTTACCATGTCACTTGGGTGAGTCAAGAATAGTAGGTAATGGTCACTAAGAAGGCTTTTGTTGACTTCACAATTGGTCCATATCAAGACTATGTTTTGTGTGATGTTATTCCTATGACTTGTGGGCATGTAATCTTGGGCAGACCATGGCAGTATTTGAGAAGGACTATTCATGATGGGTATACTAATACCTATGTAGTGCACAAAGATGGTAAGAAGTTCAAATTGATTCCTTTACCTTGTGAGGAGAAGAAGGAATAGGTTACAATTTTCTTTGGAGAGAAATTGAAGTTAAATGTGTAGGTTCAGGGTGATTGCACACAACAGACACATATGCAACACAAGAAGGTGGATGACAGTCCTAGAGAGCAGCAGGCTTGGGACTTGAGTTATGTTAAGGTAGGGGACATTGAATGTCCTATAAGGAGCCAGAAGAAGGAAAACAAACAGCAGAGAGTCCAAGGAGGAATAAATCAGAACCTCCAGTTGAGAAGAGTTGAAGCATTGCAGCAGCAGGGTCCTAGACAAGGACACCAAAACAAGTTTTATGGTTCTAACACTCTTTACCAGAGCCATGCAGGTTGGAGAAGGAGAAAGATAACTCTGGGAGAGTTCATGTTTCCTAGTCAGAGATGGAAGAATGTTTGGAGTAGGTCCCACAACTCTTGGGACAAGAGTTTTCATCATGCCGGGGAGTATGGTCCAGGAGCATCATAGACATCAGGGTTTTGGTTAGATTTGCAAGTAGTTGTTTGGTTAAATAAGGTCTATAAGACCATCTTCAATATTTTCAAAGGCTTGAATGTCATGTTGTAATGGACTATGTCCAAATAACTAAGATCTACTATGTTTATGTTTTTAGTCCTAGTTAGGACAGTCATAGGTAGTTTGCAGTCATAGGTAGTTTGCAAGATGGACTTAGGTTTTAATGTTTATATAGTTAGTCATTTAAAATTCTCCTTGTTTGTTAGCCTATAAAGGCATGTCTAAGGATAGTGATAACCTTGTCCAAAGGTTAGCTACATGTTAAAAAGAAAGATTAGTTATCCAACTATCGGTGGAATCCAAGAAAAGGCAGTTTCTATAATAGACAGTTTTATAGCTGCAGTTAAAAATCAGAAAAGAAATCGATGGTTTGGCAATGAAAAATGTTTTCATGCATTGTAGGAGGCTTGTATTAAGCCAAGGAAGATTGTATGGAAGGAATACTTTGAATAGATTTGAGAGAAACAACAAGAAGAACTATTTTTTTGTTGTTCTGTGTTTTTTCTATTTTTTTTACTGTTTTGCAGGCCATACCCGCGCCTGTACGGAATCTCCATAGTACATGGGCATGTTGGATGGAAAGTAGATCAATTTAGCTTTGATTTGAGTCTTGTGTGGGATCTTAACAATGCACTAGGTGGAAGATATTGCTAATTTCCCCAAAACTATTTTTCTAAATTTGCTGTTTTCTTTTGAAAATCACTATTTTCTGCAGTTTTCCGTATATGTACGACATTGTCATCACACAAGTTGGGGATGGATGGAAAGAGGTTTGAACTACCTTTGATTTAAGCTTTGTTTGGAGACTTGACACAAGACTGGGTGAAAGAAATCCTTATTTTCCTCTGAGCTACTCTCACAGTTAGTAATTCACTGTTTTCAGCTTCTATCCATACTTGTACGGCTGTGTAGTGGCGGATGCCTTAGATGGCTGGTTAGGGTGGAGAGTCACCTATCTTGTGCAACTAAATTGGGGTTTTGACCTTCTTATTGGTCTTTGCATTTCTCATTCCTCTAAAAGTACGTTTGAAAACCTAGTTAAGGATCTTTTGACAGTCTCATGGATTTTTGCCCATTTCATTGACATTTTTTTGTTCTTGCTCAATGGAATGGGTTGCATATTAATCAATGCATGGTCTTGAAAAGGATTGGGAGGCAGAAGGATGGTGTGGTTTGAGTTTAACCAGTAAATGACCCTATAGAATTATGTGTTGAAATGGAGTAGAGGGCAGTCATAAGGAAGAAACTTGGTAAGTTGGTTTAGTATGGTTTTGTCAATGAATGCATTAGATATGTATGCATGTGAGAGGTTGACAAGTTGCATGAGTTTGAGTGTGTCTCAATAGAGATCTTCCCAAAGAAGACATGGTGACTGTATACGCAATGGAGCAATGAAGTGTTATGACTATCTTTGAAGACTTTGGTAAGGCTGCTGTCCTGCAGACCCTGTATAGTGATTTGGCAAGAAATCTAGATGGAACCTTGACGGAGTTGGCATCTTGGAAGGTGTTTTGGAGTCCTCCCTCATTGTGTGTGTGTCAAGAGTAAGTTGGAGATGGTGTTGAAGGCTGTCTCGAGTGATCTTTGCATGTGAAGTTATGATCATGCTACTGCTATCCTAGATGCTCTGCATCAATCTTCCAAAGGAATCAAGGTAATTCTCTTCCCATTTGATGTTATAGTGTATGTATTCTTTCTCCCATCATGTATAGATTTTCTATCATACTGCCAAGGTCTACCCAAAAAATATGACAAACATCCATAGGCATAATATCACACAACACTTCATCATGATAAGATCCAATATGAAATTTCACCAAACATTACTCACTCACCAGTACCTTATGATCATCCTAAATCCATGCTATTTGATAGGGCTTAGGGTGTTTCAATATTTCCAACTTCATCTTAGTCACCATCTCTTTTGAAACTAGGTTATCTGAACTACTACTATCAATTACAACTTTACAACATTTACTTCCTGATTTGCATCTGGTTCTGAGCAAACTCTTCCTCTACGCTGGCTCTTCATTTGTCTCTGCTTGAAATAGTGCTCTCCTCATCACCAGTGATTCTCCTTTCTCTGGTTTACCAACTGAACTGGGTGATCCAATAGGTTCTTCTTCAACATAAGTTGCTCTTCCACTGTTCTCTATTCTCTTGCTTGTACTCCCTTGATTACATTCAAATGCTCTATGTCCTTCACCTCCACATTTGAAACAAGTTCCTCTGAATATTCTCTTATCAAATCCTCTCCCTTCTCTTTTGTATCCTTCATTCCAGTATGCACTAGGGTTTCCTCTCTAGTAAAAATTCATGTCATCTCCCCGGTATACATTATTATCTCTGTCATCCTTCTTGAATGTGTTGTCAAACTTGTTTTTCTCCGGATGTGACATATCTCCTCCAAAAAATGTTCTACCTCTCTAAAATTTACCTCCTCCACCTCTTTGTATTTGATCATTTCTCTTATTCATCTTTTCTTCAACTCTCAAGGCAAACTGATATGCTTCCTCTAAAGATGTCATCCTCACCAAACTTAGTTCTTCTTGAATGTTCAATCTCAGTCCATTGATGTATCTAGCCACTTTATCTTTGTTTTCTTCACTATGTCCTTTCCTTATGATCATCTTATGAAATTCTTCAGTATACTCCACAAATTTCTCCTTTTGTCTCAGCTTTTGCAATCTTTTCAACAGCTCCAACTCATAGCCAGTAGGTAAACGGATTCTTCAATTTTGTCACCATTATATCCCACTTTGTAATCTTTTCTTTTCCTTTTCTATTTCTATCCAACTAAACTTCCTTCGACCATATAGCAGCATGTCCTTTCAACTTTGTCTTTGCAAATTTTCCTTCTCTGGATCTTCAACTTCTTCATACTCAAAGTATTCTTCCATGTCATTTATCCAATCAATCAATTCTTCAGGGTTCAAATTACCAGTGTAATTTGGTACATCAACTCTAGGTCTCTTTAGAATCTTTGAAATAGCTCACAACATCTTTACTTGATCTGATTATTCTTCTTCATCACCTCCTAGGGTTTCACCAACTTGTTCAACAGATTGAAATTTTTCTTCATCATCACTTTCAACATTAGGTCTAGGTGTCAATCCTCTTCGCCTATCTTCTTCAACAACATCCAATTGAATTTGCATCATTTTCATCATTTCCATTATCTCATCCATTCTACCAGCCATCGTTCCAACAACAACTCTCCTCGGTGGCATTCTTCCTTGGATCAAGTGTAAACTAGCTCAAGTTCGGCGATCGGGCTACAAGGTGACAACTGCCTCACAATCAGTGATCAATTGCGACACAAGTAACCTTCCTCAATTCAGTAATCTATCCACAATAAGATCTTAGGGGATTCCTTCTCCAACTTCACTCAATTCACTCCCAAAGATTTGAACTTTCACTCTAATACCACTTAGTGCAGTCACAGTAGGAGGGTTCACAAAATGAACTGTCCAGACCATGCGGAAAGAGTAACACAATAAAAACAACTCAAAGATATAGAACAAATGCAAATTTAGTCATTTAGTATATCATAGAAATCAAATACAGATCAGCCAGAAACATGCGAGCTTACAATTGGGCTCACAGGCCTGACTACAGAATATCAGAATATGCACGAGATATAGCTTTGAATTCCCTTCACTCAAAATCTAAACTAAGAATTATGAATCATCACTAACTATCAAAATCTACTTTCCTAGGGATCTATTACATCATTATACATCATCTCTGGTACAAAATATTCCTCCACGTCGGCCAAGGAAGATGACAAACTCCAATGAAGAGTTGTAACATGTGTACATGGATAGGTCGGACCTAATCATGTAGAACACCTCTACAAATGTATGGAATGATGTGTGGATCTCGGGGAAGGTTGGCCATGAACCAAAGATCATAGGATGATGTGTCATTAGGCTCCATAAGTCAAGGAATGCTCCGCAAGTCTTCTCCTTTAGTTGATTGTCTAAGACTGTCGGGATGCTCTGTTCTAAGAAAATAATCAATCTTCTGATAGCAATAACTCTCTGGTACTTAATCCAGATGCTTTGAATTTTGGATATGATGTAGATAAATGAATCTAGATGTTAATTCCAGCTCTGCAAGATTTGAAATGCAATTGCGGTAGAATGTAGACCAAAATATGGAAACTGCTACTGACTGAACTACCTGAACTGAACTAGAAAATGAAAAGAAACAAATTGAACTACAAACGAACTGAATTGCAAATATTTTTGGTTGATCCAAGATTGCTCTGGAACCAGGGATTCTCCTACATCAAACCATCAAAGAATAAAGGATATAGGAATTTTGACACATGTTGTATTTGTAGCTTCCCTTGTAGATATGTATGCAAAGTGTGGAAGCATAGACAAGGCACGTGAACTGTTTGACATGACACCTCAAAGAAATGCAGTCTCATGGAATGAAATGATTGCAAGATATACACAAAATATATTTTGTAAGGATACTATCAAAATATTTGAATTAATCACTGGATGTTGCCCCTACGTCATAGCGTCATAACAGTCTGCAGCATCATCTAGATTGCCTAAATGGCGAGAGTCCTGGGTCCCATAATCACACAAGTTCCTACATGAACTACAAAGATGTGGAGACCAATGATGCCTACTTTTCTCACCCTCATCGGCTTGGGTAAGATCATCACCATGTTGTGCTAGAGACTAGGTGAGAACTTAATGAATGCAGTGTATCCACCTCAACACTCTCCTTCAAAGTTGAAGGAAGTGAGATATGCGTTGGCCTCATGAGGGGTCTAGGTACGTGGTTTTGGTCTCGATGTACCCCCTGTCTATCTTGGGTAGAGCCACCACCTCTTCCTTGGAACTCTTGAATGTCAAAGTAATTAGGAATATGGTTGAGGATGAACTCATAATAAAGTTTCCTCAATAAATATTATGGCACCTCATTATTATTACAAGGATGCTCATCAAAGACCATGTACCATCTATCCCAAAAGTTTTGTGATATACCATCGTGCACACACCAATGAATCAGGAACCATTTACAACTCTCTTCTAGTGTTTGGCTAGTTTTAGGATTGATAAAATATGAACAAAATTGAGATTTTGTATTTTTTTTGTTCTTAACTTGTTTGTAAGACAATTTATTAGCATAGTATCATCGTCTCCTCTCCCTATAGTCATTTCATTCAGTGATTTGGTTTGTCACAAATTCAATATGAGAAACAATGACCTCTAATGAATTGGCAAGGGCTCTCCTATGATTGGTGCTTGCATTTGGAGTATTTAATGTTTCAATTAGGGTTTCAAGTTGTTTTTTTGTTTTCTTCAATTTGCCATAAATAGTTTTCTTTTTTGTCGCTTTGGTGGTGAGGACATGAAGGTGGGGGCTTTTGAGGGTTCACCTTAGTTTGAGGTGGGTTGTTTTGAGCCTCCTCTACTAGATTAGGGTTTTGTGGTGGCTCATTGGTTGAAAATTCAAGATAAAAATCCAATCAAAACATTGAAAAATTAAAAATTTCTTTTTAAATTCACAAAAAAAATTCAAACCCTACCTTGTTCAGCTACTACACCCTCTACGCCTCGTGCATGACATCCTTAGGAGCAAGATTGGTGAGGTGGCATGGTGAAATTGTCAATCGCCCTTTGAAATTGTTGTTTCAATCTCTCCTATAACACGCTCGTGGTAGCAGAAGTGAAACCTATGGCCATTTTTTGCAAATGAGCCATGAGTTTCACTTTTTGTTGCTTTTATTTTGATTTTTTACAAAACTAAAATGTGGTGCATTATAACATGCTCGTGATTTAGGCTCGGTAATACCAAGCCACAATGTGAGCGCATTATAGCTCATATGGGACCAAAACATGGTTGTGGCCACTTTTTGGTCCCCCAAGTTTGTGCATTGACCCTCTTGTGTGCTTCTTTCAAGAGTTTTGGGACATTTTCAAGGAGGACATATGGGCTACCACAGAAGATTTGAGAAAATTAAAAAATGATCAAGGATATCAATAACACCTTTATCACTCTCATTCCCAAGAAAGAGGACCCTACATCTTTCAATGATTTTAGACCAATTGCCCTATGTAATACCTATACAAAATAGTTTCAAAAGCTATTGCAAATCAAATTAAATTACTCCTCCCCAAGATCATTTCAGTTGAGTAAAGTGGCTTTACTCCTAGTAGAAACAATGTCGATGGTATTATCATTGCCCATGAAGCACTACACTCGATCACTTCCTCCAATCAGAGTTGCATGGTTCTAAAATTGGATGTTAGTAAGGCTTATGATAAGGTGAACTAGAGATTCCTTATGTGTAGTATGAAGCATTTTGGTTTCCATAGGGATTGGCTACAATAGATTTTTGAATGCATTTCAAGTACCTTCTACTCCATTCTAATAATTGGTAGTCCAGTTGGGTTCTTTGAACCCACCAGGGGACTTTGCCAAGGAGATCCACTCTCCCTCTTCCTTTTCATTCTCATGGTTGAGGCCCTTGGGAGAGGAATCAATGCAATGGCTACTCAAGGTGTGTGGACTGGGATTCAAATTGTCGACAACTTTCCTACCTTCACTCACCAACAATTTGTTGATGGCACTATTTTATATGGGGATACTAGTCTCAATGAAGCCAATTCCATCAAGATGTTGTTGGTCAAGTATGTGGTGACTTCTAAACAAATCATCAATAGAGGTAAGTCAAATATTTTTTTCTTCAACACTAGGAAAGGCCTACAAAGAAGAATTTTGTCCCTCCTAAACTTCAACAAAGCCAAGTTAACCAATAAATATTTGGGAGTTCCTCTGTTCAAAGGTGTAAGGAGGAAAAATTTGTGGGAAGACACAATTAATAAATGTAAGATGAAGGCAGCCTTGTGGAAAGGTCGTTAGTTGACCTTGTCAGGCAAAATCTAGATGATAAAGGTTGTTCTTTAAGTGATCCCTATCTATCAGATGACTAGAAATCAAATCACAAGGAAAGCTAGCTTCTTGATGGAGAGAATTTTCAAAAACATTTTGTGGGAAGGGGTGAATGAGGATAGGTATATTCCCTTCGTGGGTTGGAAGACAACTTGTCAAGAAAATGAATGCGATGGAATTAATTTTAGAGTGATAGAAAACAAGCAAAGCCCTTGGCACCAAACTTATCTAGTGAATGTTTAAAGCCCCAGAGGCTCAATGGTGCAAACTCCTTAGATGTAAATATTTGGATGATGATGAGCCATCTAGAATTCTCACCAACCTGAATCCACCCTGAGGTTCCCACATTTGGAACTTTATATAGAACTGCATGGGCCTCATAACTGAACATCTGACCTGGGTGGTAAATGGGGAAAGTGCTAAGTTTTGGACAGATTCATGGAATGGTTATTTTTCCTTCGTGTAGATCCCTAACATAAATCTGATCTGGTGATTACTCTAAGAATCTGGAGGGGACCATTCTATAGAAGTATTTATCTCTACATAGTAGTGAGTGGAATTGGAATAAAATCAATGCTTTGGTGATGAACCTGTAGAATCGTAGTACTCTGATTGAAGAACTAAATAGAAGAAAGGTCAATATAAATAATAAGAGCAATGAGATTATCTAGACTAGCTCGAAGTTTGGGGAGTACTTAGTTAAAATGGGTTACAAACTACAAAATGCCATGGAAGAATAGACTGACTGGCCTGGTGAATTATGATAGAGCAAATAGAATCTACCAAAGTTCAGGGCTTTCACCTAGATGGTGATACATAAAAGAGTGCTCACAGGCTAGAGACTCAAATCCATTGGCATTTGTGGTTCATCATGTTGTGTTTTTGCAAAGAAGAGGAAGAAATGGTGGATCACTTATTTCTTTGTTGCCCCTTCTTGGCCTCTTGTTGGGATTGGCTAAAAGGCAAGCTAGAGTGGAAAGGTCCTATATTCAATGATATCACAGAGTTGTTTCAAATATGGCCTAAGATAAGTAACTCTATGTGGGAAGGCCTATGGATATCATGCCTGTCTATGCTTCTATGGAAGATTTGGAGAAAACACAACCAGATCTTCATTGAAAAATAATCAAATATTGAAGAAGTCTAGAGAAAAATTGAAAGGGGTGTCATGGAAATTGTAATGGCAAGATTGACTCGTGCCTCCCTGAAACCATTCACTCATTGGGAAAGGGTGGTGATGAAAGAATGGCAAGATTTGAAATTTCCTTTGAACTACAGTTCCAATGCAAAAACCGCAAAGATCAATAGGGATTCCAATAAATAGTTCTCCTCCCTTCTAGAAGATTGGAATTAAACTTTAATGGTGCAATGAAGGGGAATCTGGGGATGTTGAGTTGTGGAGTGGTGATCAAAAATGACGTTGGCGACCTTGTATGGGAAATTTCAAAAAACTCCCCATTGGTACTAATAATGAGGCATAATTCTTTGCCCCCTTGAATGGACTAGTCTTATCTAAATGGGAGAACATCACATACATAGACATCGAGGGGGATTTGCAAATTTGTATCAACTCCATAATAAGTGGGAAAGCTCTAAATTGGAAGTTGAAGAACATCACGGTTGTGATCTGGGATCATTTGGAAGGCATGAACACAACTATTAACCACATTTACTAGGAAGGCAACCAAATTGTAATTTTTTTAGCAAATTTTGCATGTGAACAACTTGACATGGAAATTATTTTGAATGACAAGACATAATGGAAGGACATCCCACTCTAACTTTAGATGAGATCCAAATATGGAGACCATATCCACCGTACCTGAATCCATGACAGGTTGGAATACCATGAGGTTGCAAACTTCAAAATTCATTGCAAGCACTTCAAAATTCATTGCAAGCACTTCAAAATTGTTGGCTTGCTCCTTACATTCATGGTACCCTGCCACATAAAAAACTAAAATGAAGGTGGTGGCATTGAAGGATAGTCAAATCCAACAATATCTATTTGGAGAAGTTCCTTTGAGAATCTTGCAAGCTTCTCCTCACGAGCTTGACATGAACCATGGAAACTACGAATGCTGTAGTATATATGGACCGATCAATGTTATGAAACAACAAATGTAAATTGGTTGCAAATGTGCTTACAGACAAGAGAAGAATGATGATTCAGAAGAAGTGGAGGAGGAACCTGAGGAGGAGGATTCATTGGATGAACACATCAAGTGTATTTTCAAGGCCGACTATGATGAAGTGGTAACATCGATAAAGTAGGTCATTGGCTCTCATCTCCTTTCTGGGGAGCACGTTCATGATGGAATTCTCTATGAGGAATTCCTAATGAATGTACAATGAAGATTCTAGGTAGGAATTCCAGTGGTAAGATAATGACCAATGCATTTGTGTACAAGACATGAAAGCCATAGCCTATGTAGCCATATTTGTATTTAACAAGAAGCCCAAACATGGTTTAATGGTGGGAGTATTTGATGCAACAATGGTCAGTAAGAACAAAGTCACTTCTCAAGCTTTGTGTCTCTTCAGAGAAGGCATTCATAGGAACAATATGGAAACATTCACCTACTTCATCAGCCAATATGGTGACTTGCTTTCACCTTCTCAGATTGAACGCATGCCTCTGAAATCATTAAAGGACTCTGTTTCCTTTGCCACATGCCCACTCCAAGTGGATGACTATAACTAAATAGTCTCATTTGAGCGGTTGTTTTCCTGTAATTTTTCTCTACTTTTAATGGAATGGGAGCTACCCCACTGGCATCACTTATCAAAAAATAAATATATAAAAATTTTTATTTTTTTAATGATATATATATATATTAATCTATTAATTTTAGTGTTTTTTGCATTTTCACTCTTTGATTTATAATTTTAAATTAAAAAACATATATATATATATATATATATATATTTAATTTGTTAATTTTAGTATTTTTGCATTTTCACTCTTTGCTTTATAATTTAGGCTTTGCATTTTCTTGCATATATTATTTCACTTTTATTTTTATTTTAGTTCCTTTTTTAAATTTTCCTTTAATCTATCTTGTTGTTAAACTTTGTTTCATGTTATTTTATCTCATTCTTCTTCATCTAATGTCAATCATGTTTTATACTATTTGTTTCAATTTTTTAATGATTTGTTTCTTTTTAACCCTTGGTGCTTTCTTAGTTCCCAGGCCACCTCAATCCCTCCCTCTATTTAGTGAGCTATTGTTTGCAATTTACCATTCATTCTCTTCTTTAGCTTTGATGGAAATAAACATTACACAGTCAAATCAAGAAGCATTCAAATCCAATACTATGAACTATAGTAATATAATGTCTTTTAAAAGATTTTATCTTCTCCAATGGTGGGGCCGAGGAGAACTAGTAGAGAATGGTTTAATTGTAAATTATTAAATGGTTTGAAGGCCACGAGGGATGGAGTTGACCAAAGTAAAGGTAATATTTACTTATTATAATATTTTTTAGTATTTGAAGTGGCTACAAATGATTGCATTGCATGGATCACATGAATTGTAAATTTATTATCTTATTTTCCCTCTACTCATTGATGCTTGGAGAGAGTTGTGTGATGGACATAGAAAAATATGGTAAAATCAAATTTTTTATTTGATTATTATTGAGTTGGGCCCAACAAATGGTAAATAACATGTATATGTTGGATAAAAATTAAAATAGGTCTATTACATAAATAAATAGTTAAAATAATGATACTAATAAGAATAGTAATGTCGAGACCTGTAGACATAGTTTAAGTGATATGACCATCCAAATAGGTACATCTAAAATCAAAACAAAATACTTAGAGATAATGCTATTTGAATTATATTAAGTTGTTTAACATTAATGAAGAGAATATTGTCTTAACAACATATATGCAATCTAAGTAGTCTAAAGAGTTTTTTAAAACCTGGATTAGGATCCAACAACCATGAAAAATTGGGGAAACCTCAAATCACTAGGAAGTTTCCCTTTAACATCGCAAAGATCCCACGAACTATCAGACCAAAAACCATAATAGGGTAAGTACAAGAAGATGAGTATAGATTTCATGAAAGTCTTTCACAGATGGTAAATGTCGCTTGGAACGAGTACCTATTTTAGAAATAATGGGTGCTCGTTTAGGAATAGGAGCCCAACCCTAAACAGGTGCTTATTATGAAATGGGCTCCCATTTAGGATCGGGCACCTCAAGCCAAACAGGCACCCATTATGGAATGGGCACTTGTAAATGGAATGGGTACCCATTTTTGAAAAGTATATATTTTAAAAAATAGGCTCGCGACTTCATTTTAACAGCCACAAGCTGTGAAAAAGAAGAGAAGAAGACACCACACAATGGGGACCCGCATTGGTTGACCCCACCACCCATCTCCAGAACATCCCTGCCTCCTCCAGACTGGCTATCAGCTGTCCCAGGTAGGTAACCTATCATTTTTTGTAGTTTTTCATTATTTTTTGTTTTGTTTTTGTTATTTTTTTTATTGTTCTTTCATTTGAAACCATAGTTGCACTTTAGATAGAAATTTAGTTGTTTTTCACACTTTTAAACTATATATGTTAAATCCTAAACTAAAAATAGTAAACCTTAATTCATAAACTGTAAACCTAAACTGAAAATACTAAACCCTAATTCATAAACCCTAAACCCTAAACTAAAAAATCTAAACCCTAATTCATAAACCGTAAACCCTAATTCATAAACACTAAACCCTAATTCATAAACACTAAAATGTAAATGCTAATTCATCAACATTAAACCCTAATTCATAAACTAGGGTTTAATAGAATTTCTAGAGTTTCTTTTATATAAGCTTAACAATAAACCTTTAGAAATGATATTTAAAAATAATTGAAATTGTCTATTTAGACCTCAAGAACTACTTATACACTATAGGCATGTTCTTAGTCTTCATGGCTTTAAATGTTCCTGATGAGTCACATAGTCCTAAAACCATTTATAAAACTATTTTCATGAGGGCTTGGAACATACAAACACCTGCTATATATTAAATTCTATGGACACTTGTATAAGCATATAAAATTTAGACAATTGTCATAGGTTGGTCCTATAGGTCAAAGCATCAGGGAGCTATGAGAATGTCCTCATTCATATGACTTATAAGGTATAATATAATCTTATCAAGTTTTAAGGATTGTCATACCAACCACTAAGAATGTCAAAGTTACCCTAGGACAACAAAGTTAACTCATGTCACTTGATAGATTTTTATCAAGTTTAAGGATTGTCATAACAACCAATAAGAATGTCAAAGTTACCCTAGGAAAACAACTAGAACTCATGTCACTTGATAACCTAGAAGGGTTGTTATCTAAGGTCAATTAGGATCACTTAACCAATGTCAAGATCCAAATCATCTAATAGGATTGCCATTAGGATGAGGAGAAAATAAGATAGTCATAATATGATAAGGTAGTCATCAAGGTCCTAACAAAGTTCATTGCACCATCATCTAAATCTTAACACTACCTCAACAATTATATGACCTAGAAGGACTGTCACATCTTGCAAATCTAATCTCTTATCCTTGCTATGGACTATTATGCATGAACATCCAGAGGAGTTGTCACTAGAAGAAAAGGACCATAGGACTACCACAATAAATATATAGTTGTGTTGTTCACAATAAGAGAGGGCAATCATCCTAAACTAAGAAGAGAAGAAAATTAAAAATAAAGAGACTATCATCGATGGTTGTCATGAGCATGTTAATGGACAATTAGTTTTCATCTTAGTCATAACAGTATCCTATTATTTACACAAAAGAACATGTAGGAATGATCTAGGATAGTCATTGGAGAACCTATCTCAATCCTATAGTCAAGGACAGTCCCATCACACCACTATCTCTACCCCTTCTAAGGGACAAGCATTTCAACCATATAATGGAAAGATAATGATATGTATCCTACAAACACAATCATTTGGTCATGTTGTAATCCTCTCTCCAAACTATGCAGAATCCGAATGGTGTTTGGATGAGCTCCATTTGGTCATACAAAACCATTTGTAAGATTCAACATGTAAATCAC
Source organism: Cunninghamia lanceolata (assembly GCA_027924645.1). Classification (NCBI taxonomy): domain Eukaryota; kingdom Viridiplantae; phylum Streptophyta; class Pinopsida; order Cupressales; family Cupressaceae; genus Cunninghamia; species Cunninghamia lanceolata. The sequence continues at coordinate 5,021,552 of BSBN01000914.1, read as the reverse complement.
ACACAGTGGAAAGGGGATAAAATGGAAACACAATTTTAGTAAGGCGTGGCCTATTCTAAAACCTAAATGACTTATTAAACCTAAACCTAAATGACTTATTAAACCTAAATGATTTATTAAACCTAAACCTAAAACCTAGAAGTTACTTTATTATGTTTAAATCTTTAATTTAAACATATCCATCTATATATAATATTTGTAAAGAGTTATGGCAACATGACAATCCCTCCATGAACTAGGGTTTGATAGAACTTCAAGGGTTTCTTTTATATAGGCTTAACAATAAACCTTTAGGAATGATATTTCAAAATCATTTGAAATTGTCTATATAGACCTTGAACTGGTTATACACTATAGGCCTATTCTTCTAGTCTTCATGGATTTCAATGTTCTTGATGAGTCTCATAGTCCTAATTTAACTATTTGTAAAACTCTTTTCATGAAGCTAAAAACCTACAAATTAGACATGACAGGACCCTAATATCTTTTTGTAGACCTAATCTAAATGACTTATTAAACCTAAACCTAAAACATAGAAGTCACTTTATTACATTTAAATCTGTAATTTAAACATATCCATCTATATATAATATTTGTTAAGAGTTATGACCACATGACAATCCATCCATGAACTAGGGTTTGATAGAACTTCTAGGGTTTCTTTTATATAGGCTTAACAATTTAAGCCTTTAGGAACGATATTTCAAAATCATTTGAAATTGTCTATATAGACCTTGAACTAGTTATACACTATATGCATATTCTTCTAGTCTTCATGGATTTCAATGTTCTTGATGAGTCTCATAGTCCTAATTTAACCATTTGTAAAACTCTTGTCATGAAGCTAAAAACCTACAAATTAGACACAACAAGACCCTAATATCTTTTTGTAGACCTAACCTAAATGACTTATTAAACCCAAACTCAAAACCTAGAAGTCACTTTATTATATTTAAATCTTTAATTTCAACATATCCATCTATATATAATATTTGTAAAGAGTTATGGCCACATGACAATCCCTCCATGAACAAGGGTTTGATAAAACTTCTAGGGTTTCTTTTATATAGGCTTAACAATTTAAAGCTTTAGGAATGAGATTTCAAAATCATTTGAAAGTGTCCATATAGACCTTGAACTAGGTATACACTATAGGCCTATTCTTCTAGTCTTCATGGCTTTCAATGTTCTTGATGAGTCTCATAATCCTAATTTAACCATTTGTAAAACTCTTTTCATGATGCTAAAAACCTACAAATTAGACATGATAGGACCCTAATATCTTTTTGTAGACTTAACCTAAATGACTTATTAAACCTAAACCTAATACCTAGAAGTCACTTTATTATGTTTAAATCTTTAATTTAAACATATCCATCTATATATAATATTTGTAAAGATTTATGGCCACATGACAATCCCTCCATGAACTAAGGTTTGATAGAACTTCTAGGGTTTCTTTTAAATAGGCTTAACAATAAACCTTTAGGAATGATATTTCAGAATCATATGAAATTGTATATATAACTAGTTATACACTATAGGCCTATTCTTCTAGTCTTCATGGATTTCAATGTCTCATAGTCCTAATTTAACCATTTGTAAAACTCTTTTCATGAAGCTAAAAACCTACAATTAGACATGACAGGACCCTAATATCTTTTTGTAGACCTAACCTAAATGACTTATTAAAAACCAAAACCTAAAACCTAGAAGTCATTTTATTATGTTTAAATCTTTAACTTAAACATATCCATCTATCTATGACAACTTGAAGCTTAACAAAGGGGTAAAGGGGACAACAACAATGGAAAAAATAAAATAATGTTGAATACATAGGATGGGTTCAAAGATTGAATAAAATAAAAACACTTAGGAAGGATAAACATGGATTAGGAACAAAACAGGAAATGGTAACATGGCTATGGAATGTCATTTAGGATATGCTTTTTTGCAAAAAAGGGTCAAAATGACATATAAAGCACACACATGGGAAAAGGGATAAAATGGAAAAAAAATTAGTAAGAAGATATGTAAATTCCAAATTATATTATACTTACATACATGATGAATTTAGTGATACATTGATTGATAGAGCTAAAAAATGGTTTAATTCATGTCATGATTCTTAAACATAAATTTTGATTTACATTTTCTAACTTCTAATTTTTTCTTGGAAAAGGTCACTTGGTTGAATGTGTTAGGAAAACTGTCTCAACCTTGCAACTTCAAAAGGTTACTGTTCTTCCTAGTTTTGGTCTTTTTGAATACCCTTTATCTTGGAGAACGGTCTAGAACTTTCAAAGTTTCCAAAAGGGCTAAAAATGGTGGGACTTACTATTTTTAGTAACTCTACATTTGACCTTAGATTGACCCAAACATTTTCCCAAAAGGTAAAGAATCACTAAGTAAACATCTCAGGTGGGTTTCAACTCAAGATCATATTTGGATTGCGAGATATTAAAGTTTCTATTTTTTGAAACTGCCGAAAAAAATTTCAAACTCAGTTTTGAGGCACTTAGAGGTTCCAAAACATCTCAAAATTTGTCATAACTGATGAAGTGGATTATAGAATGATAGATCTATTCATGCACTTTTCAACGCATTAAACGGTTCATCAATCAGACACCCAGATCAAAAGTTATGGCCTTCAGAAGTTGGACCTCCTATATTTAGGAAATGTAAAAACGTGTTAGACACTTAAAAGAGCTGCAAAGGGGAGAGTTACATGTGTTGGTGTTTGTTTTGGCACATCACATGGCATATTTGATTGGAAATAATTTGGGTGCCACTTTTGGGTGGTTTTGTCTCATGGTTTTGTAATTACCGTTGACAGTTTACTGTATCGTATCTCTTATATATCATGGGCTTTAGATGGAGGTTGTGCGTAAGAGTCTTATAGATGTTGAGTTACCTCCTGGATCTCTAGTTGGTTATACTCATGTGAAGCTTTCTCTGCAAGTATATTGTAATCTTCTTGATTCCTAAATAATATATTGGGCGGCTTTGGAGTGTTGGGTTTTTTACCTAAAAGGGTTTTCCCCACGTATATCTTGTGTTGTGAGTTTTGAATTTGAATGTTGTTATTATCCTTCTCTTAATGTGCATGTTAATCTATAACCATAAAAGTTAAAATTTGCATAAATCTTTCCTCAGTAGATTAGTGTAGAAAGCATTTTCTACATACCTTGCTTCCTTTCAGTTGGTATCAGAGCCTAATCACCTTTGGTTCTAGTTGTTGGGTAGAGGGTTTTTTGAGCTGATCTTCATTTGAGTGGGATCTTGTGTAGAGGATTTTGAAATCTTTGTTACAGGAAAGAGATGGCGAACACATATGGGAGTTTTAGGATAGAGAAGTTTAATGGCAGTAATTTTGAGTTGTGGAAACTCAAAAAGGAGGACATGCTTGTAGATCAAGATTTATGGGATACCATATCTAGTACAAAACCAACAGCAATGTCTCAAGCAAACTGGGATCTCAAAGATTGAAAGGCTAAGGGTTTGATAAGATTTTGTTTGGATGATTTAGTGCCCCTGAATATCCATGAAGAGAAGACTGCAAAAGATATTTGGAAGAAACTTGGAGATGTTTATCAAGTTAAATCCCTAGTGAACAAGTTATTCTTGCAAAATAAATTATATTCTCTAAGGATGGAAGATGGAGGATCTGTCACTGATCACCTGAATACATTCAATATGCTTGTTTCCCAATTGACCTATGTTGATGTGACGATGGAGGAAGAGGATCGATGTATGACATTACTGCATTGCTTACCAGATTTGTGGGAGCACCTTGTTATGGCCATTGGGAGTACCACCACCACCTTCAAAATGGATGAAGTGGTTTCTTCATTGTTGTCTGAAGAGATGCAGAGAAAGTCTTCCATATTAGCTAAGGAGGCTCTTGTGATTTGTGGTAGATCTAAATAGAAGAGAAAGAAAAAGGATAAGAAGGAAGAAAAAGGAAGATCCAAATCCCATGGGAGTTTTAAGTCTCCCAAAAAGTCCAAGGGTCTGTGTTGGAAATGCAGCAAACCTGGTCACCTCTGCAAGGAGTGTAAGGAGGAGAAAAGGAAAAAGAAGAAGAACTATGATTTGGATTCTGAAAAGTCCTCTCAGCATGAAGGAGAAGCATTTATCACTGCTTTAGCAACACATTCATCTAAGGATGTATGGCTTATTGACTCTGGTGCATCTTTTCACATGGCCTCACATCGGGGTTGGTTTTTGAAGTATGAAGAATATGATGGTGGAAAGGTGTACTTGGGTGAGGATTCTCACCTGAAGATTGTTAGCTGTGGAAGAGTCTTGATTCAATTCCCTAATGGATGAGTGAAGGGAATCAATGGTGTTCTACATATCCCTGGTTTGACATAGAACCTTCTTTCTATAAGTAAGTTGAATGTGTGGGTGTGTAGGTTGTTTTCTCGAATGGAGGATGCAAGATGGCTGAGGATCTATGGTGTTGGCTAAGGGTGTTTGGATTGGTACTCTATTTTAGTTTGATGCATGCACAGTTCAGTGCAATAGTGCCTCTATTTTGAAGAAGAGAGCTTCAGAGTCTTCATCCTTACCATTGGAATCAGTAGGGAAGAGGACTATTGCATCTACTTCTAACGATCATGCTTTCTGGGTACCTAAGGGTGCTCATTCTATGGAGATGAAACTTCTAGCTGAGAAGACAATGTTATGGCACCAAAGGCTTGGTCACATTGGTGAAAAGGGTTTGAGGACCCTAAAAAATAAAAATCTTTTTGAGGGTATGAATGACTGTAACCTTGAGTTCAATTTCTGTGAACATTGCATTTATGGAAAATAAAATTGTGTTTAGTTTTATTCTAGTTCTCACAAATATTCTGAGGTGTTGGACTTGATTCATCATGATGTGTTTGGTCATGTGAATGTTCTTTCGATTTCAAAATCTGTTTACTTTGTTTCATTCATTGATGATTATAGTAGAAGGACATGGGTGTATTTCCTTAGAAGCAAATCTAAAGTCTTTAGTAGATTCAAAGAGTTCAAAGCTCTTGTAGAGAATCAGAAGGATAGAAAGATTAAGTGTTTGAGGACTGACAATGGTGGTGAGTTTTGTTCAGTAGATTTTGACAAGTTCTGTAAAGAACAGAGGATTGAGAGGCACAAGACAACTCCATATACCCCTCATCAGAATGGAGTTGCAGATATGATGAATAGAACATTGATGGAGAGGGTAAGGAGTATGCTAAGTGGAGCTGTCCTTGAATAAAAGTTCTGAGTTGAAGTTGTTGCTACCGCTTGTTACTTGATCAATAGGTCTCCTACATCAATTCTCGTTGATAAGACACTTATGGAGGTGTGGTTTGGTAAAAATCCTTCATTAAGACACATTCGAGTATTTGGTTGTGAGGCATATGAACATGTGCCTAAGGAGAAGAGGTCTAAATTGGAGAACAAGGTTGTGAAGTGTATCTTCATCGGTTATGGCATTAGTGTGAAAGGGTACAAGCTTTGGGATCTAGTGGCTGAGAGAATTGTGTATAGAAGAAGTGTAATCTTCAGAGAGCTCAATCCTTCTTATGTTGTATTGGAGAAAGAGAAAGAAGAGAAGAAAGAGAATGTGGTTCAGCTTCCTTCCACCCCTAAAAAAGTTGAACCAAAAACATCTATTGGACCTGATAATGAGTAGAGCTCTAGTAGCTCTAAAAGTTTATAAGAAGATGAAGAACCTCAACCTCAATATTTGATGAGGTCCACACAAATAAGGTGACAACCTAATAGGTTTGGTTATTCATTGCATGATTCTAGTTGTATTTTTGCTTTGATTTCTAACATTGATGAGCTTAGAACTATGAAAGAGGCTATGGGTATCAAAAATGCAGGTTCCTAGAAGGAGGCCATGGAAGAAGAGATGGCTTATTTGGAAAAGAATAATACTTGGGACTTGGTTCCTTTACTTGAAGTATAAAAACCTGTTGGATGCAAATGGTTTTTCAAAAAGAAATTTGGTGTAGATGGAATTGTTCAGAAATATAAGGCTAGATTGGTTGCGAAGGGGTATTCTCAGGTGGAGTGAATTGGCTATGGTGAGATTATCTCTCTCGTTTCAAAGATGATGTTAGTATATTATAGTTAGATTTATCCTTCAGTAACATTAATTTACACATTGTTGCACAAACAACCACACTGAAACATAACCTTACCTAATTAAGGTTAACCTTTTAAAAGGTTCTTTCATAAATGGCGAGCTTAACAGATCCAACTAGTTCAATGTTCTTATAGTCCATGCTTACCCTTCCAAGAGAGTTCATGCCATGTTAACTTTGCATTATGTCCTAACATATCACATGAAGGACATCATCATCACAAGGAATAACAATGTCATGAAGGATTAACGAAGGTGTAGCTTCACCACATAAAGTATCATTCATAATTTTATCACTAGAGGGTAAGGGTATATCATGTGTATCCTTCTCAAACCATGTATCATGAATAAAATCATATGAAGGATTGTGTAAATCAATTTAGGGCATGAAATCCAAAATGCCCCAAAACACAACCCCTGCTGCCCCACCATTCCTATCTCCGAAATATTGGAACATAGTCTAGAAAAATGATTATTTCACCTGATGAACAAAATTGAATATTTTATTATTGATTATTTGAGTAATTCATTAGTGATGATTCTTAGTGTTTAACAAATCCTTATGGATCAATGTGTAAAGAAGCTACCAATGTTAATTTGCCCTCCTCTTTCACTAGAAACGGTCTTTAAGGAGGTTCATATATTGATGGGAGATCCAAGATTTAAGAGGTGTATTTTCAAAAAGAGTAAAAAGCCACCCCTCTTACCCCATCATGATTTCCTTCACTTTTAGTCGATTTCTCTTCCCCATCCTCCCCTCTTACCTCTCCCCTCTCTTTCCCGACCCGATCTTGTTAGCTCCCCTCTCCCTTCTCCTATCTTTGTCCTTTTTTCCCCTCTTTACTGGTTCTTGCCCCCGCCCCCCCTCTGTCCCCTCCTTGTCCCCTTTTGTGGGATTAAGTCTTTGCCCCTCCTCCTTTGCCCTCATCTTATCCCCTTTTCCTCTCCCCCCAAGGCTCCTCTCCCCCCTTTCCCTTTGCTCCTTGTCCTCCCTCCTCTTTACCCTCCTTGGCCCATTCTCACCTTTTTATTTCTCATACTCTTGTCCCCTGGCTTAACCTCCTGTCTCCAACCTCTGGATCTCATTGCCCCCTTCTCCCTCCTCTTTAATTTCTAGGTTTTTAACCGTATCCTTCATTTCTTGTTGCCCCCTAGTGCTCCGTTTGTGGCTTGGAGTTTGTTGTGAATATATATTTATATATATTATTTGGTCATTGTAGCTTGTCTTCCCTTTTATGATTTACTCTTCTCTCTTATGCTTTCTCCTAGTTAGTTTCTTTCCTCCTTTGGATAGTTATTGGCTTACCTTTCTTTTTTTTTGGCCCCCCCTCTCCTTTGCCTTTGTAGTTCACCCCTCTCTCTCTTTTAACTTGTAGCCCTCTCTTGTTCTTTATATGTAGCTTTTCCCAATCTATCCCTCACATTTTAACCTCTTTGGTTGTCCCCCCCTTTTTTATTATTTATTTAATTATTTAATTATCTTATCTCTTTCATCCTCAGTTTGTTCTTTATGGTTGATTGTATTACAATTATTCCTCTTTTTGCTCCCTTCTAATTTGTGGCCTTGCTCCTTTGTTTGCTTTTTTAATTTTCTTTACTTGGGTCTTCCTCTCATCCTAGTTAGTCTTTCTTTGTTTGTTTTGTCTTAGTGTGCCTAGATGTCCCCCACTCCTCTTTGTCCCTCACTTCACTAGGTTTGATAGGTAGCTATCCTTCTCCCTTAATTGATCTTGGTTTCTGCCTCACATCTCTCTCTCCTTTTAAGTGGTCTTAAGTCTGCATACTGTCATTCATGTTCTCTCTTCTCTTGCTTGCTATCTTTCTCCTGATGATGGATCACTGTGTGTGATTCAAAATATTGAGGAAAATAATAATACACAGTCAAATCTAGAAGCATTTCAAACTCAACATCATGGACTGTGGAAAATTGTTGACTACCAGTAAAAAGCCATTTTCCCAAATTTTTTTAGAAAACAGATATCCGTTTTGGTTTGGTATCCAAACCAAAACAGATATCCATTTCAAAGTCAAACTTTGCCAAGTCACGAATTTGGCTAAGTAAAAACGCAATTTTTTTCCTATTGCCACTGTTTGGCCCACGATGATCCTACACATACCCAAAAATAGAAACTTTAATATTTCACAATACAGATATGCTCTTGAGTTGAAACTCACATGAGATGTTTATTTAGTAGTTCCACACATTTTATGAATTTTTTTGGGTCAATCTATGGTCAATTGTAGAGTTACTAAAAATAGTAAGTCCCACCATTTTTAACCCTTTTGGAAACTTTGAAAGTTCTAGACCATTCTCCAAGATAAAGGGTATTCAAAAGACCAAAACTGAGAAGAATAGTAACCTTTCGAAGTTTCAAGGTTGAGACACTTTCCTAACATTCTCCCACTTGTCAAACACCTTGCAAGAGCAAAGGGAGTATCAACACCATGATTTTAAATTCTAGGGGCCGAGATGCCCATAGACTCTGAACACCATCTAATCTTCTCTATGCTCAAAAGTTTTGTCAAGGAATCTACAACATTTGTCAAAGTGTCAACTTTATCCAAGATTACCTTCCCATCCTCTATCATGTCATGAACAAAATGGTACTGGACATCAATATGCTTAGTCCTTGTGTGGAAAGTAGGATCCTTCACCAAACATATGGGATTCTTCACCAAACATATGGCACTCTGACTGCGAAAATAAATAGTAATCTTTGATGAGGTCAAAGTAGGCTTTGATAATACATCATCATTTACTCTTTATCAATCTGGAGGTGTCTGGAGCAATCTCTGATAAGACTGTTTGTTGGGGGGGTTTTGAACGGAATGGTGGAGGACCAAAGATTGGTTTAGGGATCCTTGCATAGTTGTAGTTCTGATCTTCTTGCTCATAAAATAAACTACCTTAATTGGCTTGAAAAGAAACACTCTTTCTTAGGAAAGAAACTATTCTAATCATTTGATGAGATAAACACACTTGCTGAAATAAATGCTAATCTAATTGCTTTGAAACAACCACACGTGTTGAAATGAAAGTTTAATCTAGTTGTTGGAAATGAACATACTTGCAGAAAATAAGAGATGAATAGAAAGGAAACCTATTGTTACTTCTTAGGCATGCAATACTCTGAACATCACAATGCTTAAAGAGATAACAAATCTAATTTTTATGAGTTTCTATCTTTGGAAGAATAAACCTGTAGGTGAAAAACAACAACAAAAAACAACACATATAACAATTTGCTATGAAGAAATGAACAAGAATAGAAATAACACAAGCAAAATACCGAGAGATCTCCTCCAAGATGGGGAAGTGGGCCCTACTTTCCTAGCTAGAGATAATCCTTTTTTCTCAACAACTTCTTTTAAAAGAAATCTCCCTTCATTTGCATTTTATTCTCATTCAAAGAACGTACATGCCTAACTCAGAAGTTTTCCTTCTGCTAAAAACAAACTGTGATGAACAACTAATTGATGAAAAATAGGAACTACCAAGTAAGGTGCAATGACTTCTACTTATACAATCAAGCCTTATTGGAAAGAGATGCTAATTGCAAGTCTAACTGCAGTGAACTGGAACAACCAGTTGCATGCTTATTGAAAGGTAAATCTAATTACTAACTAATTCCTATGAACTGGAACTGGAACAACTAGCTATATTATTGTCTTAACTACATAATTAGTTGCAAGGAACTCCAGATCCATGATTTGAATATAGCAATTAGCAGGGTGAACTTGATGAGTTCCCCAAAATAGTGGGGCACCTTTGGTGATAGTGATAGTTGGAGTTGACATCTGCCATCAGATATCGGGGTCACTAAGTTCAGTGACATGGTGGTGTAATCAAAAGTTGTTGCAAGGATTGAGGTGCTGATTGGGCGTGTTGCAGGGCTTAGAGGGTCTTCAGGAGCATTTACTGGAAATCATTGACTCAAGGGAGGATGACACTTAGGAAGTATTGGCCTCTGGAGCTATCTGGAATTTAGCTGAAGTTCAATTGCTGCAACCTTTATTGAACATCCACAACTTATACCACAAATTATGAGATATGCACATAGAAAATGTGATTCAAGCATAATATTAAAGAGGTTTCATCAAAGTGTAATGGAAACAAAACATAAGCATAATCAATTCTCAAGAGAAATATAATTATAATAATATGTATTTATATGCCAATATGTTTTTTAAAAGTTTATCAAAACATGAAAATATTGATAATTAAATGAGTCAATCATTTGGCTCATCAATCTTCCCTACATCAAACCCAACATTAGAACACAATCTCTTAAGCCTTATGGCTTCTTTATAAGCATGAGTTGCTTCTATGTACTCAGCTTCAGTAGTGGATAAAGCAACTAGAAGTTTTCACTTACTCATCCAACTAATAACACCACCAAACATATTGAACACATAATCACTGGTGGATCTCTTGCAGTCAATGTCACCTGCCCAATCTGAATCCACAAATCCATGAATACAAATTGAATGTTGAGGTCTTGTAGGATAACCATGATAACATAAGGAATACTCAGAAGTGACCCCTAAATATTTGAACACTCTCTTCACTGCATCCCAATGTACCTGTCCAAGATTAGCCATAAATTGACTAAGGACTCCCACTGCTTGGGCAATCTCTAGTCTAGTACAGACCATCACAAACATCAAACTACCAACCACACTAGCATAAGGAACTCTGCTGATATCCTCCATCTTAGAAGACTTTGGACAATCTGCAATAGATAACTTTATCCCCATTGTAATAGGAACAGTCAAAGGTCTGCAATCCACCATGTTGAATCTCTCCAACACAGTGTTAACATACTTACTTTGGCCCAACCAAAGTTTTCTATTTGCTCTATCTCTTCTGATCTCCATCCCATAATGTACACCATTTTCCCTTAGATTTTTCATCTCAAACTATGCTGACAACTGAGACTTCAAATCAGAAATCAAACTTTTACCATTCCCAAAGAGTAACATATCATCGACATACAATGCAATAATGAGAGTGCGATCATTGCCCAACTTGTAATAAACACAATGATTTGATTTTGATCTCAGAAATCCAATACTTAAAACAAAGGAATCAAACTTCTAGTACCACATCCTAGGAGACTGTTTCAAACCATATAAAGACTCTTTTAACTTGCAAACTAGATTTTCTTTACCTTTCACCACGTAGTACTCTAGCTGTGACATATAGATTTCCTCCTCTAAGTCACCATGAAGGAATGTTGTCTTCACATCCATCCATTCCACTTCTAGAGCATACGCTATTGCAAGAGATAATAGGAATCGAATATTTAATAACCATGAGAGCTGGGACTAACAATTAGACTAAAAACTTGACAAACAATACAACTTGGACACATGTAGGACTTGGAAAATGGAAAAGAATATAATTAAATGTGGAAAATAATGAAAAAGTGGTATTAGTTGCACCTATATAGAGAAGTGGTTTAGAGGTTGGTCAGGGGAATTATTTAGGGTTTAGAGGTTTAGGGTTGCTCGAGTTTAGGGGTTTAGGGTTTACAGTTTAAAGAGAGATAGAGAGAGGGGACTGATAGAGTTTGGGAGAGATAGAGGAGACAAAGGGGAGAGATAGGAGATAGAGAGTGAGAGACATGTCTAGAGACATAGAGAGAGAGAGAGATTGAGAGGTAGAGGGATGATAGAGATAGGGAGATAGAGGTTTAGGGTTGCTTGGGTTTAGGGGCATTATTTAGGGTTTTGGGGTTAGGGGTTAAGGTTTAGAGGTTTAGGGTTTAGGGTTTAGAGAGAGATAAAGGACCAATAGGGAGATATAGAGGAGTCTGAGGGGAGAGATAGGGATATAAAGAGTGAGGGACATGGCAAGAGACATAGGGAGAGAGATTGAGAGGTAGAGGGACAAAGGTGATAGGGAGATAGGGGAGAGATAGGGAGATGGTGGTTTATGGTTACTTAGGTTTAGGGTTTAGGGGTTTGGGGTTTAGGTTTCTTAGGTTTAGGGGTTAGGGGTTAGGGTTTAGGGGCATTATAATTTAGGGTTTAGGATTTATTGTTTAGGGGTTAGGGGTTAGGTTTAGAGGTTTAGGGTTTTGGATTTAGGGTTTATAGAGAGAGAGGAATGATAGGGAGATATAAAGGAGTCTGAGGGGAGATATAGGGAGATAGAGAGTGAGGGACATGGCTAGAGACATAGGGAGAGAGATTGAGAGGTAGACGGATACAGGTGGTAGGGAGATAGGGGAGAGATAGGGAGATAGTGGTTTAGGGTTACTTGGGTTTAGGGTTTAGGGGTTTGGGGTTTAAGGTTTAGGGGTTTAGGGTTTCTCAGGTTTAGGGGTCAGGGGTTAGGGTTTAGGGGCATTATTTAGGGTTTAGGATTTAAATTGTTTAGGGGTTAGGGGTTAGGTTTAGAGGTTTAGGGTTTTGGATTTAGGGTTTATAGAGAGAGGAATTATAGGGAGATAGAGAGAGGAGATGGAGGAGAGAGATAAGGAGATAGAGAGTGAGGCACATGGCCAGGGACATAGGAAGAGAGATCAAGAGAGGTAGAGGGATGATAGAGATAAGGAGATAGGGGAGAGATAGGGAGATATAGGTTTAGAGTTGATTGGATTTAGGGTGTACCTAGGTTTAGGGTTTCTTAGTTTTAGAGATAGCTAGATAGAAAGAGAGAGGAGACAGATAGGAAGAGATAGAGGTGACAAAGGGGAGAGATAGGGAGATAGAGAGTGAGCAATATGTCTAGAGAAATAGGGAGAAGGATTGAGAGGTAGAAGGACGATAGAGATAGGGAGATAAGGGAGAGATAGGAGATAGAGTTTAGGGTTGCTCACGTTTAGGGTTTAGGGGTTAAGGTTTAGAGGTTTGGGGTTTAGTGTTTAGAGAGAGAGGACCAATAGGGAGATATAGAGTGAGGGACATGGCTAAAGCATAGGGAGAGAGATTGAGAGGTAGAGGAATGATAGTGATGGGGAGATAGTGAGATAGGGAGATAGAGAGATAGAGGTTTAGGGTTTCTTGGGTTTAGTGTTTAGGATTTAGGGGTTTATGGTTTCTCAAGTTTAGGGTTTAGGGGTTAGGAAATAGGGGTTAGGGGTTAGGTTTAATCATGCATCCCAGTCATTCCCCTATCATTCCTATATATCCTATCTCTCCCCTCTATCTTTCCCTCTCCCTTATCGATGAAGCAAATGGAAACAAGAAAACTATGACTCCCTTTCTCAGGTTTAGGGTTTAGGGCTTAGGGGAATTATTTAGGGTTTATGGTTTAGGGGTTAGGGTTTAGTATTTGGAAGAATTATTTAGGGTTACTTGGGTTTAGGGTTTAGGGGCATTATTTAGGGTTTACGGTTGCATGTCAAAAGTAGTCTCTCTCTCTCTCTAAATCTGTAAACCCTAAATAATGGCCCTAATCCCTAACCCCTAACCCGCATCTACCTCTCTCCTATATCTACCTCTCTCCTGTATCTACCTCTCTCTTGTATCTATTCAAAAGTGCCTTTAAAATACTATTAGATACCTTAGTATAAGTAAATCATATAAAAATCAAATATATATATCATCATAATCCTATATAAATTTTGATAGTTTGTCCAAAATCTCTCCTTTCATATGATACAGTCTTTCTAAAATTTGGATTGTATTTTATAGCTAAAATGCCTAAATACTTAAAATGCTAAAAATGCTAAAATAATAAAATAAAAAACAATGAATACAATAGGGAAAAAGAAAATAGATATCCATTTTGGAGATCATAAAAAGCAAAAAAAGACTGCGTTTTTGCAAACCCGCGGCTTGCAAAACGCAGTCTCATCTTCAAAGAATGGATATCAGAGCTGAGGAACGGATATCTAATCCAAAGAGGTAAGATTTCATGCATTATTTTTGTTTGTTTTGTATATTCAAGAAATTTTTTTGGTTTTTATGCTAAGTGGGTATGTTTTATAATTTAATTAGGTAAAATGGATGCACAAAATGAAAACCCAAACCCTCCACCACCAAACCCTCCCCCTCCAACAATAGAAGAGAATATTCAAAGAAATATTGATCATATAATTAGGATCATAGAAATGTATCGCCACCACCCTCGATTGTCTATAATGACATCGAATTTAGAGGGAATCATTAATCATATTCAAACCTTGTCAACCCAACACAAATCATTTAGGCAATGGCGAGAAGCCAAGAAGGCCGAATATGCTAATGATTTGTCATATGAGGAAGTCAAAGATTTAGAGATTACAAAAACTATGTTAGCCCAACACTTTGTCAATCCTAAAACCGGATTGCATGTTGATGTCCGTAAGCCCAAGTTTTCAATCAAATGGTGTATTCATGAGGGCATTAGTCAAAACTTTTGGGATCGTTGGTGGATGGTTTTTAATAAACCACCCAACAACAATTTAGATGTGCCTTTGTATTTCCTCCGTAAACTTTATGCAGAGTTCGTCATGGGTCAGCATGTTAATTATTTTGATTTTAGAGAGTTTCAAGGAGTGGGCAGGGGAATGCCTCAAGATAGACCTGGGGCAATTAGACAAGTACAAGGTCCCTATATTCCCCCTCCTGCTATCCCTTCTCCACCCCCAATGCAGCACCCAGACGTTGTTGCAAATGCAACACAATAGGGCCTTAGTGCCATACACTCTTTGACCGAGCATTTGATTATACAGACATCTCAGTTTGCACAAGCACATGATGAAGGTGATGATATTGGATCACCTGGTACTACTAGACCATCGTCGTCCAGACATGTATGTGTGCCCCATCATTGCATTTCTTGCAATCATTTATGCTTGGGTCCTATTATGGAGAGTAGTGAGCCACCGTTGAACACATCAGAGTATGATCTCCATTCACGAGATGAGGTAATGGGATCTAGAACTCAAGCTGAGGGGTCAGGGACAAGAGTAGAAGCTACCGGATCAGTAAACAATAGAGAAGGAGAAATGCATGAGCAATCTTTTGTGCAGGTAAAATTTAAAGTTCAATTTTATGGTCTATTCCATTTGAATATATAAACAACTTTATTACTACTAATGTATCTAAGTGGGATAACAGTTGATGACAGAGGAGTTGACAGAAGTTCATCATGGAACTTTATCTGCCATCCAATTTGGCTTCGACTTGCCGGTATAATTTGTTGTACACATCAACTTTTTTTTATGCATTTATTTCTTTGTGAGTAATTATATATTAATTTATATCTTGATGTTAATTTTATTTTATAGTCAATTGAAAATGTGAATGATGTGGCATCTTTGCCAATAGTCTTTTCTCGAACTCCTGATCGACCCAAGGAACTATCATTTGCAGAACGGCTTTCTCAACGCCAACAAAGGGTGGAGGTAATTTGATTGAATTGTACTTTAATTGATAATTTAGAAAACTTAAATATTTGATTATAGTCATTTAGAGTTTTACATTCTTGTCCTTCTTAATTGATGCAAGAGGCCTCGATGGTGGCATGTGCTTGTTTTCTAGTAGATAAGTTTTTGTGTAGTGCATTTCCTATTTTAAATGTATGCATTTCCTATTTTGTTTAACAATTATATGTTAATTTATTTCAATGTTACTTTGCTTTTATGTAGTCTGTTGAGAATGTGAGTGATGTGCCACCTTTGCCATCATGCTTCACTAGGACACCTGATCGTCTTAAGAGAAAATTATTTGCAGAATGATTGTCCGAACAACAACATAGAGTTGAGGTAATTGAATTGAATTTTTCTAAATAATTGATAGTTTATCTAGTGGTCTTATAGTTGATTGTAGTGATTTAGATGTATGTTAATAAATGAAAGTTCTTAATTGTAGTAGATAAGAATCTATTTACTAACTTTAACTTATTTTTATTTACCATTGAAGAGATTAATCAAATTTGTGTTTTGACTTGTTAATGCAGGAAACTTCACCTCCATCAATTACTAGACATTTTGGTACAAAGAGGACACTTTTTCAGGATCCATCACAGATTGAGGGTCAAGTGGACTTGTAGTATTTGATGTAGCTATTTGGCATGTAGATTGTATAAAGATTTTGAGACATGGCATATGCCACATTTTGTAAAAAATATTTTGAGTTGGCATATTTGCCAAATTTTTGTATATGTCTACCATTATGGACTAGATTTTAATGTATATACACCTTGATATACAATATAATTTAAATTCCTTATGTGCAAGTCATGATACTTCCCATGATGCCATACATTATGATGATAGTTCTTTAGTTCATTGATGATATGTTTAGCATTGAGAATGGTTTTAGATCAAGAGAATGGTTTTAGATCAATAGAATCAATATGAAAAAATTCCTTATATATGCCCTAATCAAATAAGATCATGATAAACCATTTCATCATGCATTTAGTCTTCATCTTGTCAAATTTTGTAAATATGTCAAAGTTGTCATATGAAAAATGTAAAAAAAATGCAAAAGTATGGAAGATGAATAGTCAAGTACTCAAGAGTTAGTTGGAGACTATTGGTTTCCCTCAAATCATGTATAAATATGCATAAACCTTCGTGGAAAAGGCATTGGAGATGTATTGAAAACATTTTGAAGATGAATTGAGACATGTTTGAATGAAATTAATGTCAAGAAACTCTATGCCAAGGACACTGGGGGCACATTATAAACATAAAAAACTTACATCTTGGGGGGAGGTGCCAATAAGGCCAATAAAGATACTATTTCAGTTGGGTGTGTGTGTGTATGCAAATCCCATTTATGGCCGAGAAGCTCTCTATTTACTATTATTCAACTCTCATTGATAAGAGATTGGCTCTACAACTATTGCAATTTGTGTATGAAACCTAGATGCCTACGAGATCATATATATATGTATGTATGTATGTAAATCCTACAAGACAGTCATTCATGAAATTACTATGCAAAGAGGGTTTATAAGTTGCATTAGGGTTTATGACTATCCTAAAACAACATTGTCTATATGCTCATAAAAGCCATCAAATTCTGAGAATAAACTCGTCATTAGATAAGGAGTGGAAAGCTAAAGTCACATTCCCAAAAACCTCTTAAAATCACATCTCCTCTTATGAAAACTAGGGTCTTTGCTGATACATTGTTCCATAAGAGCAAAGTCACTTAAGATCCTGAGAGCAAAAACCTTGCCAGGTGCCATATTTTTTGTTCTGCTCATCGTGGGTTGAACGGACTGCGCCAATGTGTCGAGGTGGGTGGGTAAATGTTAGGGGAGGTCTCATTTTGTGTGCCAAGCATCCCAGTCATTCCGGGCAAGAGGTTACTGGCAAAGTCCCTTAAGATCCCTGAGACCAAAAAACTGCCAAACTTTGACCGGACAGTTCTCAGAATTTGTGATAGTTGGAAATGTTCTATTTGGACCCACAGGTGCATGTGACATCCTTCCACAATAACCTCTCTCATTTTTGGTCAACTCCATTCTGTTTGGCCGTGCCGAAATCAAATGCATTGTTACAAAATGCTTCAATTTGATGCAGTGGAAAGGTGCTAGGTGTGACATTTTTCATTCCATAGCTCGTGCGATCGAACGGACTGCGCCAACACATTGGGGTGGGTGGGTAAATGCTAGTGGAGGTCTCATTTTGTGCACCAAGCGTCCCAGTCATTCTGGGCAAGAGGCTACCGGTAAAGTCCCTTAAGATCCCTGAGACCAAAAAACTGCCAAACTTTGACGGGGCAGTTCTCAGAATTCATGGTAGTGTTCTGTTTGGACCTACAGGTGCACATGGTATCCATCGACAATAACCTCTCTCATTTTCAGTCAACTCCATTCCGTTTGACCATGCCGAAATCAAATGCATTGTTGCAAAATGCTTCAATTTGATGCAGTGGAAAGGTGCTAGGTGCGACATTTTTCATTCCACAGCTCGTGGGGTTGAACGGACTACGCCAACACGTCGGGGTGGGTGGGTAAATGCTAGTGGAGGTCTCATTTTGTGTGCCAAGCATCCCAGTCATTTCGGGCAAGAGGCTACCGGCAAAGTCCCTTAAGATCCCTGAGACCAAAAAACTGCCAAACTTTGACGGGGCAGTTCTCGAAATTTGTGACAGTTGGGAATGTTCTATTTAGATCTACAGGTGTACGTGGCATCCTTCCACAATAACCTCTCTCATTTTTGGTCAACTCCATTCTGTTTGATCGTGCCGAAATCAAACGCATTGTTGCAAAATGCTTCAATTTGATGCAGTGAAAAGGTGCTAGGTGCGACATTTTTCATTCCATAGCTCGTGGGGTCAAACGGACTATGCCAACATGTCGGGGTGGGTAGGTAAATGCTAGTGGAGGTCTCGTTTTGTGCACCAAGCATCCCAGTCATTCCGGGCAAGAGGCTACCGGCAAAGTCCCTTAAGATCCCTGAGACCAAAAAACTGCCAAACTTTGATCAGGTAGTTCTCAGAATTTGTCAACTCCATTCCGTTTGACCGTGCCAAAATCAAATGCGTTTTTGCAAAATGCTTCAATTTGATGCAGTGGAAAGGTGCTAGGTGCGACATTTTTCATTCCATAGCTCATGGGGTCAAACAGACTGCGCCAACGTGTCGGGGTGGGTGGGTAAATGCTAGTGGAGGTCTCGTTTTGTGTGCCAAGCGTCCCAGTCATTCCAGGCAAGAGGCTACCTGTCCAAAGCATGCATTATAGTCAAAAGCATGCATTATAGTTAAAAGTAACAAGATTTTTAATAAAACAATTCTAAAAAATAGAAAAAACAAGAACAAGTTAAGATAAAAAAATGTCATACCTGTCCATCTGGAAGTTTAAATGCTAGTCAAGTGTACCTAAGGGGTCATCTCTTACCTTCAAAGTATCCAATATTGCTTCATGATCAGCATTACTAATTGTCCATAGTTCTTTTGATTTTGGTTTTCCACGATGCTTTAGTAACTTGACATTTGTTGCTACAACTAGGTGAGAATACATCAATATGGTTTTATGCTTCTCAAAGTCTTCAAAGGCTGGGATGCCATTCTTTTTAACCATATATGTTTGTAACCAAGTCCCAGCAATAACAACTGATCCTGTAGGATATGTGAACCCATCATCATCTGTCATAGGTTGTGTTAGCTTTTGTTTTCCTGTACACATCGTGCCAACCAATAGTCTGACCTCTCTTCATTTCCATGCGGTGCAACAACTGCATAAACATGACCTGGCTATACAAGGTTTGAAAGATGTTCATAGTCAAATGAGCTCTCCATGTCATTGACAGAAGGTGATTGACCTTCATATAAAGGGATTAAATATTGTGGAATCCATGCATCTACCCACTCACTTGACTCATAATTGTTCCAATCACATTTAATACAACTCTGACAAAAACAAGCTAATTCTCGTGTCCAAATAGTCCATGTACTTGCATTTGAGCTTTGAAATGAATGCATCTTTGATGATTCACTGATTCTCTGACATTCCAATTTCTCTATCGCTATCCCATCATCAACCAACCAAAAGAACCTGCGCACTTCAGAATCAAGAGCCACTCCTCGTGACAATGCATAGTTACACCACTTAACAATGGAATCTACATCACTGAATGTAGCACCACCTCTAATGATGCAGAGGCATCCACACTAAAACCTTGACATACAGCATGTATGTCTACAACTCATCATCATCATCATATTTCCCTTAACACTGTCAGCGTCATCATA
The DNA here is from genome assembly GCA_027924645.1 of Cunninghamia lanceolata. Classification (NCBI taxonomy): domain Eukaryota; kingdom Viridiplantae; phylum Streptophyta; class Pinopsida; order Cupressales; family Cupressaceae; genus Cunninghamia; species Cunninghamia lanceolata. The sequence continues at coordinate 5,001,784 of BSBN01000914.1, read as the reverse complement.
TTTTCTCTGCCGACCGATATCCTCCTGCAGACAAACCTTCGACCTTTCGCCTGTTAGCAGCATCATCATATCCGGCTATCGGCAGCATCATCATATTCGGCAAGCGCAAACATCCTCCTGATGTTCACTGTTCATCTTACCGCCAAACTCTTTCTTCAGCATCATGATGTTCAACATCATGTTCATTAGCAGGATATAAAATATCCGGTTCCCTCCATATATCCTAATGACGACAACTTCATGCACCTTTCCTTCGATGCTTACGTCACCCCGATATCCTGATGATGATTATCCTGATGACGATGAAATCACATGCAGCTCCTCCAATATCCTGCTGTCGGCCAAACTTAACATTATCAGCCCGCGATGGTTTTATCAACCTGAGCTTCTACCTTATGTCGATACGCTCCTCCTCGGCAACACCTGATGATGATCACCCTGAAACGCATTCACCTTATGCAAACGATTGCATCATGCTCAACTCCATCTACTCGGATGACGCATGAAGTAACTGCAGGATATACACAGAAATATCCTGATGATGCTGTTGTGACGAATTTCCAACCTTAACAGATTCTGATCCGCCGAACCTCCTGAGGTGACCCGATCTACTTTCAGGGCGATCTTCCAGACTCTAACAACTAGCACGACCTAGCACATACCCATGCTAGGGTTCTCAACACCTCTTGACGGTGATCCTGCAAACATGCACATGAACAAACAGAAAAAGCAAACTAAACCCTAAGCTATTATACATGGCCATTCCACCGATTCGATGAATCAACCGGTGGAATGGATCAGCGAATCCATGTAACCACCAAAACAGCAAATCGATTACACAATGGAATTCAAAACAGAGAATGGACACAAACAGGATCTCTTTATTGATTTCAAAAGATGCAAATACAATATTCTGTCTCTCTCTCTGTCTCACTCCCTGCAATCTAGCTTCTCAACATCTATATCTAAAACCAACCGATCCTCATGCATAAATAGGATCTCTTGCGAGTACTACCGACCTAACTCCAAGCGGCTGGGAAATCTCTCCAGGCGGCTGGGAGATCCAACTGGACATACAACATAACAGCTGTCATAACAAACTACCTAAAAATAGTAAAGTATGGTCAACATGACCTTATTACATGCATTGGTCTTATAAGACCTTCTTGGAAACATTAACCAGACCTATAACAAACTAACTGCCTCATGGAGGCCAGCTGTCAGGTAGGTGCTCCTGCACCATCTAATCTTTAGTTGTTCTTTAAAAAGAGCTCTCTTCACGCATGCACCTGCTCCATCATGTTCACCTTTTCCGTGCCCGGCTTCAAAAAAATTCCAAATATGAGGTATACCCTTCTCTACATGCATTTTGCTCAACCAATAGAAATAATTACGAGCATTCTTGAATTGACCAGTGCAATTATCTGACCAAATGAGATGTTGATCTATTCTAATATCTTTTTCTTGCAAGAACCCATAAAATTGTTGAAAACAATATTGTACAAACTCTGCTGAATGAGATCGATCATCACTCATGTAAAAATGGTATTCTTTGACAATCTTCCTGTTCTCTTCTGTACTCTCAGGGGCATGTCTGTATGTGATGTGAACAAAAATAGCAATCTGAATAGAATTGTAGTACTGGGATTGAACTTCATTTTGGGGTTACAATGTATAGTTTTCTGCAAAATCAACTATAGAGACAATAGTTCCAATCGGGAAAGAGTCTTTACACATCCTGAACTGTTGATCTAACCATCGAGACCTGTGGCTATGTCTGACATACTTGTAGAAAAGATTTTTCTTAAAATCATCAATAAAATCAGCAATACTTACCTCTCTTACAATCAACTCACATCTAGAACCTTCACCTCCACTTTTCAAATTGTATTTCATTGTCTCATATCTCTTTTTCTCAACCATTCTCTTTCCAAAATCATGCTCGTTGCCCTCATGAAAACATGATACAAACTTTGATAACCCACCACATTGTAAACACTTTTCATTTAAACAATCATTCTTGTAGAACATGCAACCATCATCTCTAATACATAGAAATAAATCCAATAAGTCTCTAGATGACTTTGGTGGTTGAATTGCACCACACTCCTATAACATTTCGATAGTGTGCAAAGTAGAACGAATATTGCATAATAATTCATGGTACATAGAAAATTCTACATGGTATTTGCAACAACATGTATTACGAACTTTAAGAGGAACACAATAAAATGGCTTAAGAGATTCAAATGCTCTTTGTGAGATTGTCATACCTGGGTGAGTTTCACAATATTGTTTGTACAATGTTGTTTGGCTACATTCCAAGTAATGTTTAGGATGTGGTGTGCGGTCTTTATCACCAATTCTTAACTTTACAACATCTTTTGCATTCGGTGATACCCTAGAGTTAGTGTGCCAAAATCGTTCAATTTCTTCCTTTGTGCTATCAATTAGCTTCTTGTCAACTCGTAGAAGCCTACCACTGAAAGCCCAAGTATCATTGGCAACAGGACTATCTAGCCTTGATCTTAATGCTAGTGCTTTTGACAATGTTTTACGATTCAATCTTAAGTCAACACAAGTTTGCCTCATTAATTGAGCATTTCTTAATTATTTGCTTACTATTGAGGTTGTTATTACTCTACGGGCAGCTCTTTTATCTTTCTCCTTGCTAGTCTTTCCAATAGAATTGAGTGCATTAAAAAGGCTTCTTACAATAATTTTATTCCAATTGGACACTTTGTTTAACCGAATCTTTAATTTCTTTAGTAAAGGTCTCATTTTGTACATCTTTAATAATTGCACAAAAGGTTGGCATTGTTCAGTTAATGTTTTCTTCTCAAAGTATTCATTGAAGAGTTTTGTAGCCCACAACCGAACCGTTCGTGATGACCTCTTGCCTTCAAGTTTTTCCATTATGTTCTCATCAATTTCAAGTAACCATTTTGGGGTTTTTGGGTGTTTTCCAATTTCATCATGGTTATTCTCTTCTTGACAAATGTCCTCTCTTCTTATGAAATTTGGAGATACATTGATTGTTCTTGTTTCATCCATGTTATCAACCTCATCAATTTTATCAACAAATGGATTATGGAGTGCAATTTCAATATCATGGTGTTCATATCCACTTTCTTCAAGTGCACGTCTTCATTTTTCTTCTTCTTCTTTGTCCATGGTATTGCTATTATGAATAGGTGTTTCATAACATTTTTCAATATTTTCATTTACAATATCATGGTGAATTTCATTCTTATCTAACATTTCATTATAATCAAAATTAACATCTTCAATTTGCATATCATTAGATGGTAAAGAAAAAGATTCACCTTGATGAGCATCCACCAAACCCACCCTTCCAATCCTCTTCCTTTCCCTATCTTTTTTCCTAATTGCTTCAATTTCCTCCAATGTAACTTTCCTCCTCCTTTTTGCTTTACGACGACTGTTGCTCCCCATTAGGGGAACAAAAATATCACCCTTATGATTGTAACAAGAAAATTGTGTCTCCAAAAGTGCATAAAAATATTCCTTTCACTGTCATAGCTAGAAATCACGAGTATTTCGATAGCAGAGGGTCTCTGGTTGCGGAAGTCAGGCCCAACACTATTCCTTTTGTCTTTTTTCTGCTTTTACAAAACAGATATCCATTTTGTAAAAGCCCAATTATTTGCAACGGACACTTGCAACATTCATATGGCTACTACAAAACAGATATTCGTTTTATTATGTACATTTGGATTCTAGACTAGGGATTCATTGTATTATTCAATAAACTTGTGAATTACCATCTAATTTCAATGTTTACACACTAATCCACCTAGGTATCAACTTAATAAAGCTTTGGATATAAGCCATTATTTGATTTTAGGCTATCATCAAATGAGGAGCTTCTAAAGGCAAAAATGTTGTCCCAAAAGAAGGCTCAATGTTATTCGTAAAGACATTAGATTGTTAAAATACAAATTCAAGGTTAGATATTCCTTGGGCTATTTTAGTATAGAGAAGCAAAATTGCAATATATGACTATCCTAGGAATTAGAATGGTTGATCATAGGATATTCATGGCATTTTGATATTAATGGATGGATTGATGGATGTTTAGGGAGTTTAAGTTTAAATGTAATGTATGAGAATTCTTATTTATGAAGGATCTAATATGTCTTATGTCTTATTTGCAGGCCATTCAAGAAAGAAATGAAAAGATACCAAGGACTATCATAAAACCTATTATAATTAGGTGCATCAAAGGATCGTCATCCAGGACCTTACCAATATGGGAAGTTATCAAAACCATGTCATGATTAAAATTAAAGGCTTTATCACCTCTTTGTCCCTATAGGCCTATTAGAACAATAGGTCACATTTTATTCATATACCGGGGTTGAGAATAAACACTAAGCATTTGTAGTTATGGCAAGTGTAAATGGAAATAGATCACAACTTTAGACAATCTATCCTCTCCTAGATTGCTAGCCTAATGTGGGACCTCTCACTAATGTGTAGAATCCATCGCTCAGGCTTATGCTGTCGGTGTGACTCCTCTGTTATTCTTCGATATACACACTTACTCTGATGTGAGATTCACCACCCTTGTCTATCGGTAAGACCAATACCCTCGGTGAGACTTTTTACTTGCATTCTGACGTTATAACTCTCCCCGATGTGTTTACCGTCCATTAGTCATCAGTAAGACTTCTACATCGGTCAGACATTCTCTTCGATTTCTGATATCGTATCTCACACCGAAACAATAAACACTGAACTACACCATTGGCCAGACCGCCTCTATCGGTGACACTTTTCTTCTCGCCTCCGAGAGTCCATCTCTTTCTGATGTTCCTTCTGTCGGTGTGACTCCCTCTCATCGGTGTAGTTCTCAACCGTTCTTCTGATGTGCCGATAAATAACCCATCGGTGACACTTAATGATTGTCACCCCAATATGACTTGATTGGTGAGATCAATGTTGTTGGCTCAATGGAACTTTGTCTCTCCGATAACTATTGTCAGTTCGATGTCTTCGATTTAGCCTATACATAACATGACTTGTTATAACCGGTCGACTAACGTATCTTTTCCCAATTTTCCTAATATGGCCGGTCAACCTTTGTATCCTTTGACATGTACATTCACCACTTACAACCACGATAAATGATAGCAGGATATACATGAAATGTCCACGCATACATAAACGATATACCCATGGATTGTATCTTTGGTGAAACAATACCAATGGTACAAAATATGTTGCTTCTCTTCATCGAAAACCAATGGTACAAAATTTTTCATAGATCAAGGAAACGGATATCCATTTTGAGAACGGATATCCGTTTTCAGAATGGATATCCATTTTTGAAACAGATATCCATTTTGAGTTGCTTTTACTGAAGCAAAACTAATATCCGTCTTGCTTTGGTACAAAGCAAGACGGATATCTATTTTGATTGTTGACTTTTTATGGATTGTAACGTGTTTTAATGTTTCAGTCTCTTCTTCGAACTTCACCCTTCGTGCTGACGACTTTTTTTTAATGCAAAATTGATAAAACGAAAAGGGTTTATAGAAAAAATTGTTAGCTTTCAAAAAATATAAGATTTATTTGGTTATCATTTTATTAAATAATTATTAATAATTTTCAATATACCGTGTCTCTGAAATCCTGATGGACACACTGATTGAAAAACATCTATAACTTTCAAACCATTTCACCTTTTTGAGATCTAAAAGTTGCGTCACACTCTATGCTTTTCTGGCTATAGGTTAAAAAAAAAATTGAATTTTGATTTTTTTTATCGAGTTAGGTTGGCTGGAAAATTACTTTTTATTTTTAAAAAAAAGTCACAGTAAAAAAATCATAACTAATTATTTTATTAGAAACAAATTTCAAATAAATATGCATCACATCCAGACATGAGTCCTCTACTTATTTTGAAAGTTTTAAAAATATATATATATTTTTACTCATAGTTAGGTTGGCTGGACAGACACCCACTTTTTATTTTTTTCTGAAAAATTTAATAGCTGTTCATTGAAATATTCAATTTTCACTAAGTAAATTTAGTTTTTTTTTTTAAATTAGTAGCCTATAAACTAGATTCAATTCTCTACAAATTTCATTCTTACATCTTTTTCAAATTGTATAGATAATCCATTCAAAATTTCACATGAACTTGATAAAGTCTGATTTTTTGTATTTTCATTGCCACTTAGAGGTATAGTTTGGCCCATCATGATCCTACACATACCCTTTTTGAAACTACCGAAAAAAATTTTGAACTCAATTTTGAGGCACTTAGAGGTCCCTAAACGTCCCAAAATTTGTCATAACCGATGAAGTGGGTTATAGCATGATATATCTCTTCACGATCTTTCCAACGCATTAAACGGTTTGTCAATCAGACACTCGGATCAAAAGTTATAGCCTTTAGAAGTTGGAGCTCCTATTTTTGGGAAACGTAAAAACATGTTGGACACTTAAAAGAGTTGTAAAGGGGAGAGTTACATGTATTGGTGTGTGTTTTGGCACACCACAAGGCATCTTTTATTGGATATAATTTGGGCGCCACTTTTGGGTGGTTTGGGCTCATGGTTTTGTAATTACCATTGATGGTTTACTGTATTGTATCTCCTATATATCAAGAGATTGAGATGGAGGTTACATGTAAGAGTCTTATAGATGTTGAGTTACCTCCTAGATCTCTAGTTCGTTATACTCCTATGAAAGCTTGCTCTTCAAGTATATTGTAATCTTCTTGATTCCTGAATAATATATTGGATGGCTTTGGAGTGTGGGGTTTTTTATCTAAAAGGGTTTTCCCCACATATATCTTGTGTTGTGAGTTTTGCATTTGAATGTTTTTATTATCATTCTGTAGTGTGCATCTTATTCTGTAACTATAAAAGTTAAAATTTTCTTAAATCTTTCCTCGATAGATTAGTGTAGGAAGTGTTGTCCGCATACCTTTCTTCCTTTCAGTTGGTATCAGAGCCTGATCACCTTTGCTTCTAGTTGTTGGGTGGAGGGTATTTTGAGTTGATCTTCACTTGAGTGGGAGCTTCTATAGAGGATTTTGAAATCTTTGTTGCAGGAAAGAGACGACGAGCACATCTAAGAGGTTTGAGATAGAGAAGTTTAATGGCAGTAATTTCAAGTTGTGGAAACTCAAAATGCAGAACATGCTTGTAGATCAGGATTTATGGGATGCCATATCTGGTACAAAACCAACAACAATGTCTCAAGCCGACTGGGATCTCAAAGATCAAAAGGCTAAGGGTTTGATAAGACTCCATTTGGATGATTCAGTACTCCTAAATATCCATAAAGAGAAGACTGCAAAAGATTTTTGGAAGAAACTTGGACATGTTTATCAGGCTAAATCCCTGATGAACAAGTTATTCTTGTGAAATAAATTGTATTCTCTAAGGATGAAAGATGGAGGATTTGTCATTGATCACCTGAATACATTCAATATGCTTGTTGTCTAGTTGACCTCTATTGGTGTGAAGATGGAGGAGGAGGATCGATGTATGACATTACTATGTTCTTTAACAGATTTGTGGGACCACCTTGTTATGGCCATTGGGAGTACCACTAACACCTTCAATATGGATGAAGTGGTTTCTTTGTTATTGTCTAAAGAGATGTACAGAAAGTCTTCTGAATCGACTAAGGAGGATCTTATGGTTCGTGATATATCTAAAGAGAAGGGAAAGAAAAAGGATAAGAAGAAGGAAGAAAAAGGAAGATCCAAATCCCGTGGGTGATCTAAGTCTCCTGGAAAGTCCAAGGCTTTGTGTTGGAATTATAGCAAACTTGGTCACTTCCACAATGAGTGCAAAGAGGAGAAAAAGAAAAAGAAGAAGAACTATGATTCAAATTCTAACAAGTACTCTCAGGCTGAAGGAGAAGTGTTTTTCGCTACCTTGGCAACACATGCATCTAAGGATGTGTAGCTTATTGACTCTAGTGCATCTTTTCACATGACCTTGCATCCGGGTTGGTTTTTGAAGTATGAAGAATACGATGGTGGGAAGGTGTACTTGGGTGATGATTCTCACCTGAACATTGTTGGTTGTGGAAGAGTCTTGATTTGATTCCCTAATGGATGAGTGAAGGGAATCCATGGTGTTCTGCATATCCTTGGTTTGAAACGGAACTTCTTTCTGTAAATAAGTTGAGTGATGTGGTTGTGCAGGTTGTTTTCTCGAATGGAGGATGCAAGATGACTAGAGGATCTATGGTGTTGGCTAAGGGTGTTCAGATTGACACTATGTTTTAGCTTGATGCATGCATGGTTCAGTGCAATAGTGCCTCTATTTCAAAGAAGAGAGCTTCAGAGTCTTCATCCTCATCATTGGAACCAACAACAAAGAGGAATGTTGCATCTAATTCTAATGGTCGTGCTTTCTAGGTAGCTAAGGGTGCTCATTCTATGGAGATGAAACTTCCAACTAAGAAGACAATGTTATGGCACCAAAGGCTTGGTCACATTAGTGAAAAGGGTTTAAGGACCCTGAAAAATAAAAATCTTGCTCAAGCTATGAATTACTATAACCTTGAGTTTTATTTCTATGAACATCGCATTTATGGAAAACAAAACCATTTTTAGTTTTATTTCAATTCTCTCAAATCTTCTGAGGTGTTGGACTTGATTCATTTTGATGTGTTTGGTCCTATTAATGTTCCTTCAATTTTAAAATCTGTTTACTTTATTTCATCCATTGATGATTATAGTAGAAGGACATGGGTGTATTTCCTTACAAGCAAATCTAAAGTCTTTAGTAGATTCAAAAAGTTCAAAGCTCTTGTAGAGAATCAAAAGGATAGAAAGATTAACTGTTTGAGGACTGACAATGGTGGTGAGTTTTATTCAACAGATTTTGACAAGTTCTATAAAGAATAGTAGATTGAGAGGCACAAGACAACTCTGTATACCCCTCAGCAGAATAAATTTGCAAAGAGGATGAATACAATGTTGATGGAGAGAGCAAGAAGTATGCTAAGTGGAGCTATCCTTGAACAAAAGTTTGAGGATGAAGCTTTTGCTACTACTTGTTACTTGTTCAATAGGTCTCCTAAATCAGTGCTCATTGATAAGACACCTATGGAGGTGTGGTTTGGTAAAAATCCTTCATTGAGACAAATTTGAGTATTTGGTTGTGAGGCATATGCACATGTGCCTAAGGAGAAGAGGTCTAAAATGGAGAACAAGGCTGTGAAGTGTATCTTCATCGGTTATGGCATCAGTGTGAAAGGGTACAAGCTTTAGGATCCAATAGCTGAGAGAGTTTTGTATAGCAGAAGTGTGATCTTTAGAGAGCTCAATCCTTCTTCTGTTGTCTTGTAGCTAGAGAAAGAAAAGAAGAAAGAGAATGTGGCTTAGCTTCCTTGCACCCCTGAGAAAGTTGAACCAAAAACATCTATTAGACTTGATAATGAGGAGAGTTCTTGTAGCTTTGAAAGTTCAGAAGAAGATGAAGAACCTCAACCTCAATCTTTGAGGAGGTCCGCACGGATAAGGTAGCAACTTGACAGGTTTGGTTATTCATTGCATGATTCTAGTTGTATTTTTCTTTGATTTCTAACACTGATGACCCTAGAACTATGAAAGAGGCTATGGATATCAAAGATGCAGGTTCCTGGAAGGAGGCCATGGAAGAAGAGATGGCTTCTTTGGAAAAGAATAATACATGGGACTTGGTGCCTTTGCCTGAAGGACAAAAACCTATTGGATGCAAATGAGTGTTCAAAAGGAAATTTGGTGTAGATGGCAGTGTTGAGAAATATAAGGGTAGATTGGTTGCGAAGGGCTATTCTCAAATGGAGGGAATTGACTATGGTGAGATTTTCTCTCCCATTGCAAAGCTGACATCTATTTGGTTCCTATTATCTCTTGCAACAGCGTATGATCTAGAAGTGGAATAGATGGATGTGAAGACAACACTCCTTCATGGTGAATTGGAGGAGGAAATCTATGTCATAGCCAGAGCACTACGTGGTGAAAGGTAAAGAAAATTTGGTTTGCAAGTTAAAAAAAGTCTTTGTATGGTATGAAACAGTCTCCTAGGATGTGGTACTAGAAATTTGATACCTTTGTGTTGAGTATTAAATTTTTGAGATTCAAATCAAATCATTGTGTTTATTACAAGTTGGACAATGATATCATTCTCATTATTGCAATGTATGTCGATGATATGTTACTCATTGGGAATGGTAAAAGTTTGATTTTTCATTTTGAAGTCTCAGTTGTCAGCACAATTTGAGATGAAAAATCTAGGGGCAGCTCGGTACATCCTGGGGGTGGGGATCAGAAGAGATAGAGCAAACATAAATCTTTGGTTAGGCCAGCGTAAGTATGTTAACACAATTTTGGAGAGATTCAGTACAGTGGATTGCAAACCTTTGACTGTTCTTGTTACAATGGGGACAAAGTTATCTATTGCAGATTATCCAAAGTCTCCTTATGAGATAGAGGATATGAGAAAACTTCCTTATGCTAGTGCGGTTGGCAGTTTGATGTATGGGATGGTTTGTACTAGACCAAACATTGCCCAACCAGTAGGAGTCCTTAGTTGATTTATGGCTAATCCTGGATGGGTACATTGGGATGCAATGAAGAGAGTGTTTAGATATTTAGGGGGTACTTTGAGTATTCCTTATGTTATCATGGTTATCCTATAGGACCTCAACATTCACTTTGTATTCGGGGACTTTGATTGGGTAGGTAACATTGATAGTAGGAGATCCACCAGTGCTTATGTGTTTACTATGTTTGGTGGTGCTACTAATTGGATGAGTAAGAGGCAACCTATGGTCAGTTTATCCACTACTGAAGCTGAGTACATGGAAGCAACTCGTGCTTGTAAAGAAACCATTTGGCTTAAGAGATTGTGTTCTGATGTTAGGTTTGATGTAGGGAAGATTACTATTTGTTGTGACAGTCAAAATGCCATATGTTTGGCAAAGAATCCTACTTTCAATGCGAGGACTAAGCATATTGATATCTAGTACCATTTTGTTTATGACATGATAGAGGATGGGAAGGTAAACTTGGAGAAAGTTGACACTTTGACGAATGTTGTAGATTCCTTGACAAAACCTGTGAGCATAGAGAAGTTCAGACGGTGTTCAGTGTCTATGGGCCTCTCAGCCCCTAGCAATTAAATCATGGTATTGATACTCCCTTTGATCTTGCAAGGTGCTTGACAAGTGGGAGAATGTTAGAAAAAGTGTCTCAACCTTGAAACTTTGAAAGGTTACTATTCTTCCCAGTTTTGGTCTTTTTGAATACCCTTTATCTTGGAGAATGGTCTAGAACTTTTGAAGTTTCCAAAAGGGCTAAAAATGGTTGGACTTACTATTTTTAGTAACTCTACATTTGACCTCAGATTGACCTAAATTTTTTTCCAAAAGGTGCAGAACCTCTAAGTAAACATCTCGGGTGAGTTTCGACTCAAGATCATATCTAGATTGCGAGATATTAAAGTTTCTATTTTTTGGAACTACAGAAAAATATTTTAAACTCAATTTTGAGGCACTTAGAGGTCCCTAAACATCCCAAAATTTGTCATAACTAATGAAGTGTGATATAGCTTGATAGATCTCTTCACAAAATTTCTGATGCATTAAATGGTTCATCAATCAGACACCCAAATCAAAAGTTATGGCATTCAGAAGTTGGACCTCCTATTTTTGGGAAATGTAAAAAATGTGTTGGACACTTAAAAGAGCTGTAAAGGGGAGAGTTACATGTGTTGGTGTGTGTTTTGGCACATCACAAGGCATCTTTGATTGGAGATAATTTGGGTGCCAGTTTGAGAGGTTTTGGCTCATGGTTTTGTAATTACAGTTGACAATTTGTTATATTGTATCTCATATATATCAGGAGCTTGAGATGGAGGTTGTGTGTAAGAGTCTTATAGATGTTGAGTTACCTCCCGGATCTCTGGTTAGTTATAGTCCTATGAAATCCTGCTCTGCAAGTATATTAGGTAGCTTTGGAGTGTGGGGTTTTTTACCTGAAAGAGTTTTCCCTGCATATATCTTGTGTTGTGAGTTTTACATTTGAATATTGTTATTATCTTTTTGTTAATGTGCATCTTAATCTTTAACTATAAAAGTTAAAATTTACATAAATCTTCCCTCAGTAGATCAATGTAGAATGTTTTCCACATACCTTGCTTCCTTTCAGTTGGTATCAGAGGCTGATCACCTTTGGTTCTAGTTGTTGGGTAGAGGATCTTTTGAGCTTATCTTCATTTGAGTGGGAGCTTGTGCAGAGGATTTTGAAATCTTTGTTGTAGGAAAGAGATGGCGAGCACATCTGGGAGGTTTGAGATAGATAAGTTTAATGGCAACAAATTTGAGTTGTGGAAACTCAAAATGGAGGACATGCTTGTAGATCAGGATTAATGGGATTACATATCTAGTACAAAACCAATGACAATGTCTCAAGCAGACTGGGATTTCAAAGATTGAAAGGCTAAGGGTTTGATAAGACTCTGTTTGGTTGATTTAGTACTCCTAAGTATCGATGAAGAGAAGACTATAAAAGATCTTTTGAAGAAACTTGGAGATGTTTATCAAGCTAAATCCTTGGTGAATAAGTTATTTCTGCAAAAGAAATTCTATTCTCTAAGGATGTAAGATGGAGGATCTATCACTGATCATCTGAATACATTCAATATGCTTGTTGCCCAGTTGACCTCTGTTGGTGTGAAGATGGAGGAGGAGGATCGATGTATGACATTACTATGTTCCTTACTAGATTCGTGGGACTACCTTGTTATGGCCATTGGGAGTACCACTACCAACTTCAAGATGGATGAAGTGGTTTCTTCATTGTTGTCCGAAGAAATGCAGAGAAAGTCTTGCGAATCCGCTAAGGAGGCTCTTGCGGTTCGTGGTTGATCTAAATAGAAGGGAAAGAAAAAAGATAAGAAGAAGGAAGAAAAAGGAAGATCCAAATCCCATGGGAGATCTAAGTCTCACGGAAAGTCCAAGGCTTTGTGTTGGAACTGTGGCAAACCTGGTCACTTCCACAAGGAGTGCAAGGAGGAGAAAAAGAAAAAGAAGAACTATGATTCAGATTCTAAAAAGTCCTCTCAGGATGAAGGAGAAGCATTTGTTGCTGCCTTGGCAACACATGCATCTAAGGATGTGTGGCTTATTGACTCTAGTGCATCTTTTCACATGACCTCTCATCGGGGTTAGTTTTTGAAGTATGAAGAATACGATGGTGGAAAGTTGTACTTGAGTGACAATTCTCACCTGAAGATTGTTGTCCGTGGAAGAGTCTTGATTCGATTCCCTGATAGACGAGTGAAGGGAATCCATGGTATTATGCATATCCCTATTTTCACACAGAGCCTTCTTTCTGTAAGTAAGTTGAATGATGTGGATGTGCAGGTTGTTTTCTCAAATGGAGGATGCAAGATGACTAAAGGATCTATGGTGTTGGCTAAGGGTGTTCAGATTGGCACTCTATTTTAGCTTGATGCATGTACAGTTCAGTGTAATATTGTCTTTGTTTTGAAGAAGAGAGCTTCAGAGTCTTCATCCTCACCATTAGAACCAATAGCGAAGAGGACTATTGCATCTACTTTCGATGGTCATGCTTTCTGGATACCTAACGGTGCTCATTCTATGGAGATGAAACTTCCAGCTGAGAAGACAATGATATGGCACGGAAGGCTTGGTCACATTGGTGAAAAGGGTTTGAGGACCCGAAAAAATAAAAATCTTGTTCAAGGTATGAATGATTATAACCTTGAGTTTGATTTCTATGAACATTACATTTATGGAAAACAAAACTGTGTTTAGTTTTATTCCAGTTCTCACAAATCTTCTAAGGTGTTGGACTTGATTCGTTCTGATGTGTTTGGTCATGTTAATGTTCCTTCAATTTCAAAATTTGTTTACTTTGTTTCATTCATTGACGATTATAGTAGAAGGACATGGGTGTATTTCCTTAGAAGCAAATATGAAGTCTTTAGTAGATTCAAAGAGTTCAAAGCTCTTGTAGAGAATCAGAAGGATAGAAAGATTAAGTGTTTGAGGACTAACAATGGTGGTGAGTTTTGTTCAGCAGATTTTGACAAGTTCTTTAAAAAATAGGGGATTGAGAGGCACAAGACAACTCTATATACCCCTCAATAGAATGGAGTTGCAGAGAGGATGAATAGAACGTTGATGGAGAGGGAAAGGAGTATGATAAGTGGAGTTGGCCTTAAACAAAAGTTATGGGTTGAATTTGTTGCTACCGCTTGTTACTTAGTCAATAGGTCTCCTACATCAGTGCTCATTGATAAGACACCTATGGAGGTGTGGTCTGGTAAAAAGCCTTCATTGAGACACATTCGAGTATTTGGTTGTGAGGCATATACACATGTGCCTAAGGAGAAGAGGTCTAAAATGGAGAACAAGGCTGTGGAGTGTATCTTCATTGGTTATGGCATCGGTGTGAAAGGGTACAAGCTTTGGGATCTAGTAGATGAGAGAGTTCTATATAGTAGAAGTGTGATCTTTAGAGATCTCAATCCTTCTTATCTTGTCTTGTAGCTAGAGAAAGAAGAGAAGAAAGAGAATGTGGTTCAACTTCCTTCCACCCCTGAGAAAGTTGAACCAAAAACATCTATTTTACCTGATAATGAGGAGAGCTCTAACAACTCTAAAAGTTTAGAAGAAGATGAAGAACCTCAACCTCAATCTTTGAGGAGGTCCACATGGATAATGCAGCAACCTGATAGGTTTGGTTATTCATTGCATGATTCTAGTTGTATTTTTACTTTGATTTCTAACACTGATAGGTTAGGTTCCTAGAAGGAGGCCATGGAAGAAGAGATGACTTCTTTGGAAGAGAATAATACTTGGGACTTGGTGCCTTTGCCTGAAGGACGAAAACCTATTAGATGCAAATGGGTGTTCAAAAAGAAATTTGGTGTAGATGGCAATGTTGAGAAATATAAGGTTAGATTGGTTATGAAGGGGTATTCTTAGGTGGAGGGAATTGACTATGGTGAGATTTTCTCTCCCATTGTAGCAGTGTATGATCTAGAAGTTGAACAGATGGATGTGAAGACAACATTCCTTCATGGTGAATTCAAGGAGGAAATCTATATATCACAGCCAAAGCACTACGTGGTGAAAGGTAAATAAAATTTGGTTTGCAAGTTAAAAAAGTCTTTGTATGGTTTGAAATATTCTCCTAGGATGTGGTACTAGAAGTTTGATGCCTTTGTGTTGAGTATTGGATTTTTAAGATTGAAATTAGATCATTGTGTTTATTACAAGTTGGACAATGATTGCATTCTCATTATTGTATTGTATGTCAATGATATGTTACTCATTGGAAATGCTAAAAGTTTTATTTCTAATTTAAAGTCTCAGTTGTCAGCACAGTTTGAGATGAAAAATCTAGGGGCAACTCGGTACATTCTGGGGATGGAGATCAGAAGAGACAGAGCAAATAGAAAAATTTGGTTAGGCCAGAGTAATTATGTTAACACTGTGTTGGAGAGATTCAGCATGGTGGATTACAGACCTTTGAGTGTTCCTGTTACAACGGGGACAAAGTTATCTATTGCAGATTGTCTAAAGTCTCCTTTTGAGATAGAGGATATGAGCAGAGTTCCTTATGCTAGTACAGTTGGCAATTTGATGTATGTGATGGTCTGTACTGGACCAGACATTGCCCAAGCAGTGGGAGTCCTTAATTGATTTATAGCTAATCTTAGACGGGTACATTGGGATGTAGTGAAGAGAGTGTTCAGATATTTATGGGTTACTTTTGAGTATTCCTTATGTTATCATGGTTATCCTATAGGACCTCAACATTCACTTTGTATTCGTGGATTTGTGGATTCAGATTGGTCAGGTGACATTGACAGTAGGAGATCCACTAGTTCTTATGTGTTCACTATGTTTGGTGGTGGTATTAGTTGGATGAGTAAGCGGCAACTTGTGGTCGCTTTATCCACTACTAAAGTTGAGTACATGGCATCAAATCATGCTTATAAAGAATTTATTTGGCTTAAGAGATTGTGTTCTGATGTTAGGTTTGATGCAGGGAAGATTACTATTTGTTGTGATAGTCAGAGTGCCATATGTTTGGCAAAAAATCCTACTTTCCATGAGAGGACTAAGCATATTGATGTCCAGTACCCTTTTGTTCATGACATGGTAGAGGATGGGAAGATAAACTTGGAGAAAGTTGACACTTTGACGAATGTTGCATATTCCTTGACAAAATCTATGAGCACAGAGAAGTTCAAATGGTGTTCAGAGTCTATGGGCCTCTCAGCCCCTAGTAATAAAATCATGGTGTTGATACTCCCTTTTCTCTTACAAGGTGTTCAACAAGTGGGAGAATGTTAGGAATAGTGTCTCAACCTTGCAACTTCGAAAGGTTACTATTCTTCCCAGTATTGGTCTTTTTGAATACCCTTTATCTTGGAGAATGGTCTAGAACTTTCAAAGTTTTCAAAAGGGCTAAAAATGGTGAGACCTACTATTTTTAGTAAGTCTACATTTGACCTTGGATTGACCCAAAAATTTTCTCAAAAGCTAAGTAAACATTTTAGGTGAGTTTCGACTCAAGATCATATCTAGATTGCGAGATATTAAAGTTTCTATTTTTTGAAACTACTAAAAAAAGTTTCAAACTTGGTTTTGATGCACTTAGAGGTCCCTAAATGCCTCAAAATTTTTCATAACTGATGAAATGGGTTATAGTGTGATAGATCTCTTCATGAGATTTCTGACGCATTAAACGGTTTGTCAATTGGACACCCGGATCAAAAGTTACGACCTACAGAAGTTGGACCTCTTGTTTTTGGGAAATGTAAGTTGGACACTTAAAAGAGTTGTAAAGGGGAGACTTACATGTGTTGGTGTGTGTTTTGGCACATCACAAGGCATCTTTGATTGGAGATAACTTGGGCACCACTTTTGGGTGGTTTTGGCTCATTGTTTTGTAATTACCGTTGACGGTTTACTATATTGTATCTCCTATATATCAGGAGCTTGAGATGGAGGTTGTGTGTGAGAGTCTTATAGATGTTGAGTTACCTCCTAGATTTCTGGTTGGTTATACTCCTGTGAAATCTTGCTCTTCAAGTATATTGTAATCTTCTTGATTCCTGAATAGTATATTGGGCAGCTTTGGAGTGTGGGGTTTTTTACCTGAAAGAGTTTTCCCCACGTATATCTTGTGTTGTGAGTTTTGCATTTGAATGTTGTTATTATCTTTTTGTTAATGTGCATCTTAATCTGTAACTGTAAAAGTTAAAATTTGCATAATTTTTTCCTCAGTAGATCAATGTAGGAAGTGTTTTCTGCATACCTTACTTCCTTTCAGAATGCATGTATATATTATTATGTAAAATTAAATGTTTTAATGTATTGTTTAAACCATGCAAATTTATATATTTCCAAGTTTTCAATTTTTTCATGTATTTAAACACATGTTGTACATGCAATTTAATATATATTTTCAATTCTTAATTCAATTCTTAATTTTTTTTGTAATTGCATCTCTACTTCTAGACCCAATTTGTACACATGGTCGATCCCCCTTAGGACCTCCCACCCCAACCCCCCCACCACTACCACCTGATGAGGCTCACTTGTGAGTAATGATTGATGAAAATATACAAACTTTGCAAGAAAAACTCATTTTTTTGCAAAACCAAATCCAAAATCCACCACATATTTCACAGTTTGCATCTACGATGCAAACTATTATTGATTCGGTGAGAGCTACTCACACCGATCTAGACACATTCCGCTCATGGTGGGAAGAGAGGAGGCAGTTTAACGAGGATGGTCTCTTGTATAAAGAGCTCAATGATATACATATTACAAAAAATATAATTGCCCCATTTCATTGATCCCTCCATAGGCCAACATATACCACCAAATAAAAAGAGAACTTCAATAAGATGGTACACACATCAGCAGATAGCTGATAATGTTTGGGAGTGATGGTGGATGGTCTTTGACCATCTACCTCATGCTAATTATGAGGTTCCCTTTTATTTTTTGAAAAAAATATGGGCGGAGTTTCTGATGGGCTTAAAGCCCAATTATTTTAATATGAGATCATTTCAGGGCATGGGCCCTCTGTTCCTATGCCATTTCACCAACGGATGATTGTCTCAACACTCAGAGCATTATCGTCGCTCTCAGGAAATTTAACTGACCAAGCTACCCTCTTGGTAGGTGAAGTTAATCCTGGAGAGCCTGTAGAGCCTAAAGGAGCATCTGGTGTTGGTCCTAGTACCTCACAACCATTGACACCATTGCGGTCCACACCGCATTTTATCTAAATTGTAATCATCCATGCTTTAGTCCTACATCTGCTTTGAAGGAGGAGTCCTTTTTGGCTACATTATTCACTCCTATGGACTCGGTATGTATGGCACATTTAATAAAAAAAATTTAATATAAATTAATATAGATCCAATTATCAATTATCAATCTTTTTAATAAATTTTGAATATATTAAACATGTTGATTGGTACAAATGACTCCATCAACTACAATCACTTCATCACAGTTGGACCATTTAGTGTCAACGACTGTAGAGATGGGTAGACCTTATACGGTTGAGGTATAAAAATTAGTCTCTAGAGATTACTTAATTAGATATATCTATTTTAATAATTATAGAATAATATGAAAATGTGATGAACCTTTTTTTTTTAATTTAAAGCAGATGGGAGGTCCTGGCACTTTGGTGTCAAAACAACCAAGTCATCCAGTGCCACCATTAGCTATGTAGGAGCCTGCTTCATATTCTTGGTTTGTAGCGTAAAATTGTACATTTTTAGTTTAAATTTAAATTTCTAGTATAATTTCATGATTTTAAATTTTTCTTTCAAGTTGAATTTATATATATACATGTACATATATATGCAGGATGAGATTAGTATAGGTGTAGGCTTAATTAATCCTACCATTGATGAGCCTGCACAAATGCATGAGTCATCTGTCATATTTCAGGTCCTATAGTTAAATCCTATGTCATTTCAAAGTCTTTTATATCATTCAACCTTGCATTTTGTATTTAAACTCTAGCCTAATTCATGTTTTATTGAAATATAGGAATTGGCGACACATACATTTACTCTGCCATAATTGGTATCTGTTGCACATGAGCATGATAGGAGAGATGATGAGCCCATTGTGCAATGCTTAGACATTTTCAAGTTTATATTTAAAAATTTAATTTGATGGTTTGGTTTTAAATATTTGATTTAAATAATTTGGATGCAGTTTTGACATTAAAATTGACTTGAAGCTTCTTTTTTCTTGTACACAACATGAGCCACCCTCTAAATTGTGTGAGACCAAAAGGTGGCTTGAAATGGATGATGATAAAACTTAGGGCACACATGTGTATTAGATTGTTTATTTCATGTGGATTTTATTACTATTCCAGTATTGATTGGACATATACTTTGACTATTTCACTATTTTTACATGGACTATTATTATGTCAGTATTTACTCATAGACTATTTCATAGACTATTTTACTATTTATTGAATATCCATTATATGCATCTATATTCAAACTTTTATTTTATATCTCATATTTAACACTTCAAATTATCATGTGTTTAATTGTAAAATTGCAAACTACTAATTCTAATTACATAAGAGGAAAATTTATACAATAAGTCACAAAAATTTGCAAGTCCTGATTCTAATTGCTAGTCAGAATTGTAATTGTGATTGTAAGTGATATAGTCAGATTAATACTTAAAATTATCATGTGTTTAATTGTAATTGTGATTGCTAGACAAAATTGTAATTGATTCTAATTGCTAGTCAAAATTGTACTTGTGATTGATTGACTATGATTGTAATTGATAGTCTTAATACTTAAAATTATCATGTGTTTATTTGTAATTGTGATTGCTAGTCAAAATTATAATTTATTCTAATTGCTTGTCAAATTTATAATTGCTCTAGTCTTGGTAATTCTAATTTCCATATTGAAGTTAAAAGTTTCCTATAATTTCACATTGGAGGGAGAATACAAATTCTAGATTATAAAGGATAGGTCTACAATCCAAAATAGCATACATATATAAAAAGCACAATTTATTTAAACATTTAAAATTGTCAATGATCTACATACTAATTAAAATTGTTGTAATTGAAAAAGTATATATTCAATATACAATATTCTTCAACATATATGAATATCAATCACTTGATGACCCTACTAAATAGTAACAAGAAATATAAATTCTCAAAAGAACAAATAATCTACACAAATTTTACCTATAAACATGTTATAATTTAGAGAATTTATTATGTGTTGAACCATAACATATTAGGTAAAATAGGTAATAAGATGAAGTAATATATATTAGAAATAATATATAATCAGAAATATTGAAATACATTTATAGTTTGTATATTCATCTAATAACAAGAAGTTCATATTTATTAATATAATGGCCATGTCTTACATAATTCAAGTGAAAATGTAGTGAACAATTAAATAAAGTAATTGAATTTTGAGGCGAGAAGGTGTATTTACCCTTAACCTCTAAGTTGGAATAGGAAAGAGATGCACTTTTCTAGGATTGTAATCTTCTTTTACTTATCACTCATGGGGTCATGAGATTATTTAGCTTCACTTTTTTTTAGTAAATATGGAGTTGTAATATTGGTGTCACCTAATATGCTATGCTAAATCCCTCTCAATCTAATTTGCATATATATATGTATATATATGATAGGATGAGTTAGGTTTGTAGCTTATTAGGAAATGATCTAGTAGAATCAGGAATATTAATATGAAGGTGGAAATGCTACCCTCTCATACTACTCAAGTAAGTTAATCCAACTTCTTCTAAAAAGATGCATGAATTCTATCTATCTAAGGTGAATCAAGTAGAAATTCTAGTTTAAAGAAACATAGCACATTTGTTTGGAGAAGATTAAAAACTAAGAAAATAACTTGAAAACAACTCCAAAATTGAAAAAATGTATTCTATAGTCAAGTCTCCAACCCTCAAGTATAAATTTTTGTTGACTATTTAAATAGGATATATATCTAAAAAGGTTAATTTACAACCACAACAATTTGGAATAATTGTAAGTCAAAATATATAGTCAAAATTACAATTACATGAGTCCTATTTCAAGGTTTTGGACTCCTCTAGATTATAGTAAATTGTAAAATATAAAATTTCTTTGATTTGAAGAGATGTCATATCTCACTTGCATAGAATGTACAAATGATGACAATTATGTCATCTAGTTGTAGGATCTACCTGAAACAGAGATGATAAATTAATTAAAACTATTTAAATAAATAAATTAAAACTTTAAATAAATAAATTAAAACTATAAATACAACTATAAGTCAGGTGCGAAAATTATATAAAATAATGTTGCAAAATTATGGTAGAAATTCCATACATTGAAGTGATATGTAGCATAGGAAATCCAATATGAATGTCAAACGTTGAATGCACCGACTTAGTGATAATGATTCCAACTAGTTGTAGGAGACTTGAAATACATTAAACTAAACCAAATCCAATAGTTACTATTAAAATAAATAAATTAAAACTACAAATACAACTATAAGTTAGGTGAGAAAATTATATAAAATAAAGTTGCAAAATTTTGGTAGAAATTCCATACATTGAAGTGATATGTAGCATAGGAAATCTAGTATGAATGTCAAATGTTGAATGCACCGACTTAGTGATAATCATTCCAACTAGTTGTAGGAGACCTGCAATACATTAAACTAAACCAAATCCAGTAGTTACTATTAAAGTAAATTAAACTTACCTAATTTTTGAAACTTGTGTAGGGGATGGCTTAAGGGGAGTTAAGAGGATGGCCTAAGGGGACATGCAATCAATTAGTATTTTGGTAATGGCGCAGCTAGTAAATCAATTACCTTTAAATATACTTAATCCAAAACTCACATTCTAAGAACTACCTAATTAAACTAAATCATACAAGTACCTAACTTATGGAACATAGCTATGGGATGGCTTAAGGGGAGTTAAGAGGATGTCTTAAGGGGAGATGGAATCAAATCTAGTATTTTGGTAAGAGTGTGCTAACTTATGTCAATTAACTATATTGAAGTTATTAAACTAAATCCTAAGTTTGCCTAACTTATGGAACATAGCTAGGGTATGGCTTAAGGGGAGTTAAGAGGATGTCTTAAGGGGAGATGGAATCAACTAGATAGTATTTTGGTAAGGGTGTGCTAACTTATATCAATTAACTATATTGAAGTTATTAAACTAAATCCTAATTTTACCTAACTTATGGAACATAGCTAGGGGATGGCTTAAGGGGAGTTAAAAGGATGCTTAAGGAGAGATGCAATCAATTAACTATCAATCATATTAATCCTAAATTCACATTGTAGACCAAATTCTAAAGCTATTAAACTAAATCGTAATTATTTAATTTATGAAACTTAGCTAGGGATGGCGTAAGGGGAGTTAAGAGGATGGATTAAGAGGACATGAAATCACTTAATAATTTGGTTAGAGCATAAAAGGAAATGAATTATTGCTATCAATTAAATATTTATACAACTATACATTAGTAAAAAAAGATTAAAAATTTAAAAATTTCTACATACCTGTTAACCATTTCAAAAATTTATTCCAATGTACCATCGACATCCTCTCTTTTTTGTAATGCATCTATGATTTCCTCATGCTCTTCCATAGAAAGTGTCCATAAATCTTTTGTGTCAGGTCCCCCTTTATATTTCACTAATTGTATATTTGTTGCCACAACTAGATGTGAGTAGTGCAAAAAATATTTATGTCTTTCGTAATCTTCAAATGCAGCTATATCATTCCTCCTTATCAGATATTTATGTAGCTAAGTGCCAGCAACAACCACAAAACCTATTGGATACTCAAAGTTATCATCATTACTCTAGGCTATAACAACTTGTGTTTTGCCTCAACACACTGAGCCAACCAATACTTTGTTTCCTCTTTATTACCCTCGAGTGCAACAACAACATACACATGTCCTACAAAAAAATTCAAATTCAATAAGTCACAAAATATATACATGCATGTATACAATTAAATGTAGATTACAAAAAAATGTATTGAAACTAAATATTGAATTAATGTACCTTCGTGTACAAGGTCTGAAATATGACCATAGTCATCTGATGCTTGCAAATGATTATCCTCCTCAAATGTTATCTCATTTTGATTATGTGTTTGTAGAGGTGTTAGGGATCTTTGTTGCCACTCTTCAACCCAATCTGTATTTTCACATGCTTCCCACTCACCTCTGATACAAAACTAACAAAAACATGTGAGCTCCCTAGTCCATATAGTCCATGTGCTTACATTTGAACTCTTAAATGAATGTCATTTTGTTGATCCACTAATTGTATCACAATCATATCGGGAAGGAATGTTTTCTTCTTCAACCAACCAAAAAAATTGTTGAACTTTAGAGTTTTCACTTGATCTTATAGTCAATTTTGCATTACACTAATCCACAATTGCATGTGCATCTTTAAACTTTGTTGCATCATGAAATTTTATTTTCTCCCTAACAAAAGCCATTTTTACACATGCTCCAGCTCCATCATGTTCTCCTTTACCATGTCCAACTTCAAATAAACTACACATATGTTTGATATTATTTTCTTTATGGGCCCTACTTAACCAATAAAACATTTGAGTATTTTTAAATTGTCATGTACAATTATCTGACCATATGAGATGTTGTGTCATCTGGATTTGTCTTTCTTTTAAGTTGTCACTAAATACTTTGAAACAATACTGCACAAACTCTGATGAATGCAACTGATTATCACTCACATAGAAATGGTACTCCCTCAAAATTTTCCTATCATCTTCTATACTATTAATTGCATGTTTGTATACAATATGAACAAAGATGGCCACATGTATTGAGTTATAATATTGTGACTGAATCTTCTCTTGTGGAGCAAGGGTATAATTTTTTGCAAAGTCAACCACTGAAAGTATAGTTCTAATTGGAAATGTGTTCTTACATCTGCAGAATTATTCATCAAGCCACCGAGCATATTGAGAGTGTTTCATATATTTATACATAATCTCATTCTTGAACTCTATGATGAATGCATGTACACTACTTTGTTCTGTGACTAACTCACAACGCTTTCTAGTTTTTCCATCTTTTAATGGATATTGAACATTGGTGAACCTGTCCACATCCACTAATTGTTGTCCAAAATCATGTGAACTACTTTCATGCATGCATTATCCTAACAATGAAAGGTTACCACATCTATTGCATTATCCAAAAATACATGGTTTTGAAAAAAAAGAATTGCCCATCAGTTGTTTCACAAAGTAAACTTGTTATAAACTCCTTAATTGTTGTAAGTGGCATATTAATACCACATTCCTGCATAATTTGGTTAGTATGCAAAGTACAAAGTATATATCAAAAAACATCATAATAGTAATGAAATTGCACATGAGTTTTGCAACAACAAGAGATTCCTTTCTTATTAATCTTGACATACCAAGGTTTACAAATGTTCTCAAATTATCTTTGATTTATGTTAAAATTTTCTATAACTGAATCATTTAGAAATTTTCTATATAATTTTGTTTGAGTCATGTCTAAAAGATGTTTTGGATGAGGATCATGATTTTTTGACCCCACCCTTAATTTCAAAACATCTCTAGCATTTGATGAAATTCTTGTATTATCAAGCCAAAAATTTTCAATCAAAGACCTAATTTCATTATTTAATTTCATGTTAGACCTTGGGAGTCTACCACTAAAAGTCTAACATTGGTTTATTGAATCATCTTCAATACTTACTCTTCTCTTTGCTGCTCTTCTTAAATTTAGAGCATGCACATTTAAATATCCACTTGTCTTAGTTATCATTTTTTTGCTCACAACTGATTTATTAACTAAAGCAGTTGTTATTACTCAACGTGTTGCATTCTTATCCTTAGATCAGCTAGCTTTTCCAATAGAACCAATAGAATTAGCAACACTAGACATAACTTGTTCCATTAATTCATCCACCTTTTTAGGTTTTACAAATATGCCTAATTTTTTCATTACTTTTCTCAAATTTGACATTATCATCATTTGTAATACAAGTTGGCATTGAAATCCAAGAGTTTTTCTATAAAAAACTGTCTGTACAATCTATTTGCATGGGTTTGAATTTGTCTCCAAGATATCTTACCACGAAGATCCTTCAAAACATTACTTTCAATTTTTAAAAAAATATTTTCATTTTCACGCATACAAGGGTTTTCATTTTTATTTTTTATTGTCTTGTTTGTAGTAGAATAATTTATCTTAGAAATTTTATATCCATCTTGCTTTAAATCATTAATCTCATTATAATTCAGGGGATTTGAAGACATACCTGGATTCATTCTTATATTTGCATTTTCCATATTCTTGACCTCTTCCACATTTACAATTTCTACATTCACTTCATTCATATTGGTCTCTTCAATTTTCTCCTCTTCAATGTTCCTCCTCTTCAATATTTATTAAATTGGATGCTACATCATTTTCATTGTTTTAATCATCTATCTCCTATCTCTTTGTCGTTTTGCCTCTTTCTCTTGATGTGCTTCAATTTCTTCAAGTGTCATAACCTTCCTCTTATTTTTTTGTTGATGTTTATTTGATCCCATGGTTACCAAAATGTGTTGATAAAATCAACAAATAATATTGTATTATACTTAGAGTTAGGTCCCTTCTTAAAATTTATGAAATACGAGTAGATGTAGATCTTTTGTTCAATATGATATTTGCTTGATATTTGTTTGATCTCTCTAAGAAATTGAATCCATGTAAAAATTAGATTTTCTACTTCATTCCATCTGAAAATGCTCCTTATGATTGAATCCCTATAAAAATTACATAAAATATGTCCCGTTGAGAGCTCAAATTAACACCTTGCATATAAAAAACTTGCAGAATTCGTTATTGTCGACTGTATTGGTAAAAATGAATGTTACAGAGTATCTGTCGTACTATGAATTTATGAAAAATAAATAAATAATGGATAAATAAGAAACGAGTGCCCATTTTGAAATAGGTACCCATTATTTTTAAAAGGGGTACCCATTTGTATCGGGCACTCGTTACGAATGGGCACATGTTTATAAATGGGTACCCGTTTCTAATTAATTCAAACTGAAAACCTGCCAATTTGCATTGGTTTTAGGCTTGGTAAAGGCTTGGAAACCCAAGCCTAATCCTTGGACTTGCAATTAACCTACAACTAGGATACCATGAAAACAATAAGAGAAAAAACTAGTTTCACCACTGTGGCTGATGACTTTTTTTAAGAATATTTTGACAAAATTAAAACCCATTGTAGATCTGAAAGTCTAGTTTTCAAATATGCAATTTTTTATACTATTGGACATAATTTTATATTTATTAATATTTTTCTAAACAAAAAGACTCATAAACTTGAAATAACATATGTTACTATTTTTGTAACTTTTGATTTTGAAAATTTCTTGAAAAAAATTATGTCTGACCA
The DNA here is from genome assembly GCA_027924645.1 of Cunninghamia lanceolata. NCBI lineage: Eukaryota > Viridiplantae > Streptophyta > Pinopsida > Cupressales > Cupressaceae > Cunninghamia > Cunninghamia lanceolata. The sequence goes on along the minus strand of BSBN01000914.1, from coordinate 4,975,232 downwards.
ATCTAGATATCATTCTCTACATGACGAATTTTCTTTGTAGTGAATTGATTAGTTTAACTCAGATTATGTTGGCCGTACATGAGGGGTTTTAAAAAACACTAATTAGGGCCATTAAAAAATTAATAAAAAAATATTTATCAAAAAACTACAAAAATATATCATGACTAAAATTAAACATTTTGTGCATCTTTTCATAAAAAGAATTATAAAAATACCTTCATTTAGGTCAAATTATGTTGGTCGTACACATGCATGCTTTGGCAAAAAACAAGGGACTTTTAAAAAGTTACTTTTTGTACATCCAATAAAAAACCAGCTTTCATCATCTGGGTATTAGAAAAAATACATATTTGAAAATTAGAAACAAAATTCTTCATTTCTTATTTTTACATCATCTTAATATTTTATGTGCAATGCTTCAAATTGTCACTCCAATTATGACAAAATTTGAAAAACAAGAAAAACACTTCCACATTTGAAAACTAGAAACAAAATCCTACATTTCTTATTTTTACATCATCTTAATATTTTATGTGCAAGTGCTTCAAATTGTCACTCCAATTATGACAAAATTTGAAAAACCAGAAAAACACTTCCACTTTTTGGCCAAAAAGTGAACTCATCTTCTTGCACTTGCCCAATATCTATATTACTAAACCATACTAAAACCCACAAAAAGGTCAAAGCCACATATATCAACCACCCTGCTATCAACATTCTATAAACTTAACTATAAAATTCTGAGTATCAAGTAGTCTAAACAATTTTAATTTAAATAATTATAATATATTATATCATTTGTTCTTCAATGTTTTAAATTTTATATTATATCAGGTATCATGTATTCTCTTTAGTACAAAATTATTATATGCTTTGGAAAACATGTTTTATTTGTTGGGGTTTACTCGAGTTTTTAGCTTGGTTTGAGCCCGGAGAGACCCTTATGGGGGATCTCTTCCCATGGTTTTATCGTTGAGACCACTATTGGGGGTTCTTAGTCCCCAAGGCATTATCGCCCAGGCCTTAGCGCCCTAATTCAAACCCGTGAGATCGTTGGCCCAACAAAGACCCACAACCTGCGAGCACGGTAGCCTAGTGAAGGCACAAGGTCTGCAAGCTCTTTGGCCCAACGGAGGTTTGAAACCTAGTGGTGATCACCACTACCAAGTGAACTCACCACCACACCACATTGCACCCTTAAGGGCGCTTTGGAAAAAATGTTATAATAAGAGTTCCAACTCTACTTTTTTGAATATTTTTTGTTAAAATAATTGCATATAAACTTTACAAAAACTAAATATTTAGTTTAGATAAAAAAATTCAAACACATAGTTTGTTTCTTCCAGCGTTTGTTCATACAAATTTTTATTGTCATTTATTGATATTTTACTTATTTCAATAAAAAATAGTTAAATAATCTTTTACATTAGTATCTATCTAAAAATATGTATTAAAAAGACCAACCACTTTAAACATGAGATCCTAAGAAAATTAAACTACTCAACAACCACTACTTATATATTTATGTGAATGGATATATTTTGGAATTGTGGGGGCCATGCAAATAGTACTAAGGAACATGGAAATCCATGATACACTTTTTAAATAAATATGCCAAAAGTTTGTCTTTTTATGACACGGTGCTCTACTCATTTAATATTTATTTAAAAATTATTTTATTTTTATTTTAAAAAAATTTGAAAAATTATTTTATTTTTATTTACATAAGTGTTATTAGTTCTTGTCAAGGAAGGAATATTATTGCATTTATCTGAAACAATTTCATTTACCCATTTGACTAATTATTATAGAGTAGTTCATAATTGATTTTTTAATTTAATAATTTGATAAATGTTATTTATCTAATTTCTTATTGATTCACCCTGTGAACAGTTAAAAAATTACCCACTTAATATAGTACAAATTCCATACATGGCAGCTTGAATAAACTCAGTGGGAAATAATAGAATTAACATCCTTTCTACACTTTCAACACTCACAAGCACATTATAGCCATTTAATTCATCCAGATGTTATGTGAAACTACCTCACAATGTGGGTGTGACCATTGATCCACATTAAACCCCAACTCGGTGGGCTCCGCGCACACTTATATGCATCCACTCAAATCTATTCTATCAAGGAAGCCAAGTACATATTAGTACCTACTCTAGTTGGATTATATTAATCCTACTCACACCATCCAAATATCCTCCAAATCCTGAGAATTTTGATCTCATTTAAGAGGGCATCAAAAGTTTCGTTAGTCGAAGTGCTCCCTTGTCTATCAAATCGAATAGCAATTCATCGGCACAACAGATAATCTTTCCTATGCAAGTGGCTATTTGAGCCCTATTCACATATGATCTACTACACGTCATGACCATGCCAGACTTAGGATATTATGGATTAAATTTAAAGTATTATGTCCCAATTTAAATGCCAACTTTAGTGTTTAATTTAAAGATCAAAATATGTCTAGGAGTAACCCACAATTTTGTTGGCTATGTAGATACTTTGGGTGATGAGATTTAAATATTGTTTGAATAATTAATATAGAAAATACCGTAAAGAAACCATGCCAGTCATTTGCTAAGTGGATGATACTTATAGGTCAAGGGATTGATCGCCATGTAATTATATATATGTACCTTGATTTCCTCAAGCTAGCATGGAAACTATGTACATACTATAGCATACCAAGTAGATATACTTAATGAGCTCCTAGCTTTAAATATTAATGCGTTTGCTATATTCAAACTCTTGTCAAATATCTAATTTTTTAGTGATCAAATCAGAAATATTATTAATGTCCCAGACTAAATTTATGGCTATATTAATAAGTTTCAAATGAATAATTTCAAATAGTAAGGTAATTATCATATTATTACTAAGTTCTATCATATATCTAAAACTTACATTATCTAATTAATAATAAATAGTGATTAATTTAATTTTCTTAGTATCATATTCAACTATGGAAGTTATTAATTAAATTATAAAATTTCATAATAAGAAAATATCACTTAAGAGTATTTGTGTAATATCCAATGGATAATTAATACAACTAATATATAGGCTAATATTACTAATGAGACATATATTAATTAGATAAGAAATATTAACTTATGGATGATAATCTTTTGATAGTTCAAAAAATAATAAAATAAAATAGTCTCAATTTTTTGAGAAAAAGAATGCTTAAGGGAGTCATCTTCCTAATGATTTAAAAAATATGAATCATTAAACTCACTGCAATATTTACATTAATTAATTACAAGATTCATTTCATCTACCACATCAGTGGTAGACACAATGTGTCTCTTGTTTATAATGAGTTATTGGGTGGTTGAGTCATTGAAAGACACATATAATAATCATAGGTTTGAAATCTAATTTGCCCATTATATACCTTAGAGGCAAATGTATAACCTAAGGGTTATATGGGATTGGCCCTTAGGTTGTAGGGCTAGATTCCTTTGTGACTTTTTAAAAAAGAATTATTTTATAGTTTTAATTTTATTTACTTAATTACGCGCAGAGGTGTTAACAATGGTAGTAAGGGGTGGAGTTTAATGGCATGAGCTTGTTAACAAAAACTTTTACCTTAAATTTGACAACCATTTACACATCAAAATATTAGTTCTTAACAATAAACAAAAGTTGTTCATTATGACAAAAAAAATGAAAATAATATAGAATGAGTTCCTAATAGGCACCTCAAGAATGATATCTCTTCTCATCTTTTACATAGATTTTCTAAAGATAGGTATACAAGTAGTTATTTTATTTATTTAAGAGTTATTTTATAGTTTTAATTTTTTAAAAATAGTTTTTAACATAGTGACTACATGACACTCCTTGTCATTGTAGAATGTCTCTCAACATAATTATATTCATATTAATTATTATAATCAATAAATATAATTATATTTATATTAATTAATTATTATAATGAATAATTAAATATAAATATTAATATTAATATTTATTATAATGTTTTTTAATATATTCTATATGTTATTATAATACTTGATAAAATATAATATCTAACTCCTTTTTTATTTTATTTATTTTCTTCAGTAGTTCCAAAATTATATGAAGTGAATATTTTAAGAATAAAACCTATATTAATTTTTATAAACTAAAAAGATAATAGTACAATACTAAAAAAAATAGAGTAGTAGAAATGCACACCCTTAAAGTTCTCACATATCAGCTTATGAGCTTATGTACTGCAATTTCAATGTAAAAATTATGAATCCATTATCTTTTTCATCAATAACTGCCTAAATCAATTCTTTCATTTATCTCATTTTAAATCAAATGTCTAATAATAATACAACAATTATAAAACAAAACAAATTCTATTTACAAGTAGTATAATAAATTAATTTCATAGGAAGATATCATTAAATCAAATATAATAGATGTAAGCAAGGAACATTGGCAATTGTGTCCATTACAACGTATGAATAATTTCAATTTAAAGCTGTGGCACGGCAACAACGTACAAATGCAACGGGCGTCCCGCGTTCGAATCTCCACGCCTCTTTCTAGATATGCTTTGGTGCTTTTTTCCTTCAAATTCCCTCCTTTACATCTCGAGTTAAGAGAACTTTTTTAGCTGGAACCTTCTGCAGATTTTTTTCTAGCCGTTGCAAATTGCAATGCAGAGAATTCCGTTTCCCCTATATGTATACACACTGACAAGAAGGTAGTTTAGAACGCTATTCTGAGAATAGTGATTTGAACTTGCAGGGTTTTCTGTTCTTTCTTTCCTTGATTTAAGTTGTCCTGTAGGGCTCCTCCTCTCCTGTTATTTTTCTTTGCTTCTTTATATTTTTCATTTGTCTATCTTCTATGATCGTTTTGCCTGATTTTCTGCCCCTATTTCTTAGGTTTTTCATTTTTCTGTCTTTTAAGTTTGTGTTTCCTGATTTTCTGCTCCTATTTTTTAGGTTTTTCATTTTTCTGTCTCTTAAGACGTCTTTTTTCTGCCCCAAATTTTAAATAATTTTTCATATCTCTGTCTTTTAAGATTGCCTTTCATAATTTTCTGTCTCTAAACCTGTGACCACGCTAACGTTGTGGAGGAAAGCCACTTATTCTCAGTCAAAGTTCTACAAATCCTCTCAATTTAAGGTGTGCTATTTATTTTGTTGTAGAAATTTATATTTCCATTGCTATAACTTGGTATTACCTACTTTCTTTTAGAATATATGTTCTGTTATGGTGGTTTAGAATATTGAGTTATGTATTTGATGAGTTTATTGTATAATATTGAATATTGTTTACTGTTTATTTGTGCGCATCACAGGCACAAACCTGTTGGGATGGGATGACGAGCAAAGGAAAAGAAGAGATAAAGATGATGAGGTTGGAGTACTCTTTCTTCCTTCTTTTTCAAATCCAGCCTGCACCTAGATGCCATGATAAAATAGATTAGAGAATATAAATACATCAAATAATTTGCTATGCTTTATGTTATAAATTTGTACAAAGTTCTTTAGCACGAATTATAGTGTAGTTACAGTTGACACAGTATTTGTTGCAGGACAATAGTTTATGAACTTTGAATTCTCAACATATACTTGATGTATGTTGCCCTATCAAATTCTCCATTATAGAGATTGTTTAGACAAATTCCAAATGCATCTGCCTCTAACTGTAATTCATATTTCTCCATCTTTATATGCTTCTGAACCCTCAAAACCAGAATGCTCTGTTTTAAAACCACAATGCTCTGAACTCTCGAACCAGTAGTGCCTTTACCTGAACCTTTTTGTTTTGAATATGCACCTGTCAAACTTTGTCATTCCCAATATCTTCCAACTGTAAAACGTTTAACACACCTAGCAATATGGACAAGGACGGTAGGAAATGGAGTATTGTTTTTATCCCATATAAGAGAAACATTTTTGCCACTTTACTGTTGTAAAGTATGGTTCTATAATCTGGTTGATGCAAAATTTGTTAACATAATTAAGTTTACCTTATTAATTTTAAATATAAAATCTACTGATTTGTGTTGTATTATTGAGATTGTTTAGATATAGACTACAGATTGCTTGTTCAATTTAGTTTTCACTGTCTTCTGTTCATTGATATACTCTGTCTGGGCTTCCTCATCTTTAGAAGTAACTAATTTCTTTTCTGGTTTGCAGTTTTTTCATTGATGTACTTCTGGGCTTCCACATCTGTGGAATAGCCAATTTCTTGATGATTTGAATGGTATCCCCATATAGACTTTTTTCCTTCCTTCCCCTGTTCAATCTACCCATGATTAGTTCCTTTTGTTTATATTCAGGAATTGCCAATTAAAGAATTAGAACTAGTTCTAAAGTACTTGTTGACACTAAGAAAAAATCTAGATATAGACTACACATTGCTTGTTCAGTTTAGTTTTCACTGTCATCTGTTCATTGATATACTCTGTCTGGGCTTCCTCTTCTTAAAAGTAACTAATTTCTTTTCTGGTTTGCAGTTTTTTCATTTATGTACTTCTGGGCTTCCCCATCTGTGGAATAGCCAATTTCTTGATGATTTGAATTGTATCCTCATATAGACTTTTTTCCTTCCTTACCCTGTTCAATCTACCCATGATTAGTTCCTTTTGTTTATATCCAGGAACTGCCAATTAAAGAGTTAGAACTAGTTCTAAAGTACTGGTTGACACCAAGAAAAAATCTAGATATAGACTACAGATTGCTTGTTCAATTTAGTTTTCACTGTCATCTGTTCATTGATATACTCTGTCTGGGCTTCCTCATCTTTAGAAGTAACTAATTTCTTGATGATTTGAATTGTATCCCCATATAGACTTTTTTCCTTCCTTCCCCTGTTCAATCTACCCATGATTAGTTTCTTTTGTTTATTTTCAGGAACTGCCAATTAAAGAATTAGAACTAGTTCTAAAGTACTGGTTGACACCAAGAAAAATTCTAGTATCTGTCCTTTTCAGTCATTGTACCTTGTCTTTAATTAACAATACTCTAAAAATTTTTAACTAAATTTTTTCCTTTTTAAAATATTTTTTACCTATAAAATGGAAATCAAGCTAGGCCTAAAGCTTTTAAGGTGAATTCAACTTGTAACAGAGCAAGACTCTTTCATCCACATTCATTTAAACCTCTATGGGAAAAACAAACCCACGAAACCTTGTCATTCATGATCCCAAGAAGATATGTTCTTTATATTTCTTTCTGCTATCCTAGGAAAATATGTTCAATATTTTTCTTTCGGCTTCACGTGCTGTGGTCCTCGACAGCATAGCCTCAGCAAATCTTGTCATTCTCCAGATTACGATTCTCTTGTGCCACAACAGATATGTTCATTACATTTATTTCCGCACATTGATTCATGCAGTAATGCAAATGCCCAAATACTACCCATATGCTTTCATTCGATCCTGCATCAGCTCGATTCCTCAACATTCAAACGGCTAGGCCAAAATGTGTTGTCTAACCTTCCTGCAAAAAAATTCCGACTAACATCATACCATTTGCAAGTAGAACACCGTCATCATCATCAATGTGAGTGACAGACCAATGATTGCAGAGATGGATCCCCTGTGTCCTCCCTAGCACTAGGGAGCTTGATGGAGTTCTCCTCAGGTTTTCTTTCTACGATCAACTCTTTTCAATTTCAATAGATTCAGAGCCTTTCTAAAACTCAGCTCCCACTTCTTTTAAGGCTCCTAAAGTTTAGGACTAATTCTCATCTTGCCACAAACAACATCCAAGTTTTTTCTTCAGTCCACCAACCTTTCACATATATTCTCCATCATTTTAATCTCTTCAAAGTAGTTATTTCAAACTACTAGAGATTTCATGAATGGACTGTAGTATTACTCAGACTAATAAGTAGGACAATCTGAACGCCAATCAACACGGATCACTTCTATCACATTTATATACGATGGTACGATGGTTAGATTTCCTTGATTCATATGGCTTGAAGGACACAACTTATAGAAGTTTGCTCATCTAATTCCATTGTACGTTGAGTTTTGAAGAAGTTTGTTGTGACACATTTCAGCAGTCGGGGGTTTTTGATGCAATTGGCTGGATCACTCTTCCACTCTTCCATGGTTTGTTCTTCATTCATCCTTATACTCATCATTGAGTACATCATCATCAATCAACTGTTTTAGATTCAAAACATCTACTATGCCACTATGCCATGATAAGATAGAGTGAGCATCTTCTTGTGAATAATTCACGGTCTTTTCATTCAAACCTTGGATAATCCTTTCATATGATTTTTTTTCCTTTAACCAGCCTAGGGATCTTTCTAGACTAAATAATCCTTCCCAAAACGATGCATGGGAAAGAAAAAGCCTTATCGCAATGATGCATGGGAAAGAAAGGCCATTTTGATCAGAGAGGAATTTTTTCCCTAGACTAAATAAGCTTCCCACAATAATCCATGGGTGAGAAAGGCCATCTTGATTAGAGAATAATACTGACAAAATCCTCCCACAATGATCCATGGGAAAGAAAGGCCATCTTGATGAAAGAATAATAGTGACAAAAAAACGAATTCGCATCTTGATCAGACAAAGGAATTTTTTCCTTTAACCAACCTAGGGATCCTCCTAGACTAAATAAACCTCCCATAATGATTTGTGGGTAAGAAAGGCCATCTTCATCAAAGAATAATACCAACAAAAGCCTCCCACAATGATCTATGGGAAAAAAAGGCCATTTTTGATCAAAGAATAATAGTGACAAAAGAGAACAAATAGAGATAATCTTTTTGAACTTGTGGAGATGCATCCTATACATCCTATTTTAGATTCATTCTTTAAAAAAAAAAAGATAAATATATATTTAGATAAATTTTTTTCCATCGATCATGTTTATTTAAACTTTTAATAAAGATGTTTTTTTTTTCATTAATTAAGTTTATTTAAATTTTAATAAAGATGTTTTTTAAAACTTTTAATAAAGATTTTTTTTCATTCATTAAGTTTATTGTGGGAGGCTTATTTAAACTAAATAAGCCTCCCACAATGATCCATGGGTAAGAAAGGCCATCGTGATTAGAGAATAATACTGACAAAATCCTCCCACAATGATCCACTAGCAAAGAAAGGCTATCTTGATCAAAGAATAATAGTAACAAAAGAATGAATTCCCATCTTGATCAGAAAGAGGAATTTTTTCCTTTACCCACAATGATCCATGTGAAAGAAAGGCCATCTTGATCAAAGAATAATAGAGATAAAAGAATGAATTCCCATCTTGATCAGAAAGAGGAATTTTTTCCTTTAACCAACCTAGGGATCCTCCTAGACTAAATAAGCCTCCCACAATGATCTATGGGTAAGAAAGGCCGTCTTCACCAAATAATAATACTAACAAAAGCCTCCCACAATGATCCATGGGAAAAAAAAGGCCATCTTGACCAGAGAATAATAGTGACAAAAGAGAATAAATAGAGATATTCTTTTTGAACTTGTGGAGATGTATCCTATACATCCTATTTTAGATTCATTCTTTTTAGAAAAAAAGATAAATATATATTTAGATAAATTTTTTTCCAGTGATCATGTTTATTTAAACTTTTAATTAAGATTTTTTTTTCATTAATTATGTTTATTTAAATTTTAATAAAAATGTTTTTTACACTTTTAATAAAGATTTTTTTTCATTCATTAAGTTTATTTGAATTTTAATAGAGAGTGAAAAAAGAGAACAAATAGAGATGTTTTTCCCAATTTAAGGCCCATATAGGGAAAATGCCCCAGGATGCCAGTGTCATCACTGCAACTAGGTTCCACAGTCATTAAATTCCATAAACATAAAAAACTAGCTGCATAATTGATGAGAGGTTGACCAAAATAGTCAAAAGGAGTCTACTGAAACAACTTCAATCATATCTAAAACTATCTCAAACCCAAACTACTATAACATAATATATCCCCAACAATGTATTATTTCAACAAACATCATACCCACAAGACTAAAAAGAAAAAAAACACACCTAGACTACCAAGTCATAGATGAAGAAATGGGGGCCAAGGCAAATTACACAGGCTATAGGCACCCCTCCATAACCCCCACATTTATCACAAGAAGCAATATTTCCAGGCGGAGCCACCACCTTAACATCATCTGAATCTTCACCAACTTTGAACAACAGCTGCAAATGACAAATGATAGATGAAAGAAATACACATCGGACATTCAAATATATCCTATGAATATTATTATGTCGAACACTCAGGAACAATACATTTATCATATTTAATGCACGCTGACACAGTGATACAAACTTATATGCAGAAAGAGGAGCTTAAAAGCTTTTACAATACTTTAAACTTGTTTGCATCAGATTTTCTGATTCACTCAGATCAGCTTAAAGCTGCAAAATGAAGAGCTTACTCTTCTTTATCAAACTCCTAATAGACTCAAGACTTAGACTCTTACTTTCTAAGATTTCACTCGCCTAGAATTCGTTGAGAAATGAAGGCGACCCTTTCACCTTTTATAGGAAGAGAGGGCGGATCTTTAACCTTATCTCTTGAATCCAATTTTGAAATCCGTCCATAGAAAGAGGACACGTAACAACTCCTTATCGAAGAGTTACCCATATGAAGATAAGCATCTTCTGGTGGGTCCCAATAACTCATGAACGGAGAAAGGAGGGGACAGACAAGACATGAAAATAATCTACTTTTACATGTCTTCTTTTTGATCACGAGAAGGTTAACTCATGCTTACTGTGAGGAACGTAAGCTTTCCCCTGTTATCATGGAAGGGCCCACGTCTATATTTTGTCATGAAGAGATAGATATCTTCAGTGGCCAACAAGCCTCGTCCACTAGCTGGTGCTTGGGTCTAAATCACTCGGAATGCGTCTGGCATACATTATGCAACCTTCACAGGATTCGCCAGGTGGATGTGTACAATCAGGAGCTCGGGTGTCAGCAAGATTACCTGTTGCATCATAGGTTGGAACCCGTGGATCATCGGTTGGATCATACTCACAATTAACACAAGTTTGATTGGAAGAATGTGGTATACATCCTGTGTGTGCTTGATGTTCTGGTTCATTTTCCTTCTAGATGATACTCATGGCTTTTATCTTGTATGGACCATAAAACCCTTGGGAAATACTTCGTTGATCCATCATGTCCATTTGATAGGTCTTGGTATGAATCCAGATTGACAGTTTCTTGGAATGGAGGAACCTTAGTCTATTAGGAACATTCCAATGTTCAAAGACTGAAGAAGATCCAGCAGGTCCATAAACTTGACAAAGATGCTTGCTGATTGGGTTTTCGTCAGGGGAATTGAATGTGAGTTTGAAAGTACAACCTGTATAAGATGATGTCCCATTAAACTCCATATTATCTGCAGGTGGATATGGTCCCTGAAACAGGTCCCTGATTAAATTCTTTTCGTGTTCCTCATTCAGCCATCGATCTAGTCTTTCTACTGGTGGATTGAGAAAGGAGATAGGAAGAACAAAGTCTCCACACCAATTTTGGAGTATATGACCGACATCAGGATCAATAGGTTCTGCTTCAGCTGAGAACTGAAAGAATGGTTTTGTAGTCCATAATCCTGAATATGTTAGCTGTTGTTTGGCCACTACCATTTTAAAACGATCATAAAGGAAATCATTAGCCATTTGGAAGTTATGGAGATTTCTTCTTTGGAAAGGATTTGTACTCCATTCTCGACAGCTTTCTTCATACCAACGGTGTTCCCTTATTCAGATTATCTGAACAATGCCAGATGGGTTGTGATTTGCTTCAGAAAGAACTGGTTCTAAAGTGTGCCCTTCTCTAGACATAAAATCTGCAAAAATATTTTCAACTCCAGGGAGGTGAATGAAATCAAATTCATAAGTACTTAATAACTATGCCCACCTAAGGAGTCTTCCTCTGACAACTTTATTTTTTGATTTTTTTTGAAGAATCCTTGTAGATTTTGAAGATCACTTTCTAGAAAAAATCGCTTGTCAGCAATAAACATCTAAAATGCTTGAAAAGTATTGACAACAACAAGGATTTCTTTATGCGTACTATGATAGTCTATTTCACTGTTCTTGAAACTATCAGAGATATATCTAACACTCTCACCTTTGTCCTTGGGGTTGTGAGAAGTTGTTTTCTATTCTCTAAGAACATCAGCCCAGGCACCTTCACTTGCATCAGTTTCTACTATCTTGAAACCATTACCTGGTAACTTCAACGGCGGCAATTGAGAACATTTATGTTTGATTCTTGAAATCAAAGCATCATGTTTGGCCATCCATGGTGGCGGTGTTTATCCCATAAGTTTATTGAGCTCGACTCTATCTTCAACAAGCTTGTAATAAAATCCTGTAATATAATTAACAAGGCCTAAAAAATGTTGTAATTCTTTTACATTGGTTACTGCAAGATTGGAAATCTTATTCAGGATGTGAGGTTGCCTCCATTCTCCCCCTCGGAAGAAGCTTGATGCCAATGAAAACAATATGATTTTGGGCAAAGTAAGACTTTGTGGGGTTGACAGCAAGCCCATGATGTTGGCAGATAGATAGGAATTGACGAAGATGATTTAAGTGTTGAGGCATATCCTGGCTGAAGACAAGAATGTCATCAATATAGGGTTGGATGAATTTGGCATAAGGTTGGAATATAATATCCATTTTTTGCCGAAAAATGGAGGGAGCAGTTTTGATACCGAATGGAAGGGCTATCCATTCATAGAGGCCTTGTGGGACTGAAAATGCTATTTTGTAAAAGTCAGCACTTTTGAGACCAATCTGCCAAAACCCTTTTGTTAGATCAAATTTGGAATAAACATGAGTACCTTGAATAGTTTGCCAAATATGATCCTTACTGGGAAGAGGATGTCTATTATCAACAAGACAATCATTTAACAGCTTATAATTTACAACTAGCCGTTTTTCAGGTAATTCCTTACCATTCTCATCAACCTTTAGAACAGACATTGCATGACATGAGAATGGGGACTCAGAAGTTTGGATTATGCCAAGCTTTTCTAGCTCTGCAACTTCTGTTCTACAAGTTAATGCTTTAGATAAACTCATCAAAAAGTAATTAGCTTTTGCTTTAGGTATGAGTTCATTACCTTGAGGATCTCGTTTAAGAGGGAGATCACATGTCAGATTTCTGTGTTGCTTTTTCAAATCTTTTGTGAGAACTGTGGCAACAAAGGCACTTCTAATCTCGGCAAGGGATTCTTGACCTGTATCCATTTGTTTGGTTAACCAAACAGCATTAATTGGTTTCTTTTACTTTTCCTTTTTCTAACTTAGTTGTATAAGTTAGATCTTGATAAAGCCATGGAAGCTGATACGTATTCTAAATTATAATAAAGTCATAATCAATGGTGAAAGGTTCCCATTGTTGAATAGCTTTGCTTCCTATTACACCATCATATCCATCTACTTCATATTGGACAAATGTTAGAGTATCCATAAAATCATCAAATCCAATTTGAATAGGAACTTCACATATTGCAGAACTATCACCCTTCTCAGAATTACCAAAGGTGATACTTGTAGTTCCTTCAATCTAGGTGCCTCTAGGGAATGCATTATGCCTGGCAATATTTAGATCTGCTCCTGTATCAATCAGGAACGCTAAAGGGTAAGCCATTATACCTGAAAAGTGGATTGTTAGGATGACTCCTGGGCATGAGGTAGTCCTTTTGGTGCGCTTGTAGGCTTTCATCTGTCGACTGCTAGAACCTTCTTCAAAGGTTACCCTTGGTTCTTCTTGTTCTTCGAAAGCTTGATGGATGAGAGGACTATAGGGCTTCTTCTCACAATACAGTTGTTCTTCTCGAATGGATGCTTGAGCAGGAAACTGTATAGGTCCCGTTGAATTAAACTGGTTAACAAACTTATCAAGTTCAGGAGATTTTTCCATTTCTTCTGTGAGATAGAAATTCTCTTCATCATCTATTTCTGAGATTTCTACGTGAGCTTGAGCTATCACTTTTTCAAGAAAAGTTTTTTAGTTTCTTCTCCATATTCTTCTAGCCATACTTCCTAGAGCAGGAGCGTCACTGATAGACCTTTGATCAAGAGATCCTGAAAATCTTTGAGCTGGAGAGCCTGGAGGCCAGGGTTCTCTTCTTTGTAATGGTTTATATCCATGCTGTTCTGGAATTTTAGTTGTAGAGACAGAAAAACGATATTGGAGAATAGGAGATCTCTGAACTGGGAGTTTAGGAGGTCTATCTTCCTTTTGAAGGAGGAAATATTTTCTTGCTTTAAGTTGTTCCTGTTGGCAAGAGACACTGTGTGGCTTCATTGGTGTTGTCATTGATGGCAACAAAGACCATTCCACATATCCGCAGGACATGGTGTATCTTTACCAAAAGTCAGATTGAAGAATACTTTGGTCTGGTAAGCAAGAATAGAGCATGCAGCAAGGTTTGACAGTCAGGTCCGGATCTCTTAGAGGAAGTATCTTTGTAAAGTACAGACTTGGGGAAGTCAAGAGGAATACCTTGACTAATAGATTCCAGGGATTGAGCCTCCGGTGATGAAAGAGTGAAGAGATATGAGCATCTAAGTATTGGGGTCTGGTTTGGCAGAGTAGACAGAGGAAGAACTGACCAACAGAGCATCAGAATTATTCCGGATGAGATATTGATGGTGATCAAGGTTCTTAAGGTATCATCCATGATTGGCCGACATGTTAGATAACTTCTATAAGTATCTCCTTGATTCACATCACTTGGTAAGCAAGGATTCTACCGACAGACTAGAGTTTTAGAAAATATTGACTATTTTGAATGCTGACTAAAAAGAGGATGAAATCCTTTTTGCGGATATATATACCAGATGGATTTAGATGTGAAGGGTGTGTGTTGGTTGTTGTGTGGTGCGGAAAAAAGCAGAAGAGTAGTGTGAAGGCACTAAGACAGGTCCGGAATGTAACAGGACATCAACACCTAAGAGAGTAAGAATGAAGTGCAATAGATCAGTATATTGGGCTTAATTGGAATTGAACCTCAGCATATGTGGATGCTTCTCATCAGTTCAAGTATCTGTTTTCCTTGTATAAACTATTGTAGACAGTAAGCCTCTTGTGAGCAGTGTGCTCGGGCAGTGAGCCCTAATTGGCAAGTGTCATTTTGTACTATCTTATTCTTCTAATAGAGAATACAATCTTGGGTTAATCACCCCGTGGTTTTTCCCCTAACAGGGTCTTCCACGTCAAAATCATTGTGTTATGTGTATTGATGTTATTTCCATTTCATGGTTATGTTTGCTTATTTAATTTAATGCTGCACTAATTGATAAGGAAATTTAGAAAGCTGAAATAATTAAGATAACTGATTCACCCCCCTCTCAGTTATCAACAATTGGTATCAGAGCCAAGTTCCTCCAAAAAGAGTCTAACAGCTTGAGGAAGATCTGGGAACTCAAATGGATGTGTATGGTATGAGGGAACAACTTCAGTCTGCCTTAGATGATCTTGAGCAATCAAACTCTGAAGTCAATGAATTGAAGGAAAGACTCAAACAGGTTGATGATTTCATAAATGAACTAAAAGGGAAACTTAGTATCTCTATGAAAAAGAGAAAAGATCTACTTCAACAATTGGCAAGTTAAAGTGAAGACAATGGTACAAATGAAGATCTGAAGGAGAAAACCAAGTTATGTGAAAAGTTATCAAAAGAGGTCATTATGGTAAGACATGAAATGGAATCAGGAGTTATGAAATTCACCCAAGAAATTGAAGAGAAAAGAAAAACTGAAGATGATCTAAGACAATCTCTCAAGGAGAAGTCAGAAGACTACCACAAAATGGATAGAATAATCAGGCATCTAGAATCTGATCTTGAAGATGCTAGAGATAATGAAGAAAAACTTGAGGATCAAATTGACACTCTTAAAAAGGATCTTCAAACATCAAATGAATACTAAGAGAAATTCAAGATAAGTTCTACTCAACTTGAAGTTCTTCTTGAAAGCCAAAAGAGGGTAGATGACAAGCATGGCTTGGGATATGAGAAAGGTGAAAGCTCCAGATCGGGTCAGAAGAATTTTGGATCAGGAAATCCAAGGAATAGGCCTAGAAGACCTCCGGTAAGGCAACCTAATGCTCAAAGATATCCATCCTTCAATGGACACTGCCACAACTGCAATAACTTTGGTCATAAAGCTAATCAGTGCAGAAGGAGAATAAATCAGACTAATACATTCTTCTCTAGACAGTGTTTCAATTGCAAAAGGTATGGTCACAAATCTCATGAACGCAGAAATATGCAAATAAACAATTCATTCAATGGTAGATGCTTTTCATGCAATAGAATGAGACATATGGCTAATCAATGCAGATCAAGAGGATATCATTCAAATATGCAAAGAAATGTTGTTTGCCACAATTGCAATAGATCCAGTCATATTGCCAAATTCTGTAGAAGCAAGAATCAGGACAAAAGGGGTCCGATGCATCATAATTAGAATCAAGACAAAGGAAAAAGAAAAGTGAATGCGGATGAAGTTAAAAGTGAGATGAACAAGATTTGGGTGAAGAGAAGTACATAAAATGTAGGGGATGGATCCGCACCAGAATTTGGTGTTGATATTCCTTCCAGAAATTAAAAAGTGAGCTCTGGCTCAGGGGGAGACACAAGGAAAAGCATTTTCCCCCAGCCAATTAATTGGTGCCTGAAATTGGCACATGGGAAGTTGCAGATTAAAAAGATTCTCAGAGAAACATCTAAAGAAAGCTTGGTAAAGATATGAAAGATCCACAAGAAGATTTGAAGAGTCTAATCTTCCAAGATTGATCCAGTTTAACAATCATCCAGTAAAACAGGATTATCACAGTTAAATCCGGTATGATTAAAATTCGAGCCATCTTGTTCTGTGGATAGATCAAGTGTTTGGGGAAAGTAAGATAATTTGTTATTAATCACCAAGGATAACTCTAAGTATATCTCAGTGATCTGGAAAAAGATCTTTCTCAAAATAAGAAGAACGAGGCAACCAGAATGACTTGAGTTGCACATTTATTGCAATATGAAATTAGGGTTTTCCCAGAAATAAAAGGGTTCATTCGCTCGTCATTTGCACATTTGCATTAAAGAAGAAGAGAAAATGAGATCTGCAACAAATTATCTCAAATTCTTAAAAGATCAACCATTGAAGTCGATTCATCCAGCAAATTAATCCGGCTCATTCAGCGAACCCTAGAAGCGTAAAAGGTATTTTCCGTTGTTGAAAATCTCTCTGTAAATCTTTTGAAGATGGCTACTCCAAATGTTGTAAAGATTTCTGATAGGCCTCGACCCAAATTTAAGAAACATCGTTACAAATCTCTAGAAATGGATCCCTTAGGGGCTTTTTCCAGCATTCCGCATGGGGTTTTACATGTAGAAGATGTTAGGGTTTACATTCACGCAAACATTGAAGATTTTGGTGAATCCAAGTTGATGGACATCTACCACAAGGAGCTAATAGATGAATCTTTTGAACTAAAACCTCAGTATAAGGCCATCCGGGATAAACATTTCGGTCAGTACATCCATTTCCCCTGTCTTGAAGAAGATGAGTGGGTCCGGTATGTGTTGAGCAGAGTGCATGATAACTTCTTATGGTTGAATAAACCATTCAAGATCACCAAGGATGAAATTATGGTAGTAACCGGTTTACACTCTTCCAGAGGGTTACTTGTTCTCAAATTTGTCAAAAACCAAACAGTGACTGAGGCCACCGGATCAAAATTTGATAAGAGAGCAATGACTATAGAAGATATCATTGATCCAGATATCAAATTTGCATCTATGATAATTGGCTATAAGATATATCACTCCAGAAGATCAAGAAGGACAAAAAGAACTCCTTCTAAGCCAACTAATTTAAAACTTACAGAAGATCAAGAAGGACAAAAAGAACTCTTTTAAGTATGGTGGACTGATATTATGCTTATTTTTCTACTTTATGAATGAGCTGCCCAGATCTAGTGGTTGGGTATGGCAGAATGATAGACATGTTGCAATTCAAATCAAAGATTACTTGCATGGGCTTAGGGATGCTAAGGCCAGAAATACAGCTCTGTGGGGTTACTTCAAGAACTTTCAAAATATAATGTAAACCAGAGAAAGAATTCCCTAATCATTGGTTGAGAAGTACAAAGATACAGTGTGTTTCATGGTTGACACTGATCAATGCCTAATGGAGGCAGTGGAGCTAAGGATAGTCTGGATCATGCCAATGGGATATGAAGTAGATGAGAAAATTGTAGAGCTACATATCCAACATCTGCTGAGCCAACCCAAAGACCCTAAGGCAGAAAGATTTGGAACCTTCCAAGAGCTGAGTGTAAAAGTTCATGTGGAACTTAGACAGCCTGAAATCAAGAGGAAAGTGAGAAGGGAAGTTGAAGAAGTTGCCAAGAGGCATGGAATCTCAAAAGAGGCACTTGATACCCATAGAGAAAAGATGGAAAGAGTAGAAAAAGAAAAGGAAGAAGCAGAAAAAGAAAGTGCTCCGGTAAAAGCCCCCTCCTGGACCAGATCTTCTAAGAGCTCTGCACTTGCAACTGCTAAAAGCTCAAAGGCATCTAAACCGGAAGCAAAATCATCCAGTAAAGCAGAGAAAAGAACTAAAACAAAGGCCACAAGGTCTTACATCAGTCAAAAGGATGATGAAGAGACAAAATCAGATGAGGAAATAAAGAAAATGAAAAAGAAAAGGAAAACATCCAGTGAACCCTCTACTGAAGAAGTAATAGAAGAATTTGTTGAAAGGCCCACTCTGTCCTTAGATGATGTAGTTAAAGCAGTCACTATGGATGGGAACCTGCAACCAATAACAGAATTCTATGATGCATATAATGATGCAGATAGAAAGATCTTGGAGGAAGCCACAATTAAGTACTTGAACATATACAATAAGGCTTTTATTGAAATCATATATCTCATTCCCAAAAGCCTAGAGAAGGAATTAGATATAAGAAAGAATAATGCTAGGGCAAAGGATCTTGAGACCCAGGAACAGATAGCCATTCAACTCTTTCCTTCAATCACTCTGAAGCAAATGAATATGATCTTTAAAGATTGTAAGGATGAGTTCCGGAGTAAAGCTAGAATGAATCAGCTTATGCTTGGCGAAACTGACAGAATAGGAAAAGAGACAGAAGAGATTCTCTAGAATGCTTACAAAAGATTCAACATTCCCATTGTTGAGGACTTAGATGATGAAACCTCTGCCATGGATGACAAAGAAGAATCCATTAAGACAGTAGCAGAAGAGGCAAAGGAGACTAGTGAAGAAAAAGATAAGGACTTAGATTCCTTTGTTTTGGAAGAGGAAGTCCAAGGAAAAGTAAATCCAGTTTCTCCAGCAATCTCCGGATCTAAAGGAGAAGAAAGAATAGAGGAGAAAGAAGAAGAAGTGAAGGGAAGAGAAGTAGATCAAGCTGAGAAGATCACCAGTGACAGTACAGAAGGAAAGAAAACTCTGTCTCTGACAAGAGACACTGTAGAAACTGTCAATGATTTCTTGACTAAAGAAATGATGGAGATTGATGAACCGGGGTTACTTCAAGGACCATTTGACTTTGATTCTCTCTCCTCGGTTCAAACAATGAAGATAGTATCCTTTGCCCAAGCAAAGGCTAAAGAGAAACTTTTAAAGTCTCACATGGAAGACTATGAACTGCTAGAAATTGCATCCGGTGTGCTCGAAAAGATCATGCCATCCTTTCAGAAGGATTCCTCAGCTTCTTCATCCGGTAATCTCAAGTCTCTTGTTAGTTCTGTCAGCACTCATTTTGAATCTTTAGAGAAATCAGTTGAGGTAAAGGTTCGGAAAGAGTTTTTGGATAAGAGATTCTCTGAGTTACAAGGCCTTATAACCAATGATAGGAGAAATATGGATATTGGGATAAAGAGCTTAGAAAATGCTTTTAAGGATGGAGGAGAAGTATATAAATTTTGTATATCCTGGACTAAAGTAACAAAGGATATTGAGAAGAAAGTGAAAGAACAAGAGGATAAACTGTCAAGCCTCTCTTAGAATTTTGATCCTCTTACTGTATCCATAATAAACCAGGAATGTCAAGCTATTGTAGTCATGAATGAGATTAAGAAACTTGAGAAGGAGAGGAAGAACATATTAAGCAGAATGGGTGAACTTAGAGGGATGATTATTTGTAAATTAGAGGCCATACCATACATGAGGCCCTAACTGATGCCCAGACCACAGCCTGAACCAGTGATCCGACAGATCTTAAAAGAGCAGAAGCTTTTGCATTCCTGTTAAGTGGTCACATCTCAATTTTGGACAGGATGAAGCAGAGTTGGGCAACAAATTTGCCCAGTTAAAGACATCTTTTGCAGATATACTTCAGTATATGTAAGTATAGCATGTATATATACTTATATGGCTAAGTATAGATTGTTTTTGAGAAATTTTGGTATGCGGACCCTACCCTTTGCCATTGATGTCAAAGGGGGAGTGAGGAGCAGTGAAAAATATGGAATCCAGCTAAAGGGGAGCTCCGGTAAAGTGTATAATAGAACAGAGCATCAACCAAGGGGGAGTGTAGTATAACACTTAGTCTTTTTTCACTAAGTGTTGCCATCAATGCCAAAGGGGGAGATTGTTGGCAAGAGATACTGTGTGGCTTCATTGGTGTTGTCATTGATGGCAACAAAGACCATTCCACATATCCGCAGGACATGGTGTATCTTTACCAAAAGTCAGATTGAAGAATACTTTGGTCCGGTAAGCAATAATAGAGCATGCAACAAGGTCCGACAGTCAGGTTTAGATCTCTTAGAGGAAGTATCTTTGTAAAGTATAGACTTGGGGAAGTCGAGGAATACCTTGACTAATAGATTCCAGGGATTGAGCCTTCAATGATGAAAGAGTGAAGAGATATGAGCATCTAAGTATTGGGGTCCGGTTTGGTAGAGTAGACAGAGGAAGAACTGACCAACAGAGCATTAAAATTATTTCGGATGAGATATTGATGGTGATCAAGGTTCTTAAGGTATCATCCATGATTGGCCGACATGTTAGATGACTTCTATAAGTATCTCCTTGATTCGCATCACTTGGTAAGCAAGGATTCTACCGACATACTAGAGTTTGGGAAAATATTGACTATTCCGAATGCTGACTAAAAAGAGGATGAAATCCTTTTTGCAGATATATGTACTAGATGGATTTAGATGTGAAGGGTGTGTGTTGGTTGTTGTGTGGTGCGAAGAAAAGCAGAAGAGTAGTGTGAAGGCACTAAGACAGGTCCGGAATGTAACAGAACATCAGCACCTAAGAGAGTAAGAATGAAGTGCAGTAGATCAGTATATTGGGCTTAACTGGAACTGAACCTCAACATATGTGGATGCTTCTCATCAATTCAAGTATCTAGTTTCCTTGTATAAACTATTGTAGGCAGTGAGCCTCTTGTGAGCAGTGTGCTCGGGTAGTGAGCCCTGATTGGCAAGTGCCATTTTGTACTATCTTATTCTTCTAATAGAGAATACAATCTTGGGTTAATCACCCCGTGGTTTTTCCCCTAACAGGGTTTTCCACGTCAAAATCATTGTGTCATGTGTATTGATGTTATTTCTATTTCATGGTTATGTTTGCTTATTTAATTTAATGCTGCACTAATTGATAAGGAAATTCAGAAAGCTGAAATAATTAAGATAACTGATTCACCCCCCCTCTCAGTTATCAACAATTGGTATCAGAGCCAAGTTCCTCCAAAAAGAGTCTAATAGCTTGAGGAAGATCTGGGAACTCAAATAGATGTTTATGGTATGAGGGAACAACTTCAGTCTGCCTTAGATGATCTTGAGCAATCAAACTCTGAAGTCAATGAATTGAAGGAAAGACTCAAACAGGCTGATGATTTCATAAATGAACTAAAAGGGAAACTGAGTATCTCTATGAAAAAGAGAAAAGATCTACTTCAGCAATTGGCAAGTTAAAGTGAAGACAATGGTACAAATGAAGATCTGAAGGAGAAAACCAAGTTATGTGAAAAGTTATCAAAAGAAATCATTATGGTAAGACATGAAATGGAATCAGGAGTTATGAAATTCACCCAAGAAATTGAAGAGAAAAGAAAAATTGAAGATGATCTAAGACAATCTCTCAAGGAGAAGTTAGAAGACTGCCACAAAATGGATAGAATAATTAGGCATCTAGAATCTGATCTTGAAGATGCTAGAGATAATGAAGAAAAACTTGAAGATCAAATTGACACTCTTAAAAAGGATCTTCAAACAACAAATGAATACAAAGAGAAATTCAAGATAAGTTCTACTCAACTTGAAGTTCTTTTAGAAAGCCAAAAGAGGGTAGATGACAAGGGTGGCTTGTGATATGAGAAAGGTGAAAGCTCCGGATCCGGTCAGAAGAATTTTGGATCAGGAAATCCAAGGAACAGGCCTAGAAGACCTTCGGTAAGGCAACCTAATGCTCAAAGATATCCATCCTTCAATGGACACTGCCACAACTGCAATAACTTTGGTCATAAAACTAATCAGTGCAGAAAGAGAATAAATTAGACTAATACATCCTTCTCTGGATAGTGTTTCAACTTCAAAAGGTATGGTCACAAATCTCATGAATGCAAAAATATGTAAATGAACAATTTATTCAGTGGTAGATGCTTTTCATGCAATAGAATGGGACATATGGCTAATCAATGCAGATCAAGAGGATATCATTCAAATATGCAAAGAAATGTTGTTTTCCACAAGTGCAATAGATCCGGTCATATTGCCAAATTCTATAGAAGCAAGAATCAGAACAAAAGGGGTCTGATGCATCATAATTAGAATCAAGACAAAGGAAAAGGAAAAGTGAATGCGGATGAAGTTAAAAGTGAGATGAACAAGATTTGGGTGAAGAGAAGTACAAAACATGTAGGGGATGGATCTGCACCAGAATCTGGTGCTGATATTCCTTCCAGAAATTAAAAAGTGAGCTCTGGCTCAGGGGGAGACACAAGGAAAAATATTTTCCCCCAGCCAGTTAATTGGTGCTTGAAATTGGCACATGGGAAGTTGCAGATTAGAAGGATTCTCAGAGAAACATCTAAAGAAAGCTTGGTAAAGATATGGAAGATCCGTAGGAAGATTTAAAGAGTCTAATCTTCCAAGATTGATCCGGTTTAACAGTCATCCGGTAAAACATGATTATCACAGTTAAATCCGGTATGATTCAAATTCGAGCCATCTTGTTCTATGGATAGATCAAATGTTTGGGGAAAGTAAGATAATTTGTTATTAATCACCAAGGATAACTCTAAGTATATCTCAGTGATCCGAAAAAAGATCTTTCTCAAAATAAGAAGAACGAGGCAACCAGAATGACTTGAGTTGCACATTTATTGCAATATAAAATTAGGGTTTTTCTAGAAATAAAAGGGTTCATTCGCTCGTCATTTGCACATTTGCATTAAAGAAGAAGAAAGAAGGAACTCTGCAACAAATTATCTCAAATTCTCAAAAGATCAACTTTTTCCATGTTTCTTGACCCATGTCCATGTCATGGAGTCGGGATTCAGTTTGGACAATGTCTTCAATTACCTTGTCCAACTCTGCACGGGTGTCCCTTCGTAGTTTTCTGTAGAAGAAAGAGACTTCTGAATCTTCATCAGAAGATTGAACTTCTTTTGTTATCGAGTTTACTTGAGCTTGTTCTGGAGCTGATGCATATTCCTCAGACTCTGATTCTATTTCAGACTCTGTGCTGGATAGTATGATATCCTCTGAGTCTGATGGATAGTCATTGATGAATTCAAATTCATCATCTTCTACACCTGCTTCTCGAGCAGCACGAATTTTACCTTTTCCTTTTTTCTTGTGTGTCTGTCTAGGCATTTAGCAGGTAGGCTTCCATTTCTTGGAACTTTTTCTTTTCTTATCCCTTTTTCTAAAATATCCTTTCTTCTTGGAATACTTACTGAATTTTTTCTTTTTCTTCTTGTAGGATTTTTCTGGCTTATCACAATCATAACAAGAAGATTTACCTTTATCTGGGAACTGGTTTGAAGGCATTAACTGGTAGCATATAGAAGAGGATAGTAAAGGTTCTACCTTCTTTATCTACTTCTTTTCTTTTCCTTCTTCACAGATTTCTTCATTGATCTGTGTAAGGAATTGAACTAATTGAAGAAAGGTTAGCTCTTTCATTTCTATATTTTCTGTTACCAGATTCTCTAGAACTTTCTTGTGATAGAATTCTCCTATCACATTTCCAAAACTTTTAAGAAAAGTTGTGAACATAAAATCATGATTTTGTTCACGACCTGATTGATAGAAATTCTAATACTGAACCTCACAATATTTTTTGAAATATTTGAGATCTTTGCATTTACCTTTTATGAACTTGTTATAGGCCAACTTTTCTCTAGTATCTATTCTTCCGACGAACAGATGTGTCAACTGAGCACATACTTGATCTGTACCTCTGCCTATTAGGCTTTCTCTAAAAGTGTCGTCCAATCTATCCCAGACACTTTGTGCAACACCTGTCATAGCATTAAGAGCCTGCTTAATCACTTGTGCTTCATCAACATTAGCATTAGTGGATAAATAATTGGTTATCCAGGCTCGCATGGCATCTATTCCTCTTATATTTTGTATATCCTCAAAATTATCAAAATTTACAAGGGGAGGTGTATCTACTTTCAGAGATTGAATATTCTTAAAAGGATCAATAGGATTAGATCCATTGGGATTTGAACCATTACCATGAGCTATTTGGAACTTTCCTTTTGCTCGTTCCTCTGGAGTGGTTTCTCTTAGATTCCCTATGGAGGGATAAAAAATCTTTTCAATTACAGACTTTCTAACCTCAGTAGACAACTTTGGTCCTTCATACTATGTACCATTGACTGAATAGCTGTGGACTCTTGATGGAGTTCAGACTATATATTTGTAAATTCCTGAATTATGGAATCTCCTATTAGAAGTTGTGACTATGCAATAGAATGAACTTCATTATAAACTTCATCTGTTCTTTGGCCATTATGCTTTGTATGAATATTTACTAAATTCATTTGTGAAGCAAGCACATCACAATCTAATTTTACTTCACTTCTGACCTTTTGCAGAAGTTCTCTTTGTTGTTCTAAAGACCGCTGCTGAGCAACCCACCACGTTTCTACTTGACTTTTGAATTCATTATACTAGGCTTTGAGTTCTTGGAGGTCTTTGTTAATAGAGGCCATCCACTGCTCAACTGGACTAATATGTGCCTTAGGAAATCTATACTATTAGCTGAGAATAAGAAGATCTGGCATTAGATCGAAGTAGTCAAGGCTGAAGAGACCTGTCTTAGTGCTCAAGAGAATTTCCATTCTCTTATTTCCACTCTTGAATGGTTGCCCTTGATGATAAACCCCAGAAAGGCACAAGGTCTAGAAGGTTTGTCAACCATCTAGAAATCTACCAATGACAGCACGCAGTTAACTGCACCAAAGATAGTCCATCATAAAAATATCAAGTTGCCTGAAGAATGGGCATTAGATCTTTGGGAACAAGATGGTCAACCTAAAGAAGAAAAAGCAAAGGAGATAAAGAAGGTACAACCTTTACTATCCTCTTCTGTATGCTACTAGATAATGCCTTCAAACCAATTTTTTAAACCTTTATTTTTATTAAACATATCTACGAGACTGTTGGGAACATCTCTATATATCTCAGAGGGTTTTATTTTTGGCACACGAAATTCCTTATCATCAAACTGACTAGAAGAAACTTCATCTAATATATTACTACTAGATTCAGGAGTGCAAAAAGAACTTTCATTATCGGCAAAGAAGTTAGTGAACTTAACTTCTGTGTTGCGATGTACTGTTTGATCGATGCCTTCCATACTCGATCTAGAAATGCTTGCTCTATCCATTTCTGTGCTGAAACCTACATTCGAACCCGCGCTTGGAATACAAAATTATTGCCTTAGATCTGCCCTAAACGCAACAAGTAAAGACAGAAATTACACGGAATGGACTTACAACAGAACTCTGGTTTGTATGAGCAGTACGGGGAACAATATAAGGAGCGGTACAGATAAATAGATTAACACTAGTGAGACGTTATAGTTAGACAACAACGATAACAATAGACGAACACATCATCAGCTCTGATACCAACTTTGAACAATAGCTGCAAATGACAAATGATAGACGAAAGAAATACATATCGGACATTCAAATATATCTTATTAATATTATTATGTCGAACACTTGGGAACAATACATTTATCATATTCAATGTGCGCTGGCACAGTGATACAAACTTATATGTAGAAAGTGGAGCTTAAAAACTTTTACAATACTTTAAACTTGTTTGCATTAGATTTTTTGATTCACTCAGATCATCTTAAAGCTGCAAAGTGAAGAGCATACTCTTCTTTATCAAACTCCTAATAGAATCGAGACTTAGACTCTTACTTTCTAAGACTTCACTCGCCTAGAATTCGTTGAGAAATGAAAACAACCCTTTCACCTTTTATAGGAAGAGAAGGCAGATGTTTAACCTTATCTCTTGAATCTGATTTTGAAATTCGTCCATAGAAAAAGGACACGTAACAACTCCTTTTCGAAGAGTTACCCATATGAAGATAAGCATCTTTCGGTGCGTCCCAATAACTCAGAACAAAGAAAGGAGGGGATAGACAAGACATAAAGAGAATATACTTTTACATGTCTTCTTTTTGATCACGAGAATATTAACTTGTGCTTACTGTGAGGCATGTAAGCTTTCCCCTTTTATCGTGGAAGGGCCCACATATATATTTTGTCATGAAGAGATAGATATCTTCAGTGGCCAACAAGCCTGGTCCACTAGCTGGTACTCGGGTCTGAATCACTCGGAATGCGTCTGATGTACATTATGCAACCTTCACAGGATTCACCAGGTAGATGTGTACAATCAGGAGCTCAGGTGTTAGCAAGATTACTTGCTGCATCATAGGTTGGAACCCGTGGATCATCGGTTGGATCATACTCACAATTAGCACAAGTTTGATTAGAAGAATGTGGTATACATCCTGTGTGTGCTTGATGTTTTGGTTCATTTTCCTTCCAGATGATACCAATGGTTTTCATCTTGTATGGACCATAAAACCCTTGCGAAATGCTTCGTTGATCCATTCTGTCCATTCAGTAGGTCTTGGTATGAATCTAGATTGGCAGTTTCTTGGAATGGAGGAACCTTAGTCTATTAGGAACATTCCATGTTCAAAGACTTGAGAAGATCCAAGAGGTCCATAAACTTGACAAAGATGCCTGTTGATTAGGTTTTCGTCAGGGGAATTGAATGTGAGTTTGAAGGTACAACCTGTATAAGATGATGTCCCATTAAACTCCATATTATTTGCAGGTGGATATGGTCCTTGAAACAGGTCCTTGATTAAATTCTTTCCATGTTCCTCATTCAGCCATCGATCTAGTCTTTCTACTGGTGGATTGAGAAAGGAGACAGGAAGAACAAAGTTTCCACACCAATTCTGGAGTATATGACCGACATCAGGATCAATAGGTTCTACTTCAGCTGAGAACTGAAAGAATGGTTTTGTAGTCCATAATCCTGAATATGTTTGCTGTTGTTTGGCCACTAACATTTTAAAACGATCATAAAGGAAATCATTATCCATTTGGAAGTTATGGAGATTTCTTCTTTGGAAAGGATTTGTACTCCATTCTCGACAGCTTTCTTCATGCCAGCAGTGTTCCCTTGTTTGGATTACCCAAACAATGCCAGATGGGTTGTGATTTGCTTCAGAAAAAACTGGTTCTGAAGTGTGCCCTTCTTGAGACATAAAATCTGCAAAAAATTTTCAACTCCAGGGAGGTGAATGAAATCAAATTCATAAGTACTTAATAACTGTGCCCGCCTAAGGAGTCTTCCTCTGACAACTTTATTTTTTGATTCTTTCTGAAGAATCCTCACAGAGTTTTGAAGATCACTTTTTAGAAGAATCGCCTGTCAGCAATAAACATTTGAAATGCTTGAAAAGTATTGACAACAGCACGGATTTCTTTATGCGTACTATGGTAGTCTATTTCACTGTTCTTGAAACTATCAGAGATATATCTAACAATCTCACATTTGTCCTTGGGGTTGTGAGATGTTTTCTGTTCTCTAAGAACACCAGCCCAGGCACCTTCACTTGCATCAGTTTCTACTATCTTGAAACCATTACCTGGTAACTTCAATGGCAGCAATTGAGAACATTTATGTTTGATTCGTGAAATCAAAGCATCATGTTTGGCCGTTCATGGTGGCAGTGTTTTTCCCAGAAGTTTATTGAGCTCAACTCTATCTTCAGCAAGCTTGTAATAAAAGCCTGCAATATAATTAACAAGGCCTAAAAAGCGTTGTAATTCTTTTACATTAGTTACTGCAAGATTGGAAATCTTATTTAGGATGTGAGGTTGTGCCTCCATTCTCCCCCCGGAAGAAGCTTGATGCCAATGAAAATAATATGATTTTGGGTAAAGTAAGGCTTTGTGGGGTTGACAACAAGCCCATGATGTTGGCAAATAGATAGGAATTGGCGGAGATGATTTAAGTGTTGAGGCATATCCTGGCTGAAGACAAGAATGTCATCAATATAAGGTTGGATGAATTTGGCATAATGCCGAAATATAATATCTATTTTTTGCCAAAAAATGGAGGGAGTAGTTTTGATACCGAATGGAAGGACTGTCCATTCATAAAGGTCTTGTGGGACTGAAAATGTTGTTTTGTAAAAGTCAGTGTTTTTGAGACCAATCTGCCAAAACTCTTTTGTTAGATCAAATTTGGAATAAACATGACTACCTTGAATAATTTGCCAAATATGATCCTTACTGGGAAGAGGATGTCTATTATGAACAAGACAATCATTTAATGGCTTATAATTTACAACTAGCCGTTTTTCAAGTAATTCCTTACCAGTCTCATCAACCTTTGGAACATACATTACATGACATGAGAATGGGCACTCAGAAGTTTGGATTATGCCAAGCTTTTCTAGCTCTGCAACTTCTGTTCTACAAGTTAATGTTTCAGATGAACTCATTAAAAAGTAATTAGCTTTTGCTTTAGGTATGAGTTCATTACCTTGAGGATCTCGTTTGAGAGGGAGATCACATGTCAAATTATTTTGTTGCTTTTTTAAATCTTCTTTGAGAACTGTGGCAACAAAGGCACTTTTAATCTCGGCAAGTGATTCTTGACCTGCATCCATTTGTTTGGTTAACCAAACATCATTAACTAGTTTCTTTTTCTTTTCCTTTTTTAACTTAGTTGTATAAGTTAGATCTTGATAAAGTCGTGGAAGCTGATACCTATTCTGAATTATAATAAAATCAGAATCAATGGTGAAAGGTTCCCATTGTTGAATAGCTTTGCTTCCTATTACACCATCATATCCATCTACCTCATATTGGACAAATGTTAGAGTATCCATAAAAACCATCAAATCCATTTTGAATAGGAACTTCACATATTGCAGAACTATCACCCTTCTTAGAATTACCAAAGGTGATACTTGTAGTTCCTTCAATCCAGGCGTCTCTAGGGAATGCATTATATTTGGCAATATTTAGATCTGCTCCTGTATCAATCAGGAACACCAAAGGGTAAGCCATTATACCTGGAAAGTGGATTGTCAAGATGACTCCTGGGCATGAGGTAGTCCTTTTGGTACACTTGTAGGCTTTCATCTATCGATTGTTAGAACCTTCTTCAAAGGTTACCCTTGGTTCTTCTTGTTCTTCGACAGCTTGATGGATGAGAGGACTATAGGGCTTCTCCTCGCTATATAGTTCTTCTTGAATGGATGCTTGAGCAGACAACTATATAGGTCCCATTGAATTAAACTGGTTAGCAAACTTATCAAGTTTAGGAGATTTTTCCATTTCTTCTATGAGATAGAAATTCTCTTCATCATCTATTTCAATGATTTCTGCCTGAGCTTGAGCTATCACTTTTTCAAAAAAAGTTTTTCGGTTTCTTCTCCATATTCTTCTAGCCATACTTCCTGGAGCAGGAGCATCACTGATAGACCTTTGATCAAGAGATCCTGAAGATCTTTGAGCTGTAGAGCCTGGAGGCCAGGGTTCACTTCTTTGTAATGGTTTATATCCATGTTGTTTTGGAATTTTATATGTAGAGACCGATAAACCATATTGGAGAATAGGAGATCTCCGAACTGGGAGTTTAGGAGGTCTATCTTTTCTTGCTTTAAGTTGTTCCAACTTGTTGGCCAACTTTTTCCATGTTTCTTGACCCATGTCCATGGCATGGAGTCAGGATTCAGTTTGGACAATGTCTTCAATTACCTTGTTCAACTCTGCATGGGTGTCCCTTCGTAGCATTCTGTAGAAGGAGACTTCTGAATCTTCATCAGAAGATTGAACTTCTTTTGTCATTAGGTTTACTTGAGCTTGTTCTGGAGCTGATGCATATTCCTTAGACTCTGATTCTGTTTTGGACTCTGTGCTGGATAGTATGATATCCTCTAAGTCTGATGGATAGTCATTGATGAATTCAAATTCATCATCTTCTACACCTGCTTCTCGGGCAACAAGAATTTTACCTTTTCCTTTTTTCTTGTGTCTGTCCGGGCATTTGTTTGCAAAGTGTTCACCCTTGCAAATGTAGCAGGTAGGCTTCCATTTCTTGGAACCTTTTCTTTTCTTATCCCTTTTTCTAAAAGATTCCTTTTTTCTTGGGATACTTACTGAATTTCTTCTTTTTCTTCTTGTAGGATTTTTTTAGCTTATCACAATCATAACAAGAAGATTTGCCTTTATCTGGGAACTGGTTTGAAGACATTATCTGGTAGCATACAGAAGAGGATAGTAAAGGTTGTACCTTCTTTGCTTTTCCTTCTTCATAGATTTCTTCATTGATCTATGTAAGGAATTGAACTAACTGAGGAAAGGTTAGCTCTCTCATTTCTATATTTTTTGGTACCAGATTCTCTAGAACTTTCTTGTAATAGAATTCTCCTATCACATTTCCAAAACTTTTAAGAAAAGTTGTGAACATAAAATCATGATTTTGTTCACGTCCTAACTGATAGAAATTCTAATACTGAACCTCACAATATTTTTTGAAATATTTGAGATCTTTGCATTTACCTTTTATGAACTTGTTGTAGGCCAACTTTTCTCTGGTATCTGTTCTTTCGATGAACAGACGTGTCAACTAAGCGCAAACTTGATCCATACCTCTGCCTATTAGGCTTTCTCTGAAAGTGTCGTCTAATCTGTCCCAGACACTTCGTGCAACACCTGTCATAACATTAAGAGCCTGCTTAATCACTTGTGCTTCATCAGCATTAGAATTAGTGGATAAATAATTGGTTATCTAGGCTTGCATGACATCTATTCCTCTTGTTTTTTCTATATCCTCAAAATTATCAAAATTTACAAGGGGAGGTGCATCTGCTTTCAAAGATTGAATATTCTTAAAAGGATCAATAGGATTAGATCCATTGGGATTTGAACCATTACCACGAGCCTACTTAATCACTTGTGCTTCATCAGCATTAGAATTAGTGGATAAATAATTGGTTATCTAGGCTTGCATGACATCTATTCCTCTTGTTTTTTCTATATCCTCAAAATTATCAAAATTTACAAGGGGAGGTGCATCTGCTTTCAAAGATTGAATATTCTTAAAAGGATCAATAGGATTAGATCCATTGGGATTTGAACCATTACCACGAGCCATTTGGAACTTTCCTTTTGCTTATTCCTCTGGAGTGGTTTCTCTTAGATTCCCTGTGGAGGGATAAAAAATCTTTTCAATTATAGGCTTTCTAACCTTAGTAGACAACTTTGGTCCTTCATACTGAGCCTATAAATATCCCTTAGCACTGGAAGGGAAATTCATTGTTTTCACAGTCTGTTGTTGCCTAACACTATGTACCACTGACTGAATAGCTGTGGACTCTTGATGTAGTTCATACTGTATATTTGTAGATTCCTGAACTATAGAATCTCCTATTAGAAGTTGTGACTGTGCAATAGAATGAACTTCATTAGAAACTTCATCTATTCTTTGGCCATTATGCTTTGTATGAATATTTGCTGAATTCATTTGTGAAGCAAGCACATCATAATCTAATTTTACTTCACTTTTGACCTTTTGCAGAAGTTCTCTCTATTGTTCTAAAAACTGCTGCTGAGCAACCCACCACGTTTCTACTTGACTTTTGAACTCATTATACTGGTCTGAGTTCTTGGAGGTCTTTGTTAACAGAGGCCATCCACTGATTAGTGAGACGTGTTTCCAAGCGTTCAAGAGTGGAAATAAGAGAATGGAAATTCTCTTGAGCACTAAGATGGGCCTTTTCAGCTTTGACTGCTTCGATTTGATGCCAGATCTTCTTATCCTCAACTAGTAGCATAGATTTCCTAAGGCACATACTAATCCAGTTGAGCAGTTTGCTTTGGTTGGAACCTTGGAGACTTTTGGCTACAGGAAATATATGGAGAGGCCAGAAATCAACTTTGAATGTACCCAGTAGACACTAATTAATCAACGTTGTGGAATAATAACGTGCCCAATTATGCTCAGTGTTTAAACTTCAGGCTCTGATACCAAATATCATGCCCACATTTCCTTATGTTTAAAAAAAATTGTCATGTGATTTCATTATATTTATAAGAACCGTGGTATGCTTTAGAAATGCATGTATTAAATTTGCTTCGACTATGATATGTATATGTGGAATTAACTTTGAGATTGAGTGTGCAGATATTTCTAACAAAACCATAGATACTGGAAATCATTCCGCACCTTATGTTGTAATCCCTTGTAAAGCTGATCTGGTTCCACGAGGAACCGAGATCAACTCTGTGTTTGATTTAATGCTGGAATGTTGTCTTGCATGAGGTTGAATGGGTTAGGTCTACCCTTTTGTAAATTTGAATTATGATATGTGTTGTAAGAATTATTTTTGAATTTTAAAATTTGATACCCTTTTCTTGTGTCTTAACTTGACCCTACGTGTCCTAACTAAGTTTAAATTGACCCTGGGTTATACTCCATGGGTCTAGGGTCACTTTTGACTGGGGTAACCCTTGGGTAACCTCCGTATGGTCACCTTAACTTCACAGTGAAGTTAAGTGATGAATTTGGAGGTAAGGGAGGGATAAGATGAGTGGTACCAATACTCAAGCCTATCATTTTTTCAATTCCCAAGGCTTGAAATGACCCCACGGTCCACCAATAATGGAGGGGTTTGTCTTCTTGTTCCCTCACTTTTGGTGAGAGTCCCCATGAAGTGGTGTGGTCCTTCATGAATAAGGTTATTTTTTTAATCCCATTTGAGATAGTGACAAAAATGAGGGAAGACTTTGGGAAAGGAGCTCATGAGTGGGGTTATTTTTTTAATCCCACTTGGGATAGTGGAAAAAGGAGTGGGGTTATTTTTTTAATCCCACTTGAAGATAAGGGAATTGGTGGAATTTTTTTTTTTAAAAGAGTTTTAAAGGGAGAAATCTTAGTGTAGAGGGAGTGAGTTAGTTTTTTTTTGAGAAAGGAAATTAGAGAGAAAACTAGAGTGGATCTCTTCATCAACTACTTTCATTAAAGGGCTTGTTAAGGTTGGTATGCAATGCCTTTTCTTTGTATGTTCTGTTTCTTGCATGATGGATTTGTGAAATAAAATTTGATTTGTTGTGTTGTAAATTTTGTAATTGTGGGGAAATTTATTTGGGTGTTGACAGAGCTTATTCCACTTGGGAGAAATGTTCATCAAGTGTGGGGTAAGGGAGGAGTGATCCTCCTTGAGTGAATGCCTTGCTGCTTTTGGGATGTTGAAAGCCTTGAGGGCATTTGTGTGACTTTGAAAAAATTGTGTTATTTGGTTTGAAAGTCAAAATATGAACTCTTTGGAATCTTTGTTGGCAAGTTGGCTTGAGGCCATGAGAAGGAAACTGTGTTGAAATTTAATTGAATGGTGACACTCTAGAGTTGAGTGTGTCCACTCTCCTACCCCTTGTTAAACTCACAAGAGGGTAGACCTAACCCATTCAACCTCATGCAAGATAACATTCCAACATTAAATCAAACACAGAGTTGATCTCGGTTACTCGTGGAACAAGACCGGCTTCACAAGAGATTATAACATAAGGTGCAGAATAATCTCCAGTATCTGTGGTTTTGTTAGAAATACCTGCACACTCAATCTCAAAATTAATTCCACATATACATATCATAACCGAAACAAATTTAATACATGCATTTCTAAAGCATACCACAGTTCTCATAAACATAATGAAATCACATGACAATTTTATTTAAACATAAAGAAATGTGGGCATGACATTTGGTATCAGAGCCTAAAGTTTAAACACTGAGCATAATTAGGCACGTTATTATTCCGCAACGTTGATTAATTAGTGTCTACCAGGTTAAGGTCCAGTGAGACACGTATGACGAGGTCATTGCGACATGGGAGGATGCAACAAGACTAAGGACTCTATATCCTCACCTCTTTGATGACTTCTAGGAGGAAGTACAGTCTTAGGGGGGAGGATGTGAGGCCTACACTTTTTCATTTCCGTACATGTGACTAAATACCTTACTGTTGTTGATACTTTTACATTTGTGAGACGGTTGATCCCAGATTTTTAAACTATTAAACTTTATTATGTTAAAGGAAACAACTAATTGGGTGATGTCTGATTAATGTTTGCATTACAAGAAAACTAATTAGGTGATGTTAGTTTGATATTTATTTTATAGGAAAAACTAATTGGGTGATGTCCGATTAATGTTTACATTACAGGGCAAACTAATTGGGTTAGAAAGAAAATTGTCATGTGATTTCATTATGTTTATAAGAACCGTGGTATGCTTTAGAAATGCATGTATTAAATTTGCTTCGGCTATGATATGTATATGTGGAATTAACTTTGAGATTAAGTGTGCAGATATTTCTAACAAAACTACAGATATTGGAAATCATTCCGCACCTTATGTTGTAATCCCTTGTGAAGCCGATCTGGTTCCACGAGGAACTGAAATCAACTCTGTGTTTGATTTAATGTTGAAATGTTGTCTTGCATGAGGTTGAATGGGTTAGGTCTACCCTTTTGTAAATTTGAATTATGATATGTGTTGTAAGAATTATTTTTGAATTTTATCTTATTTTTAAATTTTAAAATTTGAGACCCTTTTCTTGTGTCTTAACTTGACCCTGGGTGTCCTAACTAAATTTAAATTGACCCTGGGTTATACCCCATGGGTCTAGGGTCACTTTTAATTGGGGTAACCCTTGACTAACCTCCGTATGGTCACCGTAACTTCACAGTGAAATTAAGTGACGAAGTTGGAGGTAAGGAAGGGATAAGATGAGTGGTACCAACATTCAAGCCTATCCCTTTTTAAATTCCCAAGGCTTGGAATGACTCCATGGTCCACCAATAATAGAGGGGCTTGTTTTTTTGTTCCCTCACTTTTGGTGAGTCCCCATGAAGTGGTGTGGTTCTTCATGAGTGGGGTTATTTTTTTAATCCCACTTGAGATAGTGACAAAAATGAGGAAAGACTTTGGGGAAGGAGCTTATGAGTGGGGTTATTTTTTTAATCCCACTTGGGATAGTGGTAAAAACAGTGGGGTTATTTTTTTAATCTCATTTGAGGATAAGGGAATTGGTAGAATTTTTTTTTAAAAAAAAAGTTTTAAAGGGAGAAATCTTAGTGTAGAGGGAGTGAGTTAGTTTTTTTGGAAGAAAAAAAATTGGAGAGGAAACTAGAGTGGATCTCTTCATCAACTACTTCCATTAAAGGGCTTGTTAAGGTTGGTATGCAATGCCTTTTCTTTGTATGTTCTGTTTCTTGCATGATGGATTTGTGAAATAAAATTTGATTTGTTGTGTTGTAAATTTTGTAATTGTGGCGAAATTTATTTGGGTGTTGACATAGCTTCTTCCACTTGGGCGAAATGCTCATCAAGTGTGGGGTAGGGGAGGAGTGATCCTCCTTGAGTGCATGCATTGTTTCTTTTGGGATGTTGAAAGCCTTGAGGGCATTTGTGTGACTTTGAGAAAATTGTGTTATTTAGTTTGAGAGTCAAAATATAAACTCCTTGGAATCTTTGTTGACAAGTTGGCTTGAGGTGAGAAGGAAACTGTGTTAAAATTTAATTGAAGGGTGACACTCTAGAGTTGAGTGTGTCCACTCTCCCACCCCTTGTTAAACTCACTGTGGTTGAGTTTTTGTGTTGTGTAATATCCATGAATGTGTATGTGTGTTTTGGTGTGTTGTTTCTACTTTGTTGTGAAGTGGAATTTTGGAATACCTTAGGTGTGTAGATGATCTCCTTAGCTCGGGGGTGACCCTCTTGTGGGTCTACGGTAGGGAGGAGAGCAGCTAGTGTGGTGTTTCTTCCCTTGTGTGATATGCATGTTTTTTAGGAGCTTATTGTGAAGTTTGGAGAAGATTATTGGATCTTAGAAAATATTTTATTTTCCTTAAGTCTTAAGGAGAGCCTGATCTTTTAATAGCTCATTCTTTGTCAATTTTCCAAAAGGAGAAAATTATCTCCCTATTGTTGTATACAACAAGAGAGAATTTTCTCTACTTAAAAACAACAAGGATATAGTCATTGATAAGTTTAAGCTCTTCTATAGAACCTTAAGAGTAAAGAAAAATAAAATATTTTCCAAGTTCAAGTAATCTTCTCCAAGCTTCACAATAAGCTCCAAGAACTTGCATATTACACAAGGAAAGAAAACACCACACAAACCACTCTCCTCCCTACCGTAGACCCGTAAGAGGGTTACCCCCGAACTAGGGAGATCATCCACACACCTAGGGGATCCAATCCACTCCACAACAAGGTAAAAACAACACACTGAAGAACACACATACACCTATAGATGTTTACACAACACAAAACTCAACTAAGGTGAGTTTTAAAGAGGGGTAGGAGAGTGGGTACACTCAACTCTAGAGTGCCACCCTTCACAATATTTCAACACAAATTTCTCATGGCCTCAGGCCAAACAAATGAACCAAGATTCCAAAGAAAATTATTTTTAGGCTCTGAAGTCATATCACAAAATTTCTCAAAGTCACACAAATGCCCTCAAGGCTTTCAGCATCCTAGAACAAGGAATGAACTTGAGGAGGATCACTCCTCCCCTACCCCACACTTGATGACCATTTCTGCCAAGTGAAAGAAGTTCTGTCAACACCCCAATAAAAATTTCCTACATTAATAAAAAATACAACACAAGCAAAAATGCATCTTACACATCCATCATGCAACAAATAGAAAATGCAAAGGAAAGGTCTTGAAATCCAACCTTAAAATTCCCTATAATGGAAGAAGTTGAAGTAGAGTTCCTCTCAAGTCTCCTCTCTAATTTCATTTCTCCCAAAAAAACTAACTGACTCCCCCTACACTAAGATAACCCCAAATGGGATTAAAAAAATAACCCCACTCTTTTTTCCACTATCCCAAGTGGGATTAAAAAAATAACCCCACTCATGAGCTCCTTCCCCAAAGTCTTCCTTCCTTTTTGTCACTATCCCAAGTGGGATTAAAAAAATAACCCCACTCATGAAGGACCACACCACTTCATGGGGACTCACCAAAATTGAGGGAACAAGAAGACAAGCCCCTCCATTATTGGTGGACGATGAAGTCATTCAAGCCTTGGGAATTGAAAAAGGGATAGGCTTGAGTGTTGGTACCACTCATCTTATCCCTCCCTTACCTCCAAATTCGTCACTTAACTAAGTGTTGAGTTATACCCCAGTCAAAAGTGACCCTAGACCCATGGGGTATAACCCAGGGTCAATTTAAACTTAGTTAGGACACCTAGGGTCAAGTTAAGACACAAAAAAATGGTCTCAAATTTTAAAATTCAAAAATAAGATAAAATTAAAAAACAATTCTTACAACACATCATAATTTAAATTTACAAGAGGGTAGACCTAACCCATTCAACTTCATACAAGACAATATTCCAACATTAAATTAAACACAGAGTTGATCTCGGTTCCTCGTGGAACCAGATCGGCTTCACAAGGGATTACAACATAAGGTGCAGAATGATCTCCAGTATCTGTGGTTTTGTTAGAAATACTTGCACACTCAATCTCAAAGTTAATTGCACATATACATATCATAGCCGAAACAAATTTAATACATGCATTTCTAGAGCATACCACAGTTCTTATAAACATAATGAAATCACATGACATTTTTTCTTTCTAACATCACCCAATTAGTTTCCCTGTAATGTAAACATTAATTAGACATCACCCAATTAGTTTTTCCTATAAACATTTATCTAACATCATCTGATTTGTTTTCTCCATCACCCAATTAGTTTTTTCCCTTTAACATAATAATGTTTAATAGTTTAAAAATTTGGGATCAACAGTCCCACAAAGGTAAAAGTATCAACAACAGTAAGGTATTTAGTCACATGTACGGAAATGAAAAAGTGTAGGCCTCACAAAGACATTGTCCAAACTAAATCCTGACTCCATGACATGGACATAGGACAAAAAACATGGAAAAAGTTGACCAACAAGTTGGAACAACTTAAAGCAAGAAAATATTTCCTCCTTCAAAAGGAAGATAGACCTCCTAAACTCCCAGTTCGGAGATCTCCTATTCTCCAATATGCTTTATCTGTCTCTACAGCTGAAATTTCAGAACAACATGGATATAAACCATTACAAAGAAGAGAACCCTGGCCTCTAGGCTCTCTAGCTCAAAGATCTTCAGGATCTCTTGATCAAAGGTTTATCAGTGACGCTCTTGCTCTATGAAGTATGGCTAGAAGAATATAGAGAAGAAACCAAAAAATGTTTCTTGAAAAAGTGATAGCTCAAGCTTAGGCAGAAATCTCAGAAATAGATGATGAAGAGAATTTCTTTCACAGAAGAAATGGAAAAATCTCCTGAGTTTGATAAGTTTGTTAATTAATTTAATTCAATGGGACCTATAGAGTTGCCTGCTTAAGCATCCATTCGAGAAGAACAACTGTATTGCGAGGAGAAGCCCTATAGTCCTCTCATCCATCAAGCTGTCGAAGAACAAGAAGAACCAAGGGTAACCTTTGAAGAAGGTTCTAGTAGTCGATAGATGAAAGCCTACATGTGCACAAAAAGGACTACCTCATGCCCATGAGTCATTCTGATAATCCACTTTCTAGGTATAATGGCTTACCCTTTGGCGTTCTTGATTGATACATGAGCAGATCTAAATATTGCCAGGTATAATGCATTCCCTAGAGACGCCTGGATTGAAGGAACTACAAGTATCACCTTTGGTAATTCTGAGAAGGGTGATAGTTCTACAATATAAATTTAGGACAATGAACCTGTTCATGAAAAAAGATTCTGTAGATCACTCTTTAGTGTTTCTGGTTCATTATAGGTTGTACAACAAAGTCACTCCTTTAATGATAAATCCCAAACGTGCCCAAGGTTTAGAAGGCCTGTCCACCATCTGGACTTCATCTAGTGATAGCACTCAGCTAACAGCTCCCAAAATAGTCTGACATAAAGATATCCAAATGCCGGAAGAATGGGCTGTAGATTTATGGGATTCAGAAAATCTAGCTGAAATAGAAAATGAGAAGCAACCTAGATTGAGAGGAATCTCAATCGAAGAATTAGATGACCAGGCCGTCATTAAATTCTCAGACGGTAACCAGTCCTTATCTCGCCCGTCTTCTAGCCGAGGTTCGTCTGGCCCTTCTCTGAGTAGACAACCGTCTTTTAATTATAACCAGCCTGGCCCATCTGTGAATACACTTCCTCGTTCCCAAAGTACTCGGATTCAACCTGCCAAAGGTTTTGAGCATTTGTTTAGAATGCCTTGAATTTTCTATTCCTGGGCTTGAGTGTCTCTTCTGTCATCTGCAGCAGATACAATAGAATAGACCTGACTAGCAACATTCTCTATGCGTTCTCCTGTAGCTTGCATGCTAGTAGCCATTGCATGAGTCTGACTAACCTGATATCCTAATGAACCGAAATTATTTAGTGTAGAGGTACACTGTTTATCAATTCTTCCTAGAGTAGTTTCTGACTTGTACTGACTACTTTGAATCTGAAGCATTCCATCATAAACAGAAATTGTTCTCTTAATATTCTGCTTAACATCTAATGCAATATCATCAATATTTTCAGAAGCAGTTTGCATCCATCCAGATTGCCAATTTCTTTGGGCTTCTGAGTTTTTTTGTTTTGTCCCTATCTTTGTATGTACTCTAGCTTCATATTTTCCCAATGTTTTATCATCTGGATTAACCATCTGATAACTATCTTCTGTTGGCCATCTACCAGGTGTATAACTGATCAATTCTGTAGCTGTAAAAGAATCTAACTGAACAACACACTTTGTTCTATGGTCAGATCCATATCTTGGTAGGTGTTCTCGCATCATGCTTGCATGTTCACCTAACTTTGCTATCTTAGGACCTTTTCCTTTTTTATCTGGTTCTTCTTGCTTGGGAGCAAGATGTAATCTGTCACTGACCCTTTTGGCTAATTCATCTATTTGGTCAGGGTGTTGACTAGATATTCTCTGTAATTTAGAAGAAAATGATGATCTACCGGGAATAAATCTTTTAGAAGTAGATCCTGAGGTAGAGGCTTCTTCGGGATTGTAATCAATAAAAGGTTTTCTGTTTGAGCTGGCATAAGAGTGTGCCATAGAGCGGCTGCGGGCTAGAGGTTGAGCACAAGCTTGGGACTCATCTATAATGGGCTGCTCAAGTATTGTTTGGCCAGGGATTGCTTGTAAAGCAATGGTACCAACTATGCGGGACTG
This sequence comes from Cunninghamia lanceolata, assembly GCA_027924645.1. Taxonomy (NCBI): domain Eukaryota; kingdom Viridiplantae; phylum Streptophyta; class Pinopsida; order Cupressales; family Cupressaceae; genus Cunninghamia; species Cunninghamia lanceolata. Next base: position 4,934,457 of record BSBN01000914.1, on the reverse strand, counting down.
CATTTGAGGTCTATCAGAGAAACGATTACGCTGGATTGGAAGGTTAGCAAACTGTGGTTTCTGTCTTTCTAAAAGTTGTTCGATAATTGGGAATCCAATCTCGAAACCAGTAGGATCAATGAATCTACCATAATCTAACAGATTTGAAGATCCTTTTGGAAAAGATACCCCTGTGGGTAAAGAAACCGGAGGTGATACATTGTTCATGATCCTATAAATGCACCGACCACCAATCGTGGCATAGACAGAACCAGGCATTAAGGACACGCCCTTAACTTGCAGCAATAGACAAAAAGCTGAAGAAATAAATTTATCAGACAAACTGAGAGTAAAGTTTGGTTGGACAGACAAGACTCCATCTCCTTTTTCTGCACTGAGGATACCACGAAATTGGGCGACAACGACTTGATCCCAGATCTGACATCGGGTATCAATGAGAGTGGCAAAAAACTCAGCACCTATGTTATAATTAAAATGTGGATGGACTATCAAGTCTACATTCGGGAAATGAACATGAAAAAAGCCTTTGCTTCTCCATCGATCAACATCTTCAGGGACTAAGAAAGGAAGATAAATAGGGCATATACCAGTACCAGATACCAAAAGGTTTATTTCACTTTGCCTAACTGAATCACAGACCTTAGCCTTGATTCCTTTTTCAGGATAAAATGTATTTATTTTAACATCAGGAAATCTAAAGTTGCCTTTATCATCAACTACATGCGTGTTACCATCTTGGAAATAATTGTGCAAAATATCAGACAGAGCAGAACTTGCATCCATAGATCTTCTGAGAGCCATAAGTGAGAAAATATAACTTACTGGTTACTTTTTTGCGATATTCCCTGCTACTTTCTTCGACTAACTGCCCTTCACTCGGCTCTATCCTTCGGCCGTTAACAACGGGTCATACTGCGATCCTCCATAGGTACTACAGCACGCTACTGAGTATGTTCAGCAATATAACTCACCCGGGGCAAAGAGAAAAACAGACAGATAACAAACAGGGCTCTGATACCAATAAATTCAGAAGTCTGAACCAAACCCTCGACCAAGAATACAAAGAAAGAAAAGTATTCTATTCACAGAAGAAGTTGAAGAAGAAAAACCAGTAGTCATACATAGAAGTCATAAACAGTGTACCTCTACACTAAATAATTTCGGTTCATTAGGATATCAGGTTAGTCAGACTCATGCAATGGCTACTAGCATGCAAGCTATAGGAGAACGCATAGAGAATGTTGCTAGTCAGGTCTATTCTATTGTATCTGCTGCAGATGACAGAAGAGACACTCAAGCCCAGGAACAGAAAATTCTTCTTAACACTGTTGCCAGAAATTTAGAAAAAATTAGGAAATATGTCAAGAAAATCAGAGTATCTCAAAAAGGTGCAGATAGTTCTGAAGAAGAAACCTCTGAGAGTAAATCCCAAAAAACCCAGAAGTCTGAACCAAAGCCTCGACCAAGAATACAAAGAAAAAAAAGTATTCTATTCACAGAAGAAGTTGAAGAAGAAAAACCAGTAGTCATACATAGAAGTCATAACCCTCCTATGCATTTCAAAATTGTTCTCCCTAAGAACAAAGAAAAAGAACATATGCTGCAAGCTAGTGAAGGATTAAAGGATTGGTTACAAGAAAATGATCTAGAAGTACATCAACCTGTGTATATGGATGAACCTGCTGCTGCAATGAATTCTTCTGATGAAGAACTCTTAGAAACTATTTCTCTGGCTATATCTGAATCAGAATTAGACTCTGAAATAGAAGATAATTTACCTATGGTTGAGATAGAAGAAAATTGGGAACTTCTATACAAAACTGTTGTGGATGATAATTTTGATATAGAGATGAAAGATGTCCTATCTGAAAATTCCCAACCAGAAAACTTGAGAGCTTATGCTACTTCAGGATATATTCTCAACATAGATAAAATTCTAGATCCATATGACACTATATGTATATGGTGTGATATATTAGAAAATTTCTTTGATACCAGAGGCACAACTTGGTCTGAAGCTAACAAAGTCCTATATGCAGTTAGGCTCATGTCAGGTAAATTAAGGAATTGGTGGAACTCTCTCCCAGATAATGGCATAATTTCTATAGATGCAGATGGAGATGAGTATGTCAAAGAAAAAGATATGGGTCGTAATGATATTTCTGCTGAAGGTTTTGCAACCTTAAAATTGTATCTAGTTGGCTTATTCAGTGGTAATAGGAAAAATGAAGTTCATGAAGCAGAAAGAATTTTATATTCTCTACAGTTAAGGGACCTAGGGAAATTGCACAAGTATAATCTAGTATTTGAGAAATATATGATTGCTGCAGGCAAATACTATGATACTACTACAAAAAAGTTCTACTTGAACTCTCTTCCCTGTGGTCTAGGAGCTTATGTAGAAGAATATGTGACAGAAAAGTATAAATCAAATATTGGTGCTCATGGCTTTATAGAATTGAGACAATTAGTCACTCATAAGGTAGAAAATGGATGTTTGATGAAAACCTTGAGTGATAATAAAGATCAGTTCAATTCTTCTTGTAACTTACAAGATTATTGCAATCAGCCACCACACAGCCAATTGAAAGAATTCAAATCTCTCAGAAAGTTTAGCAGCAAATCTTGTGGAAAACATTGTTCATGTAAAAAATGTAAATATTCTGGTGATAATGATGATTATAGGAAGCAGAAGTATAAGCATAAATCTTTCAAAAGAAAGAAATATAGGTTTGCACCTGTCAGTATACATTCTTTTTAGAATCGCAAACCTCCCAAGTATTTATTTAAAAAGAATAAAATTCACAAAGGACAAAATAAAAAGGTACAGTGTTTCATCTGCAAAGGTCCACATTATGCTACCAATTGTCCCAAAAAATATCAGAATGATAATAAAGTTTATGCTATGATTGATGAGCAGTATCAAACAGATTCATGGGAAATAGTTCATTCTTTTGATGTTCTTGGCCAAACTTCAGAATCTTTGTACGAACTAATTGAGATATTGCCTGAACAATATTCTATGGCAAAAGATAAACACAAGAAAGTCAAGTCTTCTAGTTCTGAGCATTCTGAATCTGACAGTTCTTCTGATGCAAAAACTGTGACTAAATCTCTTAAGAAGACCTTGAAAGATCTTGAATTCAAGATTAGCATGGCAAAGGCTAAAGATCCCTATCATATGCCTGGATCTCTTGATGACCGTAAAACTGCCGCCAAAAAACAGGTTAAAGATCTCAAAGAATGGACCAAAGAGAAGGAAGCTCTGCTCCGCAAACTCAAACGTCCTTCCAAACGTTCTTCCTCTAGTTCTCCTTCTCCGCCTCCTCGCTCTTCCCGTACATCTTCTCATGGTTATACCATTCCATCCTGATCTTCCTCTTCTAAGTCTAAAGCCGCACATCGTCGCTCTGTTTCCCGCTCTCTTGGCTGCAGTATTGATACTCTCTGCCTCAAAGTTGACCGTTGTCACGAAGCTGTTGATATCCTTTCCCAGCAGTCTGCTCTTCAAGATAAAACCCTCAAACGACTCTCTTCTCAGATGAGGGATATTTTAGACCTTTTAACCAAAGCTGATGCTAGTGCAAATCCACAGTCTGAGTCTGAGCCAGAATTATTAAGTGAACCTGCAAAAGCCTTGTATATGGTAGAAAATTGCACTTATATCAGGACTAATCTCTGTTTTCCAGGATGTAAGCCAATTACTCTTGATGCTTTTGTGGATTCTGGTTCTTCCAGAAGTTTTGCCAAGACTGGTACCATACCTCCTGAATTTTGGAAAGAAAAGTCAGATCTTCCTGCTGGTTATGCAATAAATGGTCATGAATTGAATATGGGCAGAGATGCACAGGATGTTCGGATAGAAATTCAGGGTAAGCAATTTGTTGTTGATTTTATTGAGTTAGATAGCCTCAGAGAAGACATCTTGTTAGGATATACTTTCCTGACCAAATATCAGCCATTTGTGTTGAGAACCCATGAGATTACTTTAAAACACATAGATGGTTCTGTCAAGATTCCTTCACTGAAAGTTGTAACTCATAAACTTTTCCGACAAAGCCAAAAAACTGAAAGAATCCCTGAAATCTCAAGGACCAAAGTTACCGCTGTTACTTGAACCAGTAAAGGCCAAATTTGAGAAAGATTGTTGCAGCTTGAACCCTTTACAGTTATGGACAAAGAATCATGAAGAGTGTGAGATTAGATTGAAACCAGAATGCCAGTCAGTTATTCCTTTTGAACCTTCTTATCTCATGAGTCCTATTGAGGTAAAAGAAATTGATGAACACCTGAAAGAATTGATTGATGGAAAATTTATCAGGGATAGTAAAAGCCCTTTCAGTTGTCCAGCATTCTTAGTAAATAAGAGAGCAGAACAAATCAGAGGCAAAAAGAGGTTTTGCATAAATTATAAACCTTTGAATGATATTATTTTGCCATTTAACTATCCTATTCCATTCAGTACAGATTTGATTATAAGAGCAGCATCAAAAAGGATCTTCTCCAAGTTCGACTGCAAATCTGGATTTTGGCAAATGAAAGTTAAAGAAGAAGACAGGTACAAAATTGCTTTCTCAGTTCCTCAAGGCCTTTATGAATGGAATGTCAGGCCTTTTGGTCTAAAAACTGCTCCTTCCTATTTCCAAAGGCGTATGGATAAAGCTTTAAGAGGTTTAAAAGATTTCTGTGCAGTCTATATAGATGATATCATTGTCTATTCTGAAGATGAATCACAACATTTACAACATCTTGAATCTTTGTATAATGCCATTAAAGAAAATGGAATATGTTTGTCAGCCAAAAAGATGGTCATTGGCAAGCAAGAAATAGATTTCTTGGGGCTGGTTCTGTCCAATGGCAAAGTAAGACTCCAACCCCATATCCTTAAGCATATTTCAGAATTCCCTGATATCTTAGTTGGTACTAAACAGATACAAAGGTTCCTTGGTTGTTTAAATTATGTGAGTCCCTTCTACAATGGACTGGCTAAGGACAGAAAGAAAATACAGGCACAACTAAAAGAAGGAGCAGGTCCCTGGACTGATGAACTCACTGAAATTGTCCAACGGATAAAACAAAAATGTCAATATCTCCCCACATTACATCTACCAGAAGATGGATTTACTTTGTTCTTGTTCACTGATGCTTCTGATGAGGTTTGGGGTGCTGTGCTATTACAGGAAATTCCTCCAAAAGGAACACAAGTATGTGGATACAGATCTGGTACATTCACAGATGCTGAATGTAGATACACCATTTATGAAAAAGAAATACTGGCTGTAAAAAAAGGAATAGAAAAGTTCAAGATTTTCTTTAAACCTGTACATTTCATTGTAAAAACTGACAGCCAACCCATGCGGTCTCTCCTCAGCAAAAAGCCTAACAAAGACATAGCTCATGGCAGAATTGCAAGGTGGTATCTTGATTTCACAAGTTATGATTTTGAAATAGAATGGATAGAAGGTGATAACAATCCACTTGCAGATTCTCTGACAAGAGAAATGGCCAGATTAGCAGAACTTGCTAATATGATGATTGAAATAGGCGACACCTTGGTGAGAAATGATGGTGTTAACATATTCCTCAGTCAAGATGCAGCAGGAAATGACCTATGGATTCCTCAACTCCCTCCAGAGATAATTTCTTCTATTTTGGAGTGTTATATTTTGAATAAATGGTTATTAGAATTAAGATCTGTCATAAGAGAAAATTATAGTAGAGGTCTTTTAACAAGCACTCAACAGTCTGAATATCTGTCTCATTTTGGATTAGAAGATGCTCCTATCTACTTTGCTATCAGAAATAGCATCATGTTTGATGTTTGTATCACATCTCTGCTCCCTATGAATTGGCCAATAAAGATCAAACGCAATCTTCTCAAGTGTGTCAAATTTGGGCTGATTAATAGCATCACTCTTCTCCAAACAGAGTTTGAAGACTATGCAGATTTGTTTCTGGGATATTTTGGTAAGATTCTCCAGGATGATATGAAGGAGCTTTTCAATCTCCTCCAAAGAAATTTTGCTTGGGCTGTCGAAGAAGGAATGAGTGGTCCTTCTGGCTACTTACAGATGCGATTCAATTATGCTTTACCCAGAGTAGAGTATTATCCTTTGACAATGGATTGGCTTCCTCAAGCACATTTGGAGAATTTGGAAATTATTTTATTCCCAGCTTTAGTTGCAGCCAGGACCGAAATAGATTTTGCATCACCTGATCAAATTACTAAAATCATATATACTTTCAATTAGAGACATGATGACCTGGAAATTGCCTTCCAACCTCTGCAGTTGAATTTACTCCCACCAACCGATCTGGACTACCACTATGACGAGCCAGACCTACCTCCTGCACCGGCCTATGAGGACTCTACGGATGATGACACTGATGGTTATCAATCCGATGGTAGCTAGCACATGGGCTTGTCTGTGCCGTGACGTCAGCCACGTTAAGTTCTGACAATAGGACGCAACCCTATATAAAAAGCAAGATCCCCGTAGCTACTTTCGGGTGTAAAGTGGGCCGTACTCACATGCGGTGTCTTTCATGTGATTCCTTTGGTCTCCACTTTCTACAGTGTTGAGACACGTGTCGTTTTTCTATGGTCGGACTCCAAAATTGTTTTAATCTTTTGGCCTCCGATTTCTTGTATAAATATGGGCCTTTGGGGCTCTTTCAACAGGAGGGAATGGAGAGAAAGATCTTTAGAGAAAAGAAGGGTCTTAGGAGCTAGTTCCACAAGAGTATGCTCTTGTTCTGCGCCTTGAGCGATCTGAACAATTAGAAATTGTGCTAGATTGTAACCTTTATCTATGTTAATTCAAAAGTGTGATTATTGTTTGAGTGCAATTTGAGTGCAATTTATTTTTCCTATTACCACTGAATAAGCCAACTAGATACAATTTTAAGGTTGCAAAACCTTCAGCAGAAATATCATTACGACCCATATCTTTTTCTTTGACATACTCATCTCCATCTGCATCTATAGAAATTATGCCATTATCTGGGAGAGAGTTCCACCAATTCCTTAATTTACCTGACATGAGCCTAACTGCATATAGGACTTTGTTAGGTAAATTAAGGAATTGGTTTGTTCAAGTGTAAAATTTATGTGAATTAGGTAATGGTTTGTTCAAGTGTGAGGATTGTTCTTTTGTTTTTCCTCCCAAGTCTGGTCGTGTCAGAATGATGTCATCTATTGCTGTGTCTATGCCTGAGCAAGATATCAAAGAAACCCAAGTGAAAGTCGTTGGTACTCTTGGTGGTGCTTGTCATATTCCTGGTGCTATCCCACCATTCCAAGACTTCATGCTCATTGACACTACTGGCCGATATAAAGCTAACTGCTGGCCTATGCATATCTTTCCTCTTAGAGATAATGCACCAAGTCAAAGTAATCTGCTAAACTGGACCAATCTCTGTATAAGAAAGTCTATGCTGTTAGCAAAAGACAGAAGAATCTGGCATAAGTTAGAAGCAGTTAAAAATGAGAAAGCTCATCTTAGTACCCAAGCAAATTTCCATACCTTAATCTCTACTTTGGAAAAGTTAGAGAAAAGACTTACTGATGAGTGGACATCCACTGTCAGGAAAGATCTTGATGAGTTAAAAAATAACTATAATGAGTTTCGCCACAAGGCAGAGATATGGAAATTAGAACAAGATGCTTCTATGGAGAGACCAAGAGACCTTTTGCAAAAGGTCAGAAATGAAGTTAAGTTAGACTGTGATGTTCTAGGTTCTCAGATAAATAATGCTGATTTGCATGTTAAACACAATGGACAACGGCTCACTGAAATGTCAGATGAAGTCCATTCCATCACACAGTCTCAGTTGTTAATAGGGGATTCTGTCAAAATAGAATCTGCTGAAATTCAGACCACTATAAGAACAGAGTCTCTTACTGTTCAGACGGCTTACCAGACAGCCCGTCATCAGCAAGTGGTCAAGATAAAAATTTTTTCGTCAAGTGCTAAAGGGTATGTAAAATCCCAGTATGAAGGTCCGCACTTGCAGACTCAGGTTAAACCTCCTGAAATTCAAAAGGTATATGATCCTACCACAGGAACTCTGAAAGAGTGCACACCTGAAGAAAGGGAGCAGCCTCCTGCACATGGAACTGTGCAAATGGCTCGAGGATCTGGGACTAATCCTCATAGTAATGATCCTTTCAAAAACATCCAGAGCTATAAAGCCGACACTCCTCTTGTGAATTTTGATAAATATGAAGTTCTAGAAAATACCAGAGGAATAGATGCTATGAGATCCTGGATCACTAACTACATGGCAACAAATGCAGATGCAGATGAAAGAGAAGTCATCAAGCAGGCTTTGAATACAATGACATGAACTGTAAGACATGTATGGGATCGTCTGGATGATGCTTATTGGGAAACTCTTCTCGATAGAGGTACAGATCAGGTATGTGCCCAGTTACTCCGATTATTTGTTGGAAAAAGAGATGTTATGGAAAAACTGGCCTATCAAAAGTTCATCAAAGGTAAGTGTAAAGATTTGAAGAACTTTAAAGCTTATTGTGATCGCCAGTATGAACACTTTTATCTTTCTGGTCAAGAACAGAATCATGAGTATATGTTTACTACTTTCCTAAAAAGCTTTGGTAATACCATTGGTGAATTCTATCATAAGAAGGTTTTAGAGAATTTAGTAAATGAGCATATTGAAATGAAGGAATTAACTTTTCTTCAGTTAATCCAGTTCTTAGAATAGATTAATACAGATATTTGTGATGAAGCTAAGAATAAAAAGGAAATAAAGAAAGTTCAGCCTATTCTATCTTCGACAATCTGTTCTAGAATTAATGCTCTTGAAGACTATGCAGACAAGGATTCTTGTGCACCCTGCTACAAGGAAAAGTCTAAGAAAAGGTTCAAGGAAAAGTACTGGAAATCAAAGTTCAAATCTCCAAAGAAGAAAAGGGGATTCTTCCGAAAGAAAGACAAGAAGGGAAAAGGATCCAAGTGGAAACCTTCTTGCTACATTTGTAAAGAAGATCACTTTGCCAACAAGTGTCCAGAAAGGAAAAAGAAGAAAGGCAAGTGAAAGATGCGCGCTGCTAAAGCTGCAGGCATCATTGAGGAACATGTCTTTATAAATGATTATCCTTCTGATTCTGAAGACATTGTTCTATCAAGTTCTGATTATTCAGAGTTAGACTCTGAAGAATATATTTCAGCTTCTGAGCATCAATCCGCTCAGTCCGCTCAAGTTAATGGTATGACACATAACTCCAAAATTCAAGAGGACAATAATCTGCCCTCTGAGGACTCTTCTTCTAGAAGTGAAGTATCGTTCTATTATAGAATGTTCAATTGCAGAATGTTCAGAACAGATACTAGAAGTGAGCTGGATAAGGTTATTGAGCAAATTATCCAAATTGAGTCTCAGCTGCAGACTATGAATATGGGGCAAGAAACTTGGAAGAAGCTGACAGCAAAGTTGGATTAGCTTAAGACAAAAAAGTATTTTTTAATGCAGCCTAAGATTGAAAGCAGAGGTCGCGGCTCAGTCGGACAACAAACTCCTTCTGGGTTCTCCAGTCGGTCTACATCCGACTATCGCCCTTCTCCATGGTATCCAAGACCATATTTCGCTTCTCCCAGCTCTATCCCTAGCACTCCTGCTAATGTTGCCTCAACAACTCCACTACCTCAACGTGGAATCCTGGAAGCTCCAGCACCTGGCAGTATGGCTCGGCGTCTCTGGCGTCGTCAAAGAAAATATTTTCTTTTAAAGGTAATCTCTCAAGCTCAGTCTGAGATTCTTGAATTAGAAGAAGAAGAAAATGCTTATCTCAACGAAGAAGTTGAAAAGTCTCCTGAGTTAGATACCTATATCAATAAGTTTAATGCTACTGGTTCTTTCCAATTATCTCCTCAAGTCACACTGCAAGAACAACAGTTGTTCTGCCAAGAAAAGCCATATAGTCCTTTGATAACCCAAGCCATTAAGGAGGAAGTCGCTGAAGAAGACCCTCTTCAATATCTCAGTGAAGAAGCCTTTACTGGTTCTCCTGTAACTGTATATGAAGAAGGTTCTCACAGCAAAAGTGTGAACGTAATCAAAGGCTATCATCGGTCAGCCAAAGCCACTACTTTCTATCCCGGTGTTGTTCTGACAATTCATTTCAAAGGTATTATGGGCTATCCTTTGGCCTTCCTTATTGATACAGGTGCAGACTTGAATCTGGCACGACGCAATGCTTTTCCAGCTGACGCTTGGCGCGAAGGTAAAACAGATATCACTTTTGCCAATCAACAAACAGAAGGAAGTTCATCTTTCTGCATTGCTCCCATTCAAGTAGGTTTTGGAACCTTGACCATTAACACTCTGTTTGTGGAATTTGAAGTGGAAGATTATGATGGTGTCATTGGTAGCCACACCATTAAAGAATGGGGACCCTTCATAATTGATAAAGATTTTATTCTTTTCAAGGGTTTATATCAGCTTTCCCGACTGTATCAGCTAATGTCTTTCTCAACACGCAGCCCCAAGGACAAGAAAAAGAAGCCGATAAATCAGGTTTGGCTTGCAAATCAATTCAATCAGAAACATGAAATCATAGAAGGTCTCAAATCCGCCTTCAATGATACAGTTATGACAAAAGATTTGAAGAAGCATCAAAGGAATTTGACGTGTGATCTTACTCTCAAATGAGATCACGAAGGTAATGAAATCGTCCCTAGAGCTAAAGCTAATTATTTCTTGATGTCTGCTTCTGAAACTACTATTTGTCAAAAGGAAATTGAGGATCTAACAGAGTTAGATTTGATCCAAGTTTCTGATTCATCTTTTCTCATGTCACACCATGTATGTTCCAAAAGTAGATGAAAATGGTGTTGAACTTCCTGAAAAATGCCTGGTTGTTAACTACAAGCCTCTCAATGAATGCTTAGTAGATCATAGGCATCCCTTCCTAGTAAAGATCACATTTGGCAGACCATTCAAGGTAGCCATGTCTATTCTAAGTTTGATCTTACTAAAGGCTATTGGCAAGTGGCTCTGAAGAAACAAGATTTCTTCAAGACTGCTTTTTCAGTTCCTCAAGGTCTGTACGAATGGAAAGTCTTACCGTTTGGTATTAAGACTGCTCCATCTATTTTTCAGCAAAAGATGATATCATCTTTAGGCCCTTTGCTAAATTCATCCAACCTTACATTGATGATATTCTGGTTTTTAGCCAAGACCTTACAGCTCATCTAGACCACTTTCGCCAATTCCTCATGGTATGCCAACACCATGGGTTAGCACTTAATCCTTCAAAATCTATTTTTGCTCATCCCGAAGTTGTTTTTATTGGCATCAAGCTTCTTCCGGGGGGGATGATGGAGGCACAACCACATATCCTGCGTAAAATTGCAAATCTTCCAGTCACAAATGTCAAAGAATTACAGAGGTTTCTAGGACTGGTAAATTATATTGCAGGATTCTATCATAAGCTTGCTGAAGATCGTTTGCACTTAAATAAGCTGCTAGGAAGTAAACCTCCTCTATGGACTGACTTCCATGATAAGTTGATCATGCATATTAAGCATAAATGCTCTCAGTTACCACCTTTAAAGCTACCAGGATCTGGGTTTAAGATTGTAGAAACAGATGCTAGTGAAGGAGCCTGTGCCGGTGTTCTTCGAGAACAGAAAACAGCCCAATATAATCTAAAGGATAAAGTTGAAATAGTCCGAAGTGTTTTAGGTAGTTTCCATAATTCTGAAAAGGGCTATCATAGCACTCATAAGGAAATCTTAGCTGTTGTGAATTCATTCCAAGCTTTCCAAATGTTTATAGCGGATAAGAGATTTCTTCTTAAGAGTGACTTGCAGCATCTCAGGGGTTTTTTCCGAAAAGAATCCAAAAATAAGGTGGTTAGAGGACGGCTTCTCCGATGGGCTCAACTCCTTAGCACATATGAATTTGATTTCATTCATTTACCAGGGGTTGAAAATATCTTTACTGATTTTATGTCCAGAGAAGGACACTCTATGAATAAGGAAACAAAACAAGTTCAGCAAGAATCAAAAGCTAGACAGATGCGTGGCAAAGTAAGGATCATTCGCATCAGGGAATACAGGTGGCATGAACCATGTCGAACGGATTGGAGTAGCAATCCTTTTCCAAGAAGAGACCTGCATAATTATCAAATGGCTAATGATTTTTTGTTTGATAGGTTTCGCATGTTAGTAGCAAAGCAGCAGTTGACTTCTCCAGGGCTATGGACAGAAGTACCTTTCTTCCAGTTTTCTGCTAAAGCCGAACCAATAGATCTGGAAGTCGGGCATGTTTTACAAAATTGGTGTGGAGACTTTGTGCTCCCTTTAAGGTTTAATAATCCTTTAGTTGGTAGACCAGATCAATGGCTAAATGCTGAGGATGGAAAGGAGTTGATTCGTAATCTTTTCCAAGGACCTTATCCTCCTGCGGAAGATCTTCAGTTCAATGGAACCACTGCATACACAGGTTGTATTTTTAAACTTATTTTTGGTTCTGCTGATGAAAATCCCATTAGTCATTATCTGTGTCAGGTTTATGGACCAACTGGACCTGACTCAATATTTGAACACTGGACGGTCAGAAACTGCCTTCGGCATCTCTATGCTCATCAAACACCCATCTGAATCCACACAAAGACTTACAGAATGAATGGGACCACTTCTCAAGCTCTCAATCGAGGATTCTATGGAGCGCATAAATTAAAGGTTTTAAGCATCATATGGAAAGAACCTGATAGAATCTCGAGCTGTGTTCCTCATGCCTCTTCTCAATCATGCGCCAACTGCTATGATTATTCGTAAGATGACCCAAGAGTCCCCACCTATGGCGCTAGTGGTAACTATCGTGCTCCAGACTGTACACATCCAGATGGCGAAGCATGTGAAGGATATATTTTCTATCAACAAAGAGAATCTAGTACATCCACTAATAGCACTGGGTCCTAGCCGGTTAGTGAGTGGGCTTGTCACTCACCGAGGGCATCTTTCTCCTCGTGGTAAAGGAAAGACATGGACCCTAGCATGTGTAAAGGGGCAAACACACCGCCTTATTGTGTGTACGAGTTATTCCTCTCGTTTTAAAAGGAACGTCCTGTAAAGTTGTGTCGGTCGGTCGATCTTATCTTGTTCACGGATAATTGGGTCCCACCAGAAGAATCTCTTCACATGGGATGTCCTCCAGATAAGGTCTTGTTTCGTGTCCACTTCTGATTGACGGATTCTAAAGAATTATAGAGATCGGGGTTAAAAGATCTGCTCCCGACTACCTATAAAAGGGGTCCAGGGCCGCCTGCATTTATCAGAGTTTTTTGGAGGAATTCAAGATAGAAGAAGTGAAGTCCAGTCTAGGTCTAAGTTTGTTTAAGTTGAGTTTTGTAGTGAAGGTCGGAGCTTAAAGTGTTGTAAAAGCTTCTAAGTTTGTTTAAGATTGAAGGTCGGAGCTTAAAGTGTTGTAAAAGCTTCTACAAATAGTCTTGCATATATAAGATGCATGTAAGTTTGAAAGCGAGCATTGTATATGATGAACATCTCTGTAAGATTTCTCAGTGTTAATAATAATAGTGGGCATACTGTCCATTTAAGTGTGAGATACGCATATGCACTTTATGTTTGTCATTTGCAGCTTAGATTTGCAAATGACAAACACAAAGCGCATATGCGTATCTCACACTTAAATGGACAGTATGCCCACTATTATTATTAACACTGAGAAATCTTACAGAGATGTTCATCATATACAATGCTCGCTTTCAAACTTACATGCATCTTATATATGCAAGACTATTTGTAGAAGTTTTTACAACACTTTAAGCTCCGACCTTCAATCTTAAACAAACTTAGAAGCTTTTACAACACTTTAAGCTCCGACCTTCACTACAAAACTCAACTTAAACAAACTTAGACCTAGACTGGACTTCACTTCTTCTATCTTGAATTCCTCCAAAAAACTTTGATAAATGCAGGCGGCCCTGGACCCCTTTTATAGGTAGTCGGGAGCAGATTTTTTAACCCCGATCTCTATAATTCTTTAGAATCCGTCAATCAGAAGTGGACACGAAGCAAGACCTTATCTGGAGGACATCCCATGTGAAGAGATTCTTCTGGTGGGACCCAATTATCCGTGAACAAGATAAGATCGACCGACTGACACAACTTTACAGGACGTTCCTTTCAAAACGAGAGGAATAACTCGTACACACAATAAGGTGGTGTGTTTGCCCCTTTACACATGGTAGGGTCCATGTCTTTCGTTTACCACGAGGAGAAAGATGCCCTCGGTGAGTGACAAGCCCACTCACTAACCGGCTAGGACCCAGTGCTATTAGTGGATGTACTAGATTCTCTTTGTTGATAGAAAATACATCCTTCACATGCTTCGCCATCTGGATGTGTACAGTCTGGAGCACGATAGTTACCACTAGCGCCATAGGTGGGGACTCTTGGGTCATCTTAGGAATAATCATAGCAGTTGGCGCATGATTGAGAAGAGGCATGAGGAACACAGCTCGAGATTCTATCAGGTTCTTTCCATATGATGCTTAAAACCTTTAATTTATGCGCTCCATAGAATCCTCGATTGAGAGCTTGAGAAGTGGTCCCATTCATTCTGTAAGTCTTTGTGTGGATCCAGATGGGTGTTTGATGAGCATAGAGATGCCGAAGGTGGTTTCTGACCGTCCAGTGTTCAAATATTGAGTCGGGTCCAGTTGGTCCATAAACCTGACACAGATGACGACTAATGGGATTTTCATCAGCAGAACCAAAAATAAGTTTAAAAATACAACCTGTGTATGCAGTGGTTCCATTGAACTGAAGATCTTCCGCAGGAGGATAAGGTCCTTGGAAAAGATTACGAATCAACTCCTTTCCATCCTCAGCATTTAGCCATTGATCTGGTCTACCAACTAAAGGATTATTAAACCTTAAAGGGAGCACAAAGTCTCCACACCAATTTTGTAAAACATGCCCGACTTCCGGATCTATTGGTTCGGCTTCAGCAGAAAATTAGAAGAAAGGTACTTCTGTCCATAGCCCTGGAGAAGTCAACTGCTGCTTTGCTACTAACATGCGAAACCTGTCAAACAAAAAATCATTAGCCATTTGATAATTATGCAGGTCTCTTCTTGGAAAAGGATTGCTACTCCAATCCGTTCGACATGGTTCATGCCACCTGTGTTCCCTGATGCAAATGATCCTTACTTTGCCACGCATCTGTCTAGCTTTTGATTCTTGCCAAACTTGTTTTGTTTCCTTATTCATGGAGTGTCCTTCTCTGGACATAAAATCAGCAAAGATATTTTCAACCCCTAGTAAATGAATGAAATCAAATTCATATGTGCTAAGGAGTTGAGCCCATCGGAGAAGCTGTCCTCTAACCACCTTGTTTTTGGATTCTTTTCGGAAAAAACCCCTGAGATGCTGCAAGTCACTCTTAAGAAGAAATCTCTTATCTGCTATAAACATTTGGAAAGCTTGGAATGAATTCACAACAGCTAAGATTTCCTTATGAGTGCTATGATAGCCCTTTTCAGAATTATGGAAACTACCTGAAACACTTCGGACTATTTCACCTTTATCCTTTGGATTATATTGGGCTGTTTTCTGTTCTCGAAGAACACCGGCCCAGGCTCCTTCACTAGCATCTGTTTCTACAATCTTAAACCCAGATCCTGGTAGCTTTAAAGGTGGTAACTGAGAGCATTTATGCTTGATATGCATGATCAACTTATCATGGAAGTTAGTCCATGGAGGAGGTTTACTTCCTAGCAGCTTATTTAAGTGCAAACGATCTTCAGCAAGCTTATGATAGAATCCTGCAATATAATTTACCAGTCCTAGAAACCTCTGTAATTCTTTGACATTTGTGACTGGAAGATTTGCAATTTTACGCAGGATATGTGGTTGTGCCTCCATCATCCCCCCTGGAAGAAGCTTGATGCCAATAAAAACAACTTCGGGTTGAGCAAAAATAGATTTTGAAGGATTAAGTGCTAACCCATGGTGTTGGCATACTGTGAGGAATTGGCGAAGGTGGTCTAGATGAGCTGCAAGGTCTTGGCTAAAAACCAGAATATCATCAATGTAAGGTTGGATGAATTTAGCAAAGGGCCTAAAGATGATATCCATCTTTTGCTGAAAAATAGATGGAGCAGTCTTAATACCAAACGGTAAGACTTTCCATTCGTACAGACCTTGAGGAACTGAGAAAGCATTCTTGAAGAAATCTTGTTTCTTCAGAGCCACTTGCCAATAGCCTTTAGTAAGATCAAACTTAGAATAGACATGGCTACTTTGAATGGTCTGCCAAATGTGATCTTTACTAGGAAGGGGATGCCTATGATCTACTAAGCATTCATTGAGAGGCTTGTAGTTAACAACCAGGCATTTTTCAGGAAGTTCAACACCATTTTCATCTACTTTTGGAACATACATGGCGTGACATGAGAAAGATGAATCAGAAACTTGGATCAAATCTAACTCTGTTAGATCTTCAATTTCCTTTTGACAAATAGTAGTTTCAGAAGCAGACATCAAGAAATAATTAGCTTTAGCTCTAGGGACGATTTCATTACCTTCGTGATCCCGTTTGAGAGTAAGATCATACGTCAAATTCCTTTGATGCTTGTTCAAATCTTTTGTCATAACTGTATCATTGAAGGCAGATTTGAGACCTTCTATGATTTCATGTTTTTGATTAAATTGATTTGCAAGCCAAACTTGATTTATCGGCTTCTTTTTCTTGTCCTTGGGGCTGCGTGTTGAGAAAGACATTGGCTGATACAGTCGGGGAAGCTGATATAAACCCTTGAAAAGAATAAAATCTTTATCAATTATGAAGGGTTCCCATTCTTTAATGGTGTGGCTACCAATGACACCATCATAATCTTCCACTTCAAATTCTACAAACAGAGTGTTAGTGGTCAAGGTTCCAAAACCTACTTGAATGGGAGCAATGCAGAAAGATTAATTTCCTTCTATTTGTTGATTGGCAAAAGTGATATCTGTTTTACCTTCGCGCCAAGCGTCAGCTGGAAAAGCATTGCGTCGTGCCAGATTCAAGTCTACACCTGTATCAATAAGGAAGGCCAAAGGGTAGCCCATAATACCTTTGAAATGAATTGTCAGAACAACACCAGGACAGAAAGTAGTGGCTTTGGCTGACCGATGATAGCCTTTGATTACATTCACACTTTTGCTGTGAGAACCTTTTTCATATACAGTTACAGGAGAACCAGTAAAGGCTTCTTCACTGAGATATTGAAGAGGGTCTTCTTCAGCGACTTCCTCCTTAATGGCTTGGGTTATCAAAGGACTATATGGCTTTTCTTGGTAGAACAACTGTTGTTCTTGCAGTGTGACTTGAGGAGATAATTGGAAAGAATCAGCAGCATTAAACCTATTGATATAGGTATCTAACTCAGGAGACTTTTCAACTTCTTCGTTGAGATAAGCATTTTCTTCTTCTTCTAATTCAAGAATCTCAGACTGAGCTTGAGAGATTACCTTTAAAAGAAAATCTTTTTTTTGACGACGCCAGAGACGCCGAGCCATACTGCCAGGTGCTAGAGCTTCCAGGATTCCACGTTGAGGTAGTGGAGTTGTTGAGGCAACATTAGCAGGAGTGCTAGGGATAGAGCTGGGAGAAGCGGAATATGGTCTTAGATACCATGGAGAAGGGCGATAGTTAGATGTAGACCGATTGGAGAACCTATAAGGAGTTTGTTGTCCGACTGAGCCGCGACCTCTGCTTTCAATCTTAGGCTGCATTAAAAAATATTTTTTTGTCTTAAGCCGATCCAACTTTGCTGTCAGCTTCTTCCAAGTTTCTTGCCCCATATTCATAGTCTGCAGCTGAGACTCAATTTGGATAATTTGCTCAATAACCTTATCCAGCTCACTTCTAGTATCTGTTCTGAACATTCTGCAATTGAACATTCTATAATAGAATGATACTTCACTTCCAGAAGAAGAGTCCTCGAAGGGCAGATTATTGTCCTCTTGAATTCTGGAGTTATGTGTCATACCATTAACTTGAGCGGACTGAGCAGATTGATGCCCAGAAGCTGAAATATATTCTTCAGAGTCTGACTCTGAATAATCAGAACTTGATAGAACAATGTCTTCAGAATCAGAAGGATAATCATTTATAAAGACATGTTCCTCAGTGATGCCTGCAGCTTTAGTAGCGCGCATCTTTCCCTTGCCTTTCTTCTTTTTCCTTTCCGGACACTTGTTGGCAAAGTGATCTCCTTTACAAATGTAGCAAGAAGGTTTCCACTTGGATCCTTTTCCCTTCTTGTCTTTCTTTCGGAAGAATCCCCTTTTCTTCCTTGGAGATTTGAACTTTGATTTCCGGTACTTTTCCTTGAACCTTTTCTTAGACTTTTCCTTGTAGCAAGGTGCACAAGAATCCTTGTCTGCATAGTCTTCAAGAGCATTAATTCTAGAACAGATTGCCGAAGATAGAATAGGCTGAACTTTCTTTATTTCCTTTTTATTCTTAGCTTCATCACAAATATCTGTATTAATCTGTTCTAAGAACTGGATTAACTGAAGAAAAGTTAATTCCTTCATTTCAATATGCTCATTTACTAAATTCTCTAAAACCTTCTTATGATAGAATTCACCAATGGTATTACCAAAGCTTTTTAGGAAAGTAGTAAACATATACTCATGATTCTGTTCTTGACCAGAAAGATAAAAGTGTTCATACTGGCGATCACAATAAGCTTTAAAGTTCTTCAAATCTTTACACTTACCTTTGATGAACTTTTGATAGGCCAGTTTTTCCATAACATCTCTTTTTCCGACAAATAATTGGAGTAACTGGGCACATACTTGATCTGTACCTCTATCGAGAAGAGTTTCCTGATAAGCATCATCCAGACGATCCCATACATGTCTTGCAGTTCCTGTCATTGCATTCAAAGCCTGCTTGATGACTTCTCTTTCATCTGCATTTGCATTTGTTGCCATGTAGTTAGTGATCCAGGATCTCATAGCATCTATTCCTCTGGTATTTTCTAGAACTTCATATTTATCAAAATTCACAAGAGGAGTGTCGGTTTTATAGCTCTGGATGTTTTTGAAAGGATCATTACTATGAGGATTAGTCCCAGATCCTCGAGCCATTTGCACAGTTCCATGTGCAGGAGGCTGCTCCCTTTCTTCAGGTGTGCACTCTTTCAGAGTTCCTGTGGTAGGATCATATACCTTTTGAATTTCAGGAGGTTTAACCTGAGTCTGCAAGTGCGGACTTTTATACTGGGCTTTTACATACCCTTTAGCACTTGACGGAAATTTTTTTATCTTGACCACTTGCTGATGACGGGCTGTCTGGTAAGCCGTCTGAACAGTAAGAGACTCTGTTCTTATAGTGGTCTGAATTTCAGCAGATTCTGTTTTGACAGAATCCCCTATTAACAACTGAGACTGTGTGATGGAATTGACTTCATCTGACATTTCAGTGAGCCGTTGTCCATTGTGTTTAACATGCAAATCAGCATTATTTATCTGAGAACCTAGAACATCACAGTCTAACTTAACTTCATTTCTGACCTTTTGCAAAAGGTCTCTTGTCTCTGCATAGAAGCATCTTGTTCTAATTTCCATATCTCTGCCTTGTGGCGAAACTCATTATAGTTATTTTTTAACTCATCAAGATCTTTTCTGATAGTGGATGTCCACTCATCAGTAAGTCTTTTCTCTAACTTTTCCAAAGTAGAGATTAAGGTATGGAAATTTGCTTGGGTACTAAGATGAGCTTTCTCATTTTTAACTGCTTCTAACTGATGCCAGATTCTTCTGTCTTCTGCTAACAGCATAGACTTTCTTATACAGAGATTGGTCTAGTTTAGCAGATTACTTTGACTTGGTGCATTATCTCTAAGAGGAAAGATATGCATAGGCCAACAGTTAGCTTTATATCGGCCAGTAGTGTCAATGAGCATGAAGTCTTGGAATGGTGGGATAGCACTAGGAATATGACAAGCACCACCAGGAGTACCAACGACTTTCACTTGGGTTTCTTTGATATCTTGCTCAGGCATAGACACAGCAATAGATGACATCATTCTGACACGACCAGACTTGGGAGGAAAAACAAAAGAACAATCCTCACACTTGAACAAACCATTACCTAATTTAGAATATTTTTGATGCGTATAGGTAGTGACAGACTTTTCAGTGGGTGGAGGAAATGAAGTATTTCTTTGAACAGAAGGCATTCTAAACAAATGCTCAAAACCTTTGGCAGGTTGAATCCGAGTACTTTGGGAACGAGGAAGTGTATTCACAGATGGGCCAGGCTGGTTATAATTAAAAGACGGTTGTCTACTCAGAGAAGGGCCAGATGAACCTCGGCTAGAAGACGGGCGAGATAAGGACTGGTTACCGTCTGAGAATTTAATGACGGCCTGGTCATCTAATTCTTTGATTGAGATTCCTCTCAATCTGGGTTGCTTCTCATTTTCTATTTCGGCTAGATTTTCTGAATCCCATAAATCTACAGCCCATTCTTCCGGCATTTGGATATCTTTATGTCGGACTATTTTGGGAGCTGTTAGCTGAGTGTTATCACTAGATGAAGTCCAGATGGTGGACAGGCCTTCTAAACCTTGGGCACGTTTGGGATTTATCATTAAAGGAGTGACTTTGTTGTACAACCTATAATGAACCAGAAACACTAAAGAGTGATCTACAGAATCTTTTTTTATGAACAGGTTCATTGTCCTAAATTTATATTCAAGGACGTCTCTTAGGTTGGCATCTTTTAGGCTGACTGGGAAGTCAAGCAAACAATCAACAAAAATTGGGCCTTTAGCCATGGAGTCAGATCCTGCTCCTAAGAGAGAGTGAGATAACTTATAAAATCTAGCATCCTTCAACATCATGAGAACTATAATAGGTAAGCCTTTTCGATAGTGTCCACAGACTCTTATCCTAACATATGACAAATGCATGAACTGTGGATTATGCTTACTTTCATAGGCTTTCTTTTGAAACTTCCTTACCAACTCATCAGAGAAGATGTTAAGCTTTCCCTGACTACCTCCTTGGACAACATGCTGTAATTCCGCGACATGACAATTATGTGAAGTCTTATAACCAAACCAGTCTTTAAGTCCTACATTCTTATTGTTAAACATATCAACAAGACTTTTAGGGACATCACGATATATTTCATGTGCAGGTATTCTAGGAACCTTAAATGGTTTCTCAGGTTCTACGCCTACACTAGAAACATCTTCTAAAGCATTTCCTGAAACTTCAGAAGTAGAAAAAGCACTTTCATTATTTGCAAAGAAGTTGGTAAACTTAACTTCAGTATTGCGATCTGCTGTTAGGTTGATGCTGCCACTCGGATGAGAACTTGAAGAACTTGGGAGATCCATCTGCGCTCGCACTTGCGCTCAAATCTGCGCTCGAAAGACGAGATAACTGCCTTAGCTGCCCTTCACGCCTTCCACACGGCTTCCAACGGGACTTACAATTAGGACTTACGACACAACTGTGACGGTCTGAGACAATACAGAGAGCCAGATACAAGGAGCAATACATATAAGCTGAAAAGAGATTATTGTGGAGTTATGGTTAGGCAACAACGATAACAACATGCAATAAGATCTTCACCATAGGCTCTGATACCAAATCTAAGCTGCAAATGACAAACACAAAGCGCATATGCGTATCTCACACTTAAATGGATAGTATGCCCACTATTATTATTAACACTGAGAAATCTTACAGAGATGTTCATCATATACAATGCTCGCTTTCAAACTTACATGCATCTTATATATGCAAGACTATTTGTAGAAGCTTTTACAACACTTTAAGCTCCGACCTTCAATCTTAAACAAACTTAGAAGCTTTTACAACACTTTAAGCTCCGACCTTCACTACAAAACTCAACTTAAACAAAATTAGACCTAGACTGGACTTCAGTTCTTCTATCTTGAATTCAAATTAGATTTGATGGTTTTATGGATACTCTAACATTTGTCCAATATGGGGTAGATGGATATGATGGTGTAATAGGAAGCAAAGCTATTCAACAATGGGAACCTTTCACCATTGATTCTGACTTTATTATAATTCAGAATAGGTATCAGCTTCCACGGCTTTATCAAGATCTAACTTATACAACTAAGTTAGAAAAGGAAAAGTAAAAGAAACCAGTTAGTGTTGTTTGGTTAACCAAACAAATGGATGTAGGTCAAGAATCACTTGCCGAGATTAAAAGTGCCTTTGCTGCCACAGTTCTCAAAGAAGATTTAAAAAAGCAACAAAGGAATCTGACATGTGATCTCCCTCTCAAACGAGATCCTCAAGGTAATGAACTCATACCTAAAGCAAAAGCTAATTACTTTTTAATGAGTTCATTTGAAGCATTAACTTGTAGAACAAAAGTTACAGAGCTAGAAAAACTTGGCATAATCCAAACTTCTGAGTCCCCATTCTCATGTCATGCAATGTATGTTCCAAAGGTTGATGAGAATGGTAAGGAATTACCTGAAAAATAGCTAGTTGTAAATTATAAGCCGTTAAATGATTGTCTTGTTCATAATAGACATCCTCTTCCTAGTAAGGATCATATTTGGCAAACTATTCAAGGTAGTCATGCTTATTCCAAATTTGATCTAACAAAAGGGTTTTGGCAGATTGGTCTCAAAAGTGCTGACTTTTACAAAACAACATTTTTAGTCCCACAAGGACTCTATGAATGGACAGTCCTTCCATTTGGTATCAAAACTGCTCCCTCCATTTTTCAGCAGAAAATGGATATTATATTCTGGCCTTATGCTAAATTCATCCAACCCTGTATTGATGACATTCTTGTCTTCAGCCAGGATATGCCTCAACACTTAAATCATCTCCGCCAATTCCTCTCTATCTGCCAACATTATGGGCTTGCTGTCAACCCCACAAAGTCTTACTTTGCCCAAAATCATATTGTTTTCATTGGCATCAAGCTTCTTCCGGGGGGGTGAATGGAGGCACAACCTCACATCCTGAATAAGATTTCCAATCTTGCAGTAACCAATGTAAAAGAATTACAACACTTTTTAGGCCTTGTTAATTATATTGCAGGATTTTATTACAAGCTTGCTGAAGGTAGAGTTGAGTTCAATAAACTTCTGGGAAAAACACTGCCACCATGGACGGCCAAACATGATGCTTTGATTTCAAGAATCAAATATAAATGTTCTCAATTGCCGCCATTAAAGTTACAAGGTAATGGTTTCAAGATAGTAGAAACTGATGCAAGTGAAGGTGCCTGGGCTGGTGTTCTTAGAGAACAAAAAACATCTCACAACCATAAGGACAAAGGTGAGATTGTTAGATATATCTCTGGTAGTTTCAAGAACAGTGAAATAGACTACCATAGTATGCATAAAGAAATCCTTGCTATTGTCAATACTTTTCAAGCATATTTTAGATGTTTATTGCTGACAAGCGATTTTTTCTAAAAAGTGATCTTCAAAATCTGTGAGGATTCTTAAAAAAAGAATCAAAAAATAAAGTTGTCAGAGGAAGACTCCTTAGGGTGGGCATAGTTATTAAGTACTTATGAATTTGATTTCATTCACCTCCCTGGAGTTGAAAATATTTTTGCAGATTTTATGTCTAGAGAAGGGCACACTTCAGAAATAGTTCTTTCTGAAGCAAATCACAACCCATCTGGCATTGTTCGGATAATCCGAATAAGGGAACATCGCTAGTATGAAGAAAGTTGCCAAGAATGGAGTACAAATCCTTTCCAAAGAAGAAATCTCCATAACTTCCAAATGGCTAATGATTCCCTTTATGATCGTTTTAAAATGTTAGCGGCCAAACAACAACTAACATATTCAAGATTATGGACTAACAAACCATTCTTTCAGTTCTCAGCTGAAGCAGAACCTATTGATCCTGATGTCGGTCATATACTCCAGAATTAGTGTGGAGACTTTGTTCTTCCTGTCTCCTTTCTCAATCCACCAGTAGAAAGACCAGATCGATGGCGGAATGAGGAACACGGAAAGAATTTAATCAGGGACCTATTTCAAGAACCATATCCACCTACAAATAATATGGAGTTTAATGGGACATCATCTTATACAGGTTGTACTTTCAAACTCACATTCAATTCCCCTGACGAAAACCCAATCAGCAGGCATTTTTGTCAAGTTTATGGACTTGCTGGATCTTCTTCAGTCTTTGAACATTGGAATGTTCTTAATAGACTAAGGTTCCTCCATTCCAAGAAATTGCCAATCTAGATTCATACCAAGACCTACCAAATGGACATGATGGATCAACGAAGCATTTCTCAAGGTTTTATGGTCCATACAAGATGAAAACCATGAGTATTATCTAGAAGGAAAATGAACCAAAACATCAAGCACACACATGATGTATACCACATTCTTCCAATCAAACTTGTGCTAATTGTGAGTATGATCCAACTGATGATCCACGAGTTCCAACCTATGACGCAGCAGCTAATCTTGCTGACACCCAAGCTCCTGATTGTACACATCCACCCGGCGAATCCTGTGAAGGTTGCATAATGTATGCCAGACGCATTCTGAGTGATTCAAACCCAAGCACCAGCTAGTGGACCAGGCTTGTTGGCCACTGAAGATTTCTATCTCTTCATAATAAAATATAGATGTGGGCCCTTCCATGGTAAAAGTGGAAAGCTTACGTGCCTCAGAATAAGCACGAGTTAACCTTCTCTTGATAAAAAAGAAGACATGTAAAAGTAGATTCTTTTTCTGTCTTGTCTGTCCCCTCTTTTCTCTGTTCATGAGTTATTGGGACCCACTAGAAGATGCTTATTTTCATATGGGTAACTCTTCGAAAATGAGTTGTTACGTGTCCTCTTTCTATGGACGGATTTTAAAATCAGATTCAAGAGATAAGGTTAAAGATCCGCCCTCTCTTCCTATAAAAGGTGAAAGGGCCGCCTTCATTTCTCAACAAATTCTAGGCAAGTGAAGTCTTAGAAAGTAAGAGTCTAAGTCTCGAGTCTGTTAAGAGTTTGATAAAGAAGAGTATGCTCTTCACTTTGCAGCTTTAAGCTGATCTGAGTGAATCAGAAAATCTGATGCAAACAAGTTTAAAGTATTGTAAATGTTTTTAAGCTCCTCTTTCTGCATATAAGTTTGTATCACTGTGGCAGTGCGCATTGAATATGATAAATGTATTGTTCCTGAGTGTTCGACATAATAATATTCATACAATATATTTGAATGTTCGATATGTATTTCTTCCGTCTATCATTTGTCATTTGCAGCTGTTGTTCAAAGTTGGTATCAGAGCTGATGATGTGTTCGTCTGTTGTTATCGTTGTTGTCTAACTATAATGTCTCACTAGTGTTAATCTATTTATCTGTATTGCTCCTTATATTTCTCCCCGTACTGCTCATACAAACCAGAGTTTTGTTGTAAGTCCTCTCTGTGTAATTCCTGTCTTTGCTTGTTGCGTTTAGGGCAGATCTGAGGGAGTAATCTTGTATTTCGAGTGCGGGTTCGAGCGTAGGTTTGAGTATAGAAATAGATAGAGGAAGCACTTCTGGATCGAGTATGGAAGGCATCGATCAGATAGCAGCTGCAAATGACAAATGATAGATGGAAGAAATATATATCAGACATTCAAATATAGCTTATGAATATTATTATGTCGAACACTCAGGAACAATACATTTATCATAGTCAATGTGCGCTGGCACAGTGATACAAACTTATATGCAGAAAGAGGAGATTAAAAGCTTTTACAATACTTTAAACTTGTTTGCATTAGATTTTCTAATTCACTCAGATCAGCTTAAAGCTGCAAAGTGAAGAGCATACTCTTCTTTATCAAACTCCTAACAGACTCGAGATTTAGACTCTTACTTTCTAAGATTTCACTCGCCTAGAATTCGTTGAGAAATGAAGGCGGCCCTTTCACCTTTTATAGGAAGAGAGGGCAGATCTTTAACCTTATCTCTTGAATCCGATTTTGAAATCCGTCTATAGAAAGAGGACACGTAACAACTCATTTTTGAAGAGTTACCCATATGAAGATAAGCATCTTCTGGTGCGTCCCAATAACTCATGAACAGAGAAAGGAGGGGACAGACAAGACAGGAAAATAATCTACTTTTATATGTCTTCTTTTTTATCACAAGAAGGTTAACTCGTACTTACTATGAGGCACGTAAGCTTTCCCCTTTTATCGTGGAAGGGCCCACGTCTATATTTTGTCATGAAGAGATAGATATCTTCAGTGGCCAACAAGCCTGGTTCACTAGCTGGTGCTTGGGTCTGAATCATTCGAAATGCGTCTGGCGTACACTATGCAACCTTCACAGGATCTGCCAGGTGGATGTGTACAATCAAGAGCTAAGGTGTCAGCAAGATTACCTACTGCATTATAGGTTGGAACACACGAATCATCAGTTGGATCATACTCACAATTAGCACAAGTTTGATTGGAAGAATGTGGTATACATCGTGTGTGTGCTTGATGTTTTGGTTCATTTTCCTTCTAGATGATACTCATGGTTTTCATCTTGTATGGACCATAAAACCCTTGGGAAATGATTCGTTGATCCATTCTGTCCATTCGGTAGGTCTTGGTATGAATCCAGATTGTCAGTTTCTTGGAATGGAGGAACCTTAGTCTATTAGGAACATTCCAATGTTCAAAGATTGAAGAAGATCCAGTAGGTCCATAAACTTGACAAAGATGCCTGCTGATTGGGTTTTCGTCAGGGGAATTGAATGTGAGTTTGAAAGTACAACCTGTATAAGATGATGTCCCACTAAACTCCATATTATCTGTAGGTGGATATGGTCCCTGAAACAGGTCCCTGATTAAATTCTTTCCGTGTTCCTCATTCAGCCATCGATCCAGTCTTTCTACTATTGGATTGAGAAAGGAGACAGGAGGAACAAAGTCTCCACACCAATTCTGAAGTATAGGACTAACATCAGGATCAATGGGTTCTGCTTCAGCTGAAAACTAAAAGAATGGTTTGTTAGTCCATAATCTTGAATATGTTAGCTACTGTTTGGCCACTAACATTTTAAAATGATCATAAATAAAATCATTAGCCATTTGGAAGTTATGGAGATTTTTTCTTTGGAAAGGATTTGTACTCCATTCTCAGCAGCTTTCTTCATACCAGTGGTGTTCCCTTATTTGGATTATCCGAACAATGCCAGATGGGTTGTGATTTGCTTCAGAAAGAACTGGTTCTAAAGTGTGCCCTTCTCTAGACATAAAATTTGTAAAAATATTTTCAACTCCAGGGAGGTCAATGAAATCAAATTCATAAGTACTTAATAACTGTGCCCACCTAAGGAGTCTTCCTCTGACAACTTTATTTTTTGATTTTTTTTGAAGAATCATCGCAGATTTTGAAGATCACTTTTTAGAAGAAATTGCTTGTCAGCAATAAACATCTGAAATGGTTGAAAAGTATTGACAACAACAAGGATTTCTTTATGCGTACTATGGTAGTCTATTTCACTATTTTTGAAACTACCAGAGATATATCTAACAATCTCACCTTTGTCCTTGGGGTTGTGAGATGTTGTTTTTTGTTCTCTAAGAACACCAGCCCAGGCACCTTCAGTTGCATCAGTTTCTACTATCTTGAAACCATTACCTGGTAACTTCAATGGTGGCAATTAAGAACATTTATGTTTGATTCTTGAAATCAAAGCATCATATTTGACCATCCATGGTGGCGGTGTTTTTCCCAGAAGTTTATTGAGCTCAACTTTATCTTCAGCAAGCTTGTAATAAAATCCTGCAATATAATTAACAAGGCCTAAAAAGTGTTGTAATTCTTTTACATTGGTTACTGCAAGATTGGAAATCTTATTCAGGATGTGAGGTTGTGCCTCCATTTAAGTCAGAATAGCATTCGTGCGCAACATCACCTTCATCCCTATCAAAATCCATGCTTACCTTAATCAAAACTATCACCTTCATCCCTATCACTAACTCTTCAACCACATGTTGCAAACATTATTACTGCTTCCTAGTAGCATGTAAATGAATAAGAAGGAAGTTGAAGTATGCCTCAAATTGATGGACCACATCTTCAATGTCATTGTATATCAAGAGCCCATAGTGTTCGATAGTAGTGAAGCATGTTGCAACTCAATGTCTGAGCCATGTCGAAGATACTCTTCCATCAATAAATTCACCATTGCCGAACACATTCCCACATAGGTAGCACCATCCATGTCTTTAGCTAACTCCCAAATTCTCACCACCTAGTGTTTGAGCTCTAGGTTCTTGATTTCATTTTCTACATTGAAATTGATGATCATCTCCTCACCAGACACTCTCCTCTTTTGTTGCTTCAGTATCTTCCTTATAAAGTGTTCCTTCTCCTTGAGATTATTGATCCTTCTAGCTATCATGCCCACATTTTAAATGTGGAGATGAAAACAAAAGTAACAGAAATTTTCTATATAACCCGACGCTAAAACCCTTCGTGCATTACATGTGTGCTTGACGACATGCACACTTAACGTTGTTGCATGCACAACTAATGCTTAGCATGTCGCACTTAAGTGAGATAGAGAAATACAAGAGAAGGGAAGTGCGAAACTCCCTTCACACCCCTTAGGTTAACCTATTAGGTTTAGGCGTCGTGACATGCGTCACCAAGGGGGGGAAGTCTCTTTTAAGGGTGGTCTCACCTTAAGGTTAAGACTCTAAACCTAGCCATTAAATTCAATATCAATTAAAGTAATCATATTGCAGAAACGTTACAATATCCAAAACTATGATCAAATTAACATGCAACCAATTTAATGCAAAGGCAAAATCCCTAACATAACTAATTTAATAAATGACCATCACATCAGCTTTAGAACGATATTTAAAGGAATCGAAATTAAAATACGATATTAGAAATTAAATAACATTTACCTTATATTTTAATGAAACTTAAATTTTAATTAAATTGTCCCAAAAATTTTTCGTATTATAACCCTACAATTAAATGCCCCTATAGGGTCAAATGCATTTAACCTCTCAATAATAAAATTTGGGACTAAAGAACCTTACAAATTGGTTTAATTTTCCCTAAGTGAGATTAATTATTAAAAATAGGTTTAGGTTCCCTAAACGTTAGGGCAACTCAAAAACCTAACATTAGTTTATAAAAAAGGATTTAAGTTTATGTTTCACACATCTTGTTTGTTTTGTTTTTAGATTTGGAAGGAGCTCAAGGGGTTTTCCCAACTAATTTAGTGTGACCAAATTATCCATGATTTCAAAAAATAGGATTAATTTCTATGCTTGAATTTATTTGTTTAGATTACTAAAAGTTTGTTTTCCCATTACCAATTTTCTTTCTATCATTAATTTTTTTCAAAATGCCATACAATATTGGGCCAAGAGTTATCCCTCCAATACATAGTATTTCAATTAGGGTATGGGACTTAACAAATATTTAAATTTATATTTAAATATATATTTGCCATATATATATTTTAAATATAAATGAAATAGCATACATAGATTATATATATACATATATATGTATATATAAAATATATAAAAAAATTATAGAAATATTATTTTATAAACTTATGATCAAACCAAATATATGTTACTGTGAGTATACACAACATTGTGTATAGCACATAATGCATATATATATATATATACTGAAGCAAGGATATGTAATAGGGTCGAACTTATTTAAAAAGTTGCAAGTTTTTTTAAAAAAATTGAAAGGTGAACAAAAAATTATAGGCAACATCAAGAAGGCACAGGGCCATGAACCACAAGACTGCGAACCTGTGTAGTTCACAGGCCATGCGTCCTGCGGCCTACATAGGCCACAACTTGTGGCAAGGCCATAGACTCTATGGAGGACGGGGCCTTTGACCCCCTCCACAACAGCCTGCGAGCAGGGGTGTTGGCTAGGGCTTCGGCCCTACTCGCCCCTGAATCAATTGTTTTTATTTTATTTTTTAATAAAACTTAAACAAAGAAAAACCCTAAGTAGGGTTTTATAAAATGATTTTTCTTTAATTATCATATCTAACCTAATATATATAATCTTTCTGTAAAACAAAGATAAATAAATAAAACAAGAAAGGTTAAATTTCTATTTATTTATTTTTTTAATGCAAGGAATTTATATAAAACATCCATGCAAGTAAATAGGACAATTTTCTTTCTTTTCTCTACTTAAAAATATAACTTGAAACACTAAGAAAATATATTTCATTCTTAAAGACAAACACACTTATTTATCTATTGAACTTTTAGAGGAAGGGAGTATTATTTTTTTAAGGAAAAACAATAAAACCAATAATTTCTTTATTTTTCTCTTGCAACTTAAAATAACTCAAATAGAAAGTATGAGGGGGGGGGATTACATATTCACAAATTTTCCTATAAATAAAGCTCATTTATTTCATTTTTCATAACATTACACTATGAAAAACAACTAAATAGCATAACAAAATTCTCCTTTCTTTTATTTTCTTTTCCAAATAATACATCTTTTCAAAGGTAGAATGTCATACAATGGAACTTACAAGGGTAGGGGAGGTTTAAAACCTACACACTAACTCTTCCCACTTACAAAGCTCAATACCTTAGGATTTTACATAGCCTTACAAACCTTTCTAACTTATCCTAAACTAATAAACTTTCACAAGGGGACTAGTTTTCTATTTTTTTTTCCTTCCTTATGCCATGAAACCTGCAAAATACAAAGGAACTCTACCAAGGCCAAAGGAGGGCTCACCATCCAACCTTAGGCTTTCTTGCAAGCCACCCCCAAGCTAGGAGGCCTACAAGTAACTCAGAATCACTCCAACACAAAGGAGAAACACAACACATGCATCAAGCACACCCACTCCCATCCCATGGAGATTTAACAAAACTAAATCCATTCCTTCGATTCAAAAAGGGGGAGAAAGTGGACATCACTCTTCAAGGGGAAGGACACAATGCTAAAATGATAATACCCAATATCACAACTGAAGAACTACATAGCCTCTTGCTATTTCAAATCACTTATGTAATCCAATGTGTACAAGGCACTCTTTCCTACCAAATGATAATCAAAATATCAAAGTGACAAGGCACTCTTGCCTACCAAAACTTACACCAAAACCACCAAGAACAAGGCCAAGTGGCCTTTCCTTGAGGATTTTCACTCCTCTCTCAAACCCCATACAAGGAAAACTCCCACACATGGAGAGCTTATGCAAAATAACCCATACCCAAATACACAAAAGCATAATAACACATGTCCATACTTAAACATATATGAAAATAAGCAATACAAACTATCAAAGAGCCTTGAAGTCTTGAGAGACTACCTCTCAAGCTTCAAGTGTTGAAGATGGTTGAAGTATCCTCACAAGAGCTCACTCCAAGATCTCCTTTGCTCAAATCTTCTCCAAAGACAAATCAAAGAAAAACAAAAAGGAGAACCCTTCTCACCTCAACAAGAGGGAGATAAATAGGTCTCAAAAAACATCCCAATGAATGAGGATGTGACACTTGTCACCTTCTCATCCACTCTATCAAACACATCTCCCACATGTGCTGTCACATGTGTGAGATATTGAGGAGTAGGGAGGTGACACTTGTCACCTCTCATTCCTCCTTTAGAGCACACCTCCCCACAAATGTCCTCACGCATATGTGAGACATTGGGGAAAGGGGAGTACTTGGGGGTCTCTTCCCAAAGGCTCTTACAATGTGTGCTCACACATGTGAGGCCTTTAGGATTCCCCCAAGCCCATACATGAACCTAGGGTAGTGGGATTGGGATGTGACAAGTCACCATCTCTCATCCCAAAACCCTAATTCGTCACTTAACTCCCACGGTCAAATATGAGTTAAAACTCATGATTTGGGGTCTAAATGGTACCTAACCCATAGATACTTGACCTAAGGCCCTAAAACACATGAAATAAACATAATAAAGTTCAAAAATCAACATTTAAGTAGCCTCTAAAACCCATGAACGAAAATAGACACATGGATGACACTCATCATCCACCTCATCCTAGTGACACCTTAGGAGACTCAAATAAAACACAACAAATCATTAACACAATAACATTCATTCTTAAACAACATAAAACCTTAGTCCACCTTAGGGATTAGTAGGCATCACAAAGATTATTAACTGGGGTTACTTGTGAGACCTTCGATTTCCATTGGCCATGGAATTAACCTACACACTTATACACATCAATAGGTCCAATGTGTAACATAGCCGAAGCAACTCAAATTACACACACATGAAGTTGCACAAGTGCATATATTTCAATTAGATCAATTCCATAAGACATGGTATAATTTACTATATTTTCAAATCAATTCTCTTTCAAATCAACATAGTCCTGATCATGCAAATCATAATTCAATATAGTAGTCCATTTACTCAAAATAGCTCATTTTTTTTAATCAATTGCATCATGTAATTCAAGACATTCATTATCATAGAGAAGCATAATATAACCCAAGCATGTATAGATACATCATTCGCAATACAACAACACATCCATCTACTCTAATCACAAAATATTGCCATCAAAAGTCTAATGGATGGGATCAACAACCTACAATAATATCCTATGTCAAAATATAAATCCATAGATAACAAGTCTAATAAGTAAAATCAAGGAGTCTAACAAAGGTGGCCTCACAACAATTCACTAAGGATCATTTTCAAGGTCAATTGAGTGATATACAATTAATCCAAACTAAGGCATACATCTCGTACACATGCTTAAATCATACACAATTGCCTTATACCATGGTCACAATACCATATACCATATCCTAAGTCTAGGTGTAGCAATACAATTAGGTCTAATAGTGCAACTAAACCTGTCACACAAGGGTGCACCTCACATCCTCCCCGTAGAAGTTAACACAGAGGTAAGGTAGAGAAACCCTCCTTTAAGCCTTGCTAACTTGGTAGTGAACTCAAAATGATTCCATAACCAATGGTAAGGGAAAAACAATCAGGTTCTAGTATAGTCATCACTTAACAATTTTTCTAGATGATAACCTCCTCTAAATAGGAGAAACCAAGTATCTAAGAACAACACTCCCACCAATTAACTTTACTAGAGCATTACAAAATACGAGGGGCATTAGATGCCCTAAAATAGATCACCAAGTATTAAAAGGTCATAAAAGATGAAGTCACACCAAAGAAGGTTAGAACCACTAAAGACGTTTTTTTATTCCTTAATAATTTTACTAGATTCCTAAGCTTTCTTAGCCATCCGAATTTAACTTAGATCCAAGTATAAACAACCAAAAGGAAGTTTGGTCAACCCAACTAGTTGTTAATTATCCGAACTAATCGTAGCCCAAACAAGCATTTAACTCAACATACAATTGATACTAAGACATAACTCTTTAGATTTCATGCAATAGGCACGAGACTCACAAGTCTTGACTGCCTTTTCTATCAACACGTCTTCACTAGACTATCAAGGTGGAACGAAAAACTAAACACCCATGTCACTAAAGAACTCAAGAGTCAACTTCTAAGCGATTGAAGAATTCATAAAACCTTTGACACGAGGGAGTCAATATCACAAGGATAGTGGGTCTACACAACAATAGGATGATCTCAGGGTTTCCCATCATGACCACCCCTTTGAAATTTCCTAGCACACTTCTCTTGATAGATTAAAAGATTTAGACTCCCCAAAAGGAAGGGTTCAAGAGGAACACTCCACTAGACTCGAGGACAAGAAGGAAATTCCAACTAACCTTTACTCATAATTGTTGTTTGGTTTTGCCTTATTTATATTGTATATACAATTAATCCATATTTTATTGTATATACAATTAATCCATATTATATATTGTATATACAATTATATTGTATGCCTTATATATACATATACATACATACATACATACATACATATATATATATATATATATATATATATATATATATATATAAGTGCTAAAATATAAATAAGGCATATATACAGACCGGTATTATAGATGCCAAGAAGCGGTAAGTCTTATAATGGTGCGCTGGCTAAACTAGGACAAACTGGTATTATAGTATAAGCTAAATTTATGAAAAAAAACCTAAGAATCTTTCTGATTTGCAAAGATCAGCATGAAGCTACAGAGCAAAGAGCATACTCAATTCTTCCTAAAACTCACACTTAGACTCCAAAGCCGAATGCTACACAATGAGGTGGGCTGCCAAATTTATAGGTTCAACCAGAACTTGTTACCTCTAAGAGTGATAAATCTGAATTTGAAATCCACCAAAGAAAACAGGACACCTAGCAGGGCATTTTTTCGTAGCATTTCTTTAAGAGATAATGCGTGAGCAGACAGATGTCAGACATACGTGTTAAAGACCCACAACACGTAATGTGGTGGCTTTACAACCAAAATACAATATGGTGGGTCCCATTTTGGTCACAAGTGGGGAATCTTGTATGCACACTATTGTTAGTGTGTTCACAACCCTTTTGATCGAGGGGCATCTCATTTTTCATTTGATTAAGGCAGATGAGAGTAACTGTTGCGATGAACAAACCTCATCACTGGTCATGTTGTTGTAGTTTAGGAAGAGTGACTACAACCAGACGAGCAGCCATGGGTTGGGGATGGTTCCATCTAGGTGGAGATGCTTCTGAGTCGTTCCACCATTCCTCTTCTTCTTCACTTTGACCAAAATGATTATCTTCTTCTAGATCAATACACTCATGCCAGTGAATGTATGTATGCTCGTGCTTTTTTCCATATTCAAGTTTATAATCATGCTATACCCACCAAGGAAAATGGTCAACCATGTACCATCCATGTGGCCCAATCTTTTGAAGGAGACGTTCAAGGGTAAAACAATGGGTCTCCATAGTGGCATATCACTGATCAATTTGGAATTGGTAAAGATGACCATGGTGAATAACATGAAGATGGTCATGACGATTAATCATGTAGGGATCATGTTCAAAGGACCTTTGACTAGGTTTTTCAGTCTTAAGGAGATTATGGTGATTGGGGTCATGCACCTAGATATCAAGGATGTGTTTGAAATTCTAGAGAATTCTTTCCTGGTGTTCAAGATCAAACATAATAGGAGAAAATAATATCTCAATTGGTTGTGGTCTATGATAACATAAAGGAATGATATCCTGAGGTCGTGGTACTTTGAAATAGGAATACCTTGGTAGTTGTTCTATAGAGTCTAGGCAAACAACTTCATAGGTTTGAAGATAATCAAAACCTAGATTACCAAGAAGAGTATGCCCATGAATATAATCGACTGCATTACCTTAAGTCTCAAAGGTCTGTGTGGCATGCTCAATAGAGCTGATTGGGTTGACTTCGACTGTTGGTGCTGGAGATGATTCTGCCCCTTCTCGACTAAGCCAATCTACAAGTATGTTTTTTATTCCCGGAAGATGCTCAACTTGAAAATCAAATGTATCTATGAGTTTAGCCCACCGATACAGTCGGTTGCATTGAATCTTGTTGTTTGGCTCAGAGTTAAGAAAACCTCAAACATGCTACAAATCAAACCTGACAAGAAACTTAGTGTCATAAATGAACATTTGCAAATGAAGAAAACTTTTGACAATAGCCAAGAGTTCTTTATGTGTGGAGTGATAACGTTGTTCAACAATGGAGAAACTGCCGGAAGCATATCTAACTACTTCTTCCCTATTGTTGATGATATCTTTCAGAACACCACCCCAGGAATGCTCCAAGGCATCGGTTTCAATGATTTTTTTCCCATTGGTAGGTAGATGCAAAGGTGGCAATCTCTAACAGGTATCCTTGATGTGTTGGATCTTCTCATTATGTACGGATGACCATGGTGGAAGATTTTTCTTGAGAAGCTTGTTCAGCTCATGGCAGCCTTCAGCTAGATTAGCATAGTGTCCTGCAACATAATTGATTAGGTCAAGAAAATGTTAAAGTTCTTCAGTGTTGGTTACCTGTAACTGGCTAATCTTTCTCAGAATATGATCTTGGACTTGTATTTGTCCATTGGGCAGGAGTCTGACTCCTATAAAGATTATTTCGTCTTTTGCAAAATGATGTTTGTCTGGATTGAAAACTAGACCATTCTCTTTACAGAGTTGGTGCAAAAGGAACAATGCTTTTACATGTGTTTTGGGGCATTTAGAGAAAACTAGAATATCACCGATGTAAGGAATGATATTCTGGGAATGCTTATGGAAAATAGAATCCATAATTCCTTGGAAAATGGATGGAGTAGTTTTGGTCCCAAAGGGTAAGACGTTCGACTAATAAAGTCCTCGGGGAACAGAAAAAGTTGTCTTACTCCTATCTTTGGGATGAATGGATATTTGCCAAAATCCTTTAGTAAGATCAAACTTAGAATATAGCTTACCGCCCTTTATAGATTGCCCAATAAAATCTTTACTAGGCAGGGGATGTTGGTTGGATTCTAGGCATCTATTGGGTGGTTTATAGTTGACCACTAAACGTTTTTCATCTAGTTATTTTCCATTCTCATCAACCTTTGGTACATACATGGCATGGAAAGAGTAAGGGGACTTGGATGGTTCAATCAGACCTATAATTCTAAAAGTTTACTAATTTCAGCTTCACATAATTCTTTTTCTTCTTTATTCATTAAGAATGTATTAGCTTTACATTTAGGCTTGATTTCTTATCCCTGATGGTCTTTTTTGAAGGGAAGCTCACAAACAAGATTTCTAGTTAGTTTGTTCAAATCTTTACTAAAGAAATCTTCTGAGAAAAGAGATTTTACCTTTTCCATCCCTTGTTCATGACGCTCCAGTTCTTGATGTAGCCATACTACATTGGTTGCTTTCTTCTACTTTTACAAAGTGGAGGCAGATGAAGGGATATCTTCATTGATGGTTGTGTGGCACTTCCAGTTGTATAGTCGAAGAAATTCATGATGACCTAAAGAAATAGCGGTGGCAGTGAGGGTGAACTTTTCCTAGATACTAATAGCAGGCATACCAATGATGCAATCAAAGTTCTGCAGTTCACTTTGAATGAACTTGATGATTGCTTTGGAGCCATACGCAAACTTGAAACCAGCATTGCAAGCCAGGGTAGGAGTTCTTCGTTGCCTTTTCTTGCAAATCTCATAGCTATCATTTTGGGAAACCATTTATCCCGAGGGAAAGCTATATACCTAGCCACATTGCAGTTAGCATCTATGTCGACTAATGTAGTAAGGGGGTAAGCCGTAATACCTTTGAAGTGTACTTGGAGTGTGATCACATGATGTGTGTGGGCATTGATGGTATTAATAGAATACACAGGAGGCTTTTCATCTTCTGCTTTCTCTTCAGCTGCAATGGCTGCTTCCAGTGTAGGATTATAGCGTTGGTGAAGATCAAAAGTATGAGTCTTCTTCCCCCCTGAAGATAATGAGGGATCATTTGGTCAGGATGGAAAACATCCTGAAGATAGGCGGTGAACTCAACATCAGTGATGGCAACTTGAGTCTACTGATCTTGCTGTTCGTCATGCTGAAGTTGTGCGAGCTCAATACGAGCTTGAATGAGGGCTCGTTATAGCATTGGGATGCGCTCTTGAAGCCGAGAAGATCATTGACGACAGAACTCATAGTAAGCAGGAGTGGAAACCTCAGAAGTCTATGATATGGAAGACTCAATTTAAACTGGATGATTGCTAGGTGAGGCATATCGAGGTGTTGAGATTTGTTGAGCCAAGATATTGTGCTGATGCTCTACTTCTTGACTGATGTCAAGTTGAAGAGCTTCAATAGTATGACGAAGAGAAGCAATGGTGTCATGGCGGGTACATTAGTTAGTGTAACCATCCTTGAGGTGGTTGGGACCCTGGTGCTGTTGGAGAAGGGTGTTCAATTGTTGCTAGAGCTCAGAGAGTTGTTGATCCTTAGTCTTGAAATAAGACTGATTCATGCCATGGATCATGTAGCAATAAGCTACCTTTGAATCACCATCAAAATGCTACAAAATATGATATAGTGGCATTGATGCATCTTCGTTAGTAGAGTCATAATTAGAGTCAAAGGATGAGACAAAAGGAATGTCATCATCTTCCGAGGGCACATCATGAACATAGATGGATTCTTCTTCATTGACTGAAAGCTCTTCCATATGGTGAACTTTCTTCTTACCACGATCCTTGTGTTTGTCAGGGCATTCATTTGCAAAATGAGGGCCTTTGCAGATATAACAAGTTGGTTTAAATTTCCCTTTATGCTATTGCTTATGCCTGAAATATCCTTTTCTACCTTTCTTGTAGGGTTTGAACCTTCTCTTGTGGCCTTTGTCTTTTGTGGCGCAGTTAGTGCAAGAGGACTGCTTAAAGGAATGTTTCTTTTTCTCAATATGTTGATACATGGCCTTATCACAACCATAGTCAGGTCAGAATCTAGTGCAGGTAGCTGTGGAGATAAGGGGTTTAACTGATTTAAGCTTGTGCTTTTATAGTTCTTCTTGACATACATCTTTATTGACTTCATCAATAAATCAAGTCAACATAGGAAAGCTCATTGAGCGAATAGGTAGATTATTTTTTTGGGAGAAATCTAACCATCTTTCCCAGTATAAACCTTTGACTTGTGTAAAGCTCTTAAGGAAGTGTTCCTTCGTAGTATCATTCCAAATATTGGCTGGTCCAAAATTAAACTGATGTGTATACATATCCTTAAAATATTTGTCCTTTTGGCATAGGTCACAACACTTGCTTTCCATGAAAGCGTTATAATATTGAAATTGTATTTGTGTTTGATGGTGCAAGTGACAAGAGCTTCTCTGAGGCCAAAATGATCGAGAAATGCAGTTTCTTGATTAGGATCAAAAATACCATCATCATAATACCTATTGATTAGCTGCCTTAAATCATCTAACCATGTATTCAAGAGATATACTAAGATAATTGGATTAAGGATTTATGGATGCAATTGCATCATGATAGAAACATAGTTATCCACTAGATTAATAATTTTTTCAAAATCTGGGCAATCTTTTGTTAATTATATCATCATGGAGGGATTCTCAGCTAAACTAGACATTTCTCTTATAAGGCTATCGACCAATGGATTATTATCTCCTTGTATCCATTCAATGTCAAAATCATAGCTCATGAAGTCTAGATACCAGTGTGCAATTCTTCCATGAGCCAAATCCTTGATTGGTTTCTTTTCAATAAAGACCTCATCGGCTGGCTGTCTGTTTTGACTATGAAATGTACAAGTTTCAAGAAGATTTTAAAATTTTGGATTCTCTTCTTGACTAGGAGAATCTCTTTCTCATAAATTGTATACCTGAATTCAGTATTAGTGAAAGTCCCTGATATGTATCCACAAATTTGTATGCCTTGTGAGGGAATTTCCTGCAATAAGACAACACTCTAGACATTATCAGAAGCATCAATATACAAAATTAATGGAAAACCATCTTTAGGTAAATGTAGAGTAGGAAGATGTTTCTCTTTGATTTTCTTGACTATTTTTGTCAATTCATCTGTCCACTCTTTGGCTCCATCTTTCAATTGCCCTTGAATTCTTGCTCTGTCTTTGGCCAAGCCATTATAAAAAGGAGAAACATAATTTAAACAACCCAAAAACCGTTGAATTTATTTTTTCCCAATCAAAACATTAGGAAATTCATTATTGTGTTTCAAGATATGGGGTTGTAATTTCACTTTTCCTTTAGAAAGAATCAAACCAAGAAAATCAATTTCTTCTTGACCAATTGCCATTTTCTTGGCTGACATACATATCCCATGCTCCCTAATAGCATTATACAAAAATTGCAAGTGTTCTAGATGTTCTAAAAAATCTTTGGAAAAAACAATTTTGTGCAATCATCTATATATACTGCACAAAATTCTTTAAGCATCATAAGAGCTTTGTCCATTCTTTTTTGAAAATAGGCAGGTGTAGTTTTTAACCCAAATGGCATAGAAGGGAGTATTTACGGGTGAAAAATGTGGTAAAAGTCTGAGAATATCTATCCAATCACTTTCTCTAAGATTAAAGGCATAAGTGACTCGTAACAGCTCATTAGGATATGCATAATCCCATTTTGTTCTAGCTGCCAAACAAGCTAGACACAGAGTTGGCTTAAAATCTTGAATTATCGCCTTTGAGAACCAATTGAAATAGAGAGGTAAAACTCTACCCAAGGAAGACTGTGTATGGCCAACGAGTTGCAAGATGCATAATCATACCTTCAGACAAACCCCAAAACAAATTTCCATGAATATAATTGAAGAATTCTTTCATATCCTTTGTGAGCATTAGGTTGAAATTGTTAGCATGATCCTCAACTTCTATTTGCAAGCAAGTGATGCTATTAATGAAACCATATTTGATATTCTTTAGAATGTTTTTTTTTATTTCATTGGGCCAATGTAGAGCATACAGGGAAGTTATGCAAATATCAAAATTGTATCTGTGTCTGATGGTACAAGTGACAAGAGCTTTTCTGAGGCCAAAATGATTGAGAAATGCAGTTTCTTGATCAGGATCAAGAATACCATCATCATAATACCTATTGATTAGCTACCTTAAATTATCTAACCATGTATTCAAGAGATATACTAAGATAATTAGATTAAGGATTTCTAGATGCAATTGCGTGATGATAAAAACAAAGTTATCCTCTAAATTAATAATCTCTTCAAAATCTGGGCAATCTTTTATTAATTCTATCATCATGGAGGCATTCTCAACTAAACTGGACATTTTTCTTGTAAGGTTATCGACCAATGGATTATTATCTCCTTGTATCCATTCAATGTCAAAATCATAGCTCATGAAGTCTAGATACCAGCGTGCTTACAATTCTTCCATGAGCCAAATCCTTGTCTGGTTTCTTTGCAATAAAGACCTCATCAGTTGGCCATCTGTTCTGACTATGAAATGTGTAGGTTTCAAGAAGATTTTAAACTTTTGGATTCCCTTCTTGACTGGGAGAATCTCTTTCTCATAAATTGTATACCTGCATTTAGTATCAGTAAAAGTCCTTGATATGTATCCACAAATTTGTACACCTTGTGAGGGAATTTTCTGCAATAAGACAACAGTCCAGACATTATTAGAAGCATCAATATACAAAATTAATGGAAAACCATCTTTAGGCAAATGTAGAGTAGGAAGATGTTGGCATTTCTCTTTGATCTTCTTGACTATTTCTATCAGTTCATTTGTCCATGCTTTAGCTCCATCTTTCAATTGCCCTTGAATTCTTGCTCTGTCTTTGGCCAGGCCATTATAAAAAGGAGAAACATAATTTAAACAACCCAAAAATAGTTGAATCTATTTTTTTCCAATCAAAACATCAAGAAATTCATTAATGTGTTTCAAGATATGGGGTTGTAATTTCACTTTTCCTTCAAAAAGAATCAAATGAAGAAAATCAATTTCTTCTTGACCAATTACCATTTTCTTGGTTGACAAACATATCCCATGCTCCCTAATAGCATTATAAAAAAATTGCAAGTGGTCTAGATGTTCTAAAAAATCTTTGGAAAAAAACAATCATGTCATTTATATATACTGCACAAAATTCTTTAAGCATCCTAAGAGCTTTGTCCATTCAACTCTGAAAATAGGCGGGTGTAGTTTTTAACCCAAATGGCATATAAGGGAGTCTTTATAGGTGAAAAACATGGTAAAGGTTTGAGAATATCTGTCCAATCACTTTCTCTAGGATTAAAGGCATAAGTGATTCGTAACAACTCATCAGGATATGCATAATTCCATTCTATTCTGGCTACCAAACAAGACGGACTCAGAGTTGGCTTAAAATCTTCAATTATCACCTTTGAGAACCAATTGAAATAGAGAGGGTAAAACTCTACCTGAGGAAGACTGTATGGCCAAGGAGTTGCAAGATGCATAATCATACCTTCAGACAAACCCCAATACAAATTTCCATGAATATAATTAAAGAATTCTTTCATATCCTTTGTGAGCATTGGGTTGAAATTGTTAGCATGATCCTCAACTTATGTTTGTAGGAAAGTGATGATATTAATGAAATCGTATTTGATATTCTTTAGAAGATTTCTTTTTATTTCATTGGGCCAATGTGGAGCATACAAGGAAGTTATGCAAATATCAAAATTGTATCTGTGTCTGATGGTGCAAGTGATAGGAGCTTCTTGGAGGCCAAAATGATCGAGAAATGTATTTTCTTGATCAGGATCAAGAATACCATCATCATAATACCTATTGATTAGCTACCTTAAATCATCTAACCATGTATTCAAGAGATATACTGAGATAATTGGATTAATGATTTCTGGATGCAATTGCCTGATGATAGAAACAAAGTTATCCTCTAGATTAATAATTTCTTCAAAATCTGGGCAATATTCTATTAATTCTATCATCACGAAGGCATTCTCAACTAAATTGGACATTTCTCTTGTAAGACTATTGGCCAATGGATTATTATCTCCTTGTATCCATTCAATGTTAAAATAATAGCTCATGAAGTCTAGATACCAACGTGTAATTCTTCCATGAGCCAAATCCTTGTCTAGTTTCTTTTTCAATAAATACCTCATCAACTGGCTATCTGTTCTGACTATGAAATGTGTAGGTTTCAAGAAGATTTTAAACTTTTGGATTCCCTTCTTGACTACGAGAATCTCTTTCTCATAAATTGTATACCTGCATTTAGTAACAATGAAAGTCCCTAATCCGTATCCACAAATTTGTATGCCTTGTGAGGGAATTTCCTGCAATAAGACAACACTCCAAACATTATCAGAAGCATCGGTATACAGAATTAATGGAAAACCATCTTTAGGCAAATGTAGAGTAGGAATATGCTGGCATTTCTATTTGATCTTGACTATTTGTGTCAGTTCATCTGCCTACTCTTTAGCTCCATCTTTCAATTGCCCTTGAATTTTTGCTTTGTCTTTGGCCAAGCCATTATAAAAAGGAGAAACATAATTTAAACAAGCCAAAAACCATTGAATTTGTTTTTTCCTGATCAAAACATCAGGAAATTCATTAATGTGTTTCAAGATATGGGGTTGTAATTTCACTTTTCCTTCAGAAAGAGTCAAACCAAGAAAATCAATTTCTTCTTGACTAATTACCATTTTCTTAGCTGACAAATATATCTCATGCTCCCTAATAGTATTATACAAAAATTGCAAGTGTTCTAAATGTTTTGAAAAATCTTTGGAAAAAATAATTATGTCATCTATATATACTACACAAAATTTTTTAACTATCCTAAGAGCTTTATCTCTTCTTCTTTGAAAATAGGCGATTGTAGTTTTTAACCCAAATGGCATCACATTCCATTCATATAGACCTTGGGGTACTGAAAAAGTAGTTTTATACCTGTCTTCTTCCTTGACCTTAACTTGCCAAAATCTTGACTTGCAATCAAACTATGAGAAGACTTTCTTTGAAGCTGGTCTCATAATCAAATCTGTGCTGAATGGAATTTGATAATTGAAAGGAGGAATTATATCATTAAGAGGCTTGTAAAAAAGGCTGGACATCTGAAAGGACTTTTGCTTTCCCTGATAAAATGTCCTTGAAGCAGTTCTTCTAAGTGCTGATCCATTT
This sequence comes from Cunninghamia lanceolata, assembly GCA_027924645.1. Lineage (NCBI taxonomy): Eukaryota > Viridiplantae > Streptophyta > Pinopsida > Cupressales > Cupressaceae > Cunninghamia > Cunninghamia lanceolata. The sequence continues at coordinate 4,890,878 of BSBN01000914.1, read as the reverse complement.
CTTGGACTTCTATAGGACTCATAAAATATGCTAGCCCAAACGAAATCACCGACTGGCATTGCGGCTTTAGCTTGATTTCACATTCTCCATGCTCTTTAGACTAGAATTGAAGAGGATTCATGTTGCAATAGTCTTACTCAAAATTTGCTTTTATAGGCTCAAGCAGTAATGGTGGCTTTTGTACTTGAAGACTGGCCTTTTCTTTTCTGCTGGATTTAGCAACTTTTTTTGTAATTTACTACATTTATGTAGAAATCTTAATTTGCCCATCTTCATGTCTTAGTGAGACCTCATGAGTTCTCAGAACAAAAGGTTCATACTTAGGAATAAAAATCCTAACAAGACATCACCTTGCAAAGCATTATACTCAATAAAATCAATAACAAATTTCTTTCCCTGGATTTAAATAGTTACATCCGGGGCATATCTTCCCATCTGAATTTGTCCTCCATTTATTGCATAACCTTTTGGAAGATCTGGTCTTGACTTCAAAAATTCTGGAGGAATTGCATTTGTTTTTGTAAAGCTTCTAGAAGAACCAGAGTCTACAAAGGCATCCATTGGAATTTGCTTATATCCATGGAAACCAAAATTGAAATGAATATATGTACAATTTTTAGCAAGGTTTAATGCATTTGTGGGTTCTCTAAGATCAGGGTCAGAGCTACTGCTTGTGGACTTTTCATCTTTGTTATTATTTTTTGTATTGTCAGCTTTGAACAGTATTGTGTGAATCTCCCCCACAACATAATAGAGTGTGGTGATCTCTTTTTTCTATAAATAGACTTGCCAGGTGATATTTTAAATTTCTTCAGTAAGATAATCTAATTTGGAGAAGACGACATCAAGTTGATTGGGAATAGTTTTATGAGAGGACAACATCTTAAAAGGAGGTGGAGAGAAAGCACGGGGAGAAGATGGTTTCTTCTTCCACTTAGGATGTTTATAGCCATGGGAAGTGGAAGGTTTGGATCCTTTAAGCTATTGTTGCAAAGAGTCACGATCTGTTTCCCATGCTTTAATATCTTTGAGTTATTTTATGGCAATTCTTCTCTCCTCTTTTGTCCCGGGCAGCTGTATGGATCTTTTGCATTAGCCATGCCAATTTTGAAATTTAGATCCTTAATAGCTTGTTGCACAACCTTTTTAACTACAGAAGAAGATTTATGAGAGCTTGATGAGCTGGAGGATTCTGAACTACTCGTAGCTTCCGAAGGAGTATCATACAATTCTTCACAAACTCTTTTAGACTTATCTTTTCCCATTGAAAATTGCTATGGCAAAACTTCAACTAATTCAAAAAATTCATAAGTGGAAAATGGAGGCTCAACCACACATCCTGCACAAAATTTCTAATCTTGCAGTCACCACTGTCAAAGAACTACAACGCTTTTTGGGCCTTGTTAATTATATTGCAGGATTCTATTATAAGCTTGCTGAAGATAGAATTGAGTTAAATAAGCTTTTGGGAAAGAAGCCACCACCATGGACAACAAAGCATGATGCATTGATTAATCGCATCAAGCAAAAATGTTCCCAGTTACCACCGTCAAAGCTGCTAGGTAAAGGTTTCAAAATTGTTGAAACTGATGCAAGTGAAGGTGCCTGGGCAGGTGTTCTTCGAGAACAGAAAACAATCTCCTTCAATCCCAAAGATAAAGGTGAGATTGTTCGATATATATTTGGTAGTTTCAAGAATAGTGAAGTAGACTACCATAGTACTCATAAAGAAATCCTTGCTGTTGTCAATACTTTCCAAGCCTTTCAAATGTTCATTGCTGACAAGAGATTTCTGTTGAAAAGTGATTTGCAAAATCTACGGGGATTCTTTTGAAAAGAATCAAAGAATAAGGTAGTAAGAGGATGCCTCCTTCGATGGGCTCAACTACTTAGTACATATGAATTTGATTTTGTTCATCTGCTAGGAGTTGAAAATATTTTTGCAGATTTTATGTCAAGAGAGAGACATTCTGATAACCCTCAAGCAAATGGAGTTGTTCGAGTCATTTGGATCAGAGAACAAAGATGGTATGAAGAAAGCCATCATGAATGGAGTACTAATCCCTTTCAACGAAGAAACCTGCACAACTTCCAAATGGCCAATGATTTTCTTTTTGATCGGTTTAAAATGTTAGTCGCTAAACAACAACTAACACACCCAGGTTTATGGACGGATAGGCCATTCTTCCAGTTCTTAGCTGAAGCTGAACCGATTGATCCTGATGTTGGGCATGTACTTCAGAACAGGTGTGGAGATTTTGTTCTCCCAGTCACATTTCTTAATCCTTCAGTAGCACGCCCGGAGCAATGGCTAAATGCAGAACAAGGTAAGAGTTTAATCAGAGACCTTTTCCAAGGACCGTATCCACCAACGGACGATTTACAGTTTGAAGGAACTTCAGCCTACACTAGTTGCATATTCAAACTTGTTTTTGATTCTCCTACATAAAATCCAATTAGCAGGCATCTTTGCGAAGTCTATGGTCCTGCTGGTTCTTCTTCTGTTTTCAAACATTGGACGGTTGGTAATCGCTTGAGATACTTTCATGCTCATCAAACTCCTGTCTGGATTCACACAAAAACCTTCCAGTTGAATGGACCTACACCACAAGCTATGTCTAGAGGATTATACGGCCCCTATAAGATGAAAACAATGAGTATCATCTAGAAAGAACAAGAAGGAAGTCGACCACCCGGATGCATTCCTCATTCATCCACACAGACCTGTGCCAATTGTGTCAATTTCTCAGCCGATGATCCACGAATACCAACTTATGGCAACGGCGGTAATTACTGTTCTCCTGACTATACTCATCCTGATGGAGAATTTTGTGAAGGTTGTATGTTCAACAGGCCAGTTCCTCTCAACTCCAGTACCTCTGACAGTACCGGATCTTAGGCTAATGGATGGGCTTGTCATCCATTGAGAGCATCTATCATCTCGCTGAACGTGAAAGACGTGGGCCCTTCCACGGTAAAAGGGGAAAGCTTACGCGCCTCACAGTAAGCATGAGTTATTCTTCTCGTGATCAAAAAGTAACTTTGTAAAAAGTTTATTCCATTTGAGTCTTCGTCTGCCCCCCATTAACCTGTTCACGGATTAATTGGTCCCACTTGGGGAATCTTATCCTCGATCGGGTAATCCTTCGGATAAGGGTTTACACGTGTCCGTCTTGTATGGATGGATTCCAAAACTGAACTTCAGAGAAAGGTAAAAGCTCTGCCTCTCGCAAGATCTATAAATGCATGAGAGGCCGCCTTAGTTCTCAAACAAGTCTTGGCGAGTAGAGTCTCCAAGTGAATTCTAGAGTCTAAGTTTGTAAGTCTATGAAAGAGTACCATTATCTCTGGTTTGCTCTTTGAGTCTAAGAGTGCTATTATCTCTAGCATGGTGGTCTTTATGTTTTAAGCTCCTCTTTCTGCATAGATGTTTGAGTCTATGCCAGCGCGCATTGTAATATGATGAATGTATTGTTCCTGAGTATTCGCAATAAGAATATCTATAAGATCTATCTGATAGTCAAATATTCTATTCTGCATTTCATTTGTCATTTGCAGCTATGTTTAAAAGTTGGTATCAGAGCTGATGATGTTATTATCTATTGTTATCGTTGTTGTCTAACCATAACCAGTCAATAAGTGTTATACTATTCACTGTATTGCTTCTTATATTGCTCTCTGTATTGCTCATACAACTCAAAATCCTGTTGTAAGTCTTTGTGGTGTAAGTCCCGTTTCAGCTTGTTGCGTCAGGGCAGATTTGAGGCAGTAATTTGTATTTCGAGCGCAGATTTGAGTGTAGGTTCGAGCGCAATGGATAGAGCAAGCACTTTTGGATCGACTATGGAAAGCATTGACCATACCGCAGATCGCAACACAGAAGTTAAGTTCACCAATTTCTTTGTTGATAATGAAAGTTCATTTTGTACTCCTGAGTCCAGTAGTAATGTCTTAGATGAAGTTTCTGCTAGTAGTCAGTTTCAAGATAAAGAATTTCGTGTGCCTAAGATTAAAGCTTCTAAAATCTATAAGGATGTTCCCCATGGTGTTATAGATATGTTTAATAAAAATAAAGGTTTGAAGAATTGGTTTGGATACAAAACTTCCCATTGTTGTCATGTAGCTACCCTGCAACATGTTGTTACAGGTGGTAGTAAGGGCAAGTTAAACTTGTTTTCAAATGCCCTTGTTTCAAAATTTCAGAAGGATGCCTTAGCCAGTCTAGATAATCCACAGTTTATACATCTGTCATATGTCAGAATAGGAATCTGTGGCCATTACCGTAAAGGCTTACCTATCATCGTAATGATGATGTTGAAAGATGCCCGATTTTACAAATTATCTCATTCCCTTCTAGGTGCTAGTTGTGATTCAATGTCCAAAGGTCCAATCTATGTCAATTGCCTATTAGACTTTCCTGTCAGTCTAAAAGATGGTAACTTAAAAGATGTTCTTGAATACAACTTCAAGACAATGAATCTCTTCATGAAGAAGAATTATGTGGACCATTCCTTGATCTTTCTGGTTCACTATAGATTATATAATAAGGTCATACCCTTAATGATTAATCCCAGAAAAGCCCAAGGGTTAGAAGGTCTTTCCACCATCTGGACATCTTCCAGTGACAGCACATAGTTGACTGCACCCAAAATAGTTAAGCACAAAGATATTAAAATGTCTGACGAATGGGCACTAGATCTTTGGGATACTGATAGTCAACCTGAAGTAGAAAATGAGAAACAACCACAATTGAGAGGCATCTCAATTGAAGAAATAGATGATTGACTGCAAGATTAGAAATTTTGTGCACGATGTGTGGTTGGGCCTCCATCCTCCCCCCTAGAAGAAGCTTGATGCCAATGAACACAATGTGGGGTTGAGCAAAGAAAGACTTTGCGGGATTGACAGCAAGACCATTATGTTAGCAAATAGAGAGGAATTGACGGAGATGGTCAAGATGGTGAGGCATATCCTGGCTGAAGACAAGAATGTCATCAATATAGGGTTGGATAAATTTGGCATAAGGCCGGAATATAACATCCATTTTTTGCTGAAAAATGGAAGTAGCAGTTTTAATACTGAATGGAAGAATAGTCCATTCATAGAGGCCTTAGGGAACAGAGAAGGCTGTTTTATAGAAATCAGCACTTTTCAGATCGATCTGCCAGAACCCTTTGGTTATATCAAATTTAGAATATATATGACTACCTTGGATAGTCTGCCAGATATGATCTTTACTTGGCAGAGGATGTCTATTGTCAACAAGATAATCATGTAACGGCTTATAATTTACAACTAGCCATTTTTCAGGTAACTCTTTACCATTCTCATCGACCTTTGGTACATACATTGCATGGCAGGAGAATGGAGATTCAAAAGTTTGGATAATGTGGAGCCTTTCAAGCTTTGCAACTTCTATTCTGCAAGTTAATGCTTCAGATGAACTCATTAAAAAATAATTAGCTTTTGCCTTCGGCATGAGTTCATTACCTTAAGGATCCTGCTTAAGAGGGAGATCACATGTCAGGTTCCTTTTCTGCTTCTTTAAATCTTTCGTCATGACTGTGTCAGCAAAGGCAGTTTTAATCTCTACAAGAGATTCTTGACCTGCATCAATTTGTTTGGCTAACCAAACTGCATTAATTGGTTTCTTTTTCTTTTCTTTTTCTAGCTTGGATGTATAAGCTAGATCTTGATAAAGCCTTGGAAGCTGATATGTATTGTGAATTATAATAAAATCAGAATCAATGGTGAAAGGTTCCCATTGTTGAATTGCTTTGCTTCCAATTACGCCATCATAGCCATCAATTTCATATTGAACAGATGTTAGATTATCCGTAAAGCCATCAAATCCAATTTGAATAGGAGCAATGCAGAAGGAGGAACTATCTTCCTTTTCAGAATTACCAAAAGTAATACCTGTAGTGCCTTCAATCCAAGCATCTTTAGGGAAGGCATTGTACCTGGCAATGTTCAGATCTGCTCCGGTATCAATAAGAAATGCTAGTGGGTATGCCATTATACCTGGGAAGTGGATTGTCAAAATTATTCCAAGATATAAAGTAGTTGGCTTAGCACTCCTTTTGTAGGCTTTCATCTGGTGGCTACTTGAACCTTCTTCAAAGGTGACTCTGGGGTCACCTTGTTCTTCTACAACATGATGAATGAGAGGGCTGTAGGGCTTTTCTTCACAATACAGTTGTTCTTTTGTGAAAGAGGCTTGAGCAGGCAACTGTATGGATCCAGCAGAATTGAACTGGCTGACGAACTTATCAAGTTCAGGGGCTTTCTTCATTTCTTCTGTGAGATAGAAATTTTCTTCATCATCTATTTCTAAAATTTCTGCCTGAGCTTGAGTAACAACCTTTTCAAGAAAGGCTTTTCTATTTCTTCTCCAAATGCGCCTTGCCATACTTCTAGGAGAAGGAGCATTAAGGATGGATCGTTGATCCAAAGGCCCAAGTGGCGGTGGCCATTGAGCTGGTGGTCCAGGAGACCAAGGCTCTCTTTGCTGTAATGGTTTATAACCATGCTGCTCAGGAATTTCTATAGGAGAGACCGATAGACCATATTGGAGAAGAGGGGATCTTCTCACGGGGAGCTTAGGAGGCCGAGCTTTCTGCTGGAGTAAGAAATACTTTTTGGATTTAAGCTATTCCAATTGGGTGGTCAGCTTCTTCCACGTTTCCTAACCCATGTCCATGGTATGGAGTCGGGATTCAGTTTGAACAATGTCTTCAATTACCTTGTCCAATTCGGCACGGGTGTCCCTTCTGAGCATTCTGCAGTAGAAGGAGACTTCCGAATCCTCATCAGAGGATTGAACTTCTTTGGTCATTAGATTGACCTGAGCTTGCTCTTGAGCGGATACATATTCTTCAGACTCATATTCTGTATTTGATTTTGAACTGGAGAGGATAATATCCTCTGAGTCTGATGGATAAGCATTGATGAATTCAAATTCATCAGTTTAAACACCTGCTTCTCTAGCTGCACGGACTTTACCTTTTCCTTTTTTCTTATTTCTATCCTGGCACTTATTTGCAAAGTGATCACCCTTGCAAATATAATAGGTAGGTTTCCATTTCTTGGAATTCTTTCTTTTCTTATCTCTTTTCCGGAAGTATCCTTTTTTCTTGGGATACTTACATTTGAATTTTTTCTTTTTCTTCTTGTAGGACTTTTCAGAACTGTCACAATTATAACAAGAAGATTTGCCCTTTTCAGGGAATTGATTAGAAGGCATTATCTGGTAGCAAACAGAGGAAGAAAGTAAAGGTTGTACCTTTTTTATTTCTTTCTTGGCTTTTCCTTCTTCACAGATCTCTTCATTAATCTGTGTTAAGAATTGAACTAACTGTGGATATGTTAGCTCTTTCATTTCTATATTTTCTGTTACCAGATTCTCAAAAACTTTCTTGTGATAGAATTCTCTTATCACAGTACCAAAACTTTTAAGAAAAGTAGTGAACATGAATTCATGATTCTGCTCATGGCCTGACAAATAGAAATTCTCATATTGGACATCACAATATCGTTTGAAATATTTGAGGTCCTTACATTTACCTTTAATAGTTGTAGGCCAACTTTTCTTTGGTATCTGTTTTACCAACAAACAGACGAGTCAACTGAGCACAGACTTGATCTGTACCTTTATCTAACAACATTTCTCTGTAAGCATCATCTAGTCTATCCCAGACATGTCGTGCAACACCGGTCATTGCATTAAGAGCTTGCTTTTCATCAGCATCAGCATTAGTGGATATATAATTTGTTATCCAGGCTCGCATTGCATCTATTCCTCTTGTATTTTCAATATCTTCAAAATGATCAAAATTAACAAGGGGCGGTGTATCAGCTTTCAGAGTATGAATATTTTTAAATGGACCAATGGGATGAGATCCATTGGGATTAGAACTAGAACCACGAGCCATTTGGAACTTTCCTTTGGCTTGTTCCTCTGGAGTGGTTTCTCTCAGATTCCCTGTAGAGGGATCATAAACCTTTTCAATTACAGGCTACCTAACTTCAGTAGTTAACTTAGGTCCTTCGTACTGTGCCTATAAATATCCCTTAGCACTGGAAGAGAAATTCTTTGTTCGTACAGTCTGTTGACGACGAACTGTATGGGTCACGGACTGAATAGTTCTAGACTCTTCATGGAGAGCAGACTGTATGCTGGAAAATTCTGATCTGATGGAATCACTCATGAGAAGTTGTGATTGTGCAATTGAATGGACTTCTTCAGAGATTTTAGTGAGTCTCTGAGCGTTATGCTTTACATGTATATTTGTAGTATTCAATTGAGAACCAAGCACATCACAATCTAATTTTACTTCACTTCTGACTTTTTGCAGAAGTTCTCTCTGTTGATCTAAAGATCGTTGCTTAACAACCCACCAGGTTTTAGCTTGACTCTTGAACTCATTATACTGGGCTTTGAGTTCCTGGAGATCTTTGTTAATAGTGTTCATCCACTGATCGGTGAGACGCTTTTCCAAGCGTTCAAGAGTGGAGATAAGAGAATGGAAATTCTCTTGAGCACTGAGACGTGCTTTATCGGCCTTGACTGCTTCGATCTGATGCCAGATCTTTCTATCCTCAGCAAGGAGCATGGATTTCCTTAGACAAAGGTTTGTCCAGTTAAGCAATTTTCTTTGGCTGGTACCTTGGGAGTTTTTAGGGACAGGAAATAAATGCAGAGGCCAGAAATTAGCTTATAGGTTCTGGTTGTATCATAAAGGATGAAATCCTTGAAAGGGGGAATGGTACCGGGAACGGGATAAGGACATGTAGGAGTGGTTATTACCTTTTCATTGGACTCGGAAATATCCTGTTCAGGCATAGTGGCTTGTCGGGTTGAAAACATTCAGAAATGACCGGATCTAGGAGGATTGAAAACAAAGGAGTAGTCTTCACATCTTTACAACCCATTATCTAATTCAGAAAACTTTTGATGGGTGCATGAAGAACTAGCAGGAATGGCTGAAGATGTTGAACTGCTAGGCTTTGCCACAGAGGGGATTTTAAGTAAATCTTCAAAACCCTTAGAGGGTTGTAATCTAACGCTCTGGGAGCGAGGTAAGGAACTCACGGATGGACCAGGTTGGTTGTAGTTGAAAACTCTTTCTGTTCTCATGGAAGGTCCAGTACGCAAGGCTGACTGGTTGCTGGATGAGAATCTGATTGCTGCCTGATCATCTATTTCTTCAATTGAGATGCCTCTCAATTGTGGTTGTTTCTCATTTTTTGCTTCAGGTTGACTATCAGTATCCCAAAGATCTAGGGCCATTCTTCAGGCATTTTAATATCTTTGTGCTTAACTATTTTGGGTGTAGTCAACTATGTGTTGTCACTAGAAGATGTCCAGATGGTGAAAAGACCTTCTAACCCTTGGGCTTTTCTGGGATTAATCATTAAGGGTATGACCTTATTATATAATCTATAGTGAACTAGAAAGATCAGGGAATGGTCCACATAATTCTTCTTCATGAAGAGATTCATTGTCTTGAAGTTGTATTCAAGAACATCTTTTAAGTTACCATCTTTTAGACTGACAGGAAAGTCTAATAGGCAATTGACATAGATTGGACCTTTGGACATTGAATCACAACTAGCACCTAGAAGGGAATGAGATAATTTGTAAAATCGGGCATCTTTCAACATCATCATTACGATGATAGGTAAGCCTTTAAGGTAATGGCCACAGATTCCTATTCTAACATATGACAGATGTATAAACTGTGGATTATCTAGACTGGCTAAGGCATCCTTCTGAAATTTTGAAACAAGGGAATTTGAAAACAAGTTTAACTTGCCCTTACTACCACTTGTAACAATATGTTGCAGGGTAGATACATGACAACGTTGGGAAGTTTTGTATCCAAACCAATTCTTCAAACCTTTATTTTTATTAAACATATGTATAACACCATGGGGAACATCCTTATAGATTTTAGAAGCTTTAATCTTAGGCACACGAAAGTCTTTATCTTGAAACTGACTACTAGCAGAAACTTCATCTAAGACATTACTACTGGACTCAGGAGTACAAAATGAACTTTCATTATCAGCAAAGAAATTGGTGAACTTAACTTCTGTGTTGCGATCTGCGGTATGGTCGATGCTTTCCATAGTCGATCCAGAAGTGCTTGCTCTATCCATTGCGCTCGAACCTACACTCAAATTTGCGCTCGAAATACAAATTACTGCCTCAAATCTGCCCTGACGCAACAAGCTGAAACGAGACTTACACCACGAGGACTTACAACAAGATTTTGAGTTGTATGAGCAATACAGAGAGCAATATAAGGAGCAATACAGTGAATAGTATAACACTTATTGACTGGTTATGGTTAGACAACAACGATAACAACTGATAATAACATCATCAGCTCTGATACCAACTTTTAAACATAGCTGCAAATGACAAATGAAATGCGGAATAGAATATTTGACTATCAGATAGATCTTATGTATATTGTTATTGCAAATACTCAGGAACAATACATTCATCATATTAAAAAGCGCTGGCATAGACTCAAATATCTATGTAGAAAGAGGAGCTTAAAACATAAAGACCACCATGCTAGAGATAATAGCACTCTTAGACTCAAAGAGCAAACCAGAGATAATGGTACTCTTTCACAGACTTACAAACTTAGACTCTAGACTTCACTTGGAGACTCTACTCGCCAAGACTTGCTTGAGAACTAAGGCGGCCTCTTGTGCATTTATAGATCTTGCGAGAGGCAGAGATTTTACCTTTCTCTGAAGTCCGGTTTTGGAATCCATCCATACAAGACAGACACGTGTAAACCCTTATCCGAAGGATTACCCGATCGAAGATAAGATTCCCCAGGTGGGACCAATTAATCCGTGAATAGGATAATGGGGGACAGACGAAGGCTTAAATGGAAAAAACTTTTTACAAAGTTACTTTTTGATCATGAGAAGAATAACTTGTGCTTATTGTGAGGCGTGTAAGCTTTCCCCTTTTACCGTGGAAGGGCCCATGTCTTTCACGTTCAGCAAGATGATAGATGCTCTTGATGGATGACAAGCCCATCCATTAGCCTAAGATCTGGTACTGTCAGAGGTACTGGAGTTGAGAGGAACTGGTGTGTTGAACATACAACCTTCACAAAATTCTCCATCAGGATGAGTACAGTCAGGAGAACGGTAATTACCGCTGGCGTCGTAAGTTGGTATTCGTGGATCATCGGCTGAGAAATTGACACAATTGGCACATGTCTGTGTGGATGAATGAGGAATGCATCCGGGTGGTCGACTTCCTTCTTGTTCTTTCTAGATGATACTCATTGTTTTCATCTTATAGGGGCCGTATAATCCTCTAGACATAGCTTGTGATGTAGGTCCATTCATCCGGTAGGTTTTTGTGTGAATCTAGACAGGAGTTTGATGAGCATGAAAGTATCTCAAGCAATTACCAACCGTCCAATGTTTGAAAACAGAAGAAGAACTAGCAGGACCATAGACTTCGCATAGATGCCTGCTAATTGGATTTTCTGTAGGAGAATCAAAAACAAGTTTGAATATGCAACTAGTGTAGGCTAAAGTTCCTTCAAACTGTAAATCGTCCACTGGTGGATACGGTCCTTGGAACAGGTCTTTGATTAAAATCTTACCCTATTCTGCATTTAGCCATTGCTCCAGGCGTGCTACTGAAGGATTAAGAAATTTGACTGGGAGAACAAAATCTCCACACCAGTTCTGAAGTACATGCCCAACATCAGGATCAATCAGTTCGGCTTCAGCTGAGAACTGGAAGAATGGCCTGTCGGTCCATAAACCTGGGTGTGTTAGTTGTTGTTTAGCGACTAACATTTTAAACCGATCAAAAAGAAAATCATTGGCCATTTGGAAGTTGTGCAAGTTTCTTCGTTGAAAGGGATTAGTACTCCATTCATGACGGCTTTCTTCATACCATCTTTGTTCTCTGATCCGGATGACTCGAACAACTCCATTTGCTTGAGGGTTATCAGAATGTCCCTCTCTTGACATAAAATCTGCAAAAATATTTTCAACTCCTGGCAGATGAACAAAATCAAATTCATATATATTGAGTAGTTGAGCCCATCGAAGGAGGCATCCTCTTACTACCTTATTCTTTGATTCTTTTCGAAAGAATCCCCATAGATTTTGCAAATCACTTTTTAATAGAAATCTCTTGTCAGCAATGAACATTTGAAAGGCTTGGAAAGTATTGACAACAACAAGGATTTCTTTATGAGTACTATGGTAGTCTACTTCACTGTTCTTGAAACTACCAAAAATATATCGAACAATCTCACCTTTATCTTTGGGATTGAAGGAGATTGTTTTCTATTCTCAAAGAACACCTACCCAAGCACCTTCACTTGCATCAGTTTCAACAATTTTGAAACCTTTACCTGGTAGCTTTAACGGTGGTAACTGGGAACATTTTTGCTTGATGCGATTAATCAATGCATCATGCTTTGTTGTCCATGGTGGTGGCTTCTTTCCCAGAAGCTTATTTAACTCAATTCTATCTTCAGCAAGCTTATAATAGAATCCTGCAATATAATTAATAAGGCTCAAAAAGCGTTGTAGTTCTTTGACAATGGTGACTACAAGATTAGAAATTTTTTGCAGGATGTGTGGTTGGGCCTCCATCCTCCCCCTGGAAGAAGCTTGATGCCAATGAACACATTGTGGGGCTGAGCAAAGAAAGACTTTGCGGGATTGACAGCAAGACCATTATGTTGACAAATAGAGAGGAATTGATGGAGATGGTCAAGATGGTGAGGCATATCCTGACTGAAGACAAGAATGCCATCAATATAGGGTTGGATAAATTTGGCATAAGGCCAGAATTTAACATCCATTTTTTGCTGAAAAATGGAAGGAGCAGTTTTAATACCGAATGGAAGAACAGTCCATTCATAGAGGCCTTGGGGAACAAAGAAGGCTGTTTTATAGAAATTAGCACTTTTCAGACCGATCTGCCAGAACCCTTTGGTTATATCAAATTTAGAATATATATGACTACCTTGGATAGTCTGCCAGATATGATCTTTACTTGGCAGAGGATGTCTATTGTCAACAAGACAGTCATTTAACAGCTTATAATTTACAACTAGCCGTTTTTCAGGTAACTCTTTACCATTCTCATCGACCTTTGGTACATACATTGCATGGCAGGAGAATGGAGATTCAGAAGTTTGGATAATGTGGAGCCTTTCAAGCTCTGCAACTTCTGTTCTGCAAGTTAATGCTTCAGATGAACTCATTAAAAAATAATTAGCTTTTGCCTTAGGCATGAGTTCATTACCTTAAGGATCCCACTTAAGATAGAGATCACATGTCAGGTTCCTTTTCTGCTTCTTTAAATCTTTCGTCATGACTGTGTCAGCAAAGACAATTTTAATCTCTACAAGAGTTTCTTGACCTGCATCAATTTGTTTGGCTAACCAAACTGCATTAACTGGTTTCTTTTTCTTTTCTTTTTCTAGCTTGGATGTATAAGCTAGATATTGATAAAGCCTTGGAAGCTGATATGTATTCCGAATTATAATAAAATCAGAATCAATGGTGAAAGGTTCCCATTGTTGAATTGCTTTGCTTCCAATTACGCCATCATAGCCATCAACTTCATATTGAACAAATGTTAGATTATTCGTAAAGCCATCAAATCCAATTTGAATAGGAGCAATGCAGAAGGAGGAACTATCTTCCTTTTCAGAATTACCAAAAGTAATACCTGTAGTGCCTTCAATCCAGGCATCTTTAGGGAAGGCATTGTACCTGGCAATGTTCAGATCTGCTCCGGTATCGATAAGAAATGCTAGTGGGTATGCCATTATACCTGGAAAGTGGATTGTCAAAATTATTCCAGGACATGAAGTAGTTGGCTTAGCACTCCTTTTGTAGGCTTTCATCTGGCGGCTACTTGAATCTTCTTCAAAGGTGACTCTGGGTTCACCTTGTTCTTCTACATCATGATGAATGAGAGGGCTGTAGGGCTTTTCTTCACAATATAGGTGTTCTTCTGTGAAAGAGGCTTGAGCAGGCAACTGTATGGATCTAGTAGAATTGAACTGGCTGACGAACTTATCAAGTTCAGGGGCTTTCTCCATTTCTTTTGTGAGATAGAGATTTTCTTCATCATCTATTTCTAAAATTTCTGCCTAAGCTTGAGTAACAACCTTTTCAAGAAAGGCTTTTCTATTTCTTCTCCAAATGCGCCTTGCCATACTTCCAGGAGAAGGAGCATTAAGGATGGATCGTTGATCCAAAGGCCCAAGTGGCAGTGGCCGTTGAGCTGGAGGTCCAGGAGGCCAAGGCTCTCTTTGCTGTAATGGTTTATAACCATGCTGCTTAGGAATTTCTGTAGGAGAGACCGATAGACCCTATTAGAGAAGAGGGGATCTTCTCACGGGGAGCTTAGGAGGCCGAACTTCCTGCTGGAGTAAGAAATACTTTCTGGATTTAAGCTGTTCCAATTGTGTGGTCAGCTTCTTCCATGTTTCCTGACCCATGTCCATGGTATGGAGTCGGGATTCAGTTTGGACAATATCTTCAATTACCTTGTCCAATTCGGCACGGGTGTCCCTTTTGAGCATTCTGCAGTAGAAGGAGACTTCCGAATCCTCATCAGAGGATTGAACTTCTTTGGTCATTAGATTGACCTGAGCCTGCTCTTGAGCGGATACATATTCTTCAGACTCGGATTGTTTATTTGATTCTGAACTGGAGAGGATAATATCCTCTGAGTCTGATGGATAAGCATTGATGAATTCAAATTCATCGTTTTCAACACCTGCTTCTCTAGCTGCATGGACTTTACCTTTTCCTTTTTTCTTATTTCTATCTGGGCACTTATTTGCAAAGTGATCACCCTTGCAAATATAATAGGTAGGTTTCCATTTCTTGGAATTCTTTCTTTTCTTATCTCTTTTCCGGAAGTATCCTTTCTTCTTGGGATACTTACTTTTGAATTTTTTCTTTTTCTTCTTGTAGGACTTTTCAAAACTATCACAATTATAACAAGATTTGCCCTTTTCAGGGAACTGATTAGAAGGCATTATCTGGTAGCAAACAGAGGAAGAAAGTAAAGGTTGTACCTTTTTTATTTCTTTCTTGGCTTTTCCTTCTTCACAGATCTCTTCATTAATCGGTGTTAAGAATTGAACTAACTGTGGATATGTTAGCTCTTTCATTTCTAAATTTTCTGTTACTAGATTCTCAAGAACTTTCTTGTGATAGAATTCTCCTATCACAGTACCAAAACTTTTAAAAAACATAGTGATCATGAATTCATGATTCTGCTCACGACCTGACAAATAGAAATTCTCATATTGGACATCACAATATTGTTTGAAATATTTGAGGTCCTTACATTTACCTTTAATAAACTTGTTGTAGGCCAACTTTTCTCTGGTATCTGTTTTACCAACAAATAGACGAGTCAACTGAGCACAGACTTGGTCTGTACCTTTATCTAACAGCATTTCTCTGTAAGCATGATCTAGTCTATCCCAAACATGTCATGCAACACCGGTCATTGCATTAAGAGCCTGCTTTATCACCTGCTTTTCATTAGCATCAGCATTAGTGGATATATAATTTGTTATGCAGGCTTGCATTGCATCTATTCCTCTTATATTTTCAATATCTTCAAAATGATCAGAATTAACAAGGGGCGGTGTATTAGCTTTCAAAGTTTGAATATTTTTAAATGGATCAATGGGATGAGATCCATTAGGATTAGAACTAGAACCACGAGCCATTTGGAACTTTCCTTTGGCTTGTTCCTCTGGAGTGGTTTCTCTCAGATTCGTTGTAGAGGGATCATAAACCTTTTCAATTACAGGCTGCCTAACTTCAGTACTTAACTTAGGTCCTTCATACTATGCCTGTAAATATCCCTTAGCACTGGAAGGGAATTTCTTTGTTCGTACAGTTTGTTGATGACGAATTGTATGGGTCACGGACTGAATAGTTCTAGACTCTTTATGGAGAGCAGACTGTATGCTGGAGGATTCTGATCTGATGGAATCACTCATGAGAAGTTGTGATTGTGCAATTGAATGGACTTCTTCAGAGATTTTAGTGAGTCTCTGAGCATTATGCTTTACATGTATATTTGTAGTATTCAATTGAGAACCAAGCACATCACAATCTAATTTTACTTCACTTCTGACTTTTTGCAGAAGTTCTCTCTGTTGATCTAAAGATCGTTGCTGAGCAACCCACTAGGTTTTAGCTTGACTCTTGAACTCATTATACTGGGCTTTGATTTTCGGGAGAGCTTTGTTAATAGAGTTCATCCACTGATTGGTGAGACGCTTTTCCAAGCGTTCAAGAGTGGAGATAAGAGAATGGAAATTCTCTTGAGCACTGAGACGTGCTTTATCGGCCTTGATTGCTTCGATCTGATGCCATATCTTTCTATCCTCAGCAAGGAGCATGGATTTCCTTAGACAAAGGTTTGTCCAGTTAAGTAATTTGCTTTGGCTGGTACCTTGGGAGTTTTCAGAGACAGGAAATAAATGCAAAGGCCAGAAATCAGCTTTGTAGGTTCCGGTTGTATCATAAAGGATGAAATCCTTGAAAGGGGGAATGGTACCAGGAACGGGACAAGGACCTGCAGGAGTGGTTATTACCTTTTCATTGGACTCATAAATATCCTGTTCAGGTATAGTGGCTTGTCGGGCTGAAAATATTCAGAAATGGCCGGATCTGGGAGGATTGAAAACAAAGGAGTAGTCTTCACATCTATACAACCCATTATCTAATTTAGAAAACTTTTGATGGGTGCATGAAGAACTAGCAGGAATGGCTGAAGATGTAGAACTGCTAGGCTTCGCCACAGAGGGGATTTTAAATAAATCTTCAAAACCCTTAGAGGGTTGTAATCTAATGCTCTGGGAGTGAGGTAAGGAACTCACGGATGGACCAGGTTGGTTGTAGTTGAAAACTCTTTATGTTCTCATGGAAGGTCCAGTGCGCAAGGCTGACTGGTTGCCGGATGAGAATCTGATTACTGCCTGATCATCTATTTCTTCAATATCTACAATCTCCCAATTGTTATATACATCTTGTTCTTGGAATAGAGCATATTATTTTGTTCCAGAATTTATTTTTTTAGGATAATTTGTGGCATAATGAGGACCTTTGCAAATGAAACACTTAAAGGTTCTGGTCCTTTTCCTGGATTCTTATTTTTCTTGAACAAGTATCTCTGAAGTTTCCTATTTTTGAAAGAACTCTTATTTATAGGAGCAAATCTATACCTTTTTTTGTAACCCTTATGCTTATGCTTGAAAGATCTTTCCATGTTATCATCATCATAAAGACATCTTTTACACTTATGGCCTCTGCAAAATTTTCCACAAGACCTTTTGCAAATTTTTTGAACTTGCTAAAAATATTTAAGCTGGTTTGTTGGAGCAAACTACAATATTCCTTTAAATTGTGAGAGGAATTATATTGTTCTTTGTTGTCATTTAATGCCTTCAACAAACATTTCTTGTCCAACTTATATGTGACTAAAGTTTTAATTCAGAAAAGGTGCACTTCTTAGTCTTAGTGTTTTTTCTCTCAATTACATAATCTTCTGCCCTTTCTCCTAATCCACAAGGTAGTGAATTAAGGTAATATTTCTTTGTGGTGGTATCGTTGAGTTGATTGGATGCAATCATATATTTTTCAAAAAAAAGATTATACTAGTGCAACATTCCTAAATTGATGCAGGAGCATCCAGTGGTGTAAGGGCAATCTTGCATCACCCAAAAAAAGATGTGTTTCAAAATTGTTGATGTTCTTTCCATATCTTTTCAAAATTTGTGGTTCTAGTTCCATAATTGCTTGAATAATGATGTAGAACTTTCAGTTTTTCAAAACTGCTAAAAATAACAACCTATTATTTTAGGAAAGTTTGCATTTGGACACAAATTGAAGTAAAACTTTACAGGAAGCTTCATAACTGAAAAATAAGACCTTTGGCAAATGAATCACGCAAATATCATTTCCGAGCTGAAAGATACTAAAGTTTCTGTTTCTCAAAAATGCTTGAAAATCATTCAGACTCAGGTTTGAGGCACTAAACGACCCCGTACGAGCCTAAAAATGGCCAGAACCAGTATTGTAGTTCTTAGCATGTAGAGCACTCCACGAGCTTTCTGACGCATAAATTGGTTCGTCAATCAGACACCCAGATCAAAAGTTATGGCTCTCGGAAGTTGACCTATTTTTGGAGGGAGATGCAAATTCTGAAATTAGGTTGTTGGCCGCCAAAAAGGCTATTAATAACCATTTTTGGGAACCCTAGGCAGTAGTAGAGTTAAGGGGGAAGTGTAGAGTCAAGAATAGGTGGTAAAACAGAAACCCTAGTAGATTTGGGGTTACAGATGGCAGATGACTCTAGATTCTTGTGAGAGGAAGTTGTAATGTGTTGCAACCTGTGGAGGGTTGATTCCTCTGATTATATTTGAGCTTCTGTAATGTAATAAGTTATCTAAATCAATAAAGAAAGTTCTATTTTCTATGTACAATTTTTGTTGTGTGTTTTATGATTTACCCCCTTATCAAGTGGGTATCAGAGCAAGGATTCCTGAGTGTGTAGATAGATCGCCGATCGTGAGGCAGTTTGCACTAGGACCTGAGGTTGTGGGTTTGCTGCGAAGATCAAGATGCCTCCACGAAGAAATCGTATTGGGAGGAATGCTTTGATGGAAGAGGGTTTTAGAGCCCTACAAAGACAAATCGATGCATTGCAAGAGGAGCTACGAAGAGGGTTTGAACTGAGAACAAGAGAAGAAAGCGAAGATGAAGCTAAAGAAGAGCTATTTGAGGAAGAACAAGAAGCTGCAGGAGATCCTGTAGAAGTTAGATTGTTGAGGGCCATTTTGAAGATCAGAAAGAGGCCTAGGATTGAAGTTTCTACATATTCTGGTGATTTGAATTCGGAATAACTTATTGATTGGATCAATGACATGGAGGAGTATTTCGTGTATGAAGATGTGGAGGACCCAGATCGGGTCCAGTTTGCAAAAACAAAGTTGAAGGGCCACGCCAGTATTTGGTGGAAGGAGGTCCAATTAGAGGAACATAAGAGGAAACGGAAAGATCACTAGATGGGATCGGATGGTGGAGAAACTGAAGAAGCAGTTCATTCTTCTGGACTATGAGATGGAGTTGCTAAAGAAGTTGCAAGGACTGAAGCAAGGTAACAAGTTTGTTAAGGAGTATACAGAAGAGTTTTATAAGATTACTATTAGGACAGGCCATGCAG
This sequence comes from Cunninghamia lanceolata, assembly GCA_027924645.1. NCBI lineage: Eukaryota > Viridiplantae > Streptophyta > Pinopsida > Cupressales > Cupressaceae > Cunninghamia > Cunninghamia lanceolata. The sequence continues at coordinate 4,871,599 of BSBN01000914.1, read as the reverse complement.
AGGCCAACAAGGAGAAGGTAGCCCATTACATTAATGGGTTGAGGCCAAGTATTCAACAGGAGCTGAGCTTGGTCAGAATGGCCACCATAGAAGATGCCTACCAGTTTTCCCTAAAGGTGGAAGAGAAGCTGAATAAAAGATTCAATAGCAAGCAAAGGTGAAGAGGTCAAGGCGGAAGGACTGGTGGAAGACCCTAGGAGGTTGTAATGAAGATCAAAAGAAAAGTGAATAATCTGGGACCAATCAAAATCAAAGAGGGGATAATGCCTACCGCCCTCATGACCAGAACAATGGTAAGCAAAGAGGAAGAGGAAGAGGTAGACCTGGGTAAGGACCCAGAAGAGGAGGTTTCAGAGGAACCTATTTCCAATGTGGAGAAGGGCATCAAGCATACGAGTGTCTGTAACATCAAGGAAGGACAAATAGAAGACCTGAAGGTAATGTATGAGTTGCACATGTAGATGAAGATGTGCAGTCTGAGCATTCTGAAAATGCTGAAAGGGGAGAAACCCTAGTTGTCAGAAGAACTTTGTTGAATGAGGAGAAAGACCCCAATCAGAGAAAGAGTTTATTCTGTACAAGGTGCAAATGTGAAGGTAAGTGTTGTGATATTATTATTGACAGTGGAAGCATAGTCAATCTTGTTTCAAAGGAGATGGTTGACAAGTTGAAGTTGACAAGAAGAAAACATCCACATCCGTATCAGATTGCATGGTTACAGAAGGACCATAGAGCTTTAGTCAATGAGTAGTGTTTAGTGAAGTTCAAGATAGGGGACTACCATGATGAGGTGCTGCATGATATCATACCGATGGATAAATGTCATATGCTATTGGGGAGGCCATGGCAATATGATAGGAGCACTGTCCATGATGGCCATGCAAACACATACTCGCTAACAAAGGATGGAGTTCGTCATAAGTTGAACCCCTTGAAGGAGGTGGAAGAAAAGGTATGTAGTATTGCTAGAATTTGCTTGGTAGATGGTAGAAAATTTTTGGAGGGTATGAAGCATGAGCGTCATTGCTTTGCATTGATTCCTAAGATTAGTCAAGAGAAATGTGAAGATGTACCAGTAGAAGTCTTAGATATGTTGGAAGAATTTCAGGATATTATCTCTGATAATGTACTAGAAGGTTTATCACCGGTGAGGAAGATAAGTCACCAAATGGATTTGATACTAGGAGCTAGTTTGCCGAATAAGGTAGCCCACATAATGACTCCTGGAGAGAGTGAAGAGATGAACAAACAAGTTCAAGAGTTGTTAAGGAAGGGACTAATAAGGGAGAGCCTAAGTCCATGTGCGGTGCCTGGTACTAGCACCAAAGAAAAATGGAGAATGGAGAATGTGTACAGATTCTTGGGCCATCAATAAGATCACGATAAAGTATAGATTTCCATTACCTAGAATGGATGACATAATGGATTGTTTGAGTGGGGCCAAGTACTTCACGAAGATTGATCTGAAGAATGGGTATCACCAGATCTGAATCAGAGAAGGAGATGAATGGAAGATGACCTTCAAGACCAAGGAAGGTTTGTATGATTGGTTAGTCATGCCATTTAGGCTAACCAATGCACTGAGCACATTCATGCAGCTCATGAATGACGTATTGAAAGAATTTTTGGGAAGTTTTGTTATTGTTTAATTGGATGATATTTTAATTTTTAGTAAGACTTGGGATGAGCATCTGATGCATATCAGAAGAGTTTTAAAGAAGCTGAGGGAGGAGAAGTTGTTGATTAATCTGAAGAAATGTAGTTTTGCAAAGGAGTTGGTATACCTAGGATTTGTTGTCTCAGAGGAAGGTCTTAAGATGGACCCAGAAAAAGTAAGGGCTATCATTGAATGGCCTACGCCAAGGAGTGCAATGGAGGTATGATCTTTTCATGGTTTGGCAAGTTTTTACAGAAAGTTTATTAGGAATTTTAGTAGCATTTGTGCACCCCTAACTAAGACAATGAGAGGGGATAGGAAAGAGTTTAGATGGACTAAAGGAGCAAACAAAAGCTTTGATACATTAGAGCAAAAAGTCACAGAGCAACCTATTTTGGCACTTCTAGATTTTAATAAGGTATTTCAGGTAGATTGTGATGCTAGTGGTAGTGCTATAGGAGCTATTTTGAGTCAAGAAGGTAAGCCCATTGCCTATTTTAGTGAGAAGCTTAATGATGCCAAGAAAAAGTATTCTATTTATGATCAGAAATTTTATGCAATAGTTCAGGCTTTGAAGAAATAGAGACATTATTTATTGCCAAAAGAGTTTGTTTTATATACTGATCATCAGGCTTTGCAGTATCTTAATAGTCAAGGAAAGTTAAATCAAAGGCACTTAAGATGGGTTGAGTTTTTGCAGAGTTATACTTTTGTTTTGAAGCACATGAGTGGGAATTCCAACAAAGTTGCAGATGCCTTGAGTAGAAAGCAAAATTTGTTGATAGAAATAAAGATAGAGGTTGTTGGGTTCGATGAGCTCAAAAGTTTGTATCTTAATGATCTAGATTTTGTAGAGGCCTGGAAAGCTTGTCTGGAACCTGTTACTTTGGATAGGATAAAATGGTTGGATTTCATAATCCAAGATGGCATGTTGTTTAGAGGAAGCTAGTTGTGCATTCCGAGGAGTTCCATGAGAGAGAACCTGATAAAGGAGAAGCATAGTGGGGGATTACCTAGACACTTTGGTTGAGATAAGACCATTGCTATTGTTGGTGAAAATTATTATTGGCCACAATTGCAGCAGGATGTGAGGAAATTTGTGCAGAGTTGTCGAGTGTGTTAGATGGCAAAAGGAACAAGTTAGAATATGGGGTTGTATCAGCCACTACCTATACCTGAGAAGCCATGGGATGATATTAGTATAGATTTTGTTCTTGGTTAACCAAGGACAGAGAGGACATGATTCTATTTTTGTGGTGGTGGATAGATTCTCAAAGATGTCACATTTTATTCCTTGCAAGAAGACTAATGATGCTGTTCATATTGCAGAGTTATTTTCAGGGAGGTGGTGAGATTACACGGTCTGTACCAAAGAGTATAGTTTCAGATCGAGATACCAAGTTTTTTGGTTATTTCTGGAGAACATTGTGGAAGAAGTTGAAGACATATTTGAAGTTCGGTTCTGCACACCATCCATAGACTGATAGATAGACCAAAGTGGTGAATAGGAGTTTGGGTAACTTGCTACGATGCTTAGTAGGAGATAAGCCCAAGGGATAGGATTTAATTTTACCACAGACAAAATTTGCTTACAACAATTCTGTCAATAGGAGTACTGGTAATTCACCATTCCAGATTGTATATGGGAATAGTCCAAGAAATTCTTCAGAGTTAAGGAATCTGGACAAAGGAGAAAAGACAAGTGCTGAGGCTGAAGACTTTGCAGAACACATGAAGAATTTGCATGAAGAGATGAAAAAGCACATTAATAAGATGAATATTCAGTACAAGGCTAAGGCGGATCAGAAGAGGAGATATAAGGAATTTCAGGTAGGAGATGAAGCCATGGTTCACTTGAGAAAAGAAAGGTTCCCAATTGGAACATACAATAAGCTAAAAATGAAGAAATTTGGACCATGCAGAATTTTGAAGAAACATGATTCAAGAAATGCATGAGGTAGAGCTGCTGAGTGGGATCAACATTTCCCCTATTTTCAACATTGCTGATTTATCAGAATATCATGAAGGTGGAACAGAGGATGGACCAACAGAAGAACAGTGGAGTATTCCTGCATCTACTTCAACAGAGGAGATAGAAGAGATCTTGGATAGCCGTGTGAGATGAAGTACTTAGAACATGCAATATGAAGAATATCTGGTGAAATGGAAATGAAGGCCTATTGAAGATTCTTCTTGGTTGTCTAAGGCAGAGGTTGACTGTTTGGGTTTTCCTCACACAAACACCTGAGATGTGACAGGGTCACTTCTTAAATTACCTTGGGTGTCTGATGCAGGAGCATCCAGTGGTGTAAGGGCAATCTTGTATCACCCAAAAAAAGATGTGTTTCAAAATTGTTGATGTTCTTTCTATTTCTTTTCAAAATTTGTGGTTCTGGTTCCATAGTCACTTGAATAATAATGTAGAACTTTTAGTTTTTCCAAACTGCTAAAAATACCAACCTGCTATTTTAGGAAAGTTTGCATTTGGGCACAGATTGAAGAGAAAATTTATAGGAAGCTTCATAACTAAAAAAAAAGACCTTTGGCGAATGAATCACACAAAGATCATTTGTGAGTTGAAAGATATTGAAGTTTCCGTTTCCCAAGAAATGCCTAAAAATTATTCAAACTTAGGTTTGAGGCACTAAACGGCCTCGTACGGGCCAAAAAATGGTCAAAACCGGTAGAGCAGGTTCTTAACGCGTAGAGCACTTCGCGAGCTTTCTGACGCATAAAACAGTTCGTCAATCGGACACCCAGATCAAAAGTTACGGCTCCCGGAAGTTGACCTATTTTTGGAGGGAGATGTAAATTTCAAAATTAGGTTGTTGGCCACCAAAAAGGCTATTAATAACCATTTTTGGGAACCCTGGGTAGTAGTAGAGTTAAGGGGGAAGTATAGAGTCAAGAATAGGTGGGAAAATAGAAACCCTAGTAGATTTGGGGTTACAGATGGCTGATGATTCCAGAGTTTTGTGAGAGGAAGTTGTAATGTGTTGCAACCTATGGAGGGTTGATTCCTTTGATTGTATTTGAGCTTCTGTAATGTAATAAGTTGTCCAAATCAATAAATAAAGTTTTATTTTCTGTGTGTAATTTTTGTTGTTGTGTGTTTTATGATTTACCCCCCTTCATCATAAATCCTTGAGATTTAGAGAATACAAAATCTTTTCAGCCTCAAGAATATAATTTTTGCTTTCACCACAAAATAACATTATAAGCAAAAATTTTAACTGAAAAAATCCTTCAACAGATATATCATTTTTGCCCATATCCATTTCTTTCACATATCTTTCACCTATAACTGGATCTTGGGTAATGATGCCATTGTCTGGTAAGCTATTCCACCAATTTCTAATTTTACTAGACATTAGTCTAACAACATATAATACCTTGTTTGAATCAGAACAATCAGAGCTCCTACTATCATAAAAAATTTCTAGTGTGTCACACTAGGTACATATAGCATCATAAGGATCCACAACTTTGTCAATATTAAGAATGTATCCTGATGTAGCATAGGCTCTTAACTGTTTAGGTCTGGAATTTTTAGTGATGGCATCCCTCATTTCAACATCCATATTATTGCCCATTGATTCATGGCTGGCCATGAATGTTTCCCAATTTTCCCCATCATTTATTTGATTCAGATCAAATTCTTCTTCATATTTTTTTGATCTTCTTTTGATGCATGGGATGATTCCATTTCAAAAAATACTTCTTCATCAGAGACAAGAATCTAGATGAGCTGCAACAGGTTCATCCATATAGCTTAGATGATTATCCTTATCTTCAATATCTAGTTCTTGCAGCCAATCTCTAAGTTGTTCTGTGTTCTGCATAGCATGCTCATTATGTTTAGGAAACACTAGTTTAGTAGGCCTTGGGGTAGTTTTCATTCTAGCGGGACCTATTTGTTGTTCTTCTTCAGGTTCTTTAGCAAATAGAAGACTTTTCCTTCTTTGAATCTTAACCTTAGGAGGTTTTGGTTCAAAGAAGTGAGATTTGCTTCTTCCTCTTCTTCTTCAGAGCTATCTTTAACCTTCTGAGACACTAATCTTTTTTGTATATTTTCTTATTTTTTCTAAGTTTTTGGCCACATTTTCCTATAAACCTTATTTTTTTGGGCTTGAGTATCTCTTATAGCATCTAAGGTGGCTAAATCATCAAACATCTTTGTGGTATATGTATCTTCTCGCTAAGACAATGCCTAAATATTTGTAACAAAAATTTGGCCATTTCTTAATTGGTAAGAAATTCTTGAAGTATCATTTAGAAGAGATGTTGACTATTTTTCTAATTTTAAAATATTTAAATCTATCCTATTTACACTGTTTTCTACACTTAACAAATTTTGATAAGTAGAATAAGAAGTTTTTACAGTCTGTTTAATATCTAGGGCCATATCATCCAGATTATCTTAAACGAACATCATCCATTGGGCTTGCCAATTTCTCTGTGCTTCTAAATTTTTCTTCTTATCTCCTACAGTAGTATGAAGTCTTGACTCATATCTTCCCCATAACTTCTTATCTGGATTGACTATTGTAAAGGTCTCTGGGGTTGGCCACCTTCCTGGTTCATAACCAGTGGCTTCTACTGCAGTATTTGGATCGGTCTAGATTTGATATCTCACCTTCTTTTATGTGCCATACCTTGGCAAAGATTCTTGCATCATGCAAGAAGGTTCATTCATCCTAAGATATTTTATACCCTTTTTCTTTTTATCTTCTTCTTCCTTTGGGTTCAAGTGAAGTTTGGAACTTACTTGCCCAACCAATTTATCCATCAAGATGGGGTCATTACTTAAATTAGAAGTGGAAGCAAAGGAAGATCTTGTAGGATAAGGTTTAACAGACATGTGTGGCCTAGAAGCAGGATGGCTAGAGTATGTAGAACATTCCTCAGGAGTATAGTCCATATATGGTTTATTATTATAGCTAGGGAATGCATGTGCCATACAGACTTTTTTTCAAGCCTTGCAGTCTTGCTACATTTCATCAATGATTGGTTGCTCCAAAATAGTTTGACCTGGGATAGACTGGAGTGTTACATTGGCTACTCTCCTATTCTGGAACAAGGGTCTATTAGAGAATCTATTTCTTTGCACAGGGAGGTCTTTAAACTGAGGTCTCTATTGGTTTAGTAATTGTTCGATAATAGGAAAACCTATGTTGAACCTAGTATGATCAATATTTCTGCCATAATCTAACAAATTGAAAGATCCAGTTGGGAAACTCACGCCCATGGCTAAAGAAACTGGTGGTGACACAGTATTTATATTTTGTAAACACAACGATCACATATGGTAGCATAAAAAGATCCTGACATGAGGGAAACACCTTTGAATTGAATTTATCAGACAAAGAAAGTGTACAATTTAGATTGACATAGATTACACCATCCCCTAAATATCAACACTTAAAATACCACGGAACTGAGCTATAAGAGCTTGTTCCCAAATTCTACAATGGGTATCGATGAGAGTTGCAAAAAATTTAGCACCAGTGTCATAGTTGAAATGAGGATGAACTATAAGATCAATATGTGGGAAGTGGACATGGAAATACCCCTTTCTCTCTCTAGTGAGAGACATTAGAAGGAAACAAGACAGGAAGATATATTGGACAAATTCTTTCTCTAGATACTAAAAGATTTACTTTAGATTGTCTCACAAAATCACAAATTTTTACCTTAATTCCCTTCTCAGGGTAAAGTATAGAGATCTTTATATCAAAAAATTTAATGTTAGCCTTTTCATCAATATGTTGTTCATTTTTATCTTCAAAATAGTTATGCAATACTTCAGACAATCCAAAGCTAGCATTCATAGATCTACTGGCCATAGTGAGAGAGATGAACTTACTAATTTGCAGTCGCAATATTCTCTGCTACTTTGGTCGACTTATTATTGCCCTTGACACGGCTCCCCTGGCCTTCAAAGTGGGTCTTTTGGTTGTGACTTCCACAGATACTACACACATTACTGGCAGAATATTTAGAATGAATATCTCACAAGACAGATCAAAGAACAATGAAACCAATGGCTCTGATACCAATTTAAATAGAAGATTCTTATTGCATAACATTTGAAATATAGAGTGATGTATTAACCGATAAGGATTAACACATGCATAAACATATGCAGACTCTCTACACAATTACATGCATAAACTATAAGGGAAATCCTAGAACTCTGTATATATGCATGTATATGTATATATGTATATATATATATATAAGTTTAAGAAGCAAAGTGCTAAAATATAAATAAGGCATATATACAAATATTTATAAAAAATTAAATATAACTACAAAAAACCTCAAAAGGGAGATTCTAAAACTCTATATATATATATGTCACAGAGCAGAGAGTTTAAATATCAATAAAAAAGTGAGACATAAATGAATGGCAAATGGTTTTAATAAATAAGTTGCAGGGTTTTTAAAACAAAAGGGGTCACAGGGGCTAAGTTGGCCATGGACTACATAGTCCGCAAGTTGTGGCCCGTGGCTTGTGTAGGTCATGGTCGGCTGGCCAGAGATGTGGTCATCGGACCCTGGGCCCTTGGCCCCATAGGCCCTAAGCCTGCATTGAAACAAAAACAACGCCTTCTATGATTTAGTTTGCATTTTTTTTATTTTCTATCTTTTGAAAAGAATAACCTTAGCTTTTAATATTCAAAAATAATAAAAGATCATGCACAATTATATATATTCAACCTCTATTTTTTTCCTCTTTGGTCTTTAAACAGAGATATGTAATCAACAAAAGTCTTTAAAATACTATACTTAATACAAATATATTTATTTATTTTTCTAACTAACACTACAAACATATCATTTTTTTTTGTCAAGACCAAGAGAGTGCAAATCCTCTTTTTTAACAATAAAAAGAAAGAGACAATTTGCACTCTCTTGGTCTTGACAAAAAATGATATGTTTGTAGTGTTAGTTAGAAAAATAAATAAATGAATAAATAAATAAATATATTTGTATTTATTTAGAGCCATTGGTTTCTTGTTCTTTGATATGTTCTTATGTAATATTTGTTCTGAACATTTTACCAGTAGCGTGCATAGTATTTGTGGAAGTCGTAGCCATAAGTCCTATTTTAAAGGCCAGGGGAGTCGTTTGAAGGGCATCAGTCAGCCGACCAAAGTAGCAGAGAATATCGCAATCGTAAATTAGTAAGTTCATATCTCTCATTATGGATAGTAGAAGATCAATGAATGCTAGCTCTACATTGTCTGAAATTTTATGTTATTGCTTTTATGATAGTGATGAACATGTTGATGAGAAGGGTAACTTCAAGTTCCCTGACATTAAAATCTCTACACTCTACCTGGAAAAGGGAATCAAAGCAAAAATCTATGATTCTGTCAGTCAATCTGAAATAAATCTGTCAGTCTCTAGAGAAGGAATTTGTCCTATCTACCTCCCTTTCTTACTTCCTTCTAATGTCTCTTGCTGGAGAGAAAAGGGATATTTCCATGTCCACTTTCCTCATGTTGATTTGATTGTCCACCCCCATTTCAACTATGATATTGTTGCTCAATTTTTTACCACCCTTATAGATACACGCTGCAAAATCTGGGAACAAACTTTTATAGCCTAGTTCCGTGGTTTCCTTGGTGTTGAAAAAGGAGATGGCATGATCTCTATTTGTCCAAATTTCACCCTTTTGCTATCTGATAAATTCTTCTCTTTTGCATTTTGTCTTCTTCTGCATGATAAGGGTGTGTCTCTCATGTCAGAATCCGTGTATGCCCCCCATAGTAGGTTGTTGCGTATATAGAATAATGAATACTGTGTCACCTCCAGTCTCTTTGCCCACTGGGGTAGGGTTCCCGCAAGGATCTTCAAACTTGCTAGATTATGGTCGAATAACTGACCATACTGGTTTTGACATAGGATTCCCTATTATTGAACAACTCTTGAACCAATAGAAACCCCAATTTCGAGACCTTCCTGTGCAAAAGGAATAGATTATCTAATAAACCTTTGTTCCAAACTAGGAGAGTAGCCAATGTGACACTCCAATCTGTCCCAGATTAGACTATCATGGAACGACCTTTGGTGGATGAAAATATGGCTAGACTCCAACCTTTAAGACAAGGTTTCTCTATGGCTCATGCTTTCCCCAGTTTTGATAATAAGACATATATGGATTATAACCCTGAGGAATGTTCTACATCCTCTAGCCATCTTGTTTCTAGACCTTCTAGACCCCACATATCTATCAATCCTTATCCTTCTAGAAAATACTTTGCATCAACCTCTGACTTAAGTAATGATTCTGTGCTTATGGACAAATTAGTTAGATAGGTTAGTTCTAGATTACACTTAGCCCATAAAGAAGAAGATAAAAAACAAAAGGGGATCAAAATCCATAGGATGGATGAACAAGAAATTGAAGTTCTTGGTTCTTCCTATGTTGATTTGTTTGAATTAGTTGAAATTTTACCTGATCACTACTACATGGCTAGAGATAAATATAGAAGAAAGCATTCTTCTACCAGTTCAAAACCTGAGTCTGAACGATCCAGTTCATCTAACCAGAAGGTTGTTTATAAGACGATTAAAAAAGCTATTAAAGATCTGGATTTCAAGATAAGCATGGCCAAATCCAAGGATCCTTATCACATGCCAGGATCACTTGAAGAACGAAAAGCTACCGCCAAACAACAGGTTAAAGATATCAAGGCCTGGGAAAAAGAGAAACTTGCTCTTTATAGAAAATCCAAACGATCTTCTAAACATTCTGTGTCTAGCTCACCCTCACCATCACCAAAGCTTAAATCATCCCATGGTTACACCCAGCCTTCTTGGTTATCTTCCAAACCATCTACTTCCAAACATCGTTCTCGCCATTCACCCTCTGTGTCTCTTGGCCGAAGCATTGATATTTTATGTGCTAAAGTTGACCATTGTAATAAATCTGTTGACATCTTAGCTCAGCAATGTGCTATGCAGCAAAAGGCCTTGGACAAACTCATTTCTGTAGTGGGGGAAATTCGAGAACTTCTAACAAAAGCAGATGATTCTTCTCCAGATATTCTGTCTGAACTAGCAAATGCTCTATACATGGTAGAAAATTGTACATATATCCGTGTAAATCTTTGTTTTTCTGGATATAAGCTTATTCCCATGGATGCATTTGTAGATTCTGGTTCTTCTCGTAGTTTTGCCAAAACTAATGCCATTCCTTCTGAGTTTTGGAAAACCAAGAATGATTTACCAACCGGATATGCCATAAATGGAGAAGAAATCAAAATGGGGAGATTTGCTCAGGATGTCAGAATTGAAATCCAAGGTAAGCAGTTTATTGTTGATCTAATTGAACTTGACAGTTTGAGGGAAGATATTTTGCTTGGTTACACCTTCCTAACCAAATATTAGCCATTTGTTTTATGCACCCATGAAATATCTCTTAAGCATACAGATGGCCCTGTCAGGATTCCCTCCTTGAAATTAGTCAACCATAAGCTGTCTGATAAAGCCAAACAACAAAAGAAAGAGCCTCTAAAGTCCCAAGGACCACGGTTACCTCTGCTCTTAGAACCAGTTAAGGCAAAATTTGAACAGGATTGTTGTAGCATGAATCCTTTACAGTTTTGGTCTAAGGAGCATGAAGAATGTGAGATTAGGTTGAAACCTGAATGTAAAACTGTTATACCATTTGAACCAGCCTATCTCATGAGCCCCACAAAAGTAAAAGAGATGGATGAGCATTTGAATGAGCTCATTGAAGGAAAGTTTATCAGAGAAAGCAAGAGCCCATTTAGCTGCCCAGCTTTCCTGGTCAATAAAAGGGCAGAACAACAGAGAGGTAAGAAAAGATTTTGTATAAACTATAAGCCTCTGAATGATATCATTCTGCCATTCAATTATCCCATTCCATTCAGTACAGATTTGATAATGAGAGTGGCTTCAAAGAATGTGTTTTCTAAATTTGATTGCAAGTCAGGTTTCTGGCAAATTAAGGTAAAAGAGGAAGACAGATTCAAAACAACTTTCTCAGTACCGCAAGGTTTGTATGAGTGGAATGTGATGCCTTTTGGCCTCAAGACTGCACCTGCCTATTTTCAGTGCAGAATGGATAGAGCTTTAAGAAGTCTGAAAGAATTTTGTTCTGTATATATTGATGACATAATTGTTTATTCTGAGAATGATTCTTAGCATTTGAAGCATTTGGAAGCTTTATATAATGCAATCAGAGATAATGGGATATGCTTATCAGCTAAGAAAATGGTAATTGGCAAACAAGAAATTGATTTCTTGGGTCTGGTTCTGTCACATGGCAAGGTAAAACTCCAGCCTCATATCCTTAAGCATATTTTAGAATTTCCTGATGTTTTGGTTGGAACCAAGCAAATACAAAGATTCTTAGGATGTCTCAATTATGTCAGTCCATTCTATAATGGATTAGCTAAAGACAGAAAGAAACTTCAAGCTCAGTTGAAAGGAGCAGGTCCCTGGAATGAAGAGTTAACAGAAATTGTTTAAAAGATAAAACAGAAATACCAATATTTGCCCACTCTTCATTTACCTGAAAATGGATATCCTTTATTTTTATTCACTGATGCATCTGATGATGTTTGGGGTGCTGTTCTCATACAGGATATTCCATCGAAAGGAGCACAAGTGTGTGGTTACAGATCAGGAACCTTCACTGATACAGAATGCAGGTACACCATATATGAAAAAGAGATTTTGGCTGTAAAAAAGGGTATAGAGAAGTTTAAGATTTTTCTTAAACCTGTTCATTTCATTGTAAAAACTGACAGTTAGCCAATGAGATCTCTGCTCAGTAAGAAGCCAAATAAAGATATTGCCCATGGCCGAATTGCACGTTGGTATCTTGATTTTGCCAGTTATGATTTTGAGATAGAATGGATTAAAGGTGATAATAATCTATTAGCAGATTCTCTTACGAGAGAAATGGCCAAGCTTGCAGAGTCAATGTATATGATGATCGAAATTGGTGACACATTGGTAAGAAATGATGGTACAGAAATATTCCTTAGTAAAGATGAACAAGGTAATGATTTGTGGATACCTCAGCTACCTCTAGAAATTATTACTCCTATCCTCCACACACATTTCTTGAATAAATGGCTTCAAGAGTTAAGGAATTTGATCAGAGACAATTATGATAAACGAATTCTTACAGGTCCTCAGCAAACAGAATTTCTATCACACTTTGGTCTTCAAAATGCTGCTATTTATTTTGCACTACAGTGGAGCATACAAAGATTCTTCACATGAGACACACCGCATGTGATTACGGCTCACTTTACACCCGAAAGTGACTACGGGGATCTTGCTTTTTAGATAGGGTTGCGTCCTATTGTCAGATCATAACGTGGCCAACATCACGGCACAGACAAGCCCATGTTCTAGCTACCATCTAAGTTATAACCATCATTATCTTCGTCAGTGGAGGTATTATCATTGTCTGATACGGGGTCCAGCTCATCAAAATCATAGTCATGATCTAAATTTGTTGGTGGAAGCAAGTGTTGTGGAAGAGGCCTGAAGGCAATTGCCAAGTCATCATCTCATTGCTGGCAAGTATATATAATTTTGGTAACTTCATCAGGAGAAGCAAAATCTATTTCAGTTCTGGCAGCAATTAAATTAGGGAGCAAGGCAACCTCCATATCTTCCACCTGGGCTTGTGGGAACCAATTATGAGTTAAAGGATAATATTCAATTCATGGTAATGTATAATTAAATCTGTTTTGTAAATAGCCTGATGGTCCACTCATTCCTTCTTCGACAGCTCAATAGAAATTTCTCTGCAGATAGTCAAAAAACTCTCTCATATCATTCTGTATGATTTTATCATTGTATCCTAAAAATAAGTCTTCATAGTCTTCAAACTCTGTCTGCAAGTTAGTAATGTTGTTAAAGAAACCAAATTTTGCACACTTAAGAAAATTCCTTTTGATTTTTATGGGCCAATTCATAGGCAACAAAGATGTAATGCAAACATCAAATGTAATGCTATTTCTTAGTGCAAAATAAATAGCAGCATTTTGAAGACCAAAGTGTGATAGAAATTCTGTTTGCTGAGGACCTGTAAGAATTCCTTTATCATAATTGTCTCTGATCAGATTCCTTAACTCTTGAAGCCATTTATTCAAGAAATGTGTGTGGAGGATAGGAGTAATAATTTCTGGAGGTAGCTGAGGTATCCACAAATCATTACCTTGTTCATCTTTACTAAGGAATATTTCTGTACCATCATTTCTTACCAATGCGTCACCAATTTCGATCATCATATACATTGACTCTGCAAGCTTGGCCATTTCTCTCGTAAGAGAATCTGCTAATGGATTATTATCACCTTTAATCCATTCTATCTCAAAATCATAACTGGCAAAATCAAGATACCAACGTGCAATTCGGCCATGGGCAATATCTTTATTTGGCTTCTTGCTGAGCAGAGATCTCATTGGCTGACTGTCAGTTTTTACAATGAAATGAACAGGTTTAAGAAAAATCTTAAACTTCTCTATACCCTTTTTTACAGCCAAAATCTCTTTTTCATATATGGTGTACCTGCATTCTGTATCAGTGAAGGTTCCTGATCTGTAACCACACACTTGTGCTCCTTTCGATGGAATATCCTGTATGAGAACAACACCCCAAACATCATCAGATGCATCAATGAATAAAAATAAAGGATATCCATTTTCAGGTAAATGAAGAGTGGGCAAATACTGGCATTTTTGTTTTATATTTTGAACAATTTCTGTTAACTCTTCATTCCAGGGACCTGCTCCTTCTTTCAACTGAGCTTGAAATTTCTTTCTATCTTTAGCTAATCCATTATAGAATGGACTGACATAATTGAGACATCCTAAGAATCTTTGTATTTGCTTGGTTCCAACCAAAACATCAGGAAATTCTGAAATATGCTTAAGGATATGAGGCTGGAGTTTTACCTTGCCATGTGACAGAACCAGACCCAAGAGATCAATTTCTTGTTTGCCAATTACCATTTTCTTAGCTGATAAGCATATCCCATTATCTCTGATTGCATTATATAAAGCTTCCAAATGCTTCAAATGCTGAGAATCATTCTCAGAATAAACAATTATGTCATCAATATATACAGAACAAAATTCTTTCAGACTTCTTAAAGCTCTATCCATTCTGCGCTAAAAATAGGTAGGTGCAGTCTTGAGGCCAAAAGGCATCACATTCCACTCATACAAACCTTGTGGTACTGAGAAAGCTGTTTTGAATCTGTCTTCCTCTTTTACCTTAATTTGCCAGAAACCTGACTTGCAATCAAATTTAGAAAACACATTCTTTGAAGCCGCTCTCATTATCAAATATGTACTGAATGGAATGGGATAATTGAATGGTAGAATGATATCATTCAAAGGCTTATAGTTTATACAAAATCTTTTCTTACCTCTCTGTTGTTCTACCCTTTTATTGACCAGGAAAGCTGGGCAGCTAAATGGGCTCTTGCTTTCTCTGATAAACTTTCCTTCAATGAGCTCATTCAAATGCTCATCCATCTCTTTTACTTCTGTGGGGCTCATGAGATAGGCTGGTTCAAATGGTATAACAGTTTTACATTCAGGTTTCAACCTAATCTCGCATTCTTCATGCTCCTTAGACCAAAACTGTAAAGGATTCATGCTACAACAATCCTGTTCAAATTTTGCCTTAACCGGTTCTAAGAGCAGAGGTAACCGTGGTCCTTGGGACTTTAGAGGCTCTTTCTTTTGTTGTTTGGCTTTATCAGACAGCTTATGGTTGACTAATTTCAAGGAGGGAATCCTGACAGGGCCATCCGTATGCTTAAGAGATATTTCGTGGGTGCATAAAACAAATGGCTGATATTTGGTTAGGAAGGTGTAACCAAGCAAAATATCTTCCCTCAAACTATCAAGTTATAATTAGATCAACAATAAACTGCTTACCTTGGATTTCAATTCTGACATCCTGAGCAAATCTCCCCATTTTGATTTCTTCTCCATTTATGGCATATCCGGTTGGTAAATCATTCTTGGTTTTCCAAAACTCAGAAGGAATGGCATTAGTTTTGGCAAAACTACAAGAAGAACTAGAATCTACAAATGCATCCATGGGAATAAGCTTATATCCAGAAAAACAAAGATTTACACGGATATATGTACAATTTTCTACTATGTATAGAGCATTTGCTGGTTCAGACAGAATATCTGGAGAAGAATCATCTACTTTTGTTAGAAGTTCTCGAATTTCCCCCACTGCAGAAATGAGTTTGTCCAAGGCCTTTTTCTGCATAGCACATTGCCGAGCTAAGATGTCAACAGATTCATTACAACGGTCAACTTTAGCACATAAAATATCAATGCTTCGGCCAAGAGACACAGAGGGTGAATGGCGAGAATGATGTTTGGAAGTAGATGGTTTGGAAGATAACCAAGAAGGCTGGGTGTAACCATGGGATGATTTAAGCTTTGGTGATGGTGAGGGTGAGCTAGACACAGAATGTTTAGAAGATCGTTTGGATTTTCTATAAAGAGCAAGTTTCTCTTTTTCCCAGGCCTTGATATCTTTAACCTGTTGTTTGGCGGCAGCTTTTCGTTCTTCGAGTGATCCTGGCATGTGATAAGGATCCTTGGATTTGGCCATGCTTATCTTGAAATCTAGATCTTTAATAGTTTTTTTAATCGTCTTAGAAACAACCTTCTGGTAGATGAACTGGATCGTTCAGACTCAAGTTCTGAATTGGTAGAAGAATGCTTTCTTCTATATTTATCTCTAGCCATGTAGTATTGATCAGGCAAAATTTCAACTAATTCAAACAAATCAACATAGGAAGAACCAAGAACTTCATGGGAAGCAACAATTTCCCAAGTTTCTGACCTATGCTGTTCATCAAACATTGCATAGACTTTATTTTCTAGCTTATACCTTTTTGGACAATCTGTAGCATAGTGTGGACCTTTGCAAATAAAACACTGAACAGATCTTCCACTTTTCTTGAAATCTTTATTCTTTTTAAATAGAAACTTTGGTGGCTTTCTATTCTTGAAAGAATTTTTATTTACAGGAGCAAACCTGTATCTTTTTCTATACTACTTTTTCTTATAAGGAGTATGTCTCCTATGGTCATCATTGTCATAAGCATATTTACATTTCTTGCAATGACAATCTTTTCCACATGATTTTCTACTGAATTTTCTGACATGTTTGAATTCTTTTATCTGATTAATGGGTGGCAAGCTGCAATAGTCTTTCATATTGCAAGAAGAATTATACTGATCTCTGTTATCACTTAAGGCTTTAAGCAGACATCCTTTATCTAACTTGTAGGTAACCAAAGTCCTTAATTCACTGAAACCATAAGCATCAATTTTGGTTTTATACTTGTTACCTATATATTCTTCAGCATATTCTCCCAATCCACAAGGTAGTGAATTTAAATAAAACTTCTTTGTGGTAGAATCATGCAATTTTCCTACAGCTATCATATATTTTTCAAAGACTAAATTATACTTATGCAATTTTCCTAAGTCTCTGAGCTGCAATGAATAGAGGATTTTTTCTGCTTCAAGTATATCATTCTTTCTGTTGCCACAAAATAAACCAATCAGATATAATTTTAAGGTAGCAAATCCTTCAGCAGAAATATCATTCCTACCCATATCTTTTTTTTTAACATACTCATCTCCATCTTCATCCATTGAAATTATACCATTATCAGGGAGAGAGTTCCACCAACTACGGAGTTTACCAGACATGAGCCGGACTGCATACAAAACTTTGTTTGCTTCAGACCATATAGATCCCCTAGTATCAAAGAAATTCTCAAGTGTATCACACCATGTACAAATAGTGTCATAGGGATCTATAATTTTATCAATATTCAAAATATAACCAGAAGTTGCATAAGCTCTCAAATTTTCTGGCCGGGCATTTTCTGACACATCATCTCTCATCTCTACATCCAGCTGATTTTCTACAGTAGTCTGGCTAGCCATGCATAAAGGTTCCCAATCCTCTATAATTTCTATATATGGGGTTTCTTCGGAAGACATATATTCTAGTTCAGAAGAGGATTCATGATAAGAAATTGTTTCAAATATTTCTTCATCAGATGAATTCATGGCTACAGCTGGTTCTTCCATGTAAACAGGTTCATTATCTTCTAATTCATTTTCTTGTAACCAATCTTTTAATGGTTCAGAAACTTGTAACATATGTTCTTTCTGCTTGGGTAGAACTATTCTAGAAGGCATCTGAGGTGTGTGACTTCTAGTTGTAGAAGATACTGGTTGTTCTTCAATTTCTTCAGAAAAGAGAATGCTTTTTCTTCTCTGTATTTTTGGTCTAGGCTTGGGATCTGATTTCTGAGATTTCTGGGTTTTTGTGTCCTCAGTTTCTTCCTCAGAACTATCCTTGCCTTTCTGGGATACTCTAATCTTTTTGGCATATTTTCTTACTTTGTCTAAATTTCTCGCCACATGCTCAAGTAAGACTTTGTTCTCCTGAGCTTGAGTATCTCTTTTAGAGTCAGATGTAGAGATATGAGAATATATTTGTCCTGCCACATTTTCTAATCTTTCACTGCTTGACTGTATGCTTGTGGCCATTATATGGGTCTGACTGACTTGGTAATTTAGTGAACCAAAATTATTTAGGGTAGAAGTGCATTGCTTATCAATTCTACCTATAGCAGTTTCTGTTTTATATTGACTATTCTGTACTTGTAACATTCCATCATAAATAGAAATAGTTCTATTGATTCCTTGTTTGAGATCTACTGCTATGTTGTCTATGTTCTCTGAAGCTGTTTTCATCCATGCAGACTGCCAGTTTCTCTGACCTTCAAAATTCTTTTGTTTTGTCCCTACCTTAGTATGAATTTTTGCCTCATATCTGCCCATTATTTTATCATCAGGTGTAACAACCTGATAACTATCCTGTGTTGGCCATCTACCAGGAGTATAGCTGACTAAATCTACAGCAGTAGCAGAATCTAACTGTAGAGTATGCTTAGTTCTTCTTTCTGATCCATACCTAGGTAAATGCTCTCTCATCATACTTGCATGTTCACCTAGTTTTGCTATTTTAATCCCTTTTCCTTTTCTTTTCTTATCTTGGTCTTCATCCTGTTTTAGTGCAAGATGTAATCTAGCACTTACTTGTCTGGCAAGTTCATCTATTTGATCAGGATGAGATCGTTGGGATCTGGAAGAGAAAGATGATCGAGAAGGCATTTGCTTGAATCTTTCTGAGCTACCAGAGGTTGAGCATTCTTCAGGATTGTAATCCACATAAGGTTTTTTATTAGAACTAGCATATGCATGGGCCATGGATCTACTGCGAGACAGAGGTTGAGCTCTGGCTTGAGTTTCATCTATTAATGGTTGTTCCAAGATAGTTTGACTAGGGACAGATTGGAGAGTTATGGTGCCTACTCTTCAGGATTGGAATAGAGGTCTGTCTGAGAATCTATTTCTGTGAACAGGAAGGTCAATAAACTATGGTCTTTGCCTATCAAGCAATTGTTCTATAATTGGAAAACCAATGTCAAAACCTGTTGAATTGATGAATCAACCATAATCAAGAAGATTGGAAGATCCTCTTGGGAAAGATACCCCTGTGGGTAAGGAAATAGGTGGAGACACAGTATTCATGATTCTATATACACAGCAACCTCCTATGGTGGCATAGACAGAACTGGGCATTAACGGGACACCTTTAACTTGTAGAAGTAAACAAAAGGCAGAAGAAATGAATTTATCAGATAAAGAAAGTGTAAAGTTGGGTTGAACTGACAAGACTCCATCGCCTTTCTCAGCACTGAGAATTCCACGAAACTGGGCAACTACAGCTTGTTCCCAAATTTGACATCGAGTATCAATTAAAGTGGCGAAGAACTCAGCACCTATGTTGTAATTAAAATGCGGATGGATGATAAGATCGACATGAGGGAAATGAACATGAAAGAAACCTTTGTCTTGCCATCTAGAGACATCTTTAGGAAGAAGGAAAGGTAAATAAATAGGACATATTCCAGTACCCGAAACTAAAAGATTAATTTCACTTTGATGCACTGAGTCACACACTTTAGCCTTAATTCCTTTTTCTGGATAGAAAGTATTAATTTTAACATCTAGAAATTTGATATTTCCCTTATCATCTACGACATGAGTGTTGCCATCTTGGAAATAGTTATGTAAAACATCAGATAGAGCAGAACTTGCATCCATAGATCTATGTAATGCCATTGGTGAGAAATAAGACTTACTGATTACTCGTTCGCGATATTCCTTGCTACTTTTCACGACTCACTGCCCTTTAACATGGCACTTTCCTTTGGCCTTCAACAACGGGTCTTACTGCACGCATCCACAAGTACTACATCACGCTACTAATAGCACGTTCAGTGATAGAACTCACCCACAGCAATGACAAAGATCATAACAAACACATGAACTTGACTCTGATACCAATTAGAAATGGCAACCAATCTTTTATATTGCTCGTAGATAAGAGTTTACAACTTAATGCAATTTCTGGTTGTTCAGATCACTCAAGGCGCAGAACAAGAGCATACTCTTGCGAAGACTTAAAAGCCTAGATTCTAATCCTCAACTTCCTAGTTCCTGAATCTGACTCTGAATGCCCCAACAATAGCATCGGGTTCTTATTTATAACATAAGTCGGATGCCAAAAGATTATAACAATTTTGAGTTCCAACCACACAAACTTGACACGCGTCTAACACTATAAGTAGTGGAGGAAAAGGCAGAGATAAAGCACTACAGTGGAGCGTACAAAGATTCTATCTTTTGAAAAGAATAACCTTAGCTTTTAATATTCAAAAATAATAAAAGATCATGCACAATTATATATATTCAACCTCTATTTTTTTCCTCTCTGGTCTTTAAACAGAGATATGTAATCAACAAAAGTCTTTAAAATACTATACTTAATACAAATACATTTATTTATTTTTCTAACTAACACTACAAACATATCATTTTTTTTTGTCAAGACCAAGAGAGTGCAAATCCTCTTTTTTAACAATAAAAAGAAAGAGAGAATTTGCACTCTCTTGGTCTTGACAAAAAATGATATGTTTGTAGTGTTAGTTAGAAAAATAAATAAATGAATAAATAAATAAATATATTTGTATTTATTTAGAGCCATTTGCTTCTTGTTCTTTGATATGTTCTTATGTAATATTTGTTCTGAACATTTTACCAGTAGCGTGCATAGTATTTGTGGAAGTCGCAGCCATAAGTCCTATTTTAAAGGCCAGGGGAGTCGTTTGAAGGGCATCAGTCAGCCGACCAAAGTAGCAGAGAATATCGCAATCGTAAATTAGTAAGTTCATATCTCTCATTATGGATAGTAGAAGATCAATGAATGCTAGCTCTACATTGTCTGAAATTTTATGTTATTGCTTTTATGATAGTGATGAACATGTTGATGAGAAGGGTAACTTTAATTTCCCTGACATTAAAATCTCTACACTCTACCCGGAAAAGGGAATCAAAGCAAAAATCTATGATTCTGTCCGTCAATCTGAAATAAATCTGTCAGTCTCTGGAGAAGGAATTTGTCCTATCTACCTCCCTTTCTTACTTCCTTCTAATGTCTCTTGCTGGAGAGAAAAGGGATATTTCCATGTCCACTTTCCTCATGTTGATTTGATTGTCCACCCCCATTTCAACTATGATATTGTTGCTCAATTTTTTACCACCCTTATAGATACACGCTGCAAAATTTGGGAACAAACCATTATAGCCTAGTTCCGTGGTTTCCTTGGTGTTGAAAAAGGAGATGGCATGATCTCTATTTGTCCAAATTTCACCCTTTTGCTATCTGATAAATTCATCTCTTTTGCATTTTGTCTTCTTCTGCATGATAAGGGTGTGTTTCTCATGTCAGAATCTGTGTATGCCCCCCATAGTAGGTTGTTGCGTATATAGAATAATGAATACTGTGTCACCTCCAGTCTCTTTGCCCACTGGGGTAGGGTTCCCGCAAGGATCTTCAAACTTGCTAGATTATGGTCGAATAATTGACCATACTGGTTTTGACATAGGATTCCCTATTATTGAACAACTCTTGAACCAATAGAAACCCCAATTTCGAGACCTTCCTGTGCAAAAGGAATAGATTATCTAATAAACCTTTGTTCCAAACTAGGAGAGTAGCCAATGTGACACTCCAATCTGTCCCAGATCAGACTATCATGGAACGACCTTTGGTGGATGAAAATATGGCTAGACTCCAACCTTTAAGACAAGGTTTCTCTATGGCTCATGCTTTCTCCTGTTTTGATAATAAGACATATATGGATTATAACCCCGAGGAATGTTCTACATCCTCTAGCCATCTTGTTTCCAGACCTTCTAGACCCCACATATCTATCAATCCTTATCCTTCTAGAAAATACTTTGCATCAACCTCTGACTTAAGTAATGATTCTGTGCTTATGGACAAATTAGTTAGATAGGTTAGTTCTAGATTGCACTTAGCCCATAAAGAAGAAGATAAAAAACAAAAGGGGATCAAAATCCATAGGATGGATGAACCAGCTTGTATGTATCGTAAAACTCTTTCCAGGTATGGAGCAGATAAAATCTAGTCAAATACAAAATCTAGCTTTCTGATGAAGCATCCAAAGAAATCACTAGCTATGAGCCAGGAAGATGGCCTACCTTTGAAACATTTCATGTGATCAATCAAGATAGAATCTATGGGGAAGATATGACTCTAGACTTCATGACAAGATAGGAATCTAGCAAAAAGACTCTGTGGCACAAAGGAATTGGCAAGCACAATGAATGTTGTCAGCTTAGTACAATCTTGATGACATGGCTTTGGATATTAAGCAAACTGTAAATAATTCTAGTGCTGCTTTTGGAAAGTTAATTCTAGTAGAAGATAATATGGATAAGTTAGATACTTGTGTCAGAAGAATAGAGAAGCAGGCTACTTCTATGCTAAATGATACTTCAGGAATCTCTTACCAAACTAGAAATATTCAGAACTCTGTTACAACTATTTAAACTCTAGTTCAAAGAACACACATCTGTCTCAAAGATTTTTGATGACTTAGCTACTTCTGATACTAGGAGAGATACTCAAGCCCAGAAAAATAAAGCATTGTTAGAACATGTGGCCAAAAATCTAGAAAAAATTAAAAGATATACAAAGAAAATTAGAGTCTCCCAAAAAGGGAAAGATAGCTTTGAGGAAGAAGTTGAAGAAGCTAAATCTAATTATTTAGAGCCTCTACAAAAATAGAGAGTCAAGGTTTAAAGGAGAAAAGGTATCCTCATTGCTCATGAACTTGATGAAGAACAACATGTAGCACCCTCTAGAACCAAAACAACCCCAAGACCTACAAAGTTAGTTTTTCCCAAACAAAAAGAACATGCTATGCAGCATGCAGAAGAAATGAAAGATTGGTTAAAAGAACTTTAGATAGAGAATAATGAACCTATTGCTGCCCATATTGATGCTTCTCTTTTTGATGAAGAAGTCGTTTTAGATGTAGAATCATCTCAAGCATCTGAGAATGATGAACTGGAAATGGTTACTGAAGAATTTGTTTTAGAACAAATACATGATACGAAAGATTGAGAAAATTTTATGGCTAGTCATGAATCAGTAGGCAGTAATATAAATATTGAAATGAGGGATGCAATTACAAAAAATTTTAGAGTTGAACAATTAACAGTCTATGCCACCTTAGGGAATATTTTAAACATTGACAAAATTGTTGAACCTTATGATGCTATTTGCACCTGGTGTGATACATTAGAAAATTTCTGACACTAGAGGATCTATTTGGTCTGACTCGAATAAAGTTTTGTACGTTGTAAGAATAATGTTGCATAAATTAAGAGATTGGTGGAATGGTTTACCTGACAATGGTATTATTACCCAAGATCCAGTATCAAGAGAAGAATATGTCGAAGAAATGGATATGGGTAGGAATGACATATCTATTGAAGGTTTTACAATGCTCAAACTTTTGCTCATTGGTTTATTCTGTGGAGATAGGAGAAATGATGTTCTTGAAGCTTAAAAAATTTGTTTTCCTTACAGCTCAAGAATTTATGAAAGCTGCACAAATACAATCTCATTTTTGAAAAATATATGATTGCAACTCATAAGCTCCAATATCCTACTACTAAGAAATATTACCTTAATTCACTTCCTTGTGGATTAGGAGAATGGGTAGAAGACTATCTGATTGATAGGAAAAAAACAAAGGTTGAAAAATATACATTTTCTAAGCTCAAAACTTTAGTCACCTATAAACTGGATAAACAATGTCTCCTTAAGGCTTTGAATGACAACAGAGAACAATTTAATTCTTCGTGCAATTTGAGAGAATATTGTAATCTACCTCTAATCAACCAGCTTAAGGACATCAAGCAGGTAAGGAAATTTGATAAAAGGTCTTGTGGAAAATATTGTAAATGCCAGAAGTGTAATAAATGTGCTTATGATGATGATAACATGGAAAGATCTTTTTGTCCTAAGCACAGAAGCCACAAGAAGAGATACACATTTGCTCCTGTACATAAGAATTCTTTCAAGAGTAGAAATCCTCGTGAAACTCTTCCCAGATATGGAGTAGATAAAAGAGTCAAATACAAAATCTAGCTTCCTAATGAAGCCTCCAAAGAAATCACTGACTATGAGCCAGGAAGATGGCCTACCCCTAAAATATTTCATGTGATAAATCAAGATAGGAATCTATGGGGAAGATATGACTCTAGACTCCATGACAAGATGGGAATCCAACCAAAAGACTCTATGGGACAAAGGAATTGGCAAGCACAATGGGTGTTGTCAGCTCATGACAATCTTCATGACATGGCTTTAGATATTAAGCAAACTGTAAATAATTCTAGTGCTATTTTTGGAAAGCTAATTCTAGTAGAAGATAATATGGATAAGTTAGATACTTGTGTTAGAAGAATAGAGAAGTAGGCTACTTCTATGCTAAATGATACTTCAGGAATCTCTTACCAAACCAGAAATATTCAGAATTCTGTTACAACTGTTGCCCTTTCAGGTTGTTGACCTTGATGGCAAAACACAACTCTCTCTCCCCCTTTTTGCATCAAAGACAGAGGGAGGAAGAATTGTGCAATTGCCTCAAAGATAGATCAGAAACCATAAGCCAGTATGCTGCAGAAAAGATAAGCAAAATAAAAAATGTAAATCATACCATGACTGTCCAATGGAGCATGAAACATCCAAAATGGCCTAAAATACAACTGCATTGTTAGTACCATAGAAATGAGCATGTATCAAAAACAAGGACAACAATTGAAGATGCCAAACATGAGAGATATGAGGACTATCATCTGAATAGAGTAGAACACCACTGTTACAGCATATATCAATGATCGAGTATCATTAAAGCAACAAGTAAACCTTTGAACAGACCACTGTACCAATGTAATGCCAACTACCAATATATGCACATGCTACAGTAACATGAGAAGAGATTACAAGAAAATGAATGTTGGTAATCACTTATCACATTAATGTATCAACTAACACAACAAGAATGAAGAATGTACAAAGAAGCTCCCCCTGAAACCAAACCACTATCCAAGGACACAAGTCTAATTCTAGACCAATGACATACTTATTAGACAATATGAATACTTTCATCAAGAAATACTGGCACCATCTTGAAAGAGAGCAAATATGAAAAACTAATATGTAAACACTGACTTTTGCCAAACAACCTGCACCATGCTGCAAAAAACATATGGTCCTCTCCCCTGAATGACTCCTTTGTCATAATGTTCACCTTATCAAACCTTCTGCTGTCATCCTCTACAAAGGTCATTGTTAGGAAGCATGAAAAACTGATCCCAAAATCATTATTGTGATCACATTGTCCATCATTGTAAAGCATCAACTGATAAATCATCAATGTAGCAAAGCATGATCAATTAGGCACATATCACAATATAAGAGTCACTATTACCAAAAATTGTCAAGGCACTGAACTCTATTGTAAAACATCAAGAAACATCAGTTAAAGTCCTTATCACTGTATGAAAGAATTCATTGTAAGAACCCATATGCATCAACATCTATATCAAGTATCTGTAACAAGCAATGAAGACATAATCATCAACCAGTCAAAGTAAGAACACCATTGTCTAGAACAGTCCCTACACCATTGTAACAATCCAACATGGAAGAACACTATCAAGAACATTTCATATATACCACTGTAAAAAATGAAAGCATCCAGAAAATTAAAAGTATCAAATCAGAATCACTGTAACACAAGGCATTGTATAACTTGTCAGAGACATCAAGATCACAGTACCATCGTGTCCTTGCATGAGCACCACATAGATTATCCTGATGAACATCAATCTTACCTTTGTAGCAGATTCATAGAATTCTATGAAAACATTATGTCATCCACTAAAGCACCTTGTTTCATTATCAAAAATCAAAATGACAGATGAAGCACCTGACCCAAAACATCTGACACAGAAACTCCTATGATGGCAATGATTGCATAAAAACAGAATAAAATTAACTGATCAGAATTAACCTTGACATAATGAAACTTTTGAAGTAACCCTCCTTCAAATAATCAACTCCATATCAAGGACTGCACTGAGATGCAAACAACCAAAGTAGCTGTAGGTTCACTACTGTCATATATCTTAACATGAAGTGACCAAAACACTTGTGTTTCTCAACATCAACATCGTGGCCAATCATGAGCAAAGCATGAACAACTATAATCTCTCTAAATATCTTGAAGAAGCATAAAGGCCCTTGTAAAACAAATGCACACTAGTCTATAAAGAACTTCGACACACCAATTCAGCAATGGATTGAATTGTTCAAAGATCTTAAGAACATACTAAAGTCATTGCTTCCAAACATATCAACCTTTATTGTTGAATGTTTAAGGGGTTTGAAAGATACATTACAAATCAACTCCCCTTTGATTCATGCTACTGTTTATGCACTCATAGATTTCTTTTGTGCAGTATGCACAAGATTGGGACTTTCTTCTTCTTGACTTTGTTTTCTTCTCCAAACTAGTATAGGTTATTTGTTTTCTTTGCCCAAAGCATTCACTTGCTTTAGCTTGAACATGTAGCATCTAGTTGGTTTTATCCTTCCTCTACACCATTGTGCTTTGTGCCCAAACATATTGCGTTTATAACACAAAACACTGTAGTTTTGATCAAGTGAATAATAATTTCTTCTAGGTGATATGAGAGTCATAACTTGCATGCTTCCAACAGTTTCTTGCAAGGTGGCCAACTTTATTACAATTATAACAAATAGTAGTGTAGTTTAGATTTGACTTGTCATAAAAAAATTTCTCTTTATTCCACCCAAAATCATATCTTTTACAATCTCTGGCCCTATGGCCATAAACATGACATGCATAGCAATAACCATGGAATTGTGAATAATTATACCTGATAGATGGAGGTCTTAAAGACTCATTAGCAACATTAACTTCAATTTTCTTCTTAGCTTCAACCTCAGGTGCAACAGAATGAAATGTCAGGTCTATCTTCTTCCTAGGAACATCTCTTGTCTTGAAACATTCTCCTTTCTCATAGCCCAAGCCAGTAGTATCACTGTAATACATTTGCTTACTCAACATGTGATTCAGGCAGTCAATACTCTTTCGAATTGAATATTCTTTTGCAACTTTTAAGATGCTTCTTCCAAATCCTTTCTCAAAGAGACTATTTCTTTATCTAACTTTAGACATTCTATTCTTTTTACTTCAAGATAAGATTTTGTAAGGTCAACTATTCATTTAACTTTTTCAAATTCTATTTTTAGACTAATGAAAAATTTATTTGTCTCTTCAATTTGTACCGTTGGCTCTTTAAGTTCTAAAGGAACTTTAGCAAAATTTAGAGAGTACCTTAATCTTGGAATCCTTCTCTTGTTGAAGTTGAATCTTTCATCCCTAGTTCTCTTTTTCAAGATACTTGTTCATTTCTAGAGCACATAATAGTTCTCCTTCAACATCAACTTCACAGTCATTTTCATCAAATTCCTATCCATCTTCATCTATAAAGAAATCTCCTTCTGCATCATCAATCTCAACAACAAAGTCATTTTCTTTATCATACTTTGTGTTTGAAGTGAAAATAAATTGGATAATGATGTGTTAGGTGTCCAGGTTTCTAACAATAACACACACATAAGAAATATTGAAATTCAGTTGCACACTATGCAAAAATAAATTCAGGTTGTATCAGAATCTCAAATACTGTTGAGCGACTCCATCACCAGAGAGTCTCAGACTATTCAGTCCACTGTTGTAATAGTCAAACAATAGCACCAGCCTGTTAAACAATTGAATTTTCCCTCTAGTGCTAAAAGCTATCTACAAGCTCAGCATGAAGGTCCTAAGTTGTTAGTCAATCCTAAACAACATGTTATAGAAAAGGTCTTTGACCCCAGCACCGGAAAAATGAAAGATACCACTCTCGAAGAGAAAGCCAAAGGAAAATTCCAAATGGCACGTGGTAATGGAACCAATCCAAATGGTTCTAATCCTATAGATCCCTTCAAGAACATCTAGACCTACAAGGCTGATACTCTGCCTTTATTAAATTTTGATAGTTTTCAGGATGTTGAGAATATGCGAGGTAGAGATGCTATGCGGGCATGGATAACCAAGTACATGTCCACAAATGCAGGAGCTGATGAATCCCAAGTTATTAAACAAGCTCTAAATTCTATGACTGGCATTGCTAGAAATGTGTCGGATCGTCTTGAAGACACATTCCGGGATGATTTGATTAATAGGGGTACAGATCAAGTATATGCTCAATTAACCCGTCTGTTTGTGGGTCAGACAGACACAAGAGAAAAGTTAGCATATAATAAGTTTATCCGAGGGAAATGCAAAGATATCAAGTTTTTCAAGGAGTACTGTGAAGAACAGTTCACACGAATTTCTATCAATCTGGACATGAACAGAACCATGAGTTTATGTTCACTACTTTTCTGAAAAGTTTTGGAGATGTGGTAGGAGAATATTACCACAAGAGAGTTTTGGAAAATATGGTTACTGAAGGCATTGAGATGAAGGAATTAACCTTTCCTCAGCTCATACAATTCTTGACTGAAACCAATGAAGATATGTGTGAAGAGTCAAGAAAAAGAAAGGAATTAAAAAAGGTAAAGCCACTGATTTCCTCTTCAGCCTACTATTAAATAATGCCTAGTAATCAATTTCATGAAAAAGGAAAATCTTCTTGTTATTCATGTGAAAATACTAACTACAAGAAGAAAAAGAAATATTCAAAGAAAAGCAAATATCTCAAGAAAAAAGGTTATTTTAGAAAAAAGGGATAAAGAAGGATCAGGATCTAAGAAAAAGTGGAAACCCACTTGCTATATGTGTAAAGGAGATCATCATGCAAATAAATTCCCTAAAAGAAACAAAGGAAAAATAAGGGTAAAGTTCGTGAAGCAAGAGCAACAGGACTCGACAGTAATGATGAATTTGAATTCATTAATGATTATCCTTCAGATCCTGAGGATATTGTTCTGTTAGAAGCAGAATCTAAAGAATAAGAAGAAGAAGAATATAAATTTGCTGAAGAACCATAACAAGTGCAAGAAGAAGAACAATCATCTGACAGCTCAGATGATTCAAAAAATTCATTTTTCTGTAGGATGCTCAGAAGAGACACTCGAGTTGAACTTGAAAAAGTCATAGAAGAAATCTTGCAGATTGAAGCTCGATTGCAGAAAATGGATATGGGTCAAGAGACTTGGAAAAAGCTTAAAAGCATACTTGAACAACTTACAATGAAAAAACACTTCTTGTTGAAAGAACCAGACGTTCCCTCTGGTTCAAGGACTCCTAAGTTACCCTTCAGAAGATCACCAATTATGAGTTAGCCTATAGCACCAGTTGCTCAAAGAAGCTTGGCAGAAGCCCCTGCAGCTAGAAGTATGGCTCGACGCCTCTGGCAGCGTCAGAGAAAAAGTTTTCTTAAAAAGGTAATAGAACAAGCATGAGCTAAGATAGCTGAGATTGATGATGAAGAAAACATCCAGCCTATTGAAGAAATAGAAAAGTCTCAGGAACTAGATAAGTACATAAATCAATTTAATTCCATGGGTTCTATTCAACTCCCTTAGGAAACCACAACAAGATAAGAGTCTCTTTACTTTGAGGAAAAGCCTTATAGCCCAATGGTCAAGCATGCATTCCAGTCCGAAGGACAATATATAGAACCAGTGCTGAATCTGGTAGGCAAGACAACCCCATACCTAGGAGAAATGATACATGAAACTGAAAGTAGCAATCATCACCAAATTAGAGCCTATCAACACTCTAAGGCCACTACAACCTGTCCTGGAGTAATCTTTACAATTCATTTTCTAGGAATCAAGATGTATTCCCTTACATTGCTATGGGATACTGGTGTAGATGTAAATATTGCTAGATACAACTATTTCCCTATAGATCAATGGATCGAAGGATCCACAAAGCTTATTTTTGGTAAAGGGAAGTTTGAATCCAAATTAATTTGCAAAGTTCCTATTCAGTTAAGCAATGGTTACATTGATGAACTAACTTTTGTGTATTATGAGATAGATGGCTACGATAGAGTAATTGGTAGTAGCGCAATGAAGCAATGGGAACCAATAACCATTGACAAAGATTTCATTACTCTTTATAATCAGTTTCAGGTTCCAAGACTACATCAGGATTTGTCCTACACTTCGAAGATCGAACAAGTCAGATCAGTCAAGTGGAAGAATACTGTGTGGATTGCCAGACAAATTGAAGCATTACAATCCCCACTGGAACATATTAAAGCAGAATTTGCAAAGTCAGTTATGACTAAAGATCTGAAAAAGCATAAGAGAAATTTGATTGCCAGCGTTTCTCTCAAGAGAGATACTAAAGGTAAAGAAATTATCCCTAAAGCTAAAGCAAATTATTTCTTTATGAGTTTTAATGAAACAAAATTGTGTAAAAAGGAAATAACAGAATTATGGAAGTTAGATTTGATTAAGCTCTC
The DNA here is from genome assembly GCA_027924645.1 of Cunninghamia lanceolata. Taxonomy (NCBI): domain Eukaryota; kingdom Viridiplantae; phylum Streptophyta; class Pinopsida; order Cupressales; family Cupressaceae; genus Cunninghamia; species Cunninghamia lanceolata. The sequence goes on along the minus strand of BSBN01000914.1, from coordinate 4,840,876 downwards.
CAGTTCTCCATTACAAACCTCTGAATGAATGTTTGCAATATAATTGCCATCCTTTGCCTAGAAAAGATCACATTTGGCAAACCATTCAAGGTAGTAATGTGTATTCAAAGTTTGATCTAACCAAGGGATTTTGGCAAATTGCATTAAAGTCTGAAGACTATTATAAGACAACTTTTTCAGTACCACACGGACTATATGAATGGAAAGTCCTCCCTTTTGGCATTAAAATTGCTCCATCCATCTTCCAACAACAGATGGATAATATCTTCCGACCATATGCAAAATTTATTTTGCCTTATATTGATGATATCCTTGTGTTTAGCCAAGATATGAAGCAACATCTGAATCACCCGCATCAATTTTTTTCTATTTGTTAGCAACATGGTCTTGCCGTCAATCCTAGTAAGAGTCATTTTGTGCAAGATTCCATTGTGTTCATTGGCATCAACCTTGTCCCGGGGGGGGGGAGATGGACACTCAACTACATATTCTCACTCGCATTGATCGAATTAAAAGGAATTGTACTGATCTTCCTACATTACAATTACCAGGTGATGGTTTTAAATTGTGGAAATAGATGCTAGTGATTAGGCTTGGGCAGGAGTTTTGAAAGAAAAAAACCAAGGTAAAGAGGAGATAGTCAGGTATATATCTAGAAGTTTTAAAACTAGTGAACGTAATTATCACAGTACTCATAAATAAACATCTGGAAAGCCTTCAATGTATTAATCACAACAAGAATTTATTTATGATTACTATGATAATTAAGTTCACTAGTTTTAAAACTTCCAAATATATACCTGACTATCTCCTCTTTACCTTGCTTGGTTTTTTCTTTCAAAACTCCTGTCCAAGCCTAATCACTAGCATCTGTTTCCACAATTTTAAAACCATCACCTGGTAATTGTAATGTAGGAAGATCAACACATTTTCTTTTAATTCGACGAATGATGGCATCATGGAATTTTGTCCATGGAGGTGGACGTTTACCAAGTAACTTATTGAGCTCAAGTCGATCCTCACCAAGCTTACTGTAAAATCTAGAAATATAATTAACCAATCCCAAAAACCTTTGGAGTTATTTAAGATCAGTTACCTTGAGATTCTAAATGCGAGTGAGAATATATGTGGTTGAGCCTCCATCTTCCCCCCCAGGAGAAGCTTGATGCCAATGAAAATAATGGAATCTTGCGCAAAATGACTCTTACTAGGATTGATGGCAAGACCATGTTGCTGACAAATAGAAAGAAATTGCTGCAGGTGATTCAGATCCTTCTTCATATCATGGCTAAACACAAGGATATCATCAATATAAGGTAAAATAAATTTTGCATATGGCCGTAAGATATTATCCATCTATTGTTGAAAGATGGATGGAACAGTTTTGATGCCAAAAGGGAGAACCTTCCATTCATATAGTCCCTGTGGTATTGAAAAAGCTATCTTATAATAGTCTTTAGACTTTAATGCAATTTGCCAGAATCCTTGGTTAGATCAAACTTTGAATACACATTACTACCTTGAATGGTTTGCCAAATGTGATCTTTTCTAGGCAAAGGATGGCGATTATCTTGCAAACATTCATTCAGAGGTTTGTAATTTACAACCAATCTTTTCTCAGGAAGCTCTTCACCATTTTCATCATATTTTGGAACATACATAGCATGACAGGAAAATGGAGAACTGGAGAGCTTAATCAGATCTAACTTCCATAATTCTGCTATTTCCCTTTTACATAATTCTGTTTCATTAAAACTCACAAGGAAATAATTTGCTTTAGCTTTAGGGATTATTTCTTTACCTTCTTGTCTCACTTGAGAGGAAGGCCGGCAACCAAATTTCTCTTATGCTTTTTCAGATCTTTAGTCATAATTGACTCTACAAATTCTGCTTTAATATGCTCCAGTGAGGATTGTAATGCTTCAATTTGTCTGGCAATCCACACAATATTCTTCTGCTTGACTGATCTGACTTGTTCAGTCTTCGAAGTGTAGGCCAAATCCTGATGCAGTCTTGGAACTTGAAATTGATTATAGAGAGTAATGAAATCTTTGTCAATGGTTATTGGTTCCCATTGCTTCATTTCTCTACTACCAATTACTCCGTCGTAGCCATCTACCTCATAATGTACAAAAGTTAGTTCATCAATATAACCATTACTTAACTGAATAAGAACTTTGCAGATTAATTTGGATTCAAACTTCCCTTTACCAAATATAAGCTCTGTGGATTGTTCGATCCATTAATCTGCAAGGAAATATTTGTATCTTACAATATTCACATCTGCACCAATATCCCATAGGAATGCAAGGGGATACATCTTTATTCCTGGAAATGAATTGTGAAGATTACTCCAGGACAGGTTGTAGTGGCTTTAGAGCATTGATAGGCTCTAAGTTGGTGATGACTGCTACATTCAGTTTCATGTATCATTTCTCCTAGGAAAATACCAATATCTGCCAACATTGCATAGGAAAATGAATTGTGAAGATTACTCCAGGATAGGTTGTAGTGGCTTTAGAGCATTGATAAGCTCTAATTTGGTGATGACTGCTACTTTAAGTTTCATGTATCATTTCTCTGAGGAAAATGCCAATATTTGCTATAGGGGATTGGCTCTGATACCAATTTAGAGAAAGTTTTTATTGCATATGAAAATGATTACAATGGAGAAGTATGATAGAACATGAGTGTAATAACCGATAAAGATTATCACACTATAAAACCTTTCTACACAATTTATGATTGTTCAGTTCGTAATTACGCGCAAAACAAGAGCTTACTCTTGTTATCCTAAGACTCTCTCTAAAACTTTCTGCAAGACTCTAAATCAACCCTTGAATAAGTTTTGAATGCCTACAATGAGGTCCAAACCCCTCATTTATAGCTATCGAAACTCAAAAATTATATTCTAACATAGGAGTCTGACCATACAAAAATGACACGTAGAATCCACTGTAGAAGTGGAGAACTATTAAGCAGTCTTGTCCACAAGCATTAACAATAGTGGAAAAGGAAAAGACAATCGCTTTAAGGACACTGTAAGTGAGGACGACCTACTTTACATTCAAAAGTAGATATGAAGATCTTGCTTTTTGTGACAGGGTTGCATCCTGTTGTAGGATCATAACGTGGCCGACATCACGACACCGACAAACCCAAGTGCTAGTCAAAAACTGTTGGAGGTAGTAAATGTATCAGAAGTGGTCTAAAAATTATTTCTAAATCATCATCTCTCTATCTGAAAACATAAATTATTTTTTCTACTTCTTCAATAGATGCCATATCTATCTCTGTCCAGGCAGCAATAGGGGCTGGTACTAAAGAGGGTTCCATATCTTGAACAATTGCCTTAGCAAACCAATCGTAGGTCAGAGGATAATATTCTACCCTTGGTATACAACAACTGTGAGGATTTGACATGATATCCTGATGGCCCCGACATCCCTTCTGAAATTGCCTATCTAAAATTACCTTGAATGTAATTGAAAAACTCTTCCATGTTAGGAGGTAACACCTTGTTATTATAACCCATGAAGAAATCTGCATAATCTTCAAATTCATTATGAAGAATTGTGATACTATTTATGAAACCAAATTTTTCACATTTAAGCAAATTTTTCTTAGTCCTGACATCCCAATTCATAGGCAATAAAGAAGTAATGCATAAATCAAATGAGAAACCATTTCTGATAGAAAATGCTAAACTAGCTTCTTCAAGACCAAAATGCTCCATGAAGGCTACCTGTTCTGCTGGGCAAAGAATCCCTTTGTCAAATCTAGTAGAAATCAAATTTATTAAATCTTGTAACCATTTGTTAAGGAAATGAACATGGAGAATTGGTTCAATTATTTCAGGAGGTAATTGTGGAATTATTATCTTTTCCCCGTCTTCATTGGTACTCTTGTATACCTGTGCTCCATCTTTTCTCAGGAAGGTTTCACCTGGTTCTATAAGCATTGAAGCATGCTTTGGTAGCTTTGACATTTCTCTAGTTAGACTGTCTGCTAGTGGATTATTATCTCCTTGAATCTACTCAATGTCAAAGTCATAACTGATGAAGTCAAGATACCATCCTACAATTCTACCATGTGTCATATCTTTGTCAAGCTTTTTCTTGAGGAAGGATCTCATCGGATGCCTGTTTGTTCTTACTATGAAATGATTTGGCTTTAATAAAATCTTAAACTTCTAAATGCCTTTCTTAACGACGAGAATTTCTTTTTTGTAGATTGTATACCTGCATTCAGTGTTTGTAAAAGTACAACACCCCAAACTTCATCAGAAGCATCAGTATAGAGAACCAATGGATAACCTTCTTCAAGTAGATGCAATGTTGGCAGATATTGGCATTTTGTATTGATCCTTTGCACGATCTCAGTCAATTCATCAGTCCACGAACCTGCTCCTTCCTTTAGCTGATTTTGTATCTTCTTCCTGTCTTTTGCCAGTCCACTGTAGAATGTGAAACATAATTCAGGCATCCTAAAAACCTTTGGATTTGTTTTACCCCTACTAGGACATTAGGAAATTCACTAATATGCTTCAAGATGTGAGGTTGTAATTTTAGTTTTCCTTTAGACATAATTAAACCAAGGAAATCTATTTCTTCTTGACCTATCACCATCGTTTTAGCAGACAAGCAAATTCCATGAGATCTGATAGTGGTATATAACATCTCCAAATGTTTTAGATGTTGAGACTCATCCTCAGAGAAAACAATAATGTCATCTATGTATACAACACAAAATTCTGCTAAACTTCTTAAAGCTTTATCCATTCTTCTCTGGAAATATGCTGGAGTAATTTTGAAGCCAAATGGCATCACATTCCATTCATATAATCCTTGAGGGACTAAAAAGGCAGTTTATACCTATCGTTTTCTTTGACCTTAATTTGCCAAAATCCTGACTTGTAATCAAACTTTGAGAAGATCCTTTTTGAAGCTGCTTTCATAATCAAATCAGTGCTAAATAGAATTGGATAATTGAATGGAAGAATGATATCATTTAGAGGTTTATAATTAATACAAAATATTTTCCTACCTCTTTTTCTTTTTGCTTGCTTATTTACCAAGAATGCTGGACAGTTGAAAGGGCTCTTGCTTTCTCTGATGAAGTTGCTTTCAAGCAACTCTTCTAGATGCTCATCCATTTCTAGGACTTCTGTGGGACTCGCAAGTAGGTAGGTTCAAATGGAATTATTGACTAGCATTCTGACTTGATCTTTATTTCACATTCCTCATGATCTTTAGACCAGAACTGTAGAGGATTGAGACTGCAACAATCTTGCTCAAATTTCACTCTAACAATTTCTAATAATAATGGCATTTTTTGAGCCTGGAGATTTGCACTTTCTTTCCTTCCTGTTTTAGTAGTCTTTTTGTCAAATTTGTAATTGACTACTTTCAAAGCATGTATCTTGATATGACCATCTTCATGGTGAAGATATATTTCATGGGTTCTAAGCACAAAAGGTTGATATTTAGTTAGGAACATAAATCCTAAAAAGACATCACCTCTTAAGCTATCTAGCTCAATAAAATCTGTAACAATTTTTTTCCCTTGGATTTCTATGGTCATGTCTTGGGCATATCTCCCCATTTTTACTTCCTAGCCATTGATAGCATACCTTGAGGGGAGATCTAGTATGGGCTTCCAAAACTATGGAGGAATGGCATCTGTTTTAGAAAAACTGCGGGAAGAGTTAGAATCTACAAAAGCATCCATAGGAATGGGCTTATAACCAGGAAAAAAAAACTCATTCTAATATATTTACAGTTTTCAGCTAAATATAGGGCATTGGCAGGTTTTGACCGGGCACTGCTAGAGGTTTCTTCTTCTAAATTGTTAGATTTATCTACTTTATACAAAATTTCTCTAATCTCCCCCACTGTTGAAGTAAGTTTAGAAATTTCTTTTCGCTGGAGGGAAATTTGGTTGGAAAGGGTCAGCATATCATCTTGAAAATGGTCAATTTTGGTGCAAAGCATGTCAATGTGTGTAATGGCGTTATGGTATGAAGGCTTATACGAAGATGGGGAAGGAGAACGAGAAGGCTTCTTTTTCCACTTAGGATGGATATAACTATGAGAGGTGTTGTGTTTCCTAGATCTAGGGGAGGAGAAAAGGAATCATGTCTTCTAGATCTATGAGAGGAAGAAAGTTTAGAACCTCTGATTTGCTTTTGTAAAGAGTCTCATTTAGCTTCCCATTCCCTGATTTCTTTTAACTGCTTCCTTGCTGCATTCTTTCTTTCTTCAATAGATCTAGACATTCTGTAAGGATCTTTTGCTTTGGCCATACTAATTTTGAAGTCAAGATCTTTGATAGCTTTTCTGACAATTCTTGCCACAATAGAAGAAGATTTAGATGAATCAGAACTGTCTTCCTCTGCTTCAGAAGTAGAAGAGCAAACTTTCTTGTGCTTATCTCTAGCCATAGAGAATTGTTTTGGCAAAACCTCAACTAATGCAAAAAATTGACTACCAGAAAATTGAGCAAAAGCATCACAAATTTCTACAACCTCCCATGAATTATATAATCTTGTTCATTGAAAAGTGCATAGACCTTGTTCTCAGGATTGTATTTCCTGGGGCAGTTAGTAGCATAATGTGGTCCTTTACAAATAAAAAATTTGACTCGCCTATTTCCTGGATGTTTATTCTTCTTGAACAATATTTGGGAGGCTTTCTCTTCTTAAAATAATTCTTATTTATAGGAGCAAATCTGTATTTTTTCTTGTGGCTTTTGTACTTAGGACGAAGTGATCTTTCCATATTATCATCATCATATGTCCTGCAATTTTTGCATTTGCAGTGTTTACCACAAGTTATTTTGTGAAACTTTCTAACTTGCTTAAAGTCTTTCAGCTGGCTAATTGGTGGTAAATTGCAATATTCTTTCATATTGCATGAAGAATTGAATTGCTCTTTATTGTCACTGAGGGCTTTCAAAAGACAGCTCTTATCCAACTTGTATATAACCAAAGTTCTTAATTTAGAGAATCCAAACTTTTTAATTTTGGACTTGTACTTGGTCATTATATAGTCTTCTGCATATTCTCCTAATCCACAGGGAAGTGAATTAAGATAATACTTCTTTGTGGTTGGATCATGAAGCTTTTGGGATGCAATCTGTAATGTCCCCATTTTCGAGTCCTATTGCAGCACAGTTAGAGTTGACTTTCTAGGTTGGTGACAGCATAACCAGAGAAGTATTTCGATGTCACTAGGGTGTTCGAGTGATCCAGTGTAGATGGTTGACACTTTCTGGAGAGATTTTGGATAAATTTTCTGTACTTACTATTTATAGTAAGTGCTTGCATGTCGACAATCTTTCTGGGTTTTCCTAGGTTTGTTCTCTTTGGTCCTCGGAGGACACTGCTAGGTTTAGTAAGTTTAGGTTTGATGTCAGATCAGGATTTTCAGAGAGGGGTTGGATTCATCTCGTCAAGGGATTTCCGACGAGCTATAGATTATGGCATTCCGACATTATTTGGGCCTCCGTTTTAAAGTCTGTAAATTAATATAAATATTTAATATTGGACTTTGGGTTTAATTGGTTAAGTGATGAAAAAATGAAATATTTAAAAGTCACTTATGTCATTTTTTGGAGCGCTCACATTGGGAAATATTAAAAGTAAAATTAAAAGAAATATTTCCCTCCAAAGTAAAACATCCCTCTTGGAGAGTTATAAAAGAGGGAAAAGTGCCTCATTTGAAATATGCTTGAATATATGATTTTGTTGGCTATTTTCTCTGCTAGGGTTTTTCCTGAGAGGGTTTGAAGAGAATTAGAACTAGAGGCTATTGGGAATGAAAACTCCCTCTAGTAACGGTATTCTACAAGTGTACAATACCACCAAAAAGTGCCTATGTTGGTGGATGTATTCAACATTCACATTTGTGTCGGAATGAAGTTCGTGTAATGAGATTTGTGGATTCATTGTTCATATCATTTGTAGATTTTGAGAAGATTGTCTATGCAGATTTGAATGATTGATTTCATGGTTGTTTAGAGCATATTTTGTTGAGGGTTTGGAGCTAATATTTGTTGCATTGCTAGCCGTACCTCCTTATGCATGGCTGTACCATTTCTAGCAGCTATTTGGTGTGAGTTTTGACATATATCTTCCTCTATATTGGTCACCCTGTTGTTGGAACTATTGTTGATCATTCTCAGACCATATTCAAAGAGATTCCAGTGGTTTTTATTGCATATCTTACTTGTAGCCAGTAGTACAATGCCCTTCGAGGACGTGGGTCATTGGTGACTCATTTGTTATTTGCTGCAGCTTCGTTTCTTCTCTATTGGAGGTGTTTAGAACTCTAATATCATTGTAATCCATTGTAATAACCAATACGTTCAGTCTTATGGAGATTTGAAGCATTTTCAACCATACCCATTTGAAGGTCCGGCTACAATAGTTGTATGAAGTTGTGAATCTCAACATGGGTATGTGATAGTAATTGTTTATTGGCTATTTTACTATCTGGGTATCTGTTAGTTTCTACATATCTATTGTACTTTTTCTAGGTTTGCATTATATGCTCCAGCAACATGTCTGCAGGAAAACTGAAAACCCCTTCTGCATTCTTCTGTCTAGTCTATAAGAACATAAAAATAAAAATAAAACATAAAAGTTTTTAAAAATATACAAACAGGTACGACACATTACAGTGGTATCAAAGCAGTGTATCTTGCCATCCTGTGTGGTTATATATGACATGCAGAAGATGAAATAAGACATGCAGCCTACACATCAGAATTATCCCAGACGCAATAGATCGCAGCGAGACATTCAGGTTCCCCATATTTATCCTTTGCAGGTATAGATATAGTAAGGGTAGAGGAAATGGATGATGAAGATTGGGAAGGGCTCAGTATCCAAGAGATGTTGAATAATTGGTGTAGGAGACAGAAAGAGGATCTGAGAGTGTTACAACAAAATTCTAATCAATTGATACAAAAGATAGACAGGTATTGCCTTAGGAATCCTGATAACATTGATATTTGTGAAGATACGATTAAAGAAGATACTACCATGAATGAGGTGGTGCATGAAGAAAAGGTTAAAACAACAGTTGTGGATCCTAGTTTGGATTCAACTAGTGATGATTCTAATGACTTCCTTGATGATTCCTATGGGGTTGATAACTGTATTGAGTCCACTCATACATTTTCAGATGAAGGGCATGGAGAACGCAAATTTGATGGTGACTTCAAAATAGTTTTTGATGATACTTTATCTTATTTTGGTAATGTTAATTCGGGTTGCCTTGGTTTTGACTTTCAAACCAAGCCTATGGAGAGAGATACTTACATTGATACCAGTGATGGTGAATTAGAGGTGGTTGTTGATAGGCCTTGTGAAGAGATGAGATCATTGGATGATATCCTTTTGCCAGCTAGAGATGATGGTTTCTTTTCTTATTCCAGTGATAACACAAGTGGTTGTTGGTTTGACTCTCAAACCCAGCCTATGATGGGGAATGATTTATTCACAAAGGGCACCAGTCATGAGGAAAACAGTGATCACATTTTCTCTGATCTGGGCAAACAACACTTTAGCACGTGGGATCCGGGTGTGATGGTCCCAACATTGGAGGTGGGTCCTACTGGGAATGGATCTACTTTTGGTCATATTGCAGTTCCTACTTCATTTACACAGTTGGGCTTGAGGGACGGCATTGATGACATCAATGATTTTGATATCAACCTTGAAAACAAATCAGATTTGTTGTTGCATGTTGCTGATCATAAATCAGAAAATTTTTATGAAGTTGACAAGTCTCAGGGTCCTATCCTTTGCTAGGACAACTAAAGGTAAGTGAAGACTTGAGAGCTAAAAGAATTGAATCCAAGCCTCTGTATGATGAATACATAATCACAAAATAGGAGGCATGCATTGAGGAGCTAGCTGATATGGTGAAGACTGCCACATAAATTAATAATGCTGAGCCTACTCTTGAGATAGCGGCCATTCCATGTGAGAATGATAGATGTGTGGAGTTCCCTAACATTCACACTCAAGACTTGGGTGTTAAGAATGAATTATGTGACGCAGATTCAAGCCATAGCAAATCTGATTTTGCAAATCAGAACTTAGAAGAGAGGAATGAGACAAAAAATTTACTTAATGGTGAGGGATTCTAGGATAGCTCTTTGGATGAGCATGCATCTACATTGGAGGCAGCGGTGAGCAATGATTATGTCCAATCAACAGCTTCTATTATGTCATTGGAGCCATCTCGTGAGGTACATAACAGCAATACCTTTGTTGAGGAAGTGTACAGAGCTGATAGCACACATGAGGATGCTTACCAATCAGTGAGTGATGATGATTCAGCATCTTTCCATAGTGCAGAATACAAATTAGAAAATTTGTATGGAGATAAATTGTCAGAGGGGTCTAATCATTTGGCAGGGCAATTGAAGGTGAATGAAGGCATGGTTGCTTCAGCTTTAGAACACTTTGATGTTGCTCAGCAGTTGGTGACACATTATTGTTGGACTCCAGGTATATATGAGCACCTTGATAGTGGACTTTCCCTTGCCGAGTTTTAGGCACTTAGAGATGCAGTTGGCATCATGAAGAATAATTACCTACAGTTGTTATCTGATAGAGATCATCTTTTTAGGATCGATGGTATTTATCATGATGCTCTGAAGGGAAAGGAAGAGGAGGTTGATGAGCTCACTTATGAGCTTGAGGTTACCACAAACTCTTTGAAGAGCACTCAAACAGCCCTTCAAGAGTCAAAGCTACGGATAGATGAGCTTACCGTGGAGTTGAGCTTGGCGGAGTCTTCATCACCTACAGATACAATTCAGATACCTATGGAAGCATGTGGTGATGAGCATACATCCACGGATAGTGGTAATGAGTATGTGGAGGATGTGACTACATCCATTTCATTTACTGGTGCAAGTGATACAGATGGGATGATTGTTTTGGATGAGTGTAGTAGGGAACAATATGTTGCACTAGGTGTTCCTAACGTTAGTTCCATGTCAGGTGATGTAGAGTAGGCTATTGATGGCTCTTGTGGTGCAGTAGTGAGTTTTCTAGAGAGTTGTGTGACAGATCATCACACTACTCCGTCCTTTTCACGGGAGATATGCAGGGCATCATCCAGTGGTGTGATCGGTTCTCATGTTGATTTGTTTCCCTCTCCTGGAAGAAAATCAGAGTTTACATCCTATGCAGCTGATTGGGATAAACAACTTATTGAGCTGCAACAATGGAGAGATCAGCTAAAGGTTACCGAGGATAAGGTTGTTCAAACCTTAACTCATATTGACAGTACCCACAAGTTTGTGAAGGGTCTCTTGTGGACAACACAATTGGTGGAAGACATATAGGAGTAGTAGCAGGCACATCTACATCTGATTTGTGAACTATCCAACATGTCTTGGAGTGGATTAAATCATAATACCTCTAATTGCTTTCAGATCGGGACTTTGCTATTGGGTATGCAGAGAGGACTTGTAGAGTATCTACCCAATTAGCTATTCAGGATCAGAGACATGAGCCATCTTCTGATTCAAGTGATGAAGAGTGTGTTCCCCTTGACTATGACGGTCAACCATTGACACAGGCAGGTGCTTTTAATTTTGACTGCATAGTGAGGAGTGCTCATCATTTCTCTTTTAGACCACACACGGATGACCTAATGATGCATAAGTGTGGATTGGCTCGGGATTCATACCATCCATTGTGGGATGAAGGGTTGCCATCTACAGAAGATGGAACTAGAGATTGCGGGTGGCTGAATCAGACACATTCAAAGGATCACTTGCAGGGGCAGAGAGCAGAGTACCATCATGGTGATATGTACCAGACAAAATTTGCAGCTTCATTGTCTCAAAATTTTTCATTAGACACATGGTTTTAGATAGGTTGCAGTGTCAACAGGCATGATGGCATGTTTAGTTTTTACAATAGTGATGGAGGAGAGTTATATTATTCCCTTGATTTGAGAGGGGCAACTTCATATCTTCCAGTACCTATGTTGGATAGTGAAGACATCCATAGGAGTTTTACAGAGGATAAAAGGGGATGTTATGGTTCAGACACTTCGAGATTTACTTACCCCTTCATGATTGTTGGATGTGAGGTTCTGATGTGTTGGGATTTAGGTGGTGACATGTTTGGCATGTCAGTTCAGTTGGATTCTGTTGTGTTGCTTCACCACTCTCTACATGGTGAAGATTATATCAGAGTAGCGCAGTGGAAATCAATAAGTGATGTGTATGGTAGACTTCCATATTGGCTTTGGGACCCAGGGGATCCTATGTCTAGCAGATTGTTTGACACTGGGGTAGCTACTTACATTGATGTTGAGCAGGGTTTTACCTCTACTCAACATTACCTCTACTCAACAAATGTAGTGGAGATGCTGTTGTACATTCTTCAGATTGATTTGGGATCCCAGTGTTTAGCTTTGGCATGCAGGTGTGGATTGCTTGAGGGCAAGCAATCTTTGGGAAGGGCAGACTGTAATGTCTCCATTTTTTAGTCCTATTGCAGCACAGTTAGAGTTGACTTTCTGGGTTGGTGATAGCATAACTAGAGAAGTATTTTGATGTCACCAAGGTGTTCGAGTGATCTAGTGGAGATGGTTGACTCTTTCTAGAGAGATTTTGGACAACTTGTCTGTACTTACTATTTATAGTAAGTGCTTGCATGTCAACAATTTTTCTGGGTTTTCCTAGGTTAGTTCTCTTTGGTCCTCAGGGGACACTGCTATTTTAGTAAGTTCAGGTTCGGTGTTGGATCAAGATTTTCAGAGTGGTGTTGGATTCGTCTCGTCAAGGGCTTTCTGATGAGCTATAGATTATGGCATTCCGACATCGTTTGGGCCTCCGTTTTAAAGTCTGTAAATTAATATTAATATTTAATATTAGAATTTGGGTTTAATTGGTTAAGTGATGAAAAAATGAAATATTTAAAAGTCACTTATGTCATTTTTTGGAGCGCTCACATAGGGAAATATTAAAAGTGAAATTAAAAGAAATATTTCCCTCCAAAGTAAAACATCCCTCTTGGAGAGTTATAAAAGAGGGAAAAGTGTCTCATTTGAAATATGCTTGAATATATGATTTTGTTGTCTATTTGCTCTACTAGGGTTTTCCTTGAGAGGGTTTGAATAGAATTTGAACCAGAGCCTATTTGGAACGAAAACTCCCTCTAGTAACGGCATTCTATAGGTATGCAATACCACCCAATGGTGCCTATGTTGGTGGATGTATTCAGCATTCACATTTGTGCCAGAATGGAGTTTGTGTAATGAGATTTGTGGATTCATTGTTCATATCATTTGTAGATTTTGAGAAGATTGTCTATGCAGATTTGAATGACTGATTTCATGGCTATTTAGAGCATAATTTGTCGAGGGTTTGGAGCTGATATTTGTTGCATTGCTAGCCGTACCTCCTTATGCATGGCCATACCATTTCTAGTAGCTATTTGGTGTGAGTTTTGACATATATCTTCCTCTATATTGGTCGCCCTATTGTGGGAACTATTACTGATCATTCTCAGACCAGATTCAAAGAGATTCCAGTGGTTTTTATTGCACATCTTACTTGTAGCCAGTCGTACAATGCCCTTGGAGGACGTGGGTCTTTGGTGACTCATTTGTTATTTGTTGCAACTTCGTTTCTTCTCTATTGGAGGCATTTAGAACTCTAATATCATTGTAATCCATTGTAATAACTAATACTTTTAGTCTTATGGAGATTTGAAGCATTTTCAGCCACACCCATTTGTTGGTCCGGCTACAGCAATTGTATGAAGTTGTGAATCTCAACATGGGTATGTGATAGTAATTGTTTATTGGCTATTTTACTATATGGGTATCTGTTAGTTTCTACATATATATTATGCTTTTTCTAGGTTTGCATTATATGCTCTATATTGTATGCTCCAGCAACACATCTGTAGGAAAACTGAAAACCCCTTCTGCATTCTTCTGTCTAGTCTATAAGAACCTAAAAATAAAAATAAAACACATAAAAGATTTTAAAAATATACAAACAGGTACGGCACATTACACAATCATATATTTTTCAAAAACAAGATTTGATTTGTGCAGCTTCCCTAGATCTCTAATCTGTAGTGAATACAATATTTTTTCAGCTTCTAAAATATCATTTTTTCTATTCCCATTGAAAAGCCCTATCAATATAAGCTTCAACATAGCAAATCCTTTAGCAGAAACATCATTCCTACCCATATCAATTTCTTTGACATATTCTTCACTAGTCTTAGGATTTGTAGTGATTATGCCATTATCAGGTAGGCTATTCCACCAATTTCTCAGTTTGCTAGACATCAGTCTTACAACATACAAAACCTTGTTAGACTTGGACCAGACATAGCCTCTTGTATCAAAAAAGTTTTCTAATATATCACACCAGGTACATATAGCATCATAAGGATCAACGATTTTCTCAATATTCAGGATGTAACCTGATGTAGCATATGCTCTTAATTGTTATGGTCTAGAGTTTTCAGAAACGACATCTCTCATTTCAACATCAATTTGGCTCCCTACAGATTCGTGACTAGACAAATAATATTCTTTCCAGTCTTCCATTTCATTTATCTATACAAAATCTGCATCACTTATATGAGAAATTTCTCCATCAGACGCCTGAGAAATCTCCTCTTCTAAATAAACTTCATCATCAGATGTAGTATCCATATGGGCAGCAGCAGGTTCATCCATGTATATTGGGTCATTGTCTTCAACTTGGAGTGTTTGTAGCTAATGTTTTAATTCTTCAGCATGCTGCATAGCATGTTCCTTTTGTTTTGGGAAGACTAGTTCTGTAGGCATAGGGGTAGCTTTACTCTTAGTAGAAGTAGCAAGTGGTTCTTCTTCAGATTCTTCTATTAAGAGAATGTCTTTTCTGCTCTGTACTTTAGGCCTGGGTTTTGGATCAGACTTATGAGACTTGGACTCTTCTTGTTCTTCCTCAGAGCTATCTTTGCCTTTTTGAGACACTCTATTCTTTTTTGTATATTTTCTGATCTTTTCTAAATTTCTAGTCACATGTTCTAATAGAACTATATTTTCCTGGGCTTGAGTATCTCTTCTAATTTCTATGGTAGAGACATAATCATATATTTGAGTGGACATTGTATCTAGTCTCTGAGTGTTAGCCTGTATATTAGTTAAGGGCTACCTAAGTATTTTTGACTTGGTAAGACATGCCAACAAAGTCATTTAACATAGAAGTAGACTATTTATCTATCCTAGCAGTACTAGTTTCCAACTTATATACAACATTCTGAACCTGAAGCAAACTATCATAAACTGACATTGTTCAATTAATTCCATGTTTAACAGGAATAGTTATGTCATCAATATTTTCTTATGCTACTAGCATCCATTATGACTACCAGTTTCTCTGGGCTTTAGAGTTTGTCTGTTTGGCTCCTACTTTGGTATGGAACCTAGCTTCATACTTTCCCCAAATCTTTTCATCTGGGTTGACTATTGTAAAACTCTCTTGAGTTGGCCATCTCCCAGGGACATATCCAATGACTTCTACACAGTTGTTGGGTCAACTTGGAATTGATGTTTTGTTCTCCTTTTTGAGCCATACCTGGGGAGTGATTCTCTCATCATACATGTTAGTTCATCCAACTTTATAAGTTTTATCCTTTTTTGTTTCTGATCCTTCTTCTCTTCCTTTTGTTTAGGTGTAAGATGGAGCGTAGAGCTAACTTGTTTTACCAATTTGTCCATGAGGACAGGATCTCTGCTTAGATATGAGGTGGAAGCAAAAGAGGCTCAAGAAGGATAAGGATTTACTGATTGAAAACGTTTTGGGTTACCGGATGATGTACGACATTTCTCAGGATTATAGTCAACATATGGCTTATTTTCTAAGTGAGGGTAAGCATGAGCTATGCAGAAACTTCTTTTCAAAGGTTGCAGCTTTGATTTGGTTTCATCTATGATAGGTTGCTCCATAATGTTCTGGTCAGGAATAGACTGTAGGGTGACATTTGCAACTCGCCTGGTTTGAAATAGTGGTCTATTTGAGAACCTATTTCTTTGGACTGGGAGGTTTACGAACTGAGGCTTTTGCCTGTTTAGGAGTTGCTCTATTATAGGAAATCCTATCTCAAAACCAGTATGATCAATAAATCTACCATAATCAAGCAGATTCAAGGATCCATGTGGGAAACTCGCCCCCGTGGGCAAAGAAACTGGTGGTGACGCAGTATTCATGATTCGATAGATGCAACGACCTCCTATAGTATCATAAATAGTGTTGGCAAGAGACACTATATGGATTCATGGTTGTTGTCATTGATGGCAACAAAGGTCATCCCACATATCCGCAAGTCATGATGTGTCTCTACCGGAAGTCAGAATAAAGAATGTTGTGGTCCGGTGAAGAAGAACAGAGCATGTGGCAAGGTCCGACAGATTGGTCCGGACCTCTCAGTGGAAGTGTCTTGGTGCAGTGCGGATTTGGGGAAGTCAAGAGGACTACCTTGAGTGGTATATTCCAAGGATTTAGCCTCCGGTGATGGACAAGGAAAAAGATATGAATGGTTGAGTACCGGATTCCTGAGAGACAGTGAAAACAGAGGAAGAACTGACTGGCAGAGTATCAGACTGCTTTCCGGATGGGTTACTGTTGATGACAGAGGTTGTGAAGGCATGAATCATGTTTGGCCGACATGATTAATGATATCTACAAGTATATACTTGATCCGCATTGCTTGGTGAGGAAGGATTCAGCCGACAGAATGAAAGTTTATAAGAAACTAGACTGTTCCGGATGCCGACTAGAAAGGTGATGAAATTACTTGTGCGGATATATATAGAGGATGGATTTAGTTGTGAAGTGTGTTGTAGTGTGGAGGAAAATGCGAATAAGTCCAGAGAAAGAGCAGAGGTAGCAAAAAGGATCCGGTATGTGAAAGATAGCAGAATAAAGAACAGAGGAAAGATGAAGTGCAGCAGATCAGTGTACTGAACCTAACCGGAACTGAACTCCAGCATATGCAGATGCTTCCAATCAGTTCAAGACTGTGATTCTCATCACTTTGTAGACAGTGTGTCTTCTTGTAGGCAGTGGGCCTCTTGTGAGCAGTGTGCTCGGGCAGTGAGCCCTAATTGGCAAGTGCCATTTTTGTAATTTCCTATTCTTCTAACAGAGAATAATTCTTGGGTTAATCACCCCGTGGTTTTCTCCCTTAACAGGGTTTCCACGTCAAAAATACTGTGTCATGTGTTTCTTATTTCATGGTTAATGTTTTGTGTTTGATTTTATGCTGCTTCAATTAAAAGGAAAGTTCAATAAGGGAAATAATTAGAATAACTAATTCACCCCCCCCTCTCAGTTATCAACAATTGGTATCAGAGCTAAGTTCCTCCTAATAGAGCCTAACAGCTTGAGGAAGATCTGGGATTTCAAATGGATGCATATGGTTTAAGGGAGCAACTCAAGACTGCCCTTGAGGATCTTGAACAGTCAAATTCTGAAGTCAGTGAATTAAAGGAAAGACTCAAACAGGCTGATGAATTCATGAGAGAATTAAAAGACAAATTAAGTCTCTCTATGAAAAAGAGAAAGGAGCTGCTTCAACAGTTGGCAAGACAAAGTGAAGAAAGCAATACAAATGAAGAATTGACTGAGCAAACCAAGTTATGTGAAAAGTTATCAAAAGAAGTCATTATGTTAAGACATGAAATGGAATCAGGAACTATAAAGTTTACTCAAGAGATTGAAGAAAAAAGAAAGGCTGAAGACAATCTAAAACAATCTCTTAAAGAAAAATCAGAAGAATGCCACCAGATGGACAGGATTATCAGACACCTTGAATCTGATCTTGAAGATGCCAAAGATAATGAAGGAAAACTTGAGGATCAAATTGCCTCTCTCAAAAGAGACCTTCAAACAGCAAATGAATATAAAGAGAAATTCAAGATAAGTTCTGCTCAACTTGAAGTTCTTCTTGGAAGTCAAAAGAGGACAGATGACAAGTATGGCTTGGGATATGAGAAAGGAGAAAGCTCCGGATCCGGTCAGAAGAATCTTGGATCAGAAAATCCAAGGAGCAGGCCTAGAAGACCTCCGGTAAGACAGCCAAATGCTCAAAGATATCCATCCTTCAATGGATACTGCCACAACTGCAACCACTTTGGTCACAAAGCTAATCAGTGTAGAATGAGAATGAATCAGAATAATTCATCCTTCTCCGGACAGTGCTTCAACTGCAAAAGGTATGGACACAAATCCCATGAATGCAGAATTATGCAAGTAAACAAATCATTCAAAGGTAGATGCTTCACATGCAATAGAATAGGTCATATGGCAAATCAATGCAGATCAAGAGGATATCAGTCAAATATGCAAAGAAATGTTATTTGCCAAATCTGCAATAGGTCCGGTCATAATGCTAAAGTCTGCAGAAACAAGAATCAGGACAAAAGAGGTCCGGTGTATAATCAGAATCAAGACAAGGGTAAACAAAAGATGAATGCGGATGAGGTTAGGAATCAGATGAGCAAGATTTGGGTGAAGAAAAGTTCAGAGAATGTAGAGGTTGGATCCGCACCAGACTCTGGTGCTGATATTTCTTCCAGAAATTAAAAGTGAGCTCAGGCTCAGGGGGAGACTCAAAGAAAATCTTGTTCCCCCAGCCAAACAAGTGGTGCCGGATGTGGCACAAGATGCGGATCAAAGGGTTTGTAGATATGAATCTTGAGATACTTCAGTCAAGTTTTCAGAGGTCCGCATGAAGTTATGAAGAAGCTGTGATCGATCAAATAAGACCTGTTCAGGGAGATGCTCCGGTATGATAAAGGATTACAAAAAGGTCCGGAAAGATCCGGAAATGCACTATCTTGTTCTGCGGATTGGACAGAGTGTTTGAGATGATCTTGTAATATGCTACCTCGATTTATTCATGATTGAAAGATCCGGATGATATCCACAGATCAGGACTAATCCGGGATACTCCAAGCTATCCAGACAAGGCAAACCGGAATGATGTAGGTGAAGCATTTATTGCAGACAGGTATTAGGGTTCGCGGAGCAATTTAAGGGATTTTTCAAAGGTCATTTGCTCATTCTGCACTCGAGAAGAAGCGAAAAGTGGAGCTCTGCAACAAGGTTCTTCAAGCACACCAAGGATCTCCTGCCGAAGCTATTGGATAAAGAAATCAATCCAACCACTCCGTGCAAACCGAAGGCGCATAAGGTATTCTCCGTTTTTCACTACCTCACTGCAAATCTTTGAAGAATGGCTACTCCAAACATAGTTAAGATCTCCGATAGACCTCGCCCCTCATTCAAGAAACATCCCTACAAATCATTGGAGGTAGACCCACTAGGAGCCTTCTCTAGTGTTCCTCACGGAGTTTTACACACCGAAGACATTAGGGTTTACATACATGCAAACATTGAGGAATTTGGGGAATTCAAATTAAGAGACCTCTATCACAAGCAGCTGATTGACAATGCTTTTGAGCTTAAACCAGAGTATAAGGATATTCAGAAGAAACAATTTGAGCAATTTATTCATTTCCCCTGCTTTGAAGAAGATGAATGGGTCCGGTATGTACTGAGCAGGATGCATGACAACTTTCTATGGCTAGATAGACCCTGTAAGATCACAAAAGAGGCAATTAGAGCAGTAACTGGCCTATACTCTTCCGGAGGGGTACCTATCCTCAAATCTGTCAAGAACAACATTGTAACAGAGGCCACCAGATCAAAATTTGACAAGAGGGCAATGACCATTGAAGATATTTCGGATCCGGATATCAAATATGCATCAATGATAATAGGATACAAGATCTATCACTCCAGCAGGGAGAATTCTGTATCCGGAACTGCAATATACACTGCTTATGAAATGTTAAGAAAGAATGCAGAATATGATCTCTGCGAACTACTACTAAGCCAATTAATGGAAAACATACAGAAAATCAAGAAGGATAAGAAGAATTCCTTTAAGTATGGTACTCTTATTGTATGTCTATTCTTCTATTTTATGAATGAGCTACCTGGAACAAGTGGATGGGTATGGCAGAATGACAAACCTGTTGCAGTCCAGATAAGAGACTACTTGCATGGACTTGGGGATGCAAAAGCGAGAAATTCAGCTCTATGGGGATACTTCAAAAACTTTCAGAGCATGATGCAAGCAAGAGAGAGAATTCCTCAGTCTCTCATTGAGAAATACAAGGACTCAGTGTGCTTTATGGTTGACACTGATCAGTGCCTAATGGAGGCAGTGGAGCCAAGGACTGTCTGGATCATGCCCATGGGGTATGAAGTTGATGAACAGATAGTGGAGCTGCATGTTCAACACATGCTAAGTCAGCCCAAAGATCCTAAGGCAGAAAGGTTTGGAACCTTTGAGGAGCTGAGTGTAAAAATACATGTAGAACTCAGGGAACCTGAGATTAAAAGAAAGGTAAGAAAAGAAGTAGAGCACATTGCTCAAGGCCTAGGTATCTCAAAGGAGGCACTTGATGCCAGCCGGGAAAAGAGGAGGAAGGCCGAGGAAGAAGAGAAAAGCAAAGAAAGTGCTCCGGTTGGAGCTCCCACCCGGACCAGATCAACAAAGAGATCTGCACCTCCCTCAACCAAAAGTTCAAAACCGGAAGTCCAGGCATCCGGTAAGAGATCCAAGACAAAAGCCACAAGGGCTTATGGAAGCCAAAAGGATGAAGAGGAAACAGAATCAGATGAGGGAGTAAGAGAAGTAAAGAAACAGAAGAAGAAAGGATCCGGTAAGCCCTCCACAGGCCAAGACAAGGATGAAATGGCAGAGGTAACTGTTGAAAAGCCCACTCTGTCACTAGAGAGCATAATCAAGTCGGTCACGGTGGATGGAAACCTTCAACCAATGACTGAATCCTATGATGACTTCAGTGAGGCAGACCAAAAGACTCTGCAGGAAGCCACAGTTAAATATCTGAACATATACAATAAGGCTTTCATTGAGATCATATCTCTCATTCCTAAAAGCCTAGAGAAGGAAATGGAAGTAAGAAAGAATAATGCTCATGCCAAAGATCTTGAGATCCGGGAGCAGATAGCTATTCAGCTATATCCTCAAATTGATCCCAAGACAATGAACATTATCTTCAAGGACTGCAAAGATGAGTTCAGAAGCAAAGCCAGGATGAATCAACTCATGCTTGGTGAGACTGACAAAGTGGCCCAAGAAACAGAAGAGATCCTCCGGAAGGCCTTCAAAAGGTTCAATCTTCCTGTTGTAGAGGACTTAGGTGCAGAAACAGCTGCTGATTTGGAATCTTCTGTTCCGGAAGAAGTGAGCCCTGAACAGACAAGTGAGGACTTGGGACCCTCTGCTCCAGAAGAAGGGGCCCATGAACAAGTTAGCATCTCTCCTCCGGTTTCCCCTACAGTCTCCGGATCCAAAGAAGAAGAGCAATTACAGGAGAAGGAAGCAGTGGTGAAAGACAAAGAGGTTGACAGTTCTAAGACTGCAGAAGAAAAGAAACATCTGTCTCCGGCAAGAGACACTGCACAAACTGTTCAACAATTTTTGAGTAAAGAAACTTTAGAGATTGATGAACCGGAGCTTCTAAAAGGCCCATTTGATTTTGACTCTCTCTCTCCGGTACAAACAATGAAGATAGCTTCATTTGCAAATGCCAAGGCAAATGAAAAGCTCCTGAAGTCTCATATGGAAGACTGTGAGTTGATAGAGGCTGCCTCCGGAGTACTTGTGAAGATCATGCCATCAATCCAAATAGATCCGACAGCCTCCACTTCCGGTAATCTAAAATCCTTAGTCAGCAGTGTTGATACACATTTTGATTCTCTAGAAAAATCAGCTGAAGAAAAGGTCCGGAAGGAATTTTTGGATAAGAGATTTTCAGAGATATTAGAATTAATTTCTAAA
This sequence comes from Cunninghamia lanceolata, assembly GCA_027924645.1. Classification (NCBI taxonomy): domain Eukaryota; kingdom Viridiplantae; phylum Streptophyta; class Pinopsida; order Cupressales; family Cupressaceae; genus Cunninghamia; species Cunninghamia lanceolata. Next base: position 4,818,954 of record BSBN01000914.1, on the reverse strand, counting down.
GATAGGAAGATTGTAAGCATTGGAATAAAGAGCTTAGAGAATGCTCTTAAGGATGGCGGTGATATCTATAAATTTTGTATATCCTGGTCAAAGGCAACAGCAGCATTTGACAAGAAAATAAAAGAGGAACAGGATAAGCTACAAAGCTTATCTCAAAGTTTTGATCCTCTCTCTTCCTCTATAATAAATCAAGAATGTCAGACTATTGCAGTCTTGAACGAAATAAAGAATCTTGAGAAGGAAAGGAAGAACATCACCAACCGGATGGGAGAACTTAGAAGGATTATAATCCCTAAGTTGGAAACCATGCATGAGGCCATCAGTGATGCTAGGACCACCGCCCAAACAAAAGATCTGACAGATCTCAAGCGGGCAGAAGCGTTTGCATTTTTGTTAAGTGGTCACATTTCAATTTTGGACAGAATGAAGCAAAGTTGGGCTACCGAAATGATTCAATTACAGACATCCTTTGCAGACATTCTTCAATATATGTGAGTATGTAAATATGCGGCTAAGTATAAGAAATTTTTGAAAATTTTGATATGCGGACCCTACCCTTTGCCATTGATGTCAAAGGGGGAGTGAGGAGCAGTGAAAAATGAGGGATCCAACTAAGGGGGAGTTCCGGAAATTGTATATAAAGACAGAGCATCAGCAAAGGGGGAGCATAGTGAAAACACTTAGTCATTTTTCACTAAGTGTTGCCATCAATGCCAAAGGGGGAGATTGTTGGCAAGAGACACTATATGGATTCATGGTTGTTGTCATTGATGGCAACAAAGGTCATCCCACATATCCGCAAGTCATGATGTGTCTCTACCAGAAGTCAGAATAAAGAATGTTGTGGTCTGGTGAAGAAGAACAGAGCATGTGGCAAGGTCCGACAGATTGGTCCGGACCTCTCAGTGGAAGTGTCTTGGTGCAGTGCGGATTTGGGGAAGTCAAGAGGACTACCTTGAGTGGTATATTCCAAGGATTTAGCCTCCGGTGATGGACAAGGAAAAAGATATGAATGGTTGAGTACCGGATTCCTGAGAGACAGTGAAAACAGAGGAAGAACTGACTGGCAGAGTATCAGACTGCTTTCCGGATGGGTTACTGTTGATGACAGAGGTTGTGAAGGCATGAATCATGTTTGGCCGACATGATTAATGATATCTACAAGTATATGCTTGATCCGCATTGCTTGGTGAGGAAGGATTCAGCCGACAGAATGAAAGTTTATAAGAAACTAGACTGTTCCGGATGCCGACTAGAAAGGTGATGAAATTACTTGTGCGGATATATATAGAGGATGGATTTAGTTGTGAAGTGTGTTGTAGTGTGGAGGAAAATGCGAATAAGTCCAGAGAAAGAGCAGAGGTAGCAAAAAGGATCCGGTATGTGAAAGATAGCAGAATAAAGAACAGAGGAAAGATGAAGTGCAGCAGATCAGTGTACTGAACCTAACCGAAACTGAACTCCAGCATATGCAGATGCTTCCAATCAGTTCAAGACTGTGATTCTCATCACTTTGTAGACAGTGTGTCTTCTTGTAGGCAGTGGGCCTCTTGTGAGCAGTGTGCTCGGGCAGTGAGCCCTAATTGGCAAGTGCCATTTTTGTAATTTCCTATTCTTCTAACAGAGAATAATTCTTGGGTTAATCACCCCGTGGTTTTCTCCCTTAACAGGGTTTCCACGTCAAAAATACTGTGTCATGTGTTTCTTATTTCATGGTTAATGTTTTGTGTTTGATTTTATGCTGCTTCAATTAAAAGGAAAGTTCAATAAGGGAAATAATTAGAATAACTGATTCACCCCCCCTCTCAGTTATCAACAAATAGATCCAGGCATGACTGAAACTCCTTTGACTTGAAGCAGAAGGTAGAAAGCTGAGAATATGAATTTATCAGACAGTGATAGAGTAAAATTGGGCTATACAGAAAGGACTCCATCTCCTTTTTCAGCACTTAAAACCCCTCAAAATTGGGCTATCACAGCTTGTTCCTAGATTCTACAATGGGTATCTACCAATGTAGCAAAAAATTTAGCACCGATATCATAATTAAAGTGTGGATGAACTATGATATCTACATGAGGAAAGTGGACATGAAAGTATCCCTTTTCTCTCCATCTCGAAACATCTTCAGGGAGAAGGAATGGAAGATAGATTGGACAATTTCCTACACCTGAGACTAACGGATTTATCTCAGATTGATGCACATAATCACAAATTAGAGATCTTAATATTTGGAAACTTGAAATTTCCTTTTTCATCTACTACATGATCATCCACATCTTGAAAATAATTATGCAATACTTCTGATAAGGCAGAACTAGCATTCACTAATCGTCTAAGAGCCATGAAGAGATGAGATACTTATTGATTTTTCTTTCGTGATATTCTCTGCTACTTTGGTCGACTTACTGATGCCCTTTCACATGGCTCCCCTGGCCTTCACACAGGGCTTATGACTGCGACTTCCACAGGTACTACATCACGCTACTAGCAAAATGTATAGAAATTTAAGCTCATACAAGGTAATTATAATGATCAGATCAAACCAAGGCTCTAATACCAATTTAGTGGAAGTTCTTATTGCATATGAAAATGATTACAATGGAGAAGTATGATAGAACATGAGTGTAATAACCGATAAGGATTATCACACTATAAGACCTTTCTACACAATTTCTGATTGTTCAGTTTGCAATTATGCGCAGAACAAGAGTATACTCTTATGATCCTAAGACACTCTCTAAAACTTTTTGCAAGACTCTAAATCAACTCCTGAATAAGTTTCAAATGCTTAAAATATGGTCCAAACCCCTTATTTATAGCTGTCAAAACTCAAAAATTATATTCTAACCTAGGAGTCTGACCATACAAAAATGACACATAGAAGCCATTGTAGAAGTTTTGTCTGCAAGCATTAACAACAGTGGAAAAGGAAAAGACAATCGCTTTAAGGATACCGTAAGCCAGTATGACCTGCTTAACATCCAAAAGCAGATATGGAGATCTTGCTTTTTGTGACAAGGTTGCATCCTGTTGTCGGATCATAACGTGGCCAACGTCATAGCACTAACAAACCCAAGTGCTAGTCAAAAACTGTTGGAGGTAGTAAATGTATTGGAAGTGGTCTAAAAATTATTTCTAAATCATCAACTCTCTATCTGAAAACATAAATTATTTTTTTTACTTCTTCAATAGATGTCTTATCTATCTCCATCGGGGTAGCAAAAAGCACTGGTACTAAAGAGGGTTCCATATCTTGAACAATTGCCTTAGCAAACCAGTCATAGGTCAGAGGATAATATTCTACCCTTGGTATACAATAACTGTGAGGATTGACATGATATCCTGATGGCTCCGACATCCCTTCTGAAATTGCCCATGCAAAATTACCTTGAATGTAATTGAAAAACTCTTCCATGTCAGGAGGTAACACCTTGTTATTATAACCCATGAAGAAATCTGCATAATCTTCAAATTCATTCTGAAGAATTGTGATACTATTTATGAAACCAAATTTAACACATTTAAGTAGATTTTTCTTAGTCCTGACATCCCAATTCATAGGCAATAAAGAAGCAATGCATAAATCAAAAGAGAAACCATTTCTGATAGAAAATGCTAAAATGGCTTCTTCAAGACCAAAATGCTCCATGAAGGCTACCTGTTTTGCTGGGTCAAGAATCCCTTTGTCAAAGCCAGTAGAAATCATATTTCTTAAATCTTGTAGCCATTTGTTAAGGAAATGAACATGGAGAATTGGTTCAATTATTTCAAGAGGCAATTGTGGAATTATTATCTTTTCCCCATCTTCATTGGTACTCTCATATACCTCTGCTCCATCTTTTCTCAAGAAGGTTTCACCTAGTTCTATAAGCATTGAAGCATTCTCTGCTAGCTTTGACATTTCTCTAGTCAGACTGTCTGCTAGTGGATTATTATCTCCTTGAATCTACTCAATGTCAAAGTCATAATTGATGAAGTCAAGATACCATTGGAGGCAGTAAATGTATCAGAAGTGGTCTAAAAATTATTTCTAAATCATCAACTCTCTATCTGAAAACATAAATTATTTTTTCTACTTCTTCAATAGATGTCATATCTATCTTCGTCAGGACAGCAACAAGGGCTGGTACTAGAGAGGGTTCCATATCTTGAACAATTGCCTTAGCAAACTAGTCATAGGTCAGAGGATAATATTCTACCCTTGGTATACAATAACTTTGAGGATTGACATGATATCTTGATGGCCCCGACATCCCTTCTGAAATTGCCCATGCAAAATTACCTTGAATGTAATTGAAAAAATCTTTCATGTCAGGAGGTAAAACCCTGTTATTATAACCCATGAAGAAATTTGCATAATCTTCAAATTCATTCTGAAGAATTGTGATACTATTTATGAAACCAAATTTTACACATTTAAGCAGATTTTTCTTAGTCCTGACATCCCAATTCATAGGCAATAAAGAAGTAATGCATAAATCAAATATGAAACCATTTCTGACTGAAAATGCTAAACTGGCTTCTTCAAGACCAAAATGCTCCATGAAGGCTACCTGTTCTGCTGGGTCAAGAATCCCTTTGTCAAATCCAGTAGAAATCATATTTCTTAAATCTTGTAGCCATTTGTTAAGGAAATGAACATGGAGAATTGGTTCAATTATTTCAGGAGGCAATTGTGGAATTATTATCTTTTCCCCATCTTCATTGGTACTCTCATATACCTCTGCTCCATCTTTTCTCAAGAAGGTTTCACCTGGTTCTGTAAGCATTGAAACATTCTTTGCTAGCTTTGACATTTCTCTAGTCAGACTGTCTACTAGTGGATTATTATCTCCTTGAATCTACTCAATGTCAAAGTCATAATTGATGAAGTCAAGATAACATCTTGCAATTTTACCATGTGCTATATCTTTGTCATGCTTTTTCTTGAGGAGGGATCTCATTGGCTGACTATCTATTCTTACTATGAAATGATTTGGCTTTAAGAAAATCTTAAACTTCTAAATGCCTTTCTTAACGATGAGAATTTCTTTCTCGTATACCTGCATTCAATGTCTGTAAAAGTTCCAGATCTATAGCCGCATATCTGTGTTCCTTTTAAAGGAATTTCCTGCAAAAGTACAGCACCCCAAACTTCATCAGAAGCATTAGTACAGAGAACCAATGGATAACCTTCATCAAGTAGATGCAATGTTGGTAGATATTGGCATTTTCCTTTGATCCTTTGCACGATCTCAGTCAATTCATCAGTCCACGGACCTGCTCCTTCCTTTAGCTGATTTTGTATCTTCTTTCTATCTTTTGCTAGTCCATTGTAGAATGGTGAAACATAATTCAGGCATCCTAAAAACCTTTGGATTTGTTTTACTCCTACTAGGACATTAGGAAATTCACTAATATGCTTCAAGATGTGAGGTTGTAATTTTAGTTTTCCTTTAGACATAATTAAACCAAGGAAATCTATTTCTTCTTGACCTATCACCATCTTTTTATCAGACAAGCAAATTCCATGAGATCTGATAGTGGTATATAACATCTCCAAATGTTTTAGATGTTGAGACTCATCCTCATAGAAAACAATAATGTCATCTATGTATACAGCACAAAATTCTTTTAAACTTCTTAAAGCTTTATCCATTCTGCTTTGGAAATATGTTGGAGCAGTTTTGAGGCCAAATGACATCACATTCCATTCGTATAATCCCTGAGGGACTGAAAAGGCAGTTTTATACCTTTCATCTTCCTTGACCTTGATTTACCAAAATCCTGACTTCCAATCAAACTTTGAGAAGATCCTTTTTGAAGCTGCTTTCATAATCAGATCAGTGCTTAATGGAATTGGAGAATTGAATGGAAGAATGATATCATTTAGAGGTTTATAATTAATACAAAATCTTTTCCTACCTCTTTCTGTTTCTATTCGCTTATTTACCAAGAATGCTGGACAACTAAAAGGGCTTTTGCTTTCTCTGATGAAGTTGCCTTCAAGCAACTCTTCTAGATGCTCATCCATTTCTAGGACTTCTGTGGGACTCATCAAGTAGGCAAGTTCAAATGGAATTATTGACTGGCATTCTAGCTTGATCTTTATTTTACATTTCTCATGATATTTAGATTAGAACTGTAGAGGATTAAGACTGCAACAATGTTGCTCAAATTTAGCTCTAACAGGTTCTAATAATAATGGCATTTTCTAAGCCTAGAGATTTGCACTTTCTTGCCTTCCTGTTTTAGTAGTCTTTTTGTCGAATTTGTAATTGACTACTTTCAAGGCAGGTATCTTGATATGACCATCTTCATGGAGAAGAGATATTTCTTGGGTTCTAAGAAAAACAGATTGATATTTAGTTAGGAACATAAATCCTAATAAGACATCACCTCTTAAGCCATCTGGATCAATAAAATCTATAACAAACTCTTTCCCTTGGATTTCTATGGTCACGTCTTGGGCATATCTCCCCATTTTTACTTGCTGGCCATTGACGGCATACCTGGAGGGGAGATCTAGTCTGGGCTTCCAAAACTCTGGAGGAATGGCATCTATTTTAGCAAAACTATGGGATGAGCCAGAATCTACAAAAGCATCCATAGGAATGGGCTTATAACCAAGAAAACAAAAACTCATTCTAATATATGTATAGTTTTTAGCTAAATACAGGGCATTGGCAGGTACTGACTGGGCACTGCTCGAGGTTTCTTCTTCTGAATTGTTAGATTTATCTGCTTTATAGAAAATTTCTCTAATCTCCCCCACTGTTGAAGTATGTTTAGAAATTTCTTTTCACTGAAGGGAAATTTGGTTGGAAAGGGTCAGCATATCAGCTTGAAAACGGTCAATTTTGGTGCAAAACATGTCAATGGGTGTAATTGTGTTATGGTATGAAGGCTTATACGAAGGTGGGGAAGGAGGAATGAGAAGGCTTCTTTTTCCACTTAGGATGGATATAACCATGAGAGGTGTCTTGTTTCCTAGATCTAGGGGAGGAGAAAAGGAATCATGTCTCCTAGATCTATGAGAGGAAGACAGTTTAGAACCTTTGATTTTCTTTTGTAAAGATTCTCGTTCAGCTTCCCATTCCTTGATTTCTTTTAACTGCTTCTTTATTGCAGTCTTTCTTACTTCAATAGATCTAGACATTCTGTAAGGATCTTTTTCTTTGGCCATATTGATCTTGAAGTCAAGATTTTTGATAGCTTTTCTGATAATTCTTGTCACAGCAGAAGAAGATTTAGATGAATCAGAAGAATCATAACTATCTTCCTCTGCTTCAGAAGTAGAAGAGCAAACTTTCTTGTGCTTATCTCGAGCCATAGAGAATTGTTCTGGCAGATCCTCAACTAATTCAAAAAATTGATTATCAGAAAATTGAGTAAAAGAATTAAAACTTTCTACAATCTCCCATGAATTATATACATCTTGTTCACTAAAAAGTGCATATACCTTGTTCTAAGGATTGTATTTCCTGGGGCAGTTAGTAACATAATGTGGTCCTTTACAAATAAAACATTTGACTGGCCTATTTCCTGGATGTTTATTCTTCTTGAACAAGTATTTGGGAGGCTTTCTCTTCTTAAAATAATTCTTATTTATAGGAGCAAATCTGTATTTCTTCTTGTGGCTCTTGTACTTTGGACGAAATGATCTTTCCATATTATCATCATATGTCCTGCAATTTTTGCATTTGGAGTGTTTACCACAAGTTATTTTGTGAAACTTTCTAACTTGCTTAAAGTCTTTCAGCTGGCTAATTGGTGGTAAATTGCAATACTCTTTCATATTGCATGAAGAATTGAATTGCTCTTTATTGTCACCGAGGGCTTTTAAAAGACAACTCTTATCCAACTTGTATGTTACCAAAGGTCTTAATTCAGTGAATCCAAACTTTTCAATTCTAGACTTGTAATTGGTCATTATATAGTCTTCTGTATATTCTCCTAATCCACAGGGAAGTGAATTAATATAATACTTCTTTGTGGCTGGATCATGAAGCTTCTGGGCTGCAATCATATATTTTTCAAAAACAAGATTGTATTTGTACAACTTACGTAGATCTCTAAGTTGTAGTGAATATAGTATTTTTTTAGCTTCTAAAATATTATTTTTTCTATTCCCACTAAAAAGCCCTATCAATATAAGCTTCAGCATAGCAAATCTTTCAGTAGAAACATCACTCCCACCCATATCAATTTATCTGACATATTCTTCACTAGTCTCAAGATTTGTAGTGATTATGCCATTATCAAGTAGGCAATTCCACCAATTTCTTAGTTTTCCAGACATCGGTCTTACAGCATACAAAACCTTGTTAGACTCAGACTAGGCAAAACCTCTTGTATCAAAAAAGTTTTCTAATGTATCACACTAGGTATATATGGATCATAAGGATCAACAATTTTATCAATGTTCATGATGTAACCTGATGTAGCATATGCTCTTAATTGTCCTGGTCTGGAGTTTTCAGAAATGACATCTCTCATTTCAACATCAATTTGGCTCCCTACAGATTCGTGACTAGCCAAATAATATTCTCCCTAGTCTTCCATTTCATTTATCTGTACAAAATCTGCATCACTTATATGAGAAATTTCTCCATCAGATGCCTGAGAAATCTCCTCTTCTAAATAAACTTCATCATCAAATGCAGTATCCATATGGGCAGCAGCAGGTTCATCCATGTATATTGGGTCATTGTCTTCAACTTGGAGTGTTTGTAGCCAATCTTTTAATTCTTTAGCATGCTGCATAGCATGTTCAGTTTGTTTTGCGAAGACTAGTTTCGTATGCATAGGGGCAACTTTATTCCTAGTAGAAGTAGTAGGTGGTTCTTCTTCTTTAGATTCTTCTATTAAGAGAATGCCTTTTCTTCTTTATACTTTAGGTCTGGGTTTTGGATCAGACTTATGAGACTTGGACTCATCTTGTTCTTCTTCAGAGCTATCTTTGCCTTTTTGAGACACACTCTAATTTTTTTGTATATTTGCTGATCTTTTCTAAATTTCTAGCCACATGTTCTAATAGAACTTTATTTTCCTGGGCTTGACTATCTCTTCTAATTTCTGAGGTAGAGACATAATCATATATTTGAGTGGACATTGTATCCAGTCTCTGAGTGTTAGCCTATATATTAGTTATGGCTGCCTGAGTATTTCTGACTTGGTAAGACATGCCAGCAAAGTCATTTAACATAGAAGTAGACTGTTTATCTATCCTAACAGTACTGGTTTCCAACTTATATACAACATTTTGAACTTGAAGAAAATTATCATTAACTAACATTGTTCTATTAATTCCATGTTTAACATCAACAACTATGTCATCAATGTTTTCTTGTGCTGCTAGCATCCATTGTGACTGTCAGTTTCTCTGGACTTCAGAGTTTTTCTGTTTAGCTCCTACTTTGGTATGAAACCTAGCTTCATACTTTCCCCAAATCATTTTATTTGGGTTGACTATTGTAAAACTCTCTTGAGTTGGCCATCTCCCAGGGACATATCCAGTGACTTCTACAACAATTGTTGGGTTAACTTGGATTTGATGTTTGTTCTCCTTTCTGAGCCATACCTAGGGAGTAATTCTCTCATCATACATGTCAGTTCATCCAACTTTATAATTTTTATCCCTTTTTGTCTCTAATCCTTCTTCTCTTCCTCTTGTTTAGGTGTAAGATGGAGCCTAGAGCTAACTTGTTTTACCAATTTGTCCATGAGGACAGGACCTCTACTTAGATCTGAGGTGGAAGCAAAAGAGGCTCGAGAAGGATAAGGATTTACTGACTGAAATTTTTTTGGGTTACTGGATGATGTAGAGCATTCTTCAGGATTATAGTCAACATATGGCTTATTTTCTGAGTGAGGGTAAGCATAAGCCATGGAGAAACTTTTTTTCAAAGGTTGCAGCTTTGATTTGGTTTTGTCTATGATAGGTTGCTCCAGAATGGTCTGGTTGGGAACAGACTATAGGGTGACATTGGCAACTCGCCTGGTTTGAAATAGTGGTCTATTTGAAAACCTATTTCTTTAGAATGGGAGGTTTATGAATTGAGGCTTTTACCTATTTAGGAGTTTCTCTATTATAGGAAATCCTATCTCAAAACCAATATGATCAATAAATCCACTATAATCAAGCAGATTTGAGGATCTTTGTGGGAAACTCAGCCCTGTGGGCAAAGAAATTGGTGGTGACATAGTATTCATGATTCGATAGATGTAACAACTTCCTATAGTGCAATAAACAGATCCAGGCATGAGGGAAACTCCTTTGACTTGAAGCAGAAGGTAGAAAGTTGAGGATATGAATTTATCAGACAATGATAGAGTAAAATTGGGTTGTAAAGGACTCCATCTCCTTTTTCAACACTTAAAACCCCTTAGAATTGGGCTATCACAGCTTGTTCCCAGATTCTACAGTGGGTATCTACCAATGTAGCAAAAATTCAGCACTGATATCATAATTAAAGTGTGGATGAACTATGATATCTACATGAGGAAAGTGGACATGAAAGTATCCATTTTCCCTCCATCTCGAAACATCTTCAGGGAGAAGGAATGGAAGACAAATTTGACAAATTCCTACCCCTGAGACTAACAAATTTATCTCAGATTGACGCACAGAATCACAAATTTTTGCTTTCATTCCCTTTTTAGGGTAAAGTGTAGAGATCTTAATATCTGGAAACTTGAAATTTCCTTTTTCATCTACTACATGATCATCCCCATCTTGAAAATAATTATGCAATAGTTCTGATAAGGCAGAACTAGTATTCACTGATCGTCTAAGAGCCATGAAGAAATGAGATACTGATTTTCTTTCACGATATTCCCTACTACTTTGGTAGACTTACTGATGCCCTTTCACATGGTTCCCCTAGCCTTCACATGACTCTTATGACTATGACTTCCACAGGTACTACATCACGCTACAAGGCAATTAAATTTCTGAACATTTTTCTAGTAGTGTGCTCTAGTACCTATGGAAGTCGCAGTCATAAGACCTGTGTGAAGGCCAGGAGAGCCATGTGAAAGGGCATTAGTAAGTTGACCAAAGTAGTAGGGAATAACGCGAAAGAAAATCAGTAAGTATCTCATCTCTTCATGGCTCTTAGACGATCAGTGAATGCTAGTTCTGCCTTATCAGAAGTATTGCATAATTATTTTCAAGATGGGGATGATCATGTAGTACATGAAAAAGGAAATTTCAAGTTTCCAGATATAAAATCTCTACACTTTACCCTGAAAAGGGAATCAAAGAAAAAATTTGTGATTCTGTGCGTCAATCTGAGATAAATCTGTTAGTCTTAGATATAGGAATTTGTCCAATCTATCTTCCATTCCTTCTCCCTGAAGATGTTACGAGATGGAGAGAAAAGGGATACTTTCATGTCCACTTTCCTCATGTAGATATCATAGTTCATCCACACTTTAATTATGATATCGGTGCTGAAGTTTTTGCTACATTGGTAGATACCTGCTGTAGAATCTGGGAACAAGCTATGATAGCCCAATTCTGAGGGGTTTTAAGTGCTGAAAAAGGAGTTGGAGTCCTTTTTGTACAACCCAATTTTACTCTATCATTGTCTGATAAATTCATATCCTTAACTTTCTACCTTCTACTTCAAGTCAAAGGAGTTTCCCTCATGCTTGGATCTATTTATGCCACTATAGGAAGTCGTTACGTCTATCGAATTATGAATACTGTGTCACCACCAGTTTCTTTGCCCACGGGAGTGAGTTTCCCACAAAGATCCTTGAATCTGCTTGATTATGGTAGATTTATTGATCATACTAGTTTTGAGATTGGATTTCCTATAATAGAGCATCTCCTAAACAAGCAAAAGCCTCAGTTCATAAACCTCCTAGTACAAATAAATAGGTTCTCAAATAGACCACTATTTCAAACTAGGCAAGTTGCAATTGTCACCCTGTAGTCTATTCCCAACCAAACCGTTCTGGAGCAACCTATCATAGACGAAACCAAATCAAAGCTGCAACCTTTGAAAAGAAGTTTCTCCATGGCTCATGCTTACCCTCACTCAAAAAATAAGCCATATGTTGACTATAATATTGAAGAATGATCTACATCATCCAATAACCCAAAAAGTTTTCAGTCAGTAAATCCTTATCCTTCTCGAGCCTCTTTTGCTTCCACCTTAGATCTAAGTAGAGATCCTATTCTCATGGACAAATTGGTAAAACAAGTTAGCTCTAGGCTCCATCTTACACCTAAACAAGAGGAAGAGAAGAAGGATCACAAACAAAAAGGGATAAAAATTATAAAGTTGGATGAACCGGCATGTATGATGAGAGAATTACTCGCTAGGTATGGCTCAGAAAGGAGATCAAAACATCAAATCCAAGTTGACCCTACAACTGCTGTAGAAGTCACTGGATATGTTGCTGGGAGATGGCCAACTCAAGAGAGTTTTACAATAGTCAACCCAGATAAAAAGATTTGGGGAAAGTATGAAGCTAGGTTCCATATCAAAGTATGAGCCAAATAGAAAAACTCTGAAGCCCAGAGAAACTGGCAGTCACAATGGATGCTAGCAGCACAAGAAAACATTGATGACATAGTTGTTGATGTTAAACATAGAATTAATAGAACAATGTCAGTTTATGATAATTTGCTTCAGGTTCATAATGTTGTATATAAGTTGGAAACTAGTACTGCTAGGATAGATAAACAGTCTACTTCTATGTTAAATGACTTTGCTGACATGTCTTACCAAGTCAAAAATACTCAGGTAGCCATAACTAATATATAGGCTAACACCCAGCGACTGGATACAATGTCCACTTAAATATATGATTATGTCTCTACCTCAGAAATTAGAAGAGATACTCAAGCCCAGGAAAATAAAGTTGTATTAGAACATGTGGCTAAAAATTTAGAAAAGATCAGCAAATATACAAAAAAGATTAGAGTGTCTCAAAAAGGCAAAGATAGCTCTGATGAAGAACAAGAAGAGTCCAAGTCTCATAATTCTTATCCAAAATCTAGGCCTAAAGTACAGAGAAGAAAAGACATTCTCTTAACAGAAGAATCTATAGAAGAAGAACAACCGGCTACATGCTGAAGAATTAAAAGATTGGCTACAAACATTCCAAGTTGAAGACAATGACCCAATATACATGGATGAACCTGTTGCTGCCCATATGGATACTACATCTGATGATGAAGTTTATTTAGAAGAGATCTCTCAGGGATCTGATGGAGAAATTTTTCATATAAGTGATGCAGATTTTGTATAGATAAATGAAATGGAAGACTTGGAAGAATATTATTTGGCTAGTCACGAATCTGTAGGGAGTTAAATTGATGTTGAAATGAGAGATGTTGTTTCTGAAAACTTCAGACCAGAACAATTAAGAGTATATGCTACATCAGGTTACATCCTGAACATTGATAAAATTGTTGATCCTTATGATGCCATATGTACCTAGTGTGATACATTAGAAAACGTTTTTGATACAAGAGGTTTTGTCTGGTTCGAGTCTAACAAGGTTTTGTATACTGTAAGACTGATCTCTGACAAACTGAGAAATTGATGGAATAGCCTACCTGATAATGGCATAATCAATACAAATCCTGAGAGTGGTGAAGAATATGTCAAAGAAATTGATATGGGTAGGAATGATGTTTCTGCTGAAGGATTTTCTATGCTGAAGCGTATATTGATATGGCTTTTCAGTGGGAATAGAAAAAATGATATTTTAGAAGCTGAAAAAATACTGTATTCACTACAGCTCAGAAATCTACGTAAGCTGCTCAAATACAATCTTGTTTTTGAAAAATATATGATTGCAGCCTAGAAGCTTCATGATCCAACCACAAAGAAGTATTATCTTAATGCACTTCCCTGTGGATTAGGAGAATATGCAGAAGACTATATAATGACCAAGTACAAGTCCAAAATTGAAAAGTTTGGATTCTCTAAATTAAGAACTTTGGTTACATACAAGTTGGATAAGAGCTATCTTTTGAAAGCCCTCAGTGACAATAAAGAGCAATTCAATTCTTCATGCAATATGAAAGAGTATTGCAATTTACCATCAATTAGCCAGCTGAAAGACTTTAAACAAGTTAGAAAGTTTCACAAAAGAACTTGTGGTAAACACTCCAAATGCAAAAATTGCAGAAGGACATATGATGTTGATAATATGGAAAGATCATTTCATCCTAAGCACAAGAGCCACAAGAAGAAATACAGATTTCCTTATTTTAAGAAGAGAAAGCCTCCCAAATACTTGTTCAAGAAGAATAAACATCCAGGAAATAGACCAGTCAAATGTTTTATTTGTAAAGGACCACATTATGCTACGAACTACCTGTTAGCACTTATTTTGACCTGGGGTTGATTTGTCATGATCAGGAGGTTTCTTCATCTGAAGCCTTCATCTTCTTGCCCAAATTTTTTAAGTGTTGGACCTCCTCAGCATTTTTCAACTGCAGCATCATATTTTCCTGAGGAGGAGGTCGTCATCATCATCTTGTCTTTGATGATGACGTCATCAGGATGTTCATCGGCCAGACTTTTGTTATAAGCCCAGCAGGAGGATGTTCCTCCGAAGGATCAGGTTGTGCCGATTGTCATGAAGGTTATATTTCAAATATCATGATGACATCAGGGTGATATTTCGAACAACAGGATATCATGCTGCTGGAAGATGATGATGATGAAGTCTATACTAGTGTCGTCAGGAGCAAAAGCACCGACATGATATATGCTCATGACCTAGTATATAAAGTGTTATTGAGGTCATCGCGGGATGCATGTGGGATATTGTTATCCTGCATATTCGAAACATCATGATGATGAGTCTCGGCGGGAAAAGCTTGCGATAGTCTGTATGATGATCTTCCCTAGGCCGCGGGTTGGTGCGCCATTAATGGCGATTGTTGCAGAGGTATGGGCGATGGCGTGGGTCGATCTTGTACCCGACTGGAGGTGTCAATCAACGGACAGGGGCGCAGGGCTCGAGAAATCTTCCTGTCTCCTCCCCTACCTGCTGCATTCAGGTTTGGGCGCCAATCTGGTTGTGTTTGAGCGCCATTTTCATGATACTGTGTATCTGGCGAAATTTTGGTCAACATTGTAATTAATTGCTGAGCACCTACCTGGCTGTTATAAGCAGGTTGTGTTGCTCGTTTGAAAGGTTGTTGAAAGTTGATGATTTTGGCTCTGTAATGCGTAACAAGCTGATCTGGTTGCTCTGTACAGCTTACCTGTGAGTTTATGTATCTCTTGTTGTTTGTTTTTGGCATGAACCCACTGATTTCATGATTAAACTTATATGAGAAATGCTGTTTGGCATGTGTTGTGTTAATTCTGTCTCCAGTATTGCATGTACTCTTCTTCTGAATCTGGATGTTTGGTAATGTTTAGATTCTAGAGCATAGAATTCCTATGCTGACTGTCTGATCTTCCAACTTCTACTCAAGGGGTAGATTAAATTGTTTTCAGGTTGAACATTGGGAAGAGTATACTGCAGTAGGGATACCATAAGTAGAGATAACCTAACACTTTGTATTGGGAGATGCCTGTAAGGCAGGTATCACACATATCCCCTTGAAATCCAGTTTTAGTTGTTCATGCTGATCAATCACAGGTGTATGTCTACTGACTCCAGGCCCTGGATAGGCACCAATCATGCTTTGTTTTGTGTTATAACCATATCCAGCTTTGCATCCACACTTAAACTCCAAAGCAAAATCTAAAACCAACATTAGGACATTAGAGTTAGTTTTAGGAACCTCAATCCTCTGTCTACAACTGCAAATAGGCCCAAAGCTAGCCCCTTTGCTCTTATCTTTCAGTTTTGGTCTACTTACAGGAGGACTATCTGCTTTCTGTCAGCATCCCAGCCTTGTATGCATATCCTCATGGATGTTGAGTAGGGAATACCCCCCTAGGTCTTGCAGAGCCTGAAGAAGAAGAGGAGATAAAATATAGAGTCTATCTCCTACACTGTTGATCCCCTGGCCCAGAGATCCTGTTGATCACTGATGGCTACCTTGTAGGGAAATCTGGGAATAAGCATCCAGTCTGGGAATAAGTCAACAGAAATTGGCGACTCCGCTGGGGACTGAGAAGTAAAAGTACTATCTAATCATCTCCAGTGACACATCTGAGTCAGCAACAGTAATCTACTCCGCTGGGGAACCTTGTTAAAGAACCCTGGTTTTCAGAAGAAAACAGTTCCTAGTAATAGGTGGCGACTCCGAAGTAATCTCCCAACCGGTCAAGGTAAAATTATATGCAGGGGAGAAGATCCCAACAAAATCCTCTATTTGAAGAGTTACCATTAACAAAAAGAATGATGTATAGAAGAAAGGGAACTGTCTCAGCTAGTCATGAGAGCTCCCCCAGAAAAAGTGATGAGGTACAAGATAACCCTAGGCCATCAGGGCAGCATGCTCCTTATTTTTCAACTGCAGAAGCTGATATCCAAGGTGCATATGAGAGGCAACAGGGTGGCAGTATGAGAATGAGGTCAGAGGTGTTCCAAGAACGCCCTTTTCTAGACCCAAGTGAAAGGTTTGAAGAGGCAGAGTCTCTAAGGGATGATGAAGATGATGACCAAAATGGCATGAGACCATCTACCTCCAGACCTAAGGATGAACAGTTGGCTGAAGAAATCAAAAGCCTAAGAGCAGAACTAGAATACCTACAAGCCATGAAAATCAGAGATGATATACAGCAGAAAGTGCAAGCCTTGAGAACTGCCCAAAATAATTCAGTTCCTACTCTAGAGAATGCAAATATGCAAAGACATCAGCAAAGATATGAAATGCAACATCAGCATCATGATGACAGACAAAATGTGAATGATGCTAGGATACCACTGAACCATGCAGGAAACCAAAATGCAAACAGAAATGTTAATGTCAATCAGCCAAACAGACAGCCTATGCAGCTAGATAGATTCAGGCAGCTGGTGTTTGATGGTATTCCTGGGTATCCTAACCCCATTGCCAAGCATCTGAGGCTGCAAGTGCCTAAGTTTTCAGGAAATAATACAGTGTCAGGAGAAGATCATCTAAAGGCCTTCCAAAATGTCATGGATAATTTTGAGGTTGAGCATGAGGATGTTTTCATGAAGTCATTCATGCAATCCTTAATAGATGAGGCAAGAGAATGGTACAGGAATCTGCCTGACCGGAGCATATCATCATGGGATGATTTTAAGAGGATATTCAAGGAGCAATATGGTGATAAAACTGACCCTAGCTTCTTTGTAAATGAGTTCACCAGTATCACAAAAGGGTCAAATGAGCAGGTTGCAGACTTTAATGCAAGATTTACTAAAGTGTTGAACAAACTGCCACATCACATGAGGCCAAATGAACCAATGTGCATAATCTTGTACATCAATGCCTTTGATGCAAAGACTGCATATGGACTGAGAGATAAAGGTCCTGCCACTCTCAGGGATGCTTTCAGAATTGCAGTAAATATTGAAAACAATAGGAAAGCATCAGGCAAGACAAATAGAAGGGATGATGTAAAAATTCTGCAGAATCCAAATAAGCCTCAGAACACTCAAGGTAGTACATCTGCTCCTGAGGATAAGATAGACAAACTGGCAAATGTTGTTAAGGACCTGAGCTATAGATTAGCTAGAAGTGAAAAAGGGATGGGTCCTGATAGGCAAGTCTATCAAAGGCAGGAAAAGAGGCCATCACTACATGATATGCCTTATAACACCAATTGGCATGATGGTAAGCCTGTATATCCACGTAACAACACAAATCAGAGGGCTCAACATGCCAAGGAAACTCCTGATCCCCTGAAGAAAACTATAAATATTGCTGATGATGCTCCGTGGTGTATAATCTGTCAGATGCCACATTCACAGTCACAGTGCATGATTGCCCAATCTTTGTATGATAATGCTACATCTTGTAATGAGTGCAATGAGCCGCATCATGTGCGGGATGACGATGTTAACATGATGTCCATAGGTAATGGATATACTCTTTATGATGCTGATGACAAGACAGATCATCAGGTTCAGGCCTGCCAACAGTCCCCATATGATGAAGATGATGAGGATAATTATGTGTATGCTCAGAACTCACACAACTTTCTGAGTAGCTTACACCGACCTTCTGATGAGGAAATCAGAGCCTTCACAGCTGCAGCAGTTGCTCAGGTCAAGAGCAACTACAATCTCAGAGGTAAACATCAGGTTGGCAGCCCACATCAGCCAGAGGATATTTCTGCAGGTCAGCTGATGCATGGTCATAAAGGAACTGAACCACAAAAAAGGCAGTGGGTAAATAACAGGCAGAACTTTAGATACAGAACAGGTCATGAATCTCAAGGACCAGAAAATAAAACCCCTCAGGCTGAAGATCAAAGTAGAGGTTCCCAAGACAAGAATGATGATCCGGGAACTATGAAAATGAAAACTAAATCAGCTCAGGATAAAAGCAAGATTGTGGAGCAAGCTACAACTGTTGTACAAAACTGTGCTCCATTTGATATAGCCCAGATCCTCACTCAGGTAAAGGTCTCTGTTCCACTTATGGAACTCATGAAAGTAGAAGAGATCAAGAATAGGACAATATCCCTAATCTCAGGGGTACCTTTTCAAGTTAAGCAAAATGATCAGACCCAGGGTGAGAAACAGGTCATGTGTAATGAAGAGGATGAGACTCCTGAAGTCTATTTAGGAATGACCATGACAAAGTGTCCTTCACAGGTGGAACCATTTTATGTTTCCCTGGTCATAAATGGTAAAATAATTAGAAATTGTATGCTTGACTCTGGAGCATCCACAAATGTCATGCCTTTGGCTATCATGCAACAAACTGGATTAAAAATTGACAAGGCATGTGGAAAGTGTTATGCTATGGATGCCAGAGAGGTACCAGTGATTGGAATCATGAAGGATGTAGATTTCAAACTGGCAGCATTCCCTGAAAAAAGATACAAAATGAATATAACAGT